>OX451740.1:172061647-173274561 GCA_948472305.1 Vicia faba | reverse complement strand
TTCTGTAAAAAGAACTGATACTGACTTCAGGGAGGCTTCGATTTTGACTTGTTACTGATTTTTATGACTTTTGATAAGTCAATTTTATTGTACTTTGTCCTTTTACTTTGCTTGTTGGCTGTGTTATTCATTTATGATAGATGCTGGCTTTTGTACTGTTTGCTTGTTGCTTTGGTGCTGCACTTGTTGTACTTTTGAACTTTGTACAGACTTTGTACTTTGTTGTTGTACGTTTGCTTGTTGGATTTTGTACAAGTTATTGTGAAACATGATAACTTTTAGTACTTGCTGCACTAGCTTGCTTGTTGGTTATGCTGTACTTTTATGAATTTCTTCCTTCATTTACTGTGAACAATATTTTTCTTTTCCAGTAACTTGGAAATATGGTTTTCTTTGCGTGAAATGATGATAAATTTGATTTCTCTTGATCTTCCCTATATTTTATGAACCAAAAAAATTTATTATTTGCAATAGAACTACTCCTAGCCAATGATGTAATTCTGACTTTTGTATGAGGCTTTTCTTTTGGACTTGAATTCTGATTTGAATCCTGTTGGGGTGAATTGAAGGAATTATGTCTTTTTGCATTTTTTCTTCTATTGTGAACCAAACCAAACTTTTTGATTTGCAATAGAAATTAGCCCATGATAGAAACTTAAATGTTTGAGGCCTTAGCACATAAAACACCCTCTTTTCTGATTCCAAAAAAACAACCATAATGATGAAGTTAAATCATTTGTAATTTCGTTCACTTTTGATTGTTTGCTGATTATTTCTTTTCCTCTTGTTTCATGTTTTCAGAATTGATACGAGCTTGGAAGGATGATGAAGACTTTGAAGCTGAAACTGAAGCAAAGGCCGTGGGGAACTTAAAGTTTGAAGAAAAATCCTCTTTTTATGTATCCTCAACAAATCTCTTGGCACTTATATTTCATTTCAACAAAGGTATCGCTTGAAGCATGAAAATGAGAATCACCATAAGAATCTTTATCCCACTGAATCTTAATAGATGATTGAAAGTGTACTCAAACAAGACTTAGGATTATTATGCTTTAAAGATCTTATAAAGGGTGACATCACACACTTCCACAATCAAACTCATGCACCATAGCCAATAAACCTGGAAAATACGATTCATTCCAAAATACTTGCAAGTTCTAAATCTTTCAATGACTAACTACTAGTAAATGTTGTATCAATTTTTAAAGTAGAAATTGCGCACGTTTTGGCATTAAAAGGCACTGTAGAAATTAAGCAAATCTTTTTATAAATCAAAATCTTCAGAAATCAAGTTCAAGCCCAAAAATACATCACAATAGAACAATACTAAAATACTAAATCAAATCTTATCTACAAGGAAATAATACAAAATTATTATTACAGATCCAGTCGATATTCATAAGAATCAAATCAGTTTAAAGTCCAAATCCAAAATTACTGAATTAAATACAATTCTAAGTTTATACAGAAGAAAATCTCAGAAATTGTACAGAATCTTATAAAATTGAATCTTACAAATTCAATCTCTATTACATTAACGTACAGAATCAGCATATTACAATGAATTCTGAATCAATTACAAATCCCTAAATGTTAATCTGTTAAATCGAAGTTACTGTAACAAAATTTCCTAATTAACAATAACCCTATCTGCTAACCCTATAAAGATCGAACTAAAAAAATACAGAAGGGGGTCGGAGAAAAAAGAGAGGAAACTTGGAGACGGAAATTTTGAGACAAACCCTTGTCGTTGGAGATCCAGAATAAAAGGTGATTAGAGTTTCCAGATCGAAAACCCTAATCGCCTTTGAACCACCGTCGTTCGCCTCCCTCTCGCTGCTGTCATGCCGGTCATAACCATCCTTAAGCACCATTACTCCACCGTAATTTGCAACTCAAAGAGGACGAAGCAAGCTTAGCAGAAAATTAGAAGAAGCTCAAGATTCAGAAATCGTGAAAGGGTAACGAACACTTAGCTTTTCATTTTCTTTTTGGGTTTTTGGGTTGGGGTTTGGTTGGTTACAGTGAGGAAGGGTAGAGATACGGTGGGTAGGGGTTTGTTTAGGGTTACTGCGCCGCTGCTGTGGGTGATAATTAGGGTTTGGGTTTGTAAGGGTAGAGCGAGGGAGAAGGGGAAGAGTTTTACTGTAATTGTAGAATAACAATGAAAATGAATTAAAAGCAATATTATATATTCTGTCTGATTACATACGCGCTGGCACACAATAATGAATTTTATTCAAAACACATGTACATATTATTTTCATGTATATTACATTAAATCTTTTTGTATCATGCATTAATCAAGACTTTTTTTGCAATTAATATTATTAAAAAACACAAAAAAATCTCAAACTATTTTCGCGAATAAAACTAAGGTAATCAACAGTCTTTTTTGCAAATGGGTTTCAAACTAATTTTGGCTTACTACGTTCTCAATCAAAATCTCTGCAATCACTACTCCCGACCGAGTGCGAAGTGATTAAAAATATGTTTGCAAACCCCTAAAAGACACCAACCCCATACGAACTATGAATTGGGACTCTGATTCCTCATAAGAGGATACGTAGGCACGCGATCTAAAATCGTGGCGAGTCTTGCTAATTAAAACTTAAAACCCTGTTTACCCCAAACCTAAACCTAGAGCTTAATATCCTTGTGAACAAGGTGGATGAAAGGTTCCTAACACCTTCCTTTCGTCTAATCGAGTCCAAAACCTAGAATATCTGTCTATGAATAAGAGTTTTCTCTTAGATTCCCTTCCCTAGGATAAAAACTAATAGTGGCGACTCTTGATTAAAAAACCACTTGCTACAGCCGGCGACTCTGCTGGGGACTCTCCTTAACCATATGTTTTAGTTCTTTTTGGTTTTTTATTTTTATTTGCTTTATTTATTTATTGCATTTATATATTTTATCGCATTTATTTATTTACCGTCAAATTATTTTATTATCATCTATTTTCTATGTGGCAGGTTTTTATCTCAAAAAAAAAAAATTCCAATAAATCTTAAAAAGAAGGTTCGTCTACTAGCTTAGGGGGTATATCATCCCTACGAGTTTATCTGACGAATTCGCCTAGAGTCGGTGAACTTCCAAAAAAGGAATACTTATCGAGAGATATCCTCTTGACGAGTAGGACTTTGGAAGGTCACCCATGACTCTTTGTAACGACCTTAACCCAAAATCTCATGACGAGACCTTTCACGACTTTGAGACGAAATTTTTGGTCCGTAAAGAGGCTCCACCTAAGGGGGGCCCTTGTGCCTTTTCCCTCTGGTGTTATTCAAGACACCTTTAAGGAAGCCACCTTTTGGGAGGGTAGATTTACCGTAGGTCAAAATTAAGGAGCCTACCTCATAGGGGTACCAATCATAAAAACTTGTCACAAAATCCCGCTACTCAATCCAACACTTATACATTCATGCATTCATGTATATATCATGTTCATCATTTTTTCCTTTTACCTGTCTTATTCACAGGGTACAAAATAAAAGACAACAAAATCAAGATTTTTGGTGATTGTCTTAAAAATGGATACCAAAGGGAAACAACTTGTCCGCGTCAATGCCTGCAAGCCTGACCTTTCTGAAATCAAAACTATAAAGGGTAAAATGTCTGAGAGAGCTCTGAATATGTACACTCGCCGCTATGCGGATACCCTTGACTTGACTAAAGTAGAGGTATAGATGGATGCAGTCTCTGCCCTAATTCAGTTTTATGACCCTCGATTGAGATGTTTCACCTTCCAAGACTTCCAGCTACCACCGGCTCTGGAAGAGTTTAACAGAATCCTTAATTTTTCCAAAGAAAAGGCCTATGTAGGTATTGGACAAACTATTGAAGTCAAAGCTTTGGAAAAAGGCCTAGGGATCCCGTACCCTGAATTGGTGCAAAATTATCAAAGAAAAGGTCCAATACAAGGAATCAAAAGAATATACCTGGAAGCTAAGGCTCTAGAATTTGCTAATTATAAGGAGTGGGAATCTTGTGTTGATTGTTTAGGGTTGTTGGTATTTGGTGTAATCTTATTCCCTCGGACTGTGGACTATATTGACCACGCGGCCATTAGCATATTTTGGGGAGCGAAAGTCTTTAATACAGATCCTACTCCCTCCTTGATTGCTGACATTTATTACACTTTGCATATGATGTATGAAAAGAGAAGAGGCACGCTAAATTGTTGCATCCTGCTTCTATATACTTGGTTCATGACTCATCTTTACAAGGAAGACTATATGATCCCAGAATTGACCAGATGTGAGTGGCCACAAAATTTAAGGTCTCTCACTGCGGATTCCATATTATGGTATGCAAGGAAGTTGGATATTGTTGACATCACTATTAGCTGTGGGGATTTTCCTAATGTCCCTTTGGTTGGATCGCGAGGCTGTATTATTTACAACCCTACTTTGGCCCTACGACAGCTAGGGTATCCTTTGGAAGACAAACTTTTGGACGAACAACTCCGACCATTTATCATCCATAATATGGGTATAGAAGACCAAGGGTTGCTCAACAAGGTTATTCGAGCCTGGAACAAGGTTAACAAAAGGAAGGCCGAAAGAAAGAATGCCATAGAAAGAGAACCCTACACCAAATGGGTCCAAGATAGGGTACAAATTATCAAGCTGCCATTCGAGAAAGATCCAAAGTACAAGTCAGAGGTCCCAGAGATAACACCTATATCTTTGGAAGAAATCGACAATCTGAAGAGTGCCTTAAAGCAAGCTCAAAAAGAGAAAGAAGCACTAGAGGTCAACCTCCTCAATCTGACCAGAGAAAATAAACAGATGCAGCTTATACTTGAGTCAAAGGATGAGCAAATTGATAAAAGTCAAAAGGAATTGGAGAAAGAAAGTCTCAAACGAAAGCGTACAACTGAAGTGTTGTTAAGTGCAACATTCAACCTAGATTCTCACAACCAAAGGTTAGAAGAGGCCGCTGCTTAAATCGGGAGGTTAACTAGATGGTATGAAAAGGCAACACATGACATGAAGGTGCTACAGGAAAGTTTTAGAGCCAAAATCCAAAGTTTGGAACAAGCTTCCTTAGATCAAGAAGAGCAAGTAAAGTACCTCGCCACCGAACTCCAAGACAGCCACGAATCAGATGTTAAAGCACACCTTGAAAGGATAGAAGCAGAGAAACTCTTGACTCAAAGAACTCGAGAATATGAGAATGTATGTTTATAGCTACAGGGTCTTCAAAAGGATTTCATCATCCAACAAAGGCTTTACACAGAAATGAGGGGTGAAAAGATGTATTGGGAAGAGCAGTATACCAATATCACCCAAGCTGGGAGGGATAACCACTAGATAATCCTACATCTTTATCAGGAATGCAGGTAATACAAAGACAAACATGAAAAGCTCGTCTTATTAGCCAACAATATCATCGAGGACATCCCTAGAAGTTTAAAAGATGTAGAGAATGTAATGGTTCCTCTTCCGAAGGACGTTGAAGACTTTCTACAGCTTTTTCGAGTAATGGTTGATGGCTTCAGAGCACACATCCGCAGACACAATTAGGAAATTTAGTTCCTTTTAATTATGTTTACGCAAACAAGTTTTGATTTCAATTTGTAATATTTTTCAACATATGGATTATGTTACTCTTAAGAAAGGCATTTTGTTTCCCTATCTCGAAAGCGTGTCTATTTCAGAGCTAGTCACCAAATAAAATAATAAGTGAAAATACAAGTGTGTACCCAAGTGAATAAGACAGTTAAAACAAGAAATTATTTCATGATCATGCACATCCATTTGCACGCATGCATTTATAAAACACCTGCATATTACATCAAAACTCATTTGCTTTAAAAATATCTCCAGTTAAGCCATTGGTAAAAGAAGACCTCCACCTCCTTGGCCTCCATATCAAATAAGGGCCCATCAATAGAAAGCAATGGAACATATCGAGGAGACTCGAGCTGTGTTCAAAGAGGATCTTGATCAGGTGAAGGGTGACGTAAGCTCAATGAAAGGATATTTGAGCCAGGTTCTTCTAGCTTTGAAGAACATTATCGACAGGCATGATCAAATTCCCAAGGTAGCTTTTGATGAAGTCGCCCAAACCATTGGTGCATCAAGCAGTCACCAACTAAGGAAAGAGCCAGAAGCAGGACCCCAAAAGTCCGCCATGGCCCAACAAGTGGTTGAAACTGAAGGATTTATCCCACCACCATCAAAAGTAGGGGCATCATATACCCTACAAATTCCAACCAATAATGCAGATAATTACCTAGACTTGCAATCAAATATCAGAAACTAATGATTCACTGTTTCCAATACAATTTAAGTGGGGCATCTTTGAACTGGTACATGCAGTTGGAACGAATGCATATCCGAACTTGGGTGGATCTTGCTAATGATTTCTTGAAGCGTTACAAGTATAACTTGGACACGGCGCCTACTCGCTTGCAACTCTAAAATCTGTCCCAAAAGAAGGAAGAGTCCTTCAAAGAATATGCTCAAAGGTGGAGGGAGATGGCATCACGTGTACAACCCCCACTGCTGGAAAAGGAACTCGTAGACATGTTCATGGGACCCTTACAAGGGCTTTATTATGATAAAATGGTGGAAAGTGTATTGTCGGCATTTTCAGACTTAGTGACTATTGGAGAAAGAATCGAAACCGGTTTGAAAAGCGGAAAGATATCAGGGGGGTCGTCAAGCACCCCTTACAATTGAAAAAGACCGGCTTCAAAATTCCCAAGAAGGAAGGAGGGAGAAGTCAACGTTGTGGCCTCATAACCAAGGACATTACAACCATTGGTGATTCTGCAAGGACAAAGGCAATACAAATTTAAAAGGCCACCTATAAATTTTGATCCACTGCCCATGCCACCAAGCCAGTTATTACAACACTTGGTTAAGGCATCCCTTGTGGAAATCAATCCTTTAGCTCCTCCGGTCGGGTCACTCCCGCAAAGATACAATGTCGATGCTAGGTGTGAGTACCATGCTAATTCTCCAGGGCACACCATAGAATAATTTTGGGCCTTCAAGCATAAGGTTCAGGATTTGCTAGAGTCTCAAGACATCACCTTCGATAAGCCTAATATTAAATCAAATCCTATGCCCCCGCATGGTGGACCGACAATAAATGCATCGAGGTGGTCACCGACTTTGGGGGAACTATAAAGGAAAAAACCCCTGTCAACTTGTTGAAGGAATATCTGTTCGAATGTGGATTCTTGTTAGAGCAAAATAAAGCTTTTGAAATAACTCTGGAAAATCTGGTGGATCGGGGGATAGTCCAATTCAGACTGTGCCCTGAAGAAAAATATGTAGCCACGATTGGAGGGAAAAAGCCATTGGTAATCCCTTTCCAGAGTCCAAGCCTTACCAATAAGACTCCAGTCATCCCATGGGGAGAATCAACATAGGTTACAAGAAAGGCACCTAAGAAGACCCTGTTAATACCCACCACTCCAAAAGCCACGATGGTAATTAAGGGACCGTCACCTATCCCTTACGAGAATAATGAAGTAGTACCATGGAGTTATGACTCAGTCGTGTACATCAATGGAGTGAAGCAGGAAAGTGGGCCATCCGCAAGTCAAGGACCTACAATTTCAAACATAGTAGGAAATGGAAGTATGACCCGAAGTGGTTGAATCTATGGAGTCGAACCATCAAAAAAGACATATGTGATTCCAACGAAGGATAAAGGAAAAGCAAAGGTTGATACCAATAAAGAAAAAGAATCTCCGAACAAAGACTTTACTGATCAAGAGGCAGAGGAGTTTCTGAAAATAATCAAAAAGAGTGACTACAGAGTGGTGGATCAACTCTAACAAACTCCAGCAAAAATCTCTATACTCTCGCTACTCTTCAACTCTGAAGCACACAGGGATTCCTTGATAAAAGTGTTAAGTTCAAATCATGTCGCAAAAGAAATTTCGGTAAATCAATTTGATAATGTCGTAGCAAATCTCACGTCCGGATCCTACCTAGGTTTCAGCAACAATGAATTACCTCCATAGGGTCGGGCCCATAACAAAGCACTCCACATTACTATGCAAATAGGTACTACCCATTTGTCCAGGGTTCTTACTGACACCGGTCCCGCTCTTAATGTGTTGCCAAAGTCAAGTCTCGTAAAGTTAACAATAGACGATGTGACAATGAGACCAAGTTCTACGATAGTAAAGGCCTTTGACGGTTCTCGAAGCTCGGTGTTAGGGAAGGTGGACCTTCCAGTAAATATTGGGCCGCATATATTCAATATCACTTTTCAAGTCATGGACATCGAACCAGCATACACTTGTTTACTAGGGAGACCTTGGATCCATGCGATAGGGGCAGTAACTTCGACGCTGCATCCAAAATTGAAGTTCCTAGTGGAAGGAAAGTTGATCATAATCGATGGCGAGGAATAGATTTTCGTAAGCCATATTGAATCATACAGGTATATCAGTGTCGACGAAGACTACATAACTACCCCGTTCAAAGCTTTGGAAATTGCTTTGATGGTAACATTACCGGTTGAGAAGGATAACAAGACTAAAGTGACATCATGGAGAGATCTGTAAATGACTATGGGAGGTGATGCCTCAAAACACTGGGGAAAGCTCCCAGAAATTACTGAGAAGAAGAATCGCTTTAGTTTGGGTTACAAATCGTCAAAGGCTACTCTGAAGGGCAAAGCATGTTTTCCTCTGATCCGAGAGAGCTTCATCAGTAAAGGAACAGAGCATGGCGGGCACGTGGCAATAATATTAAGCAAAATCAATACCAAAAGGGCAACCGACTTCATCATAGAGGACGCCCCGAGAGAAGAGCTCAAAGGATGGACTTCTGTGGAGATTCCTGAGATATTTTTATTTTCTAAGTAATATTTCTTGTTTTGAGAGAACCTATGTCAAACCCGAGGCATAAGGGTTGCTTGTAAGGGTTTTCCTTGTTCTTATTTCAGACAATATTGATAATTAATAAAAGTTATATTCTGTTTTCAATTAAGATCCTTGTCTTTCTTTTGCATTTATCTATTAAATATAAAAATGGAAATACTTTCTTTGCATACGAATTTTTAAATTCCAAGCACTAAAATATGCACCAAAACATGATAAATGTGCAGATCCATGCCCAAAATTACCGATAATGTTACTACTACGACCCGATATGACTTTGATGTTCCTATCCACCAAGCCGAAGAGGAAGATGACGAAGATCTTGAACTCTCTGAGGAAATGGAAAGGGAAATAGAGCGAAAGGCTAACAACATACAGGAATATCTAGAGCTTATTGAGACCATTAACCAGGGCACAAAAGGAGATCCGAAAGAAATCAAGCTAGGGGCAATGTTGGAGCAGAGCGTCAAAGACAAGTTAATCAAGTTATTACATGAGTATGTGGATATATTCACTTGGTCCTACAGGGACATGCCAGGGTTGGATACAGACATAGTGGTGCACAGACTACCTCTCAAAGAAGGGTGTTCTCCAGTCAGGAAAAAACACAGAAGAACCCGTCCAAATATGTCCAGCAAAACAGAGAAGAGGTTCTCAAACAATTTGACGTATGGTTCCTAGTAGTGGTAGATTATCTACCTTGGATAGCTAACATTGTTCCAGTACCCAGCAAGGATGGCAAAGTACGCATGTGCGTAGGTTATCGAGACCTAAACAAGGCAAGCCCCAAAGACGAATTTTCGTTACCTCACATAGATGTCCTAGTGGATAATATTTCTCAAGCCTCGTTATTCTCATTTATGGATGGTTTCTCGGGCTATAATCAAATCAAAATGGTGCCTGAAGACATGGAAAAGACTACCTCCATGACACCTTGGGGAACTTTCTGCTAGAAAGTAACACCATTCGGTATCAAGAAAGCAGGGGCAACTTATATGAGGGCAATGGTCACGTTATTCCATGATATGATCAACAAGGAGGTTGAAGTATATGCCGATGATATGATTTCCAAATCCCATACGGAGGAGGAACATATCATACATCTGTAAAATTTGTTCGAACGGTTATGCAAATTCAGACTAAGGTTGAACCCAAATAAATGCACATTTGGCGTCAGATCAGGCAAATTGTTAGGTTTTATTGTAAGCCAGCGTGGTATCAAGGTGGATCTCGACAAAGTGAAATCTATACAAGAAATGCCCTCTCCAAGGACATAAAAAGAAGTACGTGGTTTCTTAGGGCGATTGAACTACATCTCAAGGTTCATATCACATCTAACAGCTACGTGCGAGCAAATATTCAAGTTATTACGAAAGAATCAGACTGTAGTCTGGAATGATGATTATTTAACTTTCTTCGAGACGATAAAATAGTATCTGCAAGAGCCACCAGTCTTAATACCACCAGCCCCTGGAAGGCCACTCATCATGTACTTGACAGTGCTCGAAGGGTCAATGGGTTGTGTTTTGGGACAGCAGGATGAAACAGGTAGAAAGGAGCATGCAATCTATTACTTCAGTAAGAAATTCACTGACTGCGAAACCAGATACTCACTCCTTGAGAAAACTTGTTGCGCATTGGCTTGGGCTACCAAGAGGTTGAGGCAATGTATGTTAACCCATACTACATGGGTAATAGCAAGAATGGATCCTCTAAAATACGTGTTCGAAAATCGAGCTCTTACCGAAAGAATTGTACGATGGCAGATGCTACTATCAGAATATGACATCTAATATGTCACACAGAAAGTCATCAAAGGTAGTGTACTAGATGATCATCTAGCTCACCAACCGCTATCAGAATATCATCCCATGAAGTTCGACTTTCCTGACGAGGATGTCATATTTATAGCTGATTGCGAAATACCAGGACCCGATGAAGGGCCCGAGCCAGGGGTACGTTGGACACTCATGTTCGACGGGGCTTCAAATGCCCTAGGTCACGGTGTAGGGGAAGTATTAAAATCTCCCAAGAATTGTTACAAACCCTACACTGCAAGGTTATGTTTTGAATGCACCAACAACATCGCCGAATACGAAGCCTGTATACTAGGGCTGGAAGCTGCCATAGATTTAAGAATAAAGGACCTTAAAGTGTTTGTGGATTCTGCGTTAGTCATATACCAGGTTAGTGGAAAATGGGATACTAAACACCCTAAACTGATTCCCTATCAGGATCATGTTTTAAAGTTAGCCACAGAATTTACAGAAATCACTTTTAGTCATATCCCACGAGAAGAAAATCAAATGGCTTACGCTTTGGTAACCCTATCTGCTATGTTCAAAGTAATTTGGCTGAATTATGAACCATGTATTACGATCAGACATTTCGAAGAGCCTGCACACTTCCTTGCTATTGAGGGAGGACCTGACAACAAACCTTGGTTTTACGACATCCAGAAGTACCTAGAAAGGTAGGAATATCCATAAAATGCCTCTATCATTGACAAGCGAACCTTGTGAAGGTTAGCTTCAAAATTCTTTCTGAGTAATGGAGTGGTATACAAAAGAAACTACGACATGGTACTACTCAGATGTGTGGAAAAGCAAGAAGCAGATACACTCATGAGAGAAATCCACGAAGGCACTTTCGGGACCTATACAAACGGGCACGCCATGGCTAGAAAGATTCTACGAGCAGGGTATTACTGGTTAACAATGGAAGCTGATTTCTATCATTACACGAAGACGTGACATAAATGTCAGATCTACACCGACAAGATAAATGTATCACCGACTCCTCTGAACGTCATAAGCTCCCCTTGGCCATTCTCAATGTGGGGAATTGATATGATTGGCATGATCGAGCTGAAAGCATCCAACGAACACTGCTTTATATTGGTAGCCATCGACTACTTTACCAAATAGGTAGAAGTAGTATCCTACGCCAACGTAAAAAATCATGTGGTTACGCGCTTCATCAAACAGAATATCATATGCAGATATGGTGTCCCAAGCTAGATAATTACAGATAACAAGTCTAATTTAAACAACAAGATGATGAAGGAACTATGTGACAACTTCATAATCGAGCACCATAATTCCTCACCATACAGACCAAAGATAAACGGGGCCGTCGAAGCAGCCAACAAAAATATTAAGAAAATCATGCAGAAAATGGTGAAGACATATAAAGATTAGCGCGAAATGCTTCCCTTCGCTCTGCATGGCTATCATACTTCTGTATGCACATAAATAGGCGTGACTCCCTTCTCACTAGTATATGGCATGGAGGCAGTACTCCCGCTGGAAGTTGAGATACCATCACTTCAAGTCCTGAGGGTGAAAAAGCTGGAAGAAGCAAAATGGGTGCAGGCTCGGCTTGACCAGCTCAACCTCATTGAAGAAAAATGATTAACGACTTTGTTTCATAGTCAGTTACATCAAAAGAGAATGAAGAGGGCCTTTGACAAGAAAGTACGCCCTCGAATATTCAAGGAAGGGGATCTAGTGCTCAAGAAGATTCTACTACCTCGCCTTGATTCACGTGGTGAATGGACAACCAACTACGAAGGTCCATATGTAGTCAAAACAGCATTCTCTAGAGGTGGTCTCGTCCTCACAACAATGGATGGGGAAGAACTACCGCATTCGGCCAATTCAGACGCAGTCAAAAAATACTATGTATAAAAAGCTCTCTAAGATCAAACCCCCAAAAGGGCGACTTAGGCAAAAAGGAGCGTCCCGGTCGATCGAAAACCCTAAAGGGCGATCCAGGCAAAAATTAGGGGCACATAACAAGACAATTTTCCTGGTGGATTGAAAACCCAAAAGGGAAATCTAGGAAAAAGTTAGGGATTCCCTACAAAGAAATAAAGAACAAAAAGATTGTGATCTAAAGAGCTATGACTACGAACCACGGAGGGGAGGATAGGTTGGAATCATACAACTCAGAAGCGAAGGAGATAAGTTCATCAAATTCTATGGGGGAACAGCAATAGAAATTATCATTTTTCATTGCCATTTACTATTTTAAAACTTTCTGTAATTATCTCTTTCTAGGATATGCGTCTTGCATTCTAACCCACTTTGAGGCATATCAATAAAACATTTGTTTTCGTTATATCTTCCGAATCATGTTTTTCTTTTATCAGATTTGTTTAAAAAATACTACGATTATTACTCATGAATATTGTCTTCAAATAATTTTGGGCAATTAACAGAATAAAAGCATCTGACATATATCGAAAAAATGCTTGGGTTAGAAAAGTATCGAAGGAAGATCCACGTCTACGTCCATGCACACAGTTACTCCTACGTCTTGCAAAAAAATCTATACACATGTCTGCGTTTGCACCTATGCATATCTACGTGTCCGTACACGAAGTCTACGACCACGCACATGTCTGCGCATATGCTTGCACTCAATGATACAAAGTCTATACATATATCAACGCGTACTTATGCAAAGTCTACGTCCATGTCAGCATCTACTTATGACACAAGGTCGACGACTACGCTAACGCTTACAGAGACCACACATATGCTGATATATATGTCTACGCCCGCGCTTGCCACATATAAATCTAAGCATAAGCCATTGTCTATGTCTACGTCTACACCTACGCCTGCAATACAATATCAATGCTCAACTTTTTCTAAAATACTTCCCACTGTGTTCAAATTCAACAATGCTACGGCGACATGACATACAACGCCAGGAGTTGGTAACTCTGAACCAACGGTTTAAAGGAGAGAATGCCAGAAATAGTCTTCATAACATTTCAAGGCATACGTGCATCTTACACACATCTCATACATATACACATTTTGCATATCTAAAGCATACATACCCTATCCATTTCAATACGCATATAGTCAGGGTTCCATATGAATGTCAAACATCTTACATTCCGCATACATACAACATTCAATATGCATGCATACACATGTATCGCCTAGCAAATAGACAAATAATTTCACCCTTGATTCAACTATCTAAGGGTCAAATGATGCAATACTTCTCCTACGATTCAACACGTCACCTCAGTCTTCATGCCGTGACACATTCAGCCCATCACCTAAGTCTTCCCGTAGTGATGAGTTCCTTACAAGTTTCAGTATATGGCCTCTAAGCCACAATATATCGTCCAACTTAAACACATTGCCTCTAAGCCTCAATGTATACTCAAACACAACACATTGCCTCTAAGCCGCAATGAATTATCAACACTCCATACGTTGCCTCTAAGCCGCAGTGCATTTTCAAAACCCATTGCATTGCCTCTAAGCTGCAACGCAATGTCAAAACTCAGTATATTGCTTCTAAGCCGCGATATATCATCCAACTCAAACACATTGCCTCTAAACCGCAATGTATCTTTCCAGATAAGTATATTGCCTCTAAGCCGCAATATATTGTCCGACTCAAACACATTTCCTCTAAGTCGCAATGCATTTGCAAAACTCAACACATTACCTCTAAGTCACAATGTATCTTTCTAGATCAACATATTGCCTCTAATCTGCATTATATTATCCAAACCAACACATTGCCTCTAAGCCGCAATGCATTAACCAAACTCAGACCATCGTCTCAGACTTCATGCAACGATGTCAGAAACAACACATTTAGCTTATCACATCAGACTTCACACAGTGATTTGCAAACCTAACCCATTGCCTCAGTCTTCATTCAGCAGCACGTTCCCTTATTCTGCGACACAACCCATTGCCTCAGACTTCATGCAATAATATGTTCCAAACTCCAGACCATCATCTCAGACTTCATGCTGCAATGCTCAAAAGAAAACAAAACTCAACACATTGCTTCTAAGCTGCAATGTATTCTCAAATTCAACCCATTGCCTATAAGCCGGAATGCATCCTCAGAACTCAACACATTGCCTCCAAGCCGTAATGTATTATCCAAATAAACAAATTGCCTCTAAGCCGCAATGTGTTCTTCAAACTCAAATATATAGCCTCTGAGCCACAATGTATTCATGCTCAAAACATCGCCTCAGACGTGATGCAGCGATTTGCAAACGTAACCCATGGCCTTAGTCTTCAAGCAGCCATGAATCATCAATCATTGCTATACTCACCCTCCAAATGGATGAATAAGCCAAGACATATAGAATTATGATATATGCCTCGTTATCAAACCCGGGTAAGAAATATATCATCTGCTTCGCCTAATTCCTTGAGACTTATAAGGGTATACTACATCAGTATAACCTTATGTCTGTCGGAAAAATTTTGGGGATACTTCAAGTATTTAATAAACTTTAAATATAAATGCACAAGACTCAAGTTTTCTCATGCTATTCGATTGAAAGATAATTGAATAGGGGCAGCTGTCGTAACCTGAATTTGCCCTACCTTTATGATCGTATTTTCAATATACAAGAGAAATGTTTTAATTAAGGACAGTCCAACAATATCTGATAGCTCATTCTTAAATCCAAGTCAACCAGAGGGAGTATTTTAATTCAGGGGAGTGGGTATTTCTAAATCAGAAAGACCCATGTATCTGTAGGCCCATTTACGAAGCATGTTGGCCAATGGCCCATGAGATTCGAGTATGGAAAGTTATTGTAGAAAAAATTATTAAGTTTAAGTATAATAAAGTCCATTTAGGTTTTGTTATTGTTAGAGGTTGAAATTGCAATATACATGTCCATTTCAGTTGGCCCATTTTCGTTGGTCATTAAATAAAAAAGAGGGGGTGTGCGCAACATATTTTGAAGGCTTAATAGATATGAACTGGGCCCATTTGATGACTGTTTTATTTCAAACATTTCCTTGATTAATTATTTTAAAGGCCCATTAACAACTTCTAAGATGGACCCATTTGGGCATTTGTGGAAAAAATTATCTGATTCTTATTATTATATCTCTGTTTTATTAATTAATTTACTTTACAAATTATTAGTAAATTTAAAAAAATGTTTTATTGTGTAAATAATTAATAATTTTTGTTTTGGGTAAGGATCTGTTGGATCATTAAGTTAAAGGAAAATTGGGGCCCAATCCAAAGTACAAAGAAAAAAAAAGTGTTATTGAAACAGTGGGGCAGAAACTTTTTTTTCAAATACAGTTCAAAGGCCCAATTAGTAAATAGCACAGGGCCCAGTTTGACTAAATACTAGCAAATGTTGTATCAATTTGTAAAGCAAAAATTTCGCACGTTTTGGCATTAACAGGCACTGTAGAGATTAAGCAAATCTTTTTACAAATCAAAATCTTCAGAAATCAAGTCCAAGCCCAGAAATACATCATAATAGAATAATACTAAAATACTAAATCAAAAACTTTTCTACAAGGAAATAATACAAAATTATTATTACAGATCCAATCGATATTCATAAGAATCAAATTAGTTTACAGTCCAAATCCAAAATTACTGAATTAAATACAAATCTAAGTTTATACAGAAGCAAATCTCAGAAATTGTACAAAAATCTAAGCTACTAAATCTAAGCTACTGTAACGGAATTTCCTAATTAACAATAACCCTAACTGCTAACCCTATAAAGAGCGAACTAAAAAAATACAGAAGGGGGTCAGAAAAAAAGAGAGGAAACTTGGAGACAGAAATTTTGAGACAAACCCTTGTAATTGGAGATCCAGAAGAGAAGGTGATTAGAGTTTCCAGACCGGAAACCCTAATCGCCCTTGAACCACCTCCGTTCGCCTCCCTCTCGCTGCCGTTACGCCGGTCATCACCATCCTCAAGCACCGCTACTCCAACGTAATCTACAACTCAAATAAGACGAAGCAAGCTTAGCAGAAAATCCGAAGAAGCTCAAGGTTTAGAAATCGCGAAAGGGTAACTAACACTTAGCTTTTCATTTTCTTTTTGGATAGTTGGGTAGGGGTTTGGTTGGTTACAACGAGGAAGGGTAGAGTTATGGTGGGTAGGGGTTTGTTTAGGGTTGTTGCGCTGCCGTTGTGGGTGATAATTAGTGTTTGGGTTTATAAGGGTAGAGCGAGGGAGAAGGGGAAGAGTTTTACTGTAATTGTAGAATAACAATGAAAATGAATTAAAAGCAATATTATATATTTCGTTCGATTACATACACACTAGCACACAATAATGAATTTGTTCCCTTACTATCATCCATTTGATGCGCATCAGACGACCGTAAGACCGAGACTTCATGATAGTCCATACGCCCGCGCCACACTCAATCACCAGGCCCTCCTCCCAAACCGTTTGGGACTAAGCCTAGTGCTTTTTACACCCCTTCTCCATAAATTACTAAAGTTTCAAAACAAATGCACCTCCCTCTCAGAATTACATTTGGGCCTAGCCGAAACTGCTTTTAACACCCCCTGTTTTACTTCTAAACTAAAACTGCACCCCCCTTGAAACTAATCAAATTATTTTCTATTTTTTATATAATCCTTGTATTTTTCTATTTTCTTTTTATATTATTTATTTATTTTTATAATAATTATTAGTGTAGTATTTTTATATTATTATTTTTATATAATAATTATTAGTATTTTATTTTATTTTATATTATTATTTATTATCACATGTATTTATATTTTATTCAAAACACATGTACATATTATTTTCACGTATATTGCATTAAATCTTTTTGTATCATGCATTAATCAAGACTTTTTTTGCAATTAATATTATTAAAAAACACAAACAAATCTCAAACTATTTTCGCGAATAAAACTAAGCTAATCAACAGTCTTTTTGGCAAATGGGTTTCAAACTATTTTTGGCTTACTGCGTTCCCAGTCAAAATCTCCGCAATCACTACTCCCGACCGAGTGCGAAGTGATTCAAAATATGTTTGCAAACCCCTAAAAGACACCAACCCCATACGAACTACAAATTGGGACTTTGATTCCTCATAAGAGGATATGTAGGCACGCGATCTAAAATCGTGGCGAGTCTTGCTAATTAAAACTTAAAACCCTGTTTACCCCAAACCTAAACCTAGAGTTTAATATCCTTGTGAACAAGGTGGATGAAAGGTTCCTAACACCTTCCTTTCATCTAATTGAGTCTGAAACCTAGAATCTTTGTCTACGAAATATGGTTTTCTGTTAGATTCCCTTCCATAGGATAAAAACTAATAGTGGCGAGTCTTGATTAAAAAACCAGTTGCTACAGATGGGCTTACATATTCCATCCAAAGGTGATAGGGATTCGTTAGAGATGGGCTTATAGATGCCATCCAAAGTTGTCGTAGGTAGAGATTGGAAGGAATATCAGAATAAATCTTTGATCGACTTATACTAAAATAGAAGATGTCTTGAATAATCTTTCACTAGATAATGAATCAGTATAAATCTTCAGAGTAATTTAACTGAACCAGGGAAAGTGTATACCGGAACGAAATCAAGATAAATAAATGGTCGATTTAAACTGAAACAACATATGTCTTGAAGGAAGTGTTTTTCATGTAGATAGTTGCCCCAACTTGTTTCGGGAATTGATCTACAATCAATGTATTGGTAAACCCGTCTTGTTTCGAGAGTTCATGCCATTGGTGATAAAGATAGTCGCCTCGTCCTGTTTCGAGAATTGATCTTTACCTAGCCAAAGAGAAAGAAAGATAGTTTCCTCGTCCTATTTCGGGAGTTATTCTTCAATCTGCTCATGTTGATAGTTGTCCTATCTTGTTTCAGGTATTAATCTATAATCAGTTTATTGGTAAACCCATCCTGTTTCGGGAGTCAATACCATTGGTGATAAAGATAGTCGTTATGTCCTGTTTTGGGAATTGATCTTTACCTAACCAAAGAGAAATAAAGATAGTTTCCCCGTCCTATTTCCGGAGTTAGTCTTCAAGCTGCTCGTGTAGATAGTTGTCCTGTCTTAGTTCAGGTATTAATCTATAATTAGTTATTCGTATATAGTTTTCCTGTCTTGTTTCAGGTATTAATCTGGAACCCGCTTTTTGTTGGTCATAGAGATAGTTGCCCCAGCTTGCTTCGGGAATTAATCTCTGACCTATTTGGGAAATGTTGATGATATTTGTCTGTCTTTAACTGAAAGAAGTAAATCTAACCAGAAGAGGTCTTTGATTCTTGATTGAACTTTTTTACTGCAACGAAAAGGGATTAGTTGCATGCAGATGTATGCATGATGTTCTCAAAATAAATGAGATTGTGTTGTATGCATTTGTCATATATGTAATATGATGTTATGAATGCGCAATATTATTGAAGTGTATCCTTGACAAATACTGGGGAGCTTCGGGAAGTCCAATCCCAAATTGTTGTGTATCTTCAAACTTTATTTAAAATGCTTCCGCTGGGGATTCCTGTTTTGTTGAGGGGAACTTCGCTAGAGAAGATTGACTTTGCTTGAGAATACTCTATTGAGAGTGTTGATTTTTGCTTGGGAACTAGAGTTCAGGAGTTTAGTTGTCCATTGCTCTACTAGGGAATTATCTGTTGATCGGAGAAGAAGAAAGTTCAGCCGTTATCTGGTCGAATTCCAGGTTTCACACCAACTTGCTGGGGATAAGGAAGTTAAATGTTATCTTGTTGGATTTAAGGCTTTACATTAACTCACTAGTGATAGTGGCAACCTCTACTGGGGAAGAGGAAATTAACTATTATCTGATTGGATTCCAGGTTTTGCAGAAAATTGAAGAAGTTAAATTGTTATTTGGTCGGATTCCAGGTTTCACAGCTTAAACTTGAGGTTAACTGTTATCTGGTGGGGTCCAGGTTTCAGCAACTCGAACTATTTATCTGGTCAAGTCCAGGCTTTGTAGTAACTGAAGAAGTTAAACTATTATCCGGTCGGGTCCAGGCTTTAGTAACTTAAAATTGAGATTTACTGTTATTTGGTCTGATCCAAGTTTCACAGTAATTTGTTTGGATGGGATGAAGTTGAACTAGTATTTGGTCGGGTCCAGGCTTCATAGTAACTTTCTTGAATGGATGAAGTTAAACTGTTATCTGGTCGGATTCCAGGCTTTGGATAAATGGAGTGAAGTTGAACTAGTATCTGGTTGGGTCCAGGCTTCATAGTAACTTGGTGATAGTAACGACTTTGTTGGAGGTTGTAATGACTTAACCGGAGGTTGAGGGATCTTGTTTGTTGATTTGTAGTAATCTGAGAGGCAAACTCAAACTAGGGAGTTTGGATTTTTGTTGGAGGGAAATAAGCCTTGTTGAAGAGAATATTTAGACGACCCATTTAATGGAGTGAATTCTTTAGGAAGAACTCCATAAGGCTTCTTCTTTTAAGACCAAATCAGTTGGTAGAGAGTTTTCTGAAGATTGAAACTTTGGTTAGGGATTTCATGAATTCAAATTTGTGGGGATATCCATGAAACTGGCCTCATGGGGATTTGTAGATAGTTTGAACTCTATCAGAGTGACAAATCCTATACTGATAGACAAACAAACAAGATAATGGGACATATCCGTACGCTTTAATCCCTAACTTTTTCCTGGACCGTCTTTTCAGACTTTCAATCCAACAGGATACCCTTTTTTTCCCAAGCCACCTTTTCAGGTTTTCGACTTGCCGAGTGTACAATCTTTTTATATATATCCCTAATTTTTTCCTGAACCTTTTGGTTCACCGGGATGCCATTAATTTTGCCTAAGTATATCAACCTAGCGGGTCTCTTTTCATGCGTAGTATTTTCTGACTATGTACATAGTGTGGAGAATTGTCATTGTCTACGGTAGTAAGTCTTGTAGAAATGCTAGAAATTAATTGTTCGATCGCATGTGATATTTCATATGTTGGAGTCTGTTTGTCCCTAGAGTTAGTCTAGTGCCCCTCGACGTTTGAGATTTTGATCACATTTTTGGTAGTCTTGAACTTCCTAGGTATCTTTTCTAAGACTGTCGTGGAAGAATCCAAAGACATGATATTGACACCATCTGATACTACTGGCACAGACAAGAAATTTGGTGTTACCCAAGATCTTTGGTCAAGTCTCAAAATTTTCTAAGAACTGTCATGGAAGGATTCGAAGACATGATACTGACACCATCTGATACTAGTGGCACAGACAAGAAATTTGGTGGTACCCAAGATCTTTGGCCAAGTCTCGGGATTTTCTATGAATTGTCATGGAAGGATCCAAAGACATGATACTGATACCATCTGATACTACTGGAACAAACAAGAAAATTGGTGGTACCCAAGATCTTTGGCCAAGTCTCAGAATTTTCTAAGAATTGCCATGGAAGGATCCAAAGACATGATACTGACACCATCTGATACTACTGGCACAGACAAGAAATTTGGTGGTACCCAAGATCTTTGGCCAAGTCTCAGAATTTTCTAAGAACTTTCATGGAAGGATCCAAAGACATGATACTGACACCATCTGATACTACTGGCACAGACAAGCAATTTGGTGGTACCGGAAGTCTTCATAGTAGATTTTGTTCAAACCCGTGATCAATGTAACATTTCCCCCAAGTGATTCAGATGGAGATCTTCCCCTGGTTATTCAACATTTCATTGAGAGATTCTTTGAATCTCGACTTGACTTCCCCAGAAGTGTTGGACAATGATCATGCCGTGCCCCTTGATTATCAGAGATTTTGTTATCGGAGGTGTCTTTCCCTTTGAAGTGATTCTTGTTTATTGAGATAGTTTTTTTTCATTGGATATTCTTCGTGCGATTTTCTCCGTTGTCAAACAATTAGCCATATGCAAACAGTAGTATTCAAAAAAATGCAAAGTTTACGTATGTCTTAAGATTATTTTTTTTGAAAACTACACTTTTAATGAGCAACAAATTTTTTTAAGAATATGAATTCTACTCGGGATCTATAATAAACCTTACATGAGTCAGGATACCTTTTGTCATAGCATACTTTCGAACTAACATATGCTTCAATTAGGACTTTTAAAGGGTTGTAACATGGTCTGGTTCACGGTTTAAGAGATAAAGGATAAGGCTAAAAGTTTATTTATACCCAACCCATTCTCCATGATGTTCTCTAGTCCTAAGCTCAGTCGATCGCACATATATCTCCTACTAGAATCTAGAATGATATTTTGGTGATGGTTAGGATACTAGAAGTTTATTTGGGAAGGCAGTCATTTTTGCAACATTTGTTGAGGATTTGTAACGACCTCTTTTTTTTCGATTTATCGTCCCTACTTTTTGTCTGATTATTCTTGTTTTAAGATTACAGTCAGCGAGATGCCCCAATTTTCTTAAGTCTCTTTCGTAGGTTTTGACCTAGTGGGCTTTTTTAAAGAATGCCTAATTTATTGGGAACCAACACCATCTTTTGATTCAGAAGGATATTTTTGTTGTGAAGTAACAGCTTACGACTAAATGCACATTTGAATCAACTGAGAAACTACCCTACCCCGGGTTATGATTAAAGGTTTCAGTTTGTGCAGAAAAGAAAACTCCTACTTCTTTGGCTCAAAGGGTTTAACTAGGGATTATATTCCTTATAAATCCACTTTTTTGGGACTTGAAACAACGTATGTGCATCGTCAGCAAAGTCTGTGCAAAAGCATATTGTATGAAATTATGGTATTATTTTTGTCATCCTCCCTCTAAAGGCTTATAACATGTAATCTATAGTTGAATATCATAAAAAAAGGAGTAAAAGTGTGATTTCAGTAGAGTGAAAACAAATGGACTAACTTAAAACAAACATATGTAATGCATTAATGAGAACAACCAAAGTTTGACATAAGGACAAATGTTTAAACAAACAAAGAAATTACAACTGGAAATTCGAATGAACACAAATTTCCCTGCCTAAACTTTGTCACTTCAGATAGTGTGTCTTTGAGGGTGACAGAAAAACTCCACTTGACCATCTTGTGTAAATTCCAACACTCCTTTGTCGACTAGGTCTTGAATCTTGTTCTTTAATACCCAACAGTGATTAGTGTCATGTCCCTGATTGTTGGAGTGGTATGCGCATCTTTCATTGTATTTGTAGTTGGGAGCAGAAGTGTTAGGATTTTGAAGAGGATCCCTTAACGTAACCAGCTTGGCTTCCAACATATGATGCAATGCTTGAGCCAAAGGCCTATTAACCTCGGTAAATTGTCTTTTGGGCGTATCTTGCTTATGCGGGCCACTCTGTCGTGGTTAGTGAGGTCGTTGTTGGACTCTTGGCATAACAGGAATTTTGAAAGGTGTTCTCTTCACCAAACCAACATCTTGCTTTGTTGGAGGATAATTAATAACTTTATCCCCAATTATAACTGTTTGTTCCATATGGTTGCATTCGTCTTGATGAATCTCATTGACGAGAACTCTCGACTCTTCTTGTCCCCGAGCAAAGTTTTGGATAAGAGCCATCTGTCCCAACATCTGGATTCTCATTGTTTCTATCTCAGCTTGCAATTACTTCAATTGGCCATCCTTTTCGTCTTCAAGATTCTTCTCGGTCATGCTCTCAATGAGGAGTGCTTTTACTTCTTCTTGCCCCTTGGATAGATTCAGGAACAAATCTTGAAGTTGATCATTTTAGGTCTGAAGATCTTGGACAGTTTGCTCACGGGCCATTTTTACTGAAATAAATAGTAAGCGGGTGAGAAAACCTGTATGGGGAAAACCTGTCATGATATGATGCATGATCTGTGGATGCAATGTTTCCAAGGATCTCGCGGGGTAAACACAAGAAGAAGTTAGTAGTTGAATTTTGATCACAACTTTGACTGTATAACGTCGTATCGTTGAATGTCCTTCTACGAGAATCAAGCTCACCATGTCAAGTGGGATATAGCCCTTAACTCAAGTTATCGTGCTTTGGTCTTTGACAAAATTTGGTTAGAGGAAAATAAATCCTCTTGCCCCTTGATGGACGTCTGGTTCAATATATCCTTGCATCACATACCCTTGAGATCCTTGAAATGGTTATTGAAAATGCTTATGGCATGATGTCATGATGTTATGTGCAAATAAACATACACACACAAAGCACACAATTCCTTAGGTTTAGGCTTGCATGGAGTTTATAGGTAAGTATCCTCTTGAAGTTTAGTTGGCTCAACCTGTCCTAGAAAATAATCAGGTTCTAGGGAATCTCAATATCATTGATCTTTCTTTATTGGGCATTATTTTAGCACAATCAATCTTTTCTTGCAGCCAAAATATCTCAAAAGTATGATCTCAATGAGCGTAGTATTGAGTATCGACCAATTTTTAGCCTTCCACCAAAACCGGCTATCTCACTACTTCCTAATGGCCAAATTGTTCAATTAAAGGTTCTAAGTTCAGTTAGTGCTTCATGACACCTCTCAGCGGCCCCGTATTCTCCTTGATTCAACACAAGGGATATCGGTACCAACAAATGCGTCACACTAATGTATCCATTTATTCAACCATATCAATCTACGTCATATAGTTTCCACAATCAATTGCTACTTACCTAATGATGTTCTCAGATCCGGGTAGAGGATCAATACAAACCTAAACAAGGACACATAAATGTAAAGTAAACAAATCAAATAATGAAAGCAATTAAATGTGATCTAGCTCTAAGGTAACCCCACTTTTAAGTAATTACTCCCCAGCAGAGTCTCTAGCCCTGTAATACGGTGAGAGAACTGACTTGGTTGTTTTACGTTTGATCGCAATTGTTGCGGATAGAAAGAGTTGCCACCGAATTTTCTTTTACCCAATAAGGAAAGGGTGAAAAGAACAGGAAAAACCTTTGAGATATTTTCTTGAGTTCGGGGGTAGATTATGAAAAGGGAAAGTGTTAGCACCCTTTTCATCCATTGTTATCTATGGTCTCTTGGTTGCTTGCTAGATCACTTTTGAAATTGCTTGGTTTGAAATGTGTTTGTGATGGGTTTTGAACGTATTTTTGAAAAGCGCCTTCATTTAGGCAAACTTTGTAATGATTCTCGTCTCTATAAGAACGCATACAAAGTGTTGGACTTTTGAAAATATTTCATGTTTTTGAAAGTGTTTGGTGTGTTTGAAAAGATGTTTGTTTTGAAGATGGATTGTGAGCAAACAACCAAGAACGTTATACCTACTCAAAAGTATTTTGTTCATTTCTATCTTCCTTTTACATTGCTATCTTATCATTGATTGATAAGAAGCCTTATCTTTGGATGTGAAGGGACGGGTGTAGGTCATTGTATAGTCTTGGATAGAAATGTAGTGAGATATCTTAGAATTTTTCTTAAGGGTCTAAGATCATTTATAAGGCAACATTTGAAGCGTCATCGAGGAACTATGATCTTGTATTTTTGATTGTTTTTGCTAAGATACCTCACATGCGTAACATGGCCATTTTTAAGGAAACAAAGTGGAGTTTAACCCTAGAGGTGCAAAGTGTGCAAGTGTTTTGATTTCATGCTTGTTTTGTTTTGGATTAGGGTTTTCTAAATTGATTTCATCTTTCCATACAAACCCTAATTACTGGCATTTATATGAAAGCGATAAATTGCGGAAAATAAATGTCCTACGCTATTACAATCGTTTTTGGGGATATGGGGTACAAATTTACAAATGGGGATTGCAAGAAATTAAATCATAATTATCTATTACAACCATATTGAATAAATGTACAAGAATTGAAATAAATAATATACAAGAAGGTAAAGAAACAATGTATAAGGTAATGAATGAAAAATAAATGAATTGTTTGGTTTTGTTAAGAAAAAGGTTTTTATTTTAACCTAATAAACTAAAAAGAAAATGATTTAATAAAAGAAAAATAAATTAACTTAATTTAGAAATGAAAATATTTTTTAGTGTTTTTATGAAAAGATTTTAATATTAACTAAAATAGCATAAAAATAAATTAGGTTAAGAGAAACCCTAAATTCTAAGTTAGTTTTAATTAAAAAAGAAAATAAATAAACCTAGGTCTAATTATTAAATTAATTAACAAAAAGAAATAAAGTTTGTAACAAAATGTTTTCTAATGTTTTTGGTCTTGAAATAAAATAAATAGATATAGTATAAATAAATAAATATTTTTTGTCTTTTTTGTTAATAAAAATAATAATTATAATAATAATATTTAAAGAAAGAAAATAAAATAAAAAATATAAAAGAAGTAAGTCAGGGGGTAAAAATTAAATTTAGGGTATTTTTTGTGTAAAATTGATTTTTGGTTAAGCCTGGCCCAAGAGGAGTTTTTTTGTAAGTCAGAAAAATAATTATAAAAAAAATAGTTGGTCCTGCGTGATGGTTAGTAAGTAGGAGGTGTGTGAGTGAAAATGAGGTTGGGCCTGGTGCTGGTGCTGAATAGAAAGGGTGGGGGTGCGCACTAGAAAAGGGTCGTTGGGCCTGATTTGAGAACTTACAATGGACCTGGAAATTTGTTTTAACAAAAAAACAAAACACATAATAAAAGAAATGGTTTCATCTTAACAAATCATTCTCTCTCTCTCTCTTACTCTCTCGTTCTCCTCACCGGAAAAGGAAACTAGGTCGCGTCGGAAATCGCCCTTGCGGCGGCGGTGATGCTCCAAACTTGATTTTTCTTACATAAATATCTTCCTCACATCCTCCTGATTACTAATCTCGTGTTTGATTTTGCAGAAAATGCGTGATTTGGCCTAGATCTAAAAAGGGATGACCGGAACCCTAGGGGTTCTGATTTTCTTTTTCTACATATAAAAGGTCTCTGTATTTTTGTATGTTTTGTGAAAAAAATTTTGAAAGGGGTTATGTGGGTTTCTGTGATTTGGTTCGTATCTCTGTATGTTTGTGAACTGTATGTTTTCTATGTTGTTTGTATATCTTTGTTGTGAATCGACCTCCTCTTTGCTGTGAATCGTGGCCCTGTTCTTATAGTATGATTTTGCTCTTTGTTTTTTCTGTAAAAAGAACTGATACTAACTTGAGGGAGGCTTCGGTTTTGACTTGTTTATTATTTTTCTAACTTTTGACAAGTCAATTTTATTATACTTTGTCCTTTTACTTTGCTTGCTGGCTGTGTTATTCATTTATGATAGATGCTGGCTTTTGTACCGGTTGCTTGTTGCTTTGGTGCCGCACTTGCTGTACTTTTGAACTTTGTACATACTTTTTACTTTGTTGTTGTACTTTTGCTTGTTGTATTTTGTACAAGTTATTGTGATACAGGATGACTTTTAGTACTTGCTACACTAGCTTGCTTGTTGGGTATGCTGTACTTTTCTGAATTTCTTCCTTCTTTTACTGTGAACAATATTTTGCTTTTGCAGTAACTTAGAAATATGGTTTTCTTTGCGTAAAATGATAATAAATCTGATTTCTCTTGATTTTCCCTATCTTTTGCGAACCAAATAAATTTGCGATTTGAAATAGAACTACTCCTAGCCAATGATGTAATTCTGACTTTTGTATGAGGCTTTTCTTTTGGGCTTGAATTCTGATTTGAACCCTGCTGGGATGAATTGAAGGAATTCTGTCTTTTTGCATTTTTTCTTCTATTGTGAACTAAACCAAACTTTGTGATTTTCAATAGAAATTAGCCCATGATAGAAACTTAAATGTTTGAGGCCTTAGCACATAAAAAACCCTATTTTTTTATTCCAAAAAAATCACCCTAATGTTGAAGTCAAATCATTTGTAATTTTGTTCACTTTTGATTATTTGCTGATTATTTCTTTTCCTCTTGTTTCATGTTTTAAGCATTGATACGAGCTTGAGAGGATGAT
This sequence comes from Vicia faba, assembly GCA_948472305.1. Lineage (NCBI taxonomy): Eukaryota > Viridiplantae > Streptophyta > Magnoliopsida > Fabales > Fabaceae > Vicia > Vicia faba. The sequence goes on along the minus strand of OX451740.1, from coordinate 173,247,104 downwards.
GAAGACTTTGAAGCTGAAACCGAAGAAAAGGCCGTGGAGAACTTGAAGATTGAAGAAAAATCCTCTTTTATGTATCTCTTTTTTTAGAACAAATATGGGACTTTTTGATTCAAATTTGTAAATTAACATGTAAGGTGTTTGGAATTTTGGTGAATGGCATGTGAATTCTAGAATCCATTCTTACATTATGCTTGAAAAATGAACACTTAGAATGTTGTTGCATTCTTGTAATTAATGAAGTTTGAGAATTTGAGATCCTCTTTTCTTTTCCATAATGCTTGGTAAAAACAAATTGAAATATTTTTTAAAGAATTTGGATTCATATTACTGTTCGTTTCAAAACTGCCATCTTTGGAATATGAAATTACTTTAGCAAATTGGATCAAAATAATCACTTTAATGAATACTCCTACCATATCAAATTCACAATGATCCAAATCTTCAATCTCCATCAATAAAAAAAAAACCTTGCTCTCAACAAATCTCTTGGAACTTATATTTCATTTCAACAAAGGTATCATTTGAAGCATGAAAATGAGAATGACCATAAGAATCTTTAGCCCACTGAATCTTAATAGATGATTGAAAGTGTACTCAAACAAGACTTAGGATGATAATGCTTTAAAGATCTTATAAATGGTGACATCACACACTTCCACAATCAAACTCATGCACTAGAGCCAATAAACAGGGAAAATATGATCCATTCCAAAATACTTGCAAGTTCTAAATCTTCCAATGAAACAAAGAATTGGTTTGAGATGTCAAGAGACTTGAGAAGTCTTAGCAGCTCGAATTGGTAGGATATGAGATATATCTCGGATTGATTGTCAACAATCAAGTGAACACATATGAGGAAACACAAGCCATGTACAACAAGAATTGAGAGGGCAAATTTTGGGGTACAACAGACCCGCTAGGTTGTCATACCTAGGCAAAAATAAGGGCATCCCGGCGAACCAAAAGGGTTTGCGCAAAAACAAGGGATATATACAAAAGATCATACACCCGGCAAGTCAAAAACCTGAAAGGGCGGCTTGGGCAAACAAAAAGGGTATCCTGGTGGACTGAAAACCTGAAAGGGTGGTCCGGGAAAAAAATTAGGGATTGAAAGCTTACGACTATGTCCTGTTGGATCACTTACTTTCCAGCTTTATTACCCAGATCAAAAGTTCAAAAGGTACAAGATCAGTGCAATCAACTTCTTCTGACTGCAAGAGAAGAGATGTTCAAAGACATAAGGGCAATAACGGAGTTGGAACCCAATGAGATCACTTCCACGTGGCTATATACACTTGTTTTCACTTTGTATTCTTTCATTTCACGATGACTTCCTCTTACTAGGATTTCCGTCTCTTTGTACAAAATCGCATGTTTACAGGTAAATTATCAATACAAATATACTTTAAAGTCCAAACTTTTTGTTTTTTTCTGTTTTTTTTGCAAAAACATCCAATGACTAAAATTGAATGAACATATGCATATGAACATGATTAACTGTTAATGAATAAATAAGAACAAGATTAATACATTTACTCAAAAATCTAAGAGTTGGGATGAGACTCAAGCTGTACATAAATCCCTTTCATAAGGTTATCACCAGTGAAGTCGCCAGAGCCACCTCCATGAGATTATCCCCCACAGAGTAATATTCATAAATAAGGGTACATTCCCCACAATCTCCCCGACATATCACTTTAACAAATAAATGAGTATAATCTTCTCCTCGTTAAATCTCCCCACGGAGTCTCAATTAGTACAATTTATGGAGAATTCTCTTCCCCAACTGAGTTTTTTCCTCCAAAACTGGAGAAAGAGACCCTACAAAGTTTCTTCTCTTTAGAAAAATTAAATCTCCCCAAGAGAGTTAGTTTCTTTAGCAGAGCACTTCTCCATCAAAAGGGTTTGTTTCCCAAACAGACTACAAATTTCCCAGCTCAAGTCTATTCCTCAGACTACTATAATTCACTAACAAAATTATTCTTCCCAGACAAGTCAGAATATTGTCCATCTCTTTCATCTCCGATCAGGGTATATAAGAATTAATTCTCCCTAGATGAGTCTGAAGTTTAACCATCTCTTTTATCCCCAGTCAGGGTATATAAGGAACAAATTCCCCAATAGAACAAAGGACGACCAATGTTCCTAAACTCTACTCCCCAAACAAAAATCAATACATCCCCTGCAGATTTTCCTCAAACAAGTAGCCAGGAATCCCCAGTGGAAGCATTTTAGACAAGATTGAAGATACACATACTCTTCATCCCAGCAATAGTCAGGGATTTATTTCCCAATAGAAATAAACTTCAACAACATTGCACATTCATTTATCATAACATATGCATACGAAACACATATAGCACAATCTCATTTATTTTGAGAACATCATTACGCAATGAATTTCATGTAAGTATGAAGTGCGCTTAAGAGGGGAGGGGGTGAATTAGGTACTTTAAAAATTTATGGTTTTAGTGATGATGGATATTATTTTTCTAGTTTATGGTGAGTTTATGAAAGTGTAAAGTGCAGAAAAATAAAGAGACACAAGCGATATATCCCAGTTCCCCTCATAGTCCGAGAGTACTCCAGTCCCCTTTCAACATGAAAGAGATTTCTTTTATGTGGCAAACTTAAACAAGAACTACCCAAAACCAAGAACAATCCTCTTGGACCAAGAACAATCCTCTTGGATTTTCACTATGTCAACAATGATAACAATCCTCTCAAAGTAACTTTACTTGTATCCAAAAATCCTGGAAAAACAAGATTTATAAAACCACTTAAACTTATTTCCAACAATCTTGAAAAATAAGCAAGTATATAGCAATATTTGATTTTAGTGAGTTTGAGTAGCAATGATCACTTTGAGTGATTTAATAAATGAATTGATCTTATCTTCCAATAATAATATACAATGACTCAAGATATATAATTCTCAAAGTTTTCTGGTTAACAATATGTGAAAGTGTGCAGAAAACTTGTGTATGAAAATGTATAACAGCTTGAGTTTGATTTTTGAAAACTCAAAATATATTTGGAAGAGGTGTTGAAATGATTTTGAAAAGGAGTATTTATATGTTCATATCACCCTTTTGAAACAGCATAAAGTTCTGTAAATGAATCATGAACAATTGCCAAGATTGAGTGAAAGGTTTCCATGAAATGGTGTTATGAAATGACATGTGTAAAGCTGCTGTTTTTCAAAATCGTGCAGCATGCAATCGATTTCACCCTTTGTGTAAATCGATTGCACGGGGTTTCAACAGCTAGAAATTCAAATATTTTGAGTGTGCAATCGATTGCACAAGAGTGTAAATCAATTGCATTTGAAGTCAGTAGCAAAAATTGATTGAGTGCAATCGATTTCACAAACATGCAAATCGAATGCACTTAGAAACAGTAGCAAATGTTTTGAAAAATTGAAGCATGCAATCGATTACACTAATATGCAAATCGATTGCACTCAAGTGAAAAATGATTTTTAGCTTAGAAAAAACTTGAGTATGGATTTGGACAATATAAAATATTTCTTTTGACAATTGAGCATTTATGTCTTAAGTTCAAAGTAAGTATTATCATCATACCTTAAAATTTTGCTAAGTGCTTGAACCAAAGACTTTATCCACATATTATTTTAGCTTGATCAATAATATTTTCCTTCTTTGTCAATCATGGTTTGTCTTCATCAAAACTAAAGTGCATTTGAGAAGCTTGATTTTACATTCTCCCCCTTTTTGATGATGACAAACGATCTTGCTTGATGTGTTGCAATTTCCGAAAAGAAACTTCTCCCCCTAAGATGTATAACTCCCCCTTTGTATGAGAAGGTTTTAATCCTTTGAATTTGTTCATCTTGGTTGAAGAGTACCTTAAAAATTTAAGACATGGAAATATACAAGCATAGAGTGCCACATCCTTCTCCACGTTTGACATTATCAAAAAGAAGGGAAAGATGCAATGAAAATGGAAAATAATAAAGCAATATTAAAAAATACCTAATTAATCACGCATCACAAATTATCATTGACATAGTAACATAATAATTACAAAGAAATCTAACAACAAACAAAACGTAGCATAACTGAACAAGGACATAACAGAAAACAATAGACATAATAAAGTTGGACAGAACTTTATGGTTGATTCATGTCCCGGTTGTTATAGAACCAAGATCCTTGATTTGGAAATTGTTATTGTAGAGGAGCTTCTGTGTAATGTTATGGAGGTGCAGCTGGGTTATTTGGGTCATATGGTGGAATGTGAAGATGAGAGTAAAGGTAAGAAAAATATTGATTCACATTTGTGCGGAAGTCATTAATCCTGGTTGTTGTAGAATCGTTGATAGCATTCTATTGGTTGTTGATGTCGGTATTTATGGAAGAAAATTGTTGAGACATGAAATCCATAAGATCTCGATTGCTTGGACCAGAGGGAGCAGTAGATGGAGGAGGTACAACTTCACCACCTTCAACTTCTTGATCGCTTCCTTCATCACCGACCACATCTTCACCAATGTAAGTTATATTTTATATTTCTGGATTATAATGAACACCCATTCTCGAGTCAACATTTTTTATTGAAATCTTATGCAGATTTGGATCCATATTAACTTTCTCAAACCCAACAAAATCAACTCCAAATTCTTCCATAACTAATGTAACAAAGTAAGCATATGGTAGAAATTCGATTTTGCATCAACCCTCAGCATATGAACCATTATGAGCCTTGCCAAATTAACACTTATACATTTCTTCCTTGCATAAATCAGTTGCATTTCCAAGTCAGTCACGGTGCAGTGGTTTCCAGCCTGTGGAAACATAATATAGACCATGAAATAATGAAATAGTCGACCGTCTATATAAAAGTTACCTGCACTCCATGAGTCTCTAGAGGGAATCACTCCTCCTAGACCACAAATCGTTTTGGCATGGAATTCAGCTTCGCTTAATCACCCAATGTTGTAGTAAAATTCCTTTTTCCTATAGTCATCCCATGCCTTGTTTTCAGGATCGTACAAAGAGCTTCCAGTGTAGGGAATATGTAGAATCTCACCAACAATCTTAGGGGTTAAAGAAATTTGTGTACCCAACACATATGTCACCATCTTGCCTTTGTGAGGAGTTAAATTGCTGAAAAATACTCTTACCAGATACGGATAATATGGACTAAATGATGAAATTAATGGTTCTAGTTCATAAGCAGATAAATCATTTTGAAAAGAGGAGCATTCCTGGGGAAAAGATGATAGCATACCATATTTAGGATCGGACACTATCTTTCTTTGAAAATCCTTTGTAAATCTTGCTTCTTGTTCTTCGGTGAGAGTTGAGATTAATGGATTCTCAGAGGATGAACCAACCTTTTTCTTCCCTTTATTTGAAGCCGACACCTTTCATTTTTGCCTTGAAGCCATGTGTAACGCGGCAGGAGAACTGACTTGGTTTTTTTGCGTTTTATCGCAATTGTGCGGTTAGCAAGAGTCGCCACCGAATTTTCTTTTATCCAAAAGGAAAGGCTCAAAAGAACAGGAAAGACCTTTGAGATGTTTTCTTCAGTCCGGGGGTAGATTATTAAAAGGGAAGGTATCACCACCATTTTCATCTATAGTTATCTACGGGCTATTATTTGCTTGCTAGATCACTTGCATTTGTTTGAAAATGTGCTTTGTGTGGTTTTTGAAAGTATTTTTGAAAAGGTCCCATCGTTTAGGAAAACTTTGTAATGATTCTCGTTCGTAAGAATGTATACAAAGTGTTTGATCTTTTGAAATTTTTTTCAAGTTTGAAAGATGTTTTAAGAGTGTTGGTGTTTGTTTTGAAAATATCATGGATGTTTTGGTTTGAAAATGAGCAAGCAACTAGGAACATTCCACCTACTCAAAAGTCTTTCATGTTTATTTCCTCTTTCCTTTGACATTGTTATCTTACCATTGATTTTGGTAAGTAACCCTATCTTTGGATGTAAAAGGGACGGGCAAGGGTCATCGTATAGCCATGATTAGCAATGTTGTAAGATATCTTAGCATTTTCTTTAAGGGACTAAAATCATTTTTGAAATGCAACTTGGATAGCGTCATCGAGGGACTATGATCTTGTATTTTGTTTGTTTTTCCTAAGATACCCCACATGCATAATATGACCATTTTATAAGGAAACAAAATGGATTTACCCTAAGGGTGCATGTGTGCAAGTGTATTGGTTTACATGCTTGATTTGTCTTGATTAGGGTTTTCTAAGTATTGATTTTATATTTCCATACAAACCCTAATTTACTAGCATTTGTATATAAAGCATTAAATTGCGGAAAATAAAAATAATAAGTTATTACATCATTTAGGGGAGGGGGTATACAAATCTACAAATGGGGAATTTGCAAGAAAATTAAATCTAAATAATTATTACAACCATATTGAATATTGTACAAAAATGAAGATAAAAATGCAAGAATGAAAAATGGAAAAAGAAATGATTTTTGTTTGTTTTTTATGAAAGGATTTGGTCTTGACCTAATTAAAAATGATTAAGGAAAATTAAGCAAAATTAACCTAACCTAAATAAGAAAAGGAAATAACTAAAAAGAAGATTTTTTAGGGTTTTATTTATGAAAAGGTTTTTAATTAATAAAAATAATATGGATATTAATTAATTAAAAGAAACCTAAATTCTAAATTAATTTTAATTACAAGAAAATAATATAATGGTTAAACCTAAACCTAAACATTAATTATTAAGAAAGAAATTAGATTATTAAGAAAATATGTTTTGTTCTTTTAGTTTTATGAAGAAAAATAAACTAAATAAATATAAATAATAAAATATAAATATTTTTCGATTTTTTATTAATAATAATAATAATAATAATAATAATAATAATAGTAATAAAAAAATCATAAAGAAAAATAAAATATAATAAAATATAAAAGTCAGGGGGTTTTAGAAATGGTTAAAGGGGTTAGAAAGTTCGCAAAAAGAAACAAAGGCCCAATGTTTGGATCCCAAACGCTGCAAAAATAAAAAAAAGTGTAAAAATGTGAAAAAGAGAAAAAAGCAGTGCGTTGGGTGTTGAACCCACACCCTCTTGGTTATCAGCGTGCTGCCTTACCACTAGGGTGGCTATACATATGTTGATATAACTGAAACAATAAATACATAACACAAAATAAGTTCCAGAAATGAACTTCATCTTCAACCTCCAACCATAGTTCCTGTAACTTGCTCATATCTCAACGAAAATAAAAAAAGCAAACATGAAAGTTGCTCTATTTTTCCATACGAATCCAACCATATAAATGTCATGAGCTATAAATCAAAGAAGAATGGGAATTTCTAAAAGTACCAAATTCTAACCTAATTTTTTTCAGAGATTCAAACCTAAAATTCTCTAAACTCAATCAATATAAATGAAATCTATGGATATGTACAGTTTCAGGACAATGATGTCTACATTTTATCTTCACAAATGCAAGCCTAACAATGCTTAAGTAATGAGATAGAAGTTCAAGAAAAATACCTCAAACTTGGAAATCATGAAATGCAAATGAGCTTGATTCAAGGTGCTGCAATGATCAGGTTAGCTTCCTCAAGTTCCTAGGAAGCTAATGCAACGATTAGCTTGAGCAATCGATGGCTGAAATGGTCTAGAGAAGTCAACTTGAAGAGCTCTGTTTTTGGTTATGGAGGTTGATGAAGATGGAGTTACAGTTATGACACAGGGTTAGGGATAGGTTATATTTGATGGGTAGGAGCTTTGTGATTGACTAGGAAGGAAAACGCACGAGGGAAATGAGAGATATAAGTTTAAGGTCAGAATTATGCATCAATGGAGTTTCTTGTGCAAATTCTGGCTTGAGGGAGTTTTGGTATGTTTCAGGGTGCTTACGTTCGTGTCCTAGCTCTCAAATAGTGCCTCTATTTATAAGAAACAAGTTTGGAAGCTTGTTGTTGATCAGAATTCAAAATCATAAGTTTAAGCATAATGTGTGATTTTTTGAGAAATCCAAGTTTCAAAGTCTTGTGTCCTTGCTAAGATAGAGTGGTTATGCTTTAAACACACTTGCTTCTGACTTTGTAGATGGAGTGTGATCAGAGGGAACAAGTTAGAGGCTCAAGAATTGACTTTGTGCATAAAGCTTGCTTTTGAAGAATGGTATTCTTCACTTTCTTCCCAAAATGGCAATGTGAATTGGATAAAGCTTAAACCACTTGGATTATAGCTCAAAAGTTTGTGTAATCCATTAAATATGGATAGATACACAAGTTAGAAGGCCTGCAAAGCAAGATTATGCAGCCTAACATTGAAATTGCATTCTTGTTCATCATGAAAATGACTTATAATTCAAGAATGAAATGCCAACTTCATGCCTTCGATTCTCCTTGCTCAACCATGATCTCAAGCAGTTATTGGACATTTTTGAAAGCTTGTAATATGCTCTACAACCCCTCTTTGAATCACTTTTAAAAATTCCCCTTGGGACTATGTGAAAAATTTCCATGAAGTTAGATTAAAATCCTGCCTAAACTAGGGCAAAACTTCACTAAGTTTCCAAGTTTCATGAACATGTATTCACAAAATCATAACATGAAATCCATGCATTTCTAGGAGAAGTTGTGTAAATTGACCACAATTGACTTTTCCCCCAATACAGTTGATTTTTAGGTCAACTCATCAATTGACTGAGCAAAAATGTGATCCATTACTTGAAAATTGACAGGAGTAATCTTAAGGGTCCATAATGATCCATGAAAGTCATATGAGGCATTAAAAGTTCTATTATCCTTATGCAATCTCAAACCCTAATTTTCAGTCATCGGAGCTTGAGGAGGTGTCTTGAGCTGATCAATCCTTGTATAGTCTTGAACCTAAGGAGATCTTGTGAGAAAATATTTGATAAATGAGAGAGAAAATTTTGGGGTACAACAGCTGCCCCTGTACAATCTTCTTAAACCTGAAGAGTTAGGTTGGCAGATCCGCCATTCGTGACTTGAAGGTGGAAGATGATTGGAAACTAGAGTGCTCAAAAATTTGCACTCGAAGATGAAATGGGAATGGGCTTATAGATGCCATTTGGAGGAATGATGGATATTTTCCAGAGATGGGCTTGTAGATGCCATCCAAGGGTGATTGTTGACAGAGAATGGACTAAGTCTGAACTTGATTTCAACTGGAAAAGAATCAGAATAAAACTTTGGAGCGACTTATCTGAACCAGAAGAAGTCTTGCATGTTATTTGACTGGGAAGAATCAGAATAAATCATTGAGAGATTTATCTGAAACCGAAGTGTTCCTTTGGAAAGTATCAGGATAAACTGTTAAGGGGTTTAAACTGAACCAAAAAAGATCTTGAATATTCTTTAACTGGAAAGAATCAAAGTAAATATTTGAGCGATTTATCTGAACTAGAGAAAGTGTCTACAGAAAGAATCAGAATAAATCATTGAGAGATTTATCTGAACCAGAAGTGTTCCTTTGGAAAGTATCAAGATAAACCGTTGAGGGGTTTAAACTGAACCAAAAGAGATCTTGAATTTTCATTAACTGGAAAGAATTAGAGTTAATATTTGAGCGATTTATCTGAACCAGAGAAAGTGTCTATGGAAAGAATCTGAATAAATCGTTGAGAGAATTATCTGAACTGGAAGGGATCTGGAGAAGAATCAGAACAAGTCATTGAGAGATTTATTTGAACCAGAGAAGAAATCTGCAGGAAAGAATCAGAATAAACCGTTGAGAGATTTAAACTGAACCGACAAGGATCTGGAGAAGAATCAAAGTAAATCATTGAGAGATTTATCTGAACCAGAGAAGACATCTGCGGGAAAAAATCAGAATAAATCGTTGAGGGATTTAAACAGAACCGGAAGGGGTCTGAAAGAAATATTTGTTATGTAGATGGTTGACCAGTCCTTTCTTGGGAATTGATCTGTAATTGACTTGCTGAAAATTTGACGATAATTTTCTGTTGATTGATCTTTCCTGAAAATATGAAAGGTTAGTTGTATGCAATGTCATGATGTATGAAATGCATGGTACAATGATGTTCTCAAAATAAGTGAGATTATGTCGCATGTATTTGTGCTATCCATGTTATGACATATGGATGCAATGTATGGACACGTTAATTATTATGCCGCAGTATTACTGGAGTCAGGGAAAATAAATCCCTGAGCATTGCTGAGTGCAGGTATTCATGTTTTGAAGTGCTGATGAGTTTCCAATTGTTAGAGAAATAAACTCTATTGTTTAAGGGAAACGTCGTGTACTACTGTAGACCTCGTGAAATCCTGCCGGGGAATCCTGAGAAACTAGGCGACTTTCACTGGGGAATCTTAGGAGTGGTAACTGGAAGTTTTGTTCTATCTGGGATGTGAGCGAGCTTGATATGATTAAGCTTTATACTGGAGATATGTTAGCGATCCTATAGTGGGTTGTCCTATCTTCCGCTCATGCTGGAAAAAGTACCTGTGGGGGATTTTATGGAATAGTCTAAGGATATCATCCTATTTCTTAATGCCATTAGTGATTGTCTTTCAACTTTTTGTTCATTTGTAAACAGTAGTCACGTTCAAATGCATATGTTCAAAAATAATCATTGGACGTTTTCGGCAAAAAAACACGGAAATAAAAGAAAAACAGATAATTTCGCACTTTCAAAGGGATATCTTTGTATTAACTTGAATAAGTATTTTTTTACAATGAAACAAACATTCTAGTAAGAGAATGTCGTCGTAGAAAATCAAAATTTGATACAAAGAAAAGATAGCTATGTGGAATAATCCCATGGGGTTCCCATTCTTCTATAGCATTCGTCTCTTTGAGCGTCTTGTCCACTTGCTGCCTTGTCCGAAGCTGATTGGATTGATCAGAACCGTTGAGTTTGTCAGTCGATGCTAAAGGTTGTCTATAAGGTGATCCAATGGGACATAGTCATACGCTTTAATTCCATAACTTTTTCCTTGACGGCCCTTTCGGGTTTTCAGTCCACCGGGATACCCTTTTTTGCCCAAGCCTCTCTTTCGGGTTTTCAGCTTGTCGGGTGTACAAATTTTTTTATATTTTATCCCTAATTTTTGCCCCAACCTTTGTGGTTCACCGAGATGCCCTTGTTTTTCCTAGGTGTGTCAACCTAGTGGGTCTCTTATGCGTAGTATCTTTTGACTATGTCAGCATTCACAGGGTGTGGAAGGTCGTCGCCATCCATAGTGGTTAAGATCATTGCTCCACCAAATAATATGCTTTTGATCACAAATGGTCCCTCATATATAGGAGTCCATTTGCCCCAGGGATCACCTTGTGGCAATATGATACGCTTGATTACCAAATCACCAACCTGATATACCTGACGTCTGACCTTTTTGTTAAAAGCTTTGATCATACGTTTTTGGTACATCTAGGCATGACAGACAGTCGTGAGCCTCTTCTCACCAATCAAGTTCAACGGGTCTAGCCGAGTTTGAATCCATTCATCTTCATTCAGCCATGAATCTTTTATGATTCTCAGATAAGGTATTTGTACTTCAATTGGTAGAACAGCTTACATGCCGTATACCAAGGAGAAAGGAGTTGCCCCCGTTGATGTGCGCATCGTGGTATGATAACCATGGAGAGAAAATGGTAACATCTCATGCCAGTCCTTGTAGGTTACTGTCATTTTTTGTATGATCTTCTTGATGTTTTTATTTGCGGCTTCGACAACACCATTCATCTTTGACCGGTAAGGTTTAGAATTATGGTGCTGGTCCTTGAATTATGCGCATAGTGCGGTGATTATAGTATTGTTGAGATTCATACCATTGTCTATGATGATTCTCTCCGGGATACCATACCGACATATGAGATTCTATTTGGTCAACCGGGCTACAACATTCTTGGTAGCATATGTGAAAGAAGTTGCCTCAACCTATTTCGTGAAGTAGTTAATGGACACCAAGGTGAAAAGGTGCCCATTAGAAGCTGCAGGTTTGATTTCTCCAATCATATCGATGCCCCACATCGCGAATGTCCAGGGAGCAGTCAGGATGTTTAGAGGAACTGGAGGCACATGTACTTTGTCAGCATAGATCTTACACTTGTGCCAGGTTCGAGAATGTTGATGGCAACCTGCTTCCATGGTAGACCAGTAGTACCCTGCCCGTAGGATCTTTTTAGACATCGTGTGCCCACTGGAATGGGTGCCAAAAGTGCCTTCATATAGATCAAACATGATCTTTTCTGCCTCAACCTTGTCTACACAATGAAGCAAAACAGATTCGTGGTTGCGCTTGTAGAGAATGCCATTACTTAGGAAGAAGTTAACAGAGAATCTTCTCAAGAACTTCTTATGATTGACTGAAGCTCCTTACGGATACTCTTGAGCCTCGGGATACTTCTTAACTTCATGGAACCAAGGCTTGTCCATTATCTCTTCAGTATCGATCTCGTGACAGTAAGCTGGTTCATCCATCTGCTCAATGGTGATCTGGGGAGCCTCGTTACCCCACTTGAGTTTAAACATGGATGATATAGTGGCTAGCGCGTCCGCTAGTTGATTTTCCTATCGTGGGAAATGCTCAAAGGTAATCTCCTCAAAATATGGGATTAACGTCAACACGTGTTCTTTATAGGGGATGAGATTAGGGTGCTTTGTGTCCCATTATCCTTTGATCTAACTGATGACTAAGGCTGAATCTCCGAATACACTTAAAGATTTGATTCCCAAATCTATGACAGCTTTGGGACCAAAAATACACGCTTCATATTCTGCCATGTTATTGGTACAGTTGAAACAAAGTCTTGTGGTGAAGGGAGTATGACATCCATCAGGGGATATGATTACAACACCTATGTCATTGCTGAGTGCGTTAGAGGCTCCGTCAAAAACCAAAGTCCATCGGGATCCTTGTTCAGGTCTGTCATATGGTATGAGTTCTTCACAGTTGTTTACCACCATGATGTCTTCATTTGGGAATTTGAATTTCATGGACTGGTAGTCATCCATAGCCTGATGAGCAAGGTAATCGGCTAGTACACTGCCCTTTATTACTTTTTGAGTAGTGTACTGAATGTTGTATTCACTCAGGATCATCTGCCATCTTGCTATTCTCCCAGAGAGGGCAGGCTTCTCGAATATGTATTTAATTAGATCCATCTTGGATATCAATAAGGTAGTATGGGTCAGCATATACTGTCTTAGCCGGCGAGCAGCCCATGCCAGAGCGCAACAAGTTTTCTCGAGCAGTGAATATCTTGTTTCACAGTCGGTAAACTTTTTTTTCAGGTAATAAATAGCATGCCCTTTTCGGCCAGACTCGTCATGCTGCCCCAGCACACACCCCATTGAATTTTCCAAGACAGTTAGATACATGATCAAAGTTCTTCCCTCGACTGGCAGCATCAAAATAGGAGGCTCTTGAAGGTACTCATTGATCTTGTCGAAGGCAGCCTGGCATTCATCATTCCATCTGACTACTTGATCTTTCTTCAGTAATTTGAATATTGGTTCACAAGTAGCGGTTAAGTGAGAAATGAATCTGGAAATGTAGTTTAGTCGTCCTAAGAATCCTCTGACTTCTTTCTCGGTGTGAGGAGCAGGCATTTCTTGTATTGCTTTCACCTTGGTAGGGTCCACTTCAATACCTTTACCGCTGACAATGAAGCCTAGGAGTTTATCGGACCTCACTCCAAATGTGCATTTATTCGGGTTCAACCTTAGCTTGTATTTCTTCAGTCTTTCAAACAGTTTCTGCAAATGGTCAAGATGTTCCTCTTCAGTTTGAGATTTGGCTATCATGTCATCCACATAGACCTCTATTTTGTGATGGATCATGTCGTGAAATAGAGCTACCATGGCGCGCTGATAAGTTTCCCCAGCATTCTTCAACCCGAATGGCATAACCTTGTAACAGAATATCCACTGTGTGACGAAGTTCGTTTTCTCCATGTCCTCAGGTGCCATTTTGATTTGATTGTAGCCTGAGAAACCATCCATAAATGAGAACACTTTATGTTGTGCGGTTTTGTCAACCAATATATCAATATGGGGAAGTGGGAAATCATCCTTAGGGCTTGCCCTATTCAAATCTCAGTAATCCACACACATACACACTTTGCCGTCCTTTTTAGGAACTGGAACAACATTGGCGACCCATTATGGATATGAGGTGATGGCTAAGAATCAGACGTTGAATTGTTTCATGACTTCAATATTGATCTTCTCTGACATGTTTGGCCGCATGCGACAGACTTTCTGTTTTACCGGAGGGCAGTCTTCTTTTGTTGGTAGACGATGGACCACGATATCAGCATCAAGTCCTGGCATATCTTCGTATGACCAAGCAAAGACCTCAACATAGTCATGTAGTAACTGAGTTAAGCACTTCTTGACACTGGGTTCTAGATTGGCTCCTACCTTAACTTCTTTCTTATCCTCTTCAGTACCTAAGTTAACTGTGTCAACCCTTTCTTCGTGGGGCTGTATGGCCCTTTCTTCCTGTTGTAGTAACCTGGATAGTTCCTGTGGCACTTCACAATCTTCCTCACCTTCGTCTTCGGCTTGGTAGATAAGATTTTCAAAGTCACAATAGGCCATAGCAGAATCGTTATCCATGGGATCCTAAGTGGATGTAGATCTGCATTTTGATATGTGAGTGTGTATAAGAGCATAGCTATTTTTGAAAGAAATAAAAATGTTGAAAAATAAAGACAAAGAGCACAAAGTTTGCATGCAAAAACGTCCATGATTCATTAATGACATATGAAAATGAAGTTACAACCCTTATAAATGGACCGTTGTGCCTCAGGTAAGACACAAGGTTTTAAAAGTCTGAATTGTTTGATTATTACATGTCCGACAAAAATTTAAAGACAATTACTGGTGGATAAAAGTAATTGGGACAAATTCTTTGGCTTCCTAGTTGGTGAGTCCTCCATTGATAGTTGGGAAAATCCATTCTTCCAGGTCAAAGTTGTCATCACTATCCTTCACTGCGTTGACTCCATGGTTGCTAATCCACAAAGGTGGTCCCCCGGCACGAGCACGACGAACAACTTTTTGGGCTCCTAAAGTGAAACCAAAACCAAATTTGTCAGATTTGTAAGGGATATCTGGGAGCTGGCCCAAAATAGTACACCCACCTTCTTCAACTACTGCCTTGGCATATTTCAGTGAAGACATCTTTAGCGGAGGTCTTGTAATCTTTGGGACTTGCGAAACAGTCTTGGTTGCTGCCACTATTTGTGGGACTTCCTCGAAATGCTAACATGGATTTTCGATGAATTCACCATCCATTTCTACGTATCTGAAGGGGTTCAAGTGACTGGCCATATATTCCCCATCTCCATGAACAATGATGATTTTTCCCTTGGTTGGGTATTTCAGCATCTGATGTAATGTAGAGGTGACGGCACCAGCGTTATGAATCTAAGGTCGGCCCACTAAACAGGAATAGGAAGGGAAAATGTCCATCACTTAGAATGTTGAATCAAAGGTTTGAGTTCCAACTTTAATGGGGATGTCCACCTCCCCATGCACCATTCTCTTCGAACTGTTGAAGGCCCTTACCACTATGTTGCTGGGTTTTAAGGTCAGACCTTCACATTCTAGTCTATCAAGAGCCTTCTTAGGTAGTACATTCAAAGATGAACCAGTATCAACCAGGACATGGGCCAAATTTGTGCCCCTGCATTCGACAGAGACATGCAACACCTTGTTGTGTTTCCTCCCTCTAGGTGTCAGGTTAGCATCAGAAAAGCCTAAACTGTTGTCAGCTGTTAAACTGGCCACACAATCTTTGAACTGATCATCAGAAGTTTCCTGTGGCACATGGGTAGTTTTAAGAAATTTCACCAATGCCTTTGCACGAGCCTCAGAGCACAACAGTAAAGCTAGCATAGAAATCTTTGACGGAGTATGCCCTAGCTATTTGACTACGTTGTAGTCATTTCTCTTTATAACTTTCAAAATTTCCTCCATATCTTTCTTGGAGGCTTCTAGGATAGATACTAATTGCGCCTTCATCTGGACAGGCTCAACCAAAATGCCTTTGCCCCGAGTCTCGGTCGACTCGGTGGTAGGGGTGTCAGTAGGGGTAACCATAGAGATTGTAGTAGTTGTGTCAACAAGAACAAAAGCAGGGATGATCAAAGGTCCGATAACAATTTTTGGAGGAGCAATCTCAGGGGAGAACACTCTTCCACTTTGGTTTATTTTGCTGGTTCCCGTAATGATGCTGATGTCGGGGTCAGCCTTCTCAAAAATCGAGTCTTCATCAGCCAGCCAATCCTACTCGACGCCGTGATAGTAGACGTCACCCCCATAGTTCGAGGGGACATTTTTATTTGAGGAGTACGAGATCGGCCCTGGCATAGTAATTATCAGTGGAGTCACCATAGGAACAGATGTAATCCTAACGGGTCTTTTGGTGGAGACCCTGGAAGGATTGGCGGAAATGGTTACTATTTAAACATCTTTGTAAGAAATGATTAGAACGGAAGTCTTCTCAAACAAAATCTCTTTTTCATCCATTAGGAGTTGGACATCTGCTTTCAATAAATGACAACCAGGTGGTAGGGATAAACAGAGGTGGCAGCCTTCGCCACAACCCGAAAATAAACCGGCCTTCAACAGGTTCCTTTTGACAGTCAGAAAAGGAGTAAAAAGTTCATCAACAACAGTAACAAACACATCATCTTCAACAGCGTTAACATCATGGCCATGCTTGGGCATAGGAGCGGTGATAACATTTGGGATCTCAGGAGCATCAAATTCAATTTATTTTGCCTCGAGAAGGTCTTGCACCTTGTTTTTCAAATCCCAGCAGTTGTTGGTATCATGGCCTGGACTTTCTAAATGGTAAGCACAGCGAGCATTAGGGTTGTAATAAGGAGAGGCGGTGTTGGTATTATTCAGGGCTTCCTTCAAAGTTACAAGATTTGATCTTAATAAATGTAGCAGGACTTGTGACATCGTTATATTTATCCGGGTAAATCGTCTTACTGGTCTTTCCGTTCTAGGCTGGTTGTTCCTTTGTTGAATAAGTGTAGGCTTAGGGATCATGACGACCCCTACCGTTGGAAGGAGTTCAGTTCTATCCTGATTCCTTTGAGGGTAAACTACACCCACCTCTTTCTTCCCAATAAATGGTTTTCTCACGGCACTGGAGGATGCGTCCTTTTGGATCTTCCCACTCTTAATCCCAGCTTCCACTCTTTCTCCGGTCAAGATTAATTCAGTGAAGCTGGCTAAGAAGCTTCCAATTAGTTGATTAAAGAAAGGACCGAAAAGGGTACCCAAAAACATGTCTACTAGCTCCCTATCATACAGGGGAGGTTGGACTCTTCTTACTAAGTCCCTCCATTTCTGAGCGTAGTCTATGAAACCCTTGTTCAAACCCATAGTCATACTTTGGAGTTGGTACGGGTGGGAGCAAGGTCTGCGTTGTATTGATACTATTTATAAAAAGTAGCGGCAAGGTCTTCCCAATTATGGATATTGGCCCTCTCTAGTTTATAGAACCAATCTAGCTGAGTCCTGGATAGACTATCCTGAAAGAAATGGACCCACAAATCTCTGTCAGCAGTGTAAGGCTGTATCTTCCTCACATAAGATCGGAGATGCATCTTGGGACCCGAAACCCCGTCGTACTTAGAAAACACTGGTGCCTTGAACTTTGATGGAATAACAATCCCAGACACCAAACCCAGCTCTTCAAACTCCATCCCAGCACTTTTTGAATCTCCATTGCACTTAGACGCTCTTCCAAATGTTTGTATTTCTCGTCGGCCGGAGGATACTGCTCTTCAGAGTAATCATCTTCTTATTCCTCTTCAGATTCTGGATGGGCAATCACTTCCTTATTTTTCCCCTCTTGATTATCCTTTTCACCTGACGATGTTGCGAAGTCTAGGGTCCGTCTGGCTGGCTCTGGGAACCTTCTTCCTAGATTCAAAACACCGGTTGATTTCTTTGGTTTCTTCTTCTTTTTGTTGATCAGCAAAGTTTTCAAATCCTCTTGTCCTTTGGCCAGAGTCAAGAACATTTGTTGAAACTGAGCATTCTGCACCTGGAGATCTTTTATTGTCTGCTCAAGATCCATCTTACTAAAATAAACAGTAGAAAGATGAGGAGGCCTGTTGTAAGAAGTCTGTTTATGTGATGATGAATGAAGATGCATATGAAATGATTTCAAGGAAATTAGAGATTTAAATTTGCTTTAGACAAAAAGGAACACATGTTATATTAATAAATCAGAGTTTGAGTACATCATTCCTCTTTGGGATTCCAATGAAAGAAATAAAAATACCAAATTCTAAGACAAAAAATTTGAACGCATCCTTTTTAGTGCGATGTAGGCGTTCAAACTCCACTCCTCCTGAAGCTACTTGGTGAGTTCCAGAACCTTCTTCTCGCTGGCGTAGAATTAGGCCTCGAAAGTGTCTCTCTCCCCTTTAAGTTGTATCCAATCCCTTTGCAAGTCTTTGAGAGAGGTGGGCATGTTGGGATGAAGGATAGTGTACGGGACATCTCCTTCTACAACATGCTCTATGATAACTGGGAGAATAGAGGGGTAAGGCATCATAAGAATTTGAGCACGAGCTCGTACCCATTTGAGATAACGCTCAAGAGGGATGGAATTCTTGTGCCCCAGTGTATTTATATCAACTCTATGTACCATTCTCCAAGCTCGCATGAACCTTTTATGGTAATCCTGAGCATCATTCTCATAGTCGAAGACGATTCCTTGAATAAGTGTATCATGAGGACCATCCCTTCTTGCATATCCCAACTGTCGTAGTGCCAAACAAGGATTGTAAGTGATTCCTCCCCTAATGCCTAAAAGAGGGACATTAGGGAATTCTCCGTATCGATCAATGATGGCAACATTCTCCGAGAATCGAGGACACTAATGAATGGTTAACTGTGTAAGAGTCATTAGCTTATGAGACCATCTCAAACCCTGCTCATTATTCAAGACGGATCGTGGTAGGCGTGAAATAAACCACCTATCCAAAAGAGGTGTGCAGCGCAGAAGGGTTCCTCTCCTCTTTACAATGCGAGTATGCAACGAATGTAGGATATCTCCAAGCAGAGTAGGTACCAGATTACGTGGTAGGAAAATCTTAACTGCATTCACGTCTATGAGCTGGTCCGAATTAGGAAACAGTACCAAACCATAGATGAGAAGGGATAAAACCTCTTCAAAAGCTTGTAAGTCCAAGGTATCCCAAAAATGATGAGCTTTCTCGAACAAGAACTTAGCCAAAAAACCCTTGACACCTCTTCTGGTTTCCCAATTTGCTACTACATCAAATCATTGTAAGGACAGATCTTTAGCAATATCTTCAGGTTTAGGGTCTCTTTCCATACCATTGAAAGGTACCTCATTAAGGATAGGCACCCACAACAAAAGAGAATACTCCTCCATAGTAGGCACTAACTAGTAATCCGAATAAGTGAAGCAGTGATGTAGAGGGTCAAAGAATTGAAAGAGCACTTTTAACAACTCTTCATCAGGGTTTAAAGTGACCAAGCTGAGAAGTCGTCCATGTCTTTCAGTGAATGGAGATCTTTCGGGAACCCTTGATACCAAATCCTTAAGCTGAGGAGATATTTTTACCAGACTGACTTGGATAGTGAATCTGCGGGCGAGAGCCATGTCCTACAAAACAAGACAAAAATAAACCCTGAGAATCCTTGAAATGGTTAGTATGACATGTTATGTTATGATGTCATGATTATGCTCAAATATAGCAGATATAGCAAGCACAAGCAAATCACACAGAGACCTTAGGTTTAAGGCTTGCATGGATTTTAAGGTGATACCCTCTTGAAGTTGGGTTGGTTCAACTTGTCCTAAATATAGTAACCAGGTTCTAAGGGATCAAAATATCACCGGTCTTTCCCCCAAATCTCATTTCGATAGACAATTGACTTACCACCAAACAAAACTCAAGGGTCAAACCTCAATGAGTGTAGCATCAAGTATCAACCGACTTTGGGTTTACACCAAAGACGATTATCTCACTACGTCCTAAAAGCCAAGTTGGTCAGTTAAGGTGCTAAGGTCAATTGACGCTTTATGATACCACGCAGCGGCCCCGTATTCTACTTGATTACTCAACGGCTATTGGTACACACCAAAGTATCGCATCAACGTAGCTACTATTTCAACCATGTCGGTAAACCCCACATAGATCCCTCACAGCTTATTGCTACTTACCTAAAAAAGGTGCCCCAAATCCAGGTGTAGGACCTTTAGTAAGCCCAAACAAGGAACCATAATGTAAATCATGCAATTCAAACAAGGAAAGCAAGTAAATGTGATCTAGCCTAAGGTAACCCCACTTTTAAGATTTTCCCAGCAGAGTCTCCAGTTCTGTAACACGGCAGGAGAACTGACTTGGTTGTTTTGCGTTTTATCACAATGGTGCAGTTAGCAAGAGTCGCCACCGACTTTTCTTTTATCCAAAAGGAAATGCTGAAAAGAACAGGAAATACCTTTGAGATGTTTTCTTGAGTTCGGGCGGTAGATTATGAAAAGGGAAGGTATTAGCACCCTTTTCATTCGTAGTTATCTACGGGCTCTGAGTTGCTTGCTAGATCACTTGCTTTTGTTTGAAAATGTGCTTTGTGTGGTTTTTGAAAGTATTTCTGAAAAGGTGCCATCATTTAGGCAAACTTTGTAATGATTCTCGTTTGTAAGAATGTATACAAAGTATTTGATCTTTTGAAAATGTTTTCAAGTTTGAAAGATGTTTTGAGAGTGTTGGTGTTTGTTTTAAAAATAGCAAGGATGTTTTGGTTTGAAAATGAGCAAGCAACTAGGAACATTCCACCTACTCAAAAGTCTTTCATGTTTATTTCCTTTTTCCTTTGACATTGTTATCTTACCATTGATTTTGGTAAGTAACCCTATCTTTGGATGTAAAAGGGACGGGTAAGGATCATAGTATAGCCATGATTAGCAATGTTATAAGATATCTTAGCATTTTCTTTAAGGGACTAAGATCATTTTTGAAAGGAAACTTGGATAGCGTCATCGAGGGACTATGATCTTGTATTTTGTTTGTTTTTGCTAAGATACCCCACATGCATAATATGACCATTTTATAAGGAAACAAAGTGGATTTACCCTAAGGGTGTATGTGTGCAAGTGTATTGGTTTACATGCTTGATTTGTCTTGATTAGGGTTTTCTAAGCATTGATTTTATCTTTCCATACAAACCCTAATTCAGTAGCATTTGTATATACACCATTAAATTGCGGAAAATAAAAATACTAAGTTATTAAATTTAGGGGAGGGCGTATACAAATTTACAAATGGGCAATTTGCAAGAAAATTAAATCTAAATAATTATTACAACCATATTGAATATTGCACAAAAGTGAAGATAAAAATGCAAGAATGAAAAATGGAAAAAGAAATGATTTTTGTTTGTTTTTTATGAAAGGGTTTAGACTTGACCTAATTAAAAATGATTAAGGAAAATTAAGCAAAATTAACCTAACGTAAATAAGAAAAGGAAATATCTAAAAAGAAGATTTTTTAGGGTTTTATTTATGAAAAGGTTTTAAATTAATAAAAATAATATGGATATTAATTAATTAAAAGAAACCTAAATTCTAAATTAATTTTAATTACAAGGAAATAATATAATGGTTAAACCTAAACCTAAACATTAATTGTTAAGAAAGAAATTAATATATTAATAAAATATTTTTTGTTCTTTAAGTTTTATGAATAAAAATAAACTAAATAAATATAAATAATAAAATATAAATATTTTTGGATTTTTTATTAATAAAAATAATAATAATAATAATAATAATAATAATAATAATAAAAATAATAATAATAGTAATAAAAAAATAATAATAAAGAAAAATAAAATATAATAAAATATAAAAGTCAGGGGGTGGGGGTTTGGAAATAGTTAAAGGGGTTAGAAAGTTAGCAAAAAGAAACAAAAGCCCCATGTTTGGAGCCCAGGCGCTGCACAAATCCAAAAAAGTGTAAAAATGTGAAAAAAGAGCAAAAGGCAGCGCGCTGGGTGTTGAACCCACGCCCTCTTGGTTACCGGCGCGCTGCCTTACCCTTAGGGTGGCTATACATTCGTTGATATAACTGAAACAATAAATACATAAGACAAAACAAGTTCCAGAAATAAACTTCATCTTCAACCTCCAGCCATAGTTCCTGTAACTTGCTCATATCTCAACGAAAATAAAAAATGCAAACATGAAAGTTGCTCCATTTTTCCATACGAATCCAACCATATAAATATCATGAGTTATAAATCAAAGAAGAATGAGAATTTCTAAATGTACCAAATTCTAACCTAAATATTTTCAGATATTCAAACCTAAAATTCTCTAAGCTCAATCAATATAAATGTAATCTATGGATATTTACAGTTTCAGGACAATGATGTCTAAATTTTATCTTCACAAATGCAAGCCTAACAATGCTTAAGTAATGAGATAGAAGTTCAAGAAAAATACCTCAAAACTGGAAATCGTGAAATGCAAATGAGCTTGGTTCAAGGTTCTGCAATGATCAGGTTAGCTTCCTCAAGTTCCCAAGAAGTTAATGCAATGATTAGCTTGAGCAATGGATGGCTGAAATGGTCTGGAGAAGTGAACTTGCAGAGCCGTGTTTTTGGTTATGGAGGTTGATGAAGATGGAGTTACAATTATGAAACAGGGTCAGGGATAGGTTATATTTGATGGGTATGAGCTTTGTGATTTACTAGGAAGGAAAACACACAAGGGAAATGTGAGATATAAGTTTAAGGTCAGAACTGTGCATCAATGGAGTTTCTTGTGCAAATTCTGGCTTGAGGGAGTTTTGGTATGTTTCAGGGTGCTTCAGTTCGTGTCCTAGCTCACAAATAGTGCCTCTATTTATAAGTAACAAGTTTGGAAGCTTGTTGTTGATCAGAATTCAAAATCACAAGTTTAAGCATAACATGTGATTTTTTGAGAAATCCAAGTTTCAAAGTCTTGTGTACTTGCTAAGATAGAGTGGTTATGCTTTAATCACACTTGCTTATGACTTTGTAGATGGAGTTTGATCAGAGGGAACAAGTTAGAGGCTCAAGAATTGACTTTGTGCATAAAGCTTGCTTTTCAAGAATGGTACTCTTCACTTTCTTCCCAAAATGGAAATGTGAATTGGATAAAGCTTAAACCACTTGCATTATAGCTCAAAAGTTTGTGTAATCCATTAGTGATGGATATATACACAAGTTAGAAGGACTTCAAAGCAAGATTATGCAGCCTAACATTGAAATTGCATTCTTGTTCATCATGAAAATGACCTATAATTCAAGAATGAAATGCCAACGTCATGCCTTCGATTCTCCTTGCTCAAACATGATCTCAAGGAGTTCCTTGAAATTTTAGAAAGCTTGTAATGTGATATACATCCCCTCTTTGAATCAATTTTTAAAATTCCCCTTGGGACTATGTGAAAAATTGCCATGAAGTTAGGTCAAAATCCTGCCTAAACTAGGGCAAAATTTTACTAAGTTTTCAAGTTTCATGAACATGTATTCACAAAATCATAACTTGAAATCCATGAATTTCTAGGAGAAGTTGTGTAAAGCAATGTTTTAGATCTCATTGAGATATACAAATTTCATGTTGAAAGTTTCTCTTGAATCATCTTGCATCATGGTGAAAAATTGGGTCAAACTTGTGAAAAAATATGAAGTTTCCAACACTTAGAAAAATTTCCAAATCTTGGAAACTTTGACTTTTCAAAATGAAATCTTGAATTTTTGATTTCTTGATGAAAAAGTTTCATATTTTGACATGTTTTGATGAATTGTAATCTTTGACACTTGATTTTGACCAAAAAGTCAAAGTTTGACTTTTCAGTATACAGTTGACTTTTGATCAGTTGACTGAAAATCAACTATCAATAAATTGATCTTGAGGGATGTTTTGAGTCATGCCATTAGTTTAAAATGATGCAATTGAAATCTTTAGATCATGTCTCAAACCAATTAAACATTTGCTAGGTCAAAAATCAGAAATTGCCCTTTCTCAGTCAAAAACCCTAATTTTGACCATTTTTCCCTTTTGATGATCTGATCAAATTTCTTGAGGAATTATGGTCCAAAATTGATAAAGTGACATATATGAGTTCACAATGTTTATATGGATCAAAGATTATGAAGTTTTATTGTAAATTGACCACAGTTGACTTTTTCCCCAATACAACTGATTTTTAGGTTAATTAATCAATTGACTGAGCAAAAATGTAATCCATGACTTGAAACTTGACATGAGTAATATTGAGGGTCCATAATGATCTATGAAAGTCATATGAGGCATTAAAAGTTCAATTATCCTTGTGCAATCCAAACCCTAATTTTTAGTCATCAGAGCTTGAGGAGGTGTCTTGAGCTGGTCAATCATTGTACACTCTTGAACCAAAGGAGATCTTATGAGAAAATATTTGATAAATGAGAGGGAAAATTTTGGGGTACAACACCATGGATAAGGTGTTTTTTAGGGTTTGGAAGGTTTTAGATTTTGAGAGGAAGATGTTTGATGAGCTTAACTTTGGATATGATTTGTGAGTAAATAGAAATGAGTGGGTTGTATTATATGTAATGAATTTTAATTGACTTTTCAATAATAGAGATGAGCTTGGGAATATGAGAGAGAGAAGAATTCTGATCAACAAATATTTCTTTCATAAAAGCATGTTATAGTGGGTGCGATCAATTTGCACATAAAACAGAAGTAAAATATAACGGAAACGCACAGAGTGCAATCGATTTGCACTAAAACAGAAAGGTCAAAAAATAAAAACACTCAGTGAGCAATCGATTTACACTGTTGTGCAATCGATTTGCATCAACCAAAAATGACCAAAAACATATTTTTCTTAAACTTAAACACCACCCAACATATATATTCATATATAATAAGGTTAATACATATATATATATATATATATATATATATATATATATATATATATATATATATATATATATATATATATATATATATATATATATATATATATATATATATATATATATATATATATATATATATATATATATATATATATATATATATATATATATATATATATATAATTGTAACAAAGATAGAAATCACCTAATATGTCGTGTTCATCAAGAATGCCAAGCTCTCGTTGAATCTTGTAAAATGGTTCTCTTGCCAAAGGTTTAGTGAAGATATCGGCAAGTTGATTATGAGTATCTACAAATGTTACCTCGACATCTCCTTGAAGTACATGAACCCGAAGGAAATGATGTTGTATATCTATGTGTTTGGTTCTTGATTGCATGACCGAATTCTTCGTAATGTTTATTGCACTTGTATTGTCGCACCATAGAGGAATGCATCTTAGATCGAGTCCGTAGTCACGAAGTTGTTATTTGAGCCACAAAATTTGAGCGCAACTACTACCCGCTGCAATATATTCTTCTTCGGTCGTGCTAAGAGCAATGCATGCTTGTTTCTTGCAGGTCCATAATACTAATGCATTTCCAAGGATGTGACAAGTACCACTTTTGCTTTTTCTATCAGTTTTACAACCTGCATAATTCGTGTCAGAATAACCGACTAAGTTACAAACACTACCTTTAGGATACCATAATCCAACATTTGTTGTTCCTTTGAGATACTTCATGATCCGTTTCACCGCCATGAAATGAGATTCCTTTGGATTTGTTTGAAAGCAAGCACATAGACAAACACAAAACATTATGTCAGGACGTCTTGTCGTCAGATATAATAAGGAGCCAATCATACCTCGATACTTTGTAATGTCAATGGAAACACCTGATTCATCTTGATCAACATATGTACCAGAACCCATTGGTGTAGACATTGCCTTACAGTTATCCATGTCAAAACTTTTCAAGACTTCCTTGCAATACTTTAATTGGTTGATAAAGATGTCATCTTTTAATTGTTTGATTTGAAGTCCAAGAAAATAATTCATTTTACCCATCATGGACATCTCAAATTCTACTTGCATCGTTGTTGAAAATTCTTCACACATTTCTTTGTTTAAAGAGCCGAAAATGATATCGTCAACATAGACTTGAACTAGCAAAGTGTCATCTTTGATTTTCTTGATAAACAAGGTATTGTCAACTTTACCCTTTCCAAAACCTTTTTCGCATAGGAAGTTACTTAGCCGATCATGCCATGCCTTTGGTGCTTGTTTCAAACCATAGAGAGCTTTTCTCAATTTAAATACATGAGATGGATTCTTGAAATCTTTGAACCTCGGGGGTTGCTTAACGTAGACTTCTTCATTGATATATCCATTCAAGAATGCGCTTTTGACATCCATTTGGAAAACTTGAAAATTTAATGAGCAAGATAGGCAAGTAAGAGACGAATAGCTTCTAACCTTGCAACCGGAGCGAAAGTTTCTTCAAAATCTACCCCTTCTTCTTGATTGTAGCCTTGTGCTATCAACCTTGCTTTGTTCTGAAATTTTATTCCATTTTCGTCAAGTTTGTTTTTAAACACCCATCTTGTTCCAATAATGTGTTTGTTGCTTGGCCTAGGGACAAGTTCCCAAACTTGATTCCTATCAAATTTATTTAACTCTTCTTGCATAGCAATAATTCATTGGTCATCGCCTAAGGCTTCATCAACTTTGGAAGGTTCAATTTGAGAGACAAACGCCATGTTTAGACAAGCATCTTTGAGATTTAGTCTTGTTCTCACACCTTGACTTATATCACCAATTACTTTATCGATAGGATAATCTCTATGAGTTCTCCATTCTTTTGGTAGATCATTGAAATTTGATTCTTGTTAGGATGATTCTTCTTGTTGAATTGCTTGATCTTTGGAAGTATTTTCTTGAGTACCTTCTAGTATTTCATCATTGTCATCATTACAAACAATATTATCCTCCTTGGAGGGGTTCATTTCATTAAAAGATACATGCATTGATTCTTCAATTGTTAAATTTCTTTTGTTATAAATTCTATATGCCTTACTAGAAAGAGAGTAGCCAAGAAAAATACCTTCATCGAATTTTTCATCAAACTTACCAATGTTATCTTTGTCGTTGTTTAAGACAAAGTATTTGCAACCGAAAATGTGAAAGAAAGCAATGTTTGGTTTCCTCACTTTGAAGAGTTCATATGGATTTTTCTTCAAGATCGGTCTTATGTTAACTCTATTGCTAACAAAACATGTCGTGCTCACCGCATCTTTCCGGAAACATTTTGGAAGGTTTGAATCGCTAAGCATCGTTCTTGCAAGTTCTACAAGAGACCTATTCTTTATTTCCACCACTCCATTTTGTTGAGGATTCCTTAGTGCCGAGAAGTTGTGAGATATTCCATGTTCTCCACAAAATTATTCAAATAGAGCATTTTGAAATTCTCCGCCATGATCACTTCTTATGGAGGGAATTGTTAGAGACTTCTCATTTTGAATTTGTTTAGCATACTTCTTGAACGCCTTGAATGCATCACTTTTCTGCACTAAAAAGAATGTCCAAGTATATCTATAGAAATCGTCAACAATAACCAAAGCATATACATTACCTCTGAAACTTCTTGTTCTTGATGGACCAAATAAGTCCATATGTAACAATTGTAGTGGCCTTGTAGTAGACACCACATTCTTAAATTTGAAAGTTGATTTTGTTTGTTTCCCTTTTTGACAAGAATCACAAAGTCTATCTTTGACGAAATTTCTCTTAGGCAACCCAATAACAAGATCATGCTTGATTAGTTTATTCAAGTGTTCTATGTGAATATGAGCAATTCTTTTGTGCCACAGCCATGAATCATCGTTGTTCGCCATGAGACATTTTACCTTCAAAGATGGATCATCAAGGGAAATTATGAATATATTATTAATTCTTTTACCTTTAAGTATAACCTCATGTTTGACTTCATCTTATATCAAGCATTCATCCTTGGTGAACTTGATCTTGAAGCCTTTGTCACAAAGTTTTCTAATACTAAGAAGATTGTGCTTTAGTCCTTCAACATAAAGAACATCTTCAATGGATGTGAAAGGTGGAGCACCAACTTTGCCTTTGCCAATAATTCTTCCCTTATTATTGTCTCCATAAGTGACAAAACCCTTGGCCTTTAGAACTAGATTTCAAAATTGGTTTAAGTCTCCTGTCATATGCTTTGAACGACCACTATCAAGATACCAAAGATTGCATGTGGTTTTCAAGCATACTTGCAAAACAAATTAGGCTTTGTTAGGTACCCAAGTTGCTTTGGGTCCTTCATAATTAGTGCCTTTCTTTACCCACACATAATTCCCACTTGCCACACTAAAGTTTCTAACATAGTAAGCATTAGGTGTATGGCCTTTAATACCACAATAAAAATAAGTAGGTTCAAAGTTACTTCTATATCTAGAAGGATAAGATTTCTTCTTAGGAAATGTTTTCTTTTTAGGATAGTGATAAACTATGTTAGGTTTGTTCACTTTCTCTTTGGATGATTGATCACTAGCCTTAACAAAGATAGTTTTATTAGAACTTGGTTTAGAGAACTTTGAGTATCCAAGTCCACTTTTATCATTGGAATATATTTGTTGGCTACGAACACCTTCCAATCCAATTTGACCTTTTTCATATCTTTCAATAACTCTTTTCAATTGGACAATTTGGAAAGAGAGTGATTCACACTTTTTGCATACAAAATTCTGTTTTTGTTCATCACTTAATTTTTGTTTTTCTTATTTAAAATCTTTTCCCATAGATTCACATTTTTCTTCTAAAGATGAAATTTGTTTCTTTTGAGATGAAATAGTTTTATACAGAATTTTGCATTCATTTAATAGGTCATCTATAGCACCTTGTGCATCACTATCAAAAAGATAAAATTCATTAATAACCTCATTGTCTTCATTATCGAAATGGTGTGAGGACATCAATGCCATATTTTCACTTTCATCACTATCGGAATCGGATGAAGAACTTATTTCATTATCCTCCCATACAACATAGGCCTTTTTGTTCTTGAATCCATTTTTGCTTTTGTAGCCACCTTTCTTGGAGAGTTTCGGACAATCCGGCTTGATATGACCTTTCTTACCACATTTATAACATGTGACTTCTTGTGTTGATCTGGAAGCTTCCTTTTTCTTGAATTGTTTCTTTCCTTTTAACTGAGAAAAGGATTTGTCATTTCTACCAAAGAACTTACCAAGCCTTTTAACAAGAAGCATGAAATTTTCATCTTCTTCCGGATTGTCTTCCTTTTCAACTTCCTTGGAATCTATCTTTAAAGCAATGTTCTTGGATTTATTCTCTTGATTTTCATGTTTTTCAAGTCTTCCGAGTTCCATTTCATATTTTTGAAGTTTCCCAAATAACATTGCGGAAGTCATTAAGGAGATTTTTTTCTTCTCTGAAATTGTCGTTACCTTTGGTTGCCATTCCCTAGTTAAGGACCTAAGTACTTTCAAATTTAGTTCATCATTTGTCAAAGTCTTACCAAGAGCACTTAGATGATTTTTCAAGTGCATGAATCTCTTTTGTAGTTCAAGGATTGTTTCTCCAGGCTGCATTCGAAATAATTCGTATTCTTGACTCAGGGTATTTAGTCTTGATCTTTTAACTTCAACAATTCCTTCATGAGTTTGTACCAAGGTATCCTATATTTCTTTCATTGTTTTGCATGCCGAGACACAGAAGAATTCATCCATGCTTAGTGCACCTTGAAGAAGATTTGTTGCCTTTTTATCATAGAAAACCTTCTTCTTATCATCTTCGTCCCATGCAACTTTAGGCTTTGATGAGCCAGCACCATTGATTACCGTTATAGGGATAAAAGCACCATTCTCGAAGGCATCCCATATTTCTTCTCCCTGTGCTTCTAGATGTGCCTTCATGCGTATTTTCCAGAAGTCAAAATATTCACCACAAAATAGAGGAGGCTTGTTGTTACTACCACCATCTCTGAAAACGGGATTTTGATTTGAGGAAGCCATTCTGGATCTTTTAGGAACAAGTTACCTATAACCTGCTCTGATGCCAATTGTAAGTACGAAGTGCGCCTAAGAGGGGGGTGAATTAGGTACTTTAAAAATTTCTGGTTTTAGTGATGATGGATATTATTTTTATGGTTTATGGTGAGTTTATGAAAGAGTAAAGTGTAAAAAAATAAAGAGACACAAGCGATATATCCTGGTTCCCCTCAAAGTCCGAGAGTACTCTAGTCCCCTTTCAACATGAAAGAGATTTCCTTATTGTGGAAAACTTAAACAAGAACTACCCAAAACCAAGAACAATCATCTTGGACCAAGAACAACCCTCTTGTATTTTCACTATGTCAAAAATGATAAAAATTCTCTCAAAGTGACTTTACTTGTATCCAACAATCTTGGAAAAATAAGATTTATAAAACCACTTAAACTTATTTCCAACAATCCTGAAAAATAAGCAAGTATATAGCAATATTTGATTTGAGTGAGTTTGAGTAGAAATAATCACTTTGAGTGATTTAATCAATGAATTGATCTTCTCTTCCAATAATAGTATAAAATGATACAAGATATATAATTCTCAAAGTTTTCTGCTTAACAATATGTGAAAGTGTGCAGAAAACTTGTGTATGAAAATGTATAACAGCTTGAGTTTGATTTTTCAAAACTCAGAAAATATATTTGGAAGAGGTGTTGAAATGATTTTGAAAATAAGTATTTATATGTTCATAGCACCCTTTTGAAACAGCATAAAGTTCTGTAAATGAATCATGAACAATTGCCAAGATTGAGTGAAAGGTTTCCATGAAATGGTGTTATGAACAGGCATGTGTGAAGCTGATGTTTTTCAAAGTCGTACAACATGCAATCGATTGCACCCTTTGTGTAAATCGATTGCACGGGGTTTCAATAGCTAGAAATTCAAATATTTTGAGTGTGGAATCGATTACACAAGAGTGTAAGTCGATTGCATTTGAAGTCAGTAGCAAAAATTGATTGAGTGCAATCGATTGCATAAACATGCAAATCAATTGCACCTAGAAACAATAGCAAATGTTTTGAAAAATTGAAGCATGCAATCGATTGCACTAATATGCAAATCGATTGCACTCAAGTGAAAAATGATTTTTATCTTAGAAAAAATTGAGTAGGGATTTGGACAATATAAAATATTTCTTTTGACCATTGAGCATCTATGTCTTAAGTTCAAAGTAAGTATTATCATCATACCTTGAATTTTGCTAAGTGCTTAAACCAAAGACTTTATCCATAGATGCTTTTAGCCTGATCAATAATCTCTTCCTTCTTTGTCAATCATGGTTTGTCTTCATCAATACAAAAGTTCATTTGAGAAGCTTGATTTTAAATTCTCCCCTTTTTTGATGATGACAAACGATTTTGCTTGATGCGTTGTAATTTCCGGAAAGAAACTTCTCCCCCTAAGATGTATAACTCCCCATTTGTATGAGAAGGTTGGAATCCTTTGAATTTATTCATCTTGGTTGAAGAGTACCTTAAAAATTTAAGACAAGGAAATATACAAGCATAAAGTCCCACATCCTTCTCCCCCTTTGACATTATAAAAAAGAAGGGAAAGATGCAATAAAAATGGACAATAATAAAGCAATATTAAAAAAAAAACTTAATTAATCATGCATCACAAATTATCATAGACATATTAACATAACGGTTACAAAGAAATCTAACAACAAACAAAACGTAGCATAACTGAACAAGGACATAACAGAAAATAGTAGACATAATAAAGTTGGACAGAACTTTATGGTTTATTCATGTCCCGATTGTTATAGAACCAAGATCCTTGATTTGGAAATTATTGTTGTAGAGGAGGTTTTGTCTAATGATGTGTAGGTGCAGCTTGGTTATTTGGGTCATGTGGTGGAATATGAAGATGAGAGTAAAGGTAAGAAAATTGTTGATTCACATCTGTGCGGAAGTCATTAATCTGGGTTGTTGTAGAATTGTTGATAGCATTTCATTGGTTGTTGATGTTGGTATTTATGGAAGAAAATTGTTGAGACATGAAATCCATAATATCTTGATTGCTTGGACCAGAGGGAGCAGTAGGTTGAGGAGGTATAACTTCACCACCTTCAACTTCTTGATCATTTCCTTCATCACCGACCACTTCTTCACCAATGTAAGTTATAGTTTTTGTTTCCAGATTATAATGAACACCCATTCTTGAGTCAACATTTTTGATTGAAATCTTATGAAGATTTGGATCCTTATTAACTTTCTCAAACCCAGCAAAATCAACTCAAAACTCTTAAATCGCCTAAAGATTTATTCTGATTCTTTTCTGGTAGACACTTTTCTGATTCAAATTTATTCTGATTCTTATCCAGTTAAAGACAAATACAAGACGTCTGCTAGTTCAGTTTAAATCACCTAAAGATTTATTATGATTCTTTTCCGGTAGACACTTTTTCTGGTTCAGATTTATTTTTACTCTTATCCAATTAAAGATAAATACAAGACAATAGTTGGTTCAACTTAAATCACCTAAAGATTTATTTTGATTCTTTTCCGGTAGAGACTTTTTATGGTTCAAATTTATTCTGATTTTTATCTAGTTAAAGGAAAATACACAGACATCTCCTGCTTCTGTTTAAATCAACTCAAGATTTATTCTGATGCTTCTTCCGGTTGAAGTCAAGATTATACTTAGTCTAAATTCTATCAACAATCACCATCATCTCTCCAAATGGCATCTTTAAGACCATTCCCGACAATCAACAAACCATTCACTTTATGCACAAACAACGAGTGCAAATTTCTGGGCACTTAAGTGTTCAATCATCTTCTACCTTCAAGTCACGAATGACGAACATGTCAATCTAACTCTTCAGGTTTAAGAAGATTAAACAGGGGAAGTTGTTGTACCCCAAAGTTTTCCCTGTCTATTCTCAAGACATTTCTCACAATAGATCTCAAATGCTCAAGAAGTTCCAAAAGTTTGATCAGACAAGCCTACCTCTTAAGCACTGAGCCACAAATTAGGGTTTTAGTTTTCTTAAGAAAATTTTAACTTCTAATTCCTCAAATTACTTTCATGGTTCATTATATGTCTCCAAGGTTGCACATACCAAGTTTCAAGTCTTACATCACAAATTTACTCAGTCAATTGCTCAGATGACTGAAAATCAGCTGTATTGAGTAGAAAGTCAAATGTAGTCAATATACAATCAAACTTCATGATTTTTGGCCAACATCAACATCTTGAAGTCATATTTATCAATTGATAAAGGTTTGATCACAATTTCTCAAGAAAAGCACTCAAATCATCAAAGGGGCAAAATTATCAAAATTAGGGTTTTGATTGAGAATGACTGATCATTGACTTTTGACCTAGTACATGATATAATGGTTTGAATCATGATCTCAAGGATTAAAACACAATATTTTGACCTAATTTCATGGCTCAAATCATTTCTCAAGATCAATGGATGGATAGTTGAATTTTTGATCAACTGATGAAAATTAAACTGATACACAAAAAGTCAAACATTGATTTTCTGGTCAACATTAATTTTCAAAGATCAAAACTCATCAAGACATTAAAAAATATCAAACTTGATCATCAAGAATCAAGAAAGTCAAAAATTCAATAAAAAAGTCAAGATTTCTATGATTTAGAAAATTTCTAAGTGTTTTTATACTTGATAAATTCATTACTTCATGAGAATTTTTCACCAGGATGCAAGATGATTCAAGAAAAACATTCAACATGAAATTTGTAGATCTTGATGAAATCTACAACTTTCTATTAGAGGGTTGATGTCCAAAATATTCTTAGATTGGAATATATAAGCTCATAAACACATGACATTTTTCATAAAAACACTTAATGAAATTTTCAACTAGTTTAGGCAGATTTTTTTACCTAACTTCTTAACCAATTTTCACCTAGTTACAAGTTAATTTAGCCAAAGTGGTGAACATGGAGGTTGTAGACAATATTTAAAGCTTTCCAAAATGTCCAAGAACTTGAAGAGATCATGCTTGAGCTAAAATAATCGAAGAGAAGAAGTTGGACATCCATTCTTGAATTACAAGTTATTTCCATGATGAACACTTAACCAAATCTCAAACATATGTTGCATAATCTTGCTTTGCAGACTTCTAACTTGAAAATCACTCCATAATTAATTGATTACCAAACTGTTAGAGCTATGATCTAAACATTTGAGCCATTGTCCAAGAGATTCATCCATTTTGGCACAAAGTAACATTTCCATTCTTGTAAAGTTACTTTAATCACAAAGTCAACTTGTATTGAGCCTCTAACTTGTTCCCTCTGCACACACTCAACACAAAAGCCAGAAGCAACATGTTTAAAGTGCCTAACCACTTTAGATAACCTTGTATTATCCACTAGAACATTGTTTGTCAAGAATGCTTCTAAAACAAGTCAAAAACCATAATATGTGATATTGTGATTATGATCCCTTGAACCTTCCAAACATCTTACCTATAAATAGAGGATGTATTTGCAACCTAACACACGAATTCACAAGCCTAGAAACTCTCTCAAAGTCTCTGAAATCAAAATTTTCACACAAACTCCTTTTTTGTACCATTTCTGACTTTGAATACCCATCTGACAATCCACTCGTGCGTTTCCTCTCCAAATCAATCACAAAACATATATACATCAAATATAACTCATCCCCATCCCCATTTCACAACTGTAACATCATCTTCCCCATTTCCAAACCCAAAAACAGAGCTCTGCATATTGACTTTTACAGGAAGTTTCAGCCACTTTCAATCCAAAGTAAGAGTTGCATTAGCTTCCTAAGAGTCCACGGAAGCTACTCAGATTATCACAACACATCCAGGAGTGCTCAAACTCAAAATACGATTTCCATTTTTGAGGTATGTTTTGTCAACTTTGAACTTATCATACAAGCATCATTAATGGTTACTTTATGAATAAAAAATGTAGGCATCATAGCTTTGAAGCTAACCATGTTCTTAGATTTCATTTATGTTGCCTGAGGGATGTGAATTTTGAGTCTGAACTTTCAGAAAAAATTGGGTTTAATTTGGTACCAGATAAATTCTTGCTCATATTTAATTTTTAGTTTAAGTTATTTACATGGTTGAAATTTTGGTTAAATTTGGAGCAACTTTCATATTTACAATTTTGCAAATGGTTGAGAAATGAGCAAGATCATATTTCATGGCAATGGTGTTGTTGCTCTACGCGCGCAAGGTTAAAGATGAAGCCATTTCAAACATTTAAGACCAAGTTTATTTTAAGTTTATTGCATGTTGTATTATGACCAGATGAAACAGCCACCCTAGTGGCAGGAGAAGCGCGCAAAAGGCATTGAACTATAAGGACCTGGGTTAGAGCCCTAGTGGTACCCTTTTGTTTGTTAACATTTTCTGATTTCGGGTTCCATGCACATAAGTCACGTGCATGCATCATATACCCTTATCACATCACCATCTGATCATTGTGCAAGTGGATCCAACACACCACATGTATAGCCCATGATACACCGCAAGAAGTTAACAACACTGGATCAAAAACAGAGCTCCTGGGCCTCCTGACTTGGGCCCTTTCTTTTTTTGTTTCTACTAATTCTTACCCCTATTTTGCTCATACACACGCAGGCCCATATAACTTTTTTATTTATTTATTTTCTGATTCTAAACAAATTCATTTTTGGGCCTAACCCTTTTTGCTAAATTTAAACCACCCTTTTACTATTCAACCCCCAACCCAATTATTCTTATCTTCTTTATTATTTTCTATATTTCATTTATTTATTTATTTTTATTTAACCCAAAAATATAAAAGTGTATTTTATTAAATAATTAAATTAAAAACATTTTAATTTAAAACACTTATTTTATTTTTGTTAATATTTTAGGACTACTTTAAAAATATTTTTTTCCTAAAATTAACTTTCAAATTATTTTCTAAAAAAATTAAAATTATACTTATGATTTATTTCAATTAACTTAGATTTTAGGTTTTGATTTAAATAATTAATTAACTTCTTTTTGTAATCAAAATTAATTAGTTTAATTAGACTAAATTATCTAAACCGTTTCATCAATATGTCGTACCCCAAATTTGCCCTACCTCGATGATTTATTTTAAAATAGAAAAATATTTAATTAAAGATGGTACATCAATATCTGATGGCCCATCTTTATCCAAGACTAGGGGTGTATTTTAATGGGGCTTTCTAAATCAGAAAGAT
Source organism: Vicia faba (assembly GCA_948472305.1). Taxonomy (NCBI): domain Eukaryota; kingdom Viridiplantae; phylum Streptophyta; class Magnoliopsida; order Fabales; family Fabaceae; genus Vicia; species Vicia faba. The sequence goes on along the minus strand of OX451740.1, from coordinate 173,210,908 downwards.
TCATAGACTTATTCGCAGAGCATATTGGTCAATGGGCCATGCGTTTTGAAAATAGAAAATTATTTCAACAAAGAATGGTTGAGTTCTTATTTATTAAATAGTTGTTAGTAAAAAAGGAGTGTGGTGTGCAATAACTAAGCCCATTAAGCTTTTAATTGGTTCATCTGTTGTTTTTTTTGGAAAAAAGTATTATTATTATTATTATTAAAAAAGAAAAAATTGTTTATTATTATTGTTTTAATAAAGAAAATAAATAATATTTTTTTATAAAAAAATGTAACACATTTTTGTTGAACTTGTTTCTTAACCTGTTAAACGTTTTTAAAGATTGTTGTTTTTATTTTAATACATAAGGGAAAGTATTGTTATTACTGTGTAAAAAAAATTAATTAGGAATGTTATTGCAATTAAAAGTCCTGTCAAAAATTATAGTTTGTTGGGCTACGAAAAGGGCATTGGGGCCTAGGGATATTGAAAGCCTTTCTTGCTATAATAAGAAAATATATTGGGCTGAGCAAAGTAAATATTGGCATTGGCCCAATTGGATTTAAAAAAAAAAGTTTTATTGCTGCAAAAAAAAAGTAAGTTTGGCTAAGCAGAAGTAAAATAACGCAGGCCCATAGAAACAAAAATAATGCGCAAGGCCCAAATTATAGGCAGGTTGGATAGTAAAGCAAATAACAACGTAGGGCCCAAATTGCTAATAAATATCTACTGTGCAAATTAGCCAAGATTTATGCACATTTTGTGGCATGAAACACTTACTGTTCGAATTAACCAAAATCATCTTAAAATACAACAAGATTAAAAATCCAAACATTACAGTATAATCAAATCCTAAATCCACAGAATCCATTCAATCAAGTCTTTAATCCGCGAATCTCTATTAACAGAAAATCAAATATATTACAGGTCAATTTATAATCAAACAGAATCAAATCTTTCACTACAACAAATCCATAAAAATCAATTATATGCTATATTACAAATCTGAAATTTACAGTAAATCAATTACAATATATTTTCTCAATCGATTTCAATCCCTAATTCCTAAATAATATCCCTAAATTTATGCTAACAACAAATTGATAAAAACCCTAAACCCCTACAAATATAGAACAAAATTCTATACAGGGGGGGGGGGCGAAGAATATACGGAGGAGAAGGAGAAAGAACTCAGAGCCACGAAGAACATTCACCAATTATTATTAAATAAGAGCAAGTGGCGATTGGGGTTTCGATATCTAAAACCATAATCGCCCTCCCCGCCGCTTGCAATCATACACCATCGTTGCTCCGCCGCTTCCACTACCACTAAGACCTACGAGATCCAAGAAGAAAACGAGGATTAGTACCAAATTGGAAAAAGCTCAAGTATCATAAAAGACAATCACAGAAAGGGTAAAATCATTAGCTTTTTTTCTTTTGTGTTGGTGTTTTGGTGTTTGATTCATGGTTGGGAGGGGTTGGTACAAAGTAGCACCATGGAGAAGAAGTGTTAAGGACAGATAGAACTAGGGTTGCAAGAGAGAAAGGGTTGCGAGTGTGAGAGAGAAAGGAGGGGTTGTTGTAAGCTGAATATTGGCAAAAATAAGTAAAAACAAAGTTTTGTAATCCGTAGCGATCCCATGCGCATGTGTACATATTAATTATCATACTCTATCGCTATCATCCGCTAGATCATGATCGGACGACCGATGGGCCAAGTCCTATGGTAAACTCGTGCACCTTCGCCTTACACAATCCACCAGATCCCTTCAAAAATCTATTATGGGCCTAGCCCATGTGCTCTTCACACCCCTCATTCCCTATTTTACTAAGACATTAAACAATTCGCACCCCCTGTGCATTGGGCCAGCCCAGTCTGCTTTTAACACCCCCCCCCCTTTTTTACTTAGCAACTTAAAACGACATCCCCTTGTAAATATTTATTTTCTGCATTTTTTTAATAATAATTATTATATTTTAATTATATTTTCTTATTATTTTTATTATTATATTTTTTATAATTATTGTAATTATTATTATTATTATTATTATTAATTTTCATATTATTATTATCATATTTTATTATTTATTGTATGCAAATATTATCATGTAAATAAATTATTTTTATTTAAAGCTCATGAATATTATTTTCGTATATATTGCATTAAACATTTTTAATCATGCATTAATAAGAGTTTTTGCAATTAATACGACTAAAAAAATATGCAACAAAGAACAAACCATTTTTCGCAATAAACTAAGCTAATCAACTGTTTTTGCAAAATGGTTTCAAACGGATTTTGACTAATCACGCATTTAGCCAAAATCTTCGCAATCACTACTCCCGGCCAAACTGCGAGGTGATTCAAAGTATGTTTGCAACCCATAAAAAACACCAACCCCATATGAATTACGAATTGGGACTCTGATTCCTCATAAGAGGATACGTAGGCATACGACTAAAATCGTGGCGAGTTCCCCTATTAAAATTTAAAACCCTTTCTCCTATAAAAAAACAAACTCTTTCCCCTAATTAAATTTTAAACCTTGTTTACCCTAAACCTAAACCTAAACCTAGTATCCTTGTGAACAGGGTAGATGAAAGGTGCCTAACACCTTCCTTTCGTCTAATAGAGTCTGAAACCTGGAATCTATGTCTGCAAATTAGGATTTTCTATTAGATTCTCTTCCCTAGGATAAAAACTAATAGTGGCGACTCTGATTTAAAAACCAGTCGCAACAGCTTGCGACTTTGCTGGGGAGTTCAACTTTAGATTTTAGGGTTTTTTACTTTGGGGCTTTTTATTTATTTATTTATTGCATTATTTATTTATTACATTATTTACTTATTGCGTTTATTTATTTATTTTCAACTCTTTTTATCATATATTTACTGCATGGGAATCTTTATTTCAAAAAAAAAAATTCTCAAATAAACCCTTAGAAAGAAGGTTCCTCTATTAGCTTAGGGGATACATCATCCCTGCGAGTTTATGTGACGACTTCGCCTAGAGTCGGTGGACTTCCGAAAAAAGAATACTTATCAAGAGATATCCTCTTGACGAGTAGGACTTTGGAAGGACACCCATGACTCTTTGTAACGACCTTAACCTAAAATCTCATGACAAGACCTTTCACGACTTTGAGACGAAATTTTCGGTCCGTAAAGAGGCTCCACCTAAGGAAGGCCTTGTGCCTTTTCCCTCTGGTGTTATTCATGACACCCTTAAGGAAGCCACCTTTTGGGAGGTAGACTAACTGTAGGTCAAAATTAAGGAGCCTACCTTATAAGGGTACCTGTCACAAAAACCTATCACAAAATCCCATCACTCAACCCAACACCTATGCATTCATGCATTTCATGTATTCGTCATACATTTCATATATTCGTCACCCAATTCTTTTTTTTCTTATTTTGAGGGGGTAGAAAAGATAATAATAAAATCAAGATTTTTGGTGATTATCCTTAAAAATGGATACCAAAGGAAATAACTTGTCCACGTCAATGCGCCAAACATGTGTGAAATCAAAACCACAAATGGAAATAATGTGCTGAAGACTTTCTCAAGCTTTGTCAAGCAAAGGTGGATGGTTTCAAGAGAATATATCCGCAGGCGCACCTAGAAGACTTATTTCCCTTTGCTTGATTTCACGCAAAAGTTTTGGTTTAAGATTGTAATATTTTTCAATACCTAAATTATGTTACCTTCAATAAAGGAATTTTGTTTCCACATCTCGTTTTGGTTTAAGCTGATCACCGAATAACAATATTAAGAAAAATACATATACATACCCAAGTGAATAAGCCATTTAAAACAAGAAACCATTTCTTGTTCATACACATCCATTTGCACGCATGCATTCACAAATACCTGCATATCATATCAAAACTCATCTCGATTTTTCAAAAAAATCTCTCTAGTTAAGCCATGGGTAGAAGAAGATCTCCACCTCCTTGGCCTCCAAATCAAACAAAGGCCTATCCACAAAGAACCCTAGAATGGATCTAGGAAAACTAGGCTGCATTCAAGGAAAATCTAGACCAACTCAAAGGTGATGTGAGTTCGATTAAAGGAGATCTAAGTCAAGTTCTCCTAGATCTAAAGAACTTCATTGACAAACAAGACCAGATTCCCAGGGTAGCTTTTGAAGAAGTAGCTCAAACGATTGGTGCATCAAGCGGTCGCCGACTAAGAAAAGAGCTAGAAGCAGGACCCCACAATCCAAAAAGGCCCGCTTCAGACTCCCCGAAAAGAAAGGAGGGAGAAATAAATGTTGTAGCATCACAAGCAAGGGTACCACAACCATTAGTGATCCCACAAGGGTTGTAACAAGACAGATTTGGAAGGCCACCGAGAAATTTTGATCCACTCCCCATGCCACCTAGCCAGTTATCACAACACTTGGTTAAGGCATCCTTTGTGGAAATCAAGCCTCTAGCTCCTCTGGTCGGGCCATTCCCGCGAAGATACAATGCTGATGCCAAATGCGAATACCATGCTAACTCCCTGGGGAAGACCATAGAACAATGTTGGGAATTCAAACACAAGGTTCATGACTTGTTATAATCTAAAGACATCACCTTTGAGAAACCTACCATCAAGTAAAATCATATGCCTCCACATGATGGGACGATAATTAACGCAATTGAAGTAGTCATTAACTTGGCGGCAACAAGACAAGCAAAAACCCCAATCAATTTACTGAAGGAATACATGTTCGAATATGGGTTCCTGTTGGAACATAATGAAGCCTTTGAAAGAACTTTGCAAAAGCTAGTGGACCAGGGGATGGTCCAATTCGGACCATACTCTGAAGAAACATGTGTAGCTACTCCAAAAGGGAAAGCATGGGTTCCTCCAATCCAAGAAACCTCTATTGAGAAGGGAATAGAGCATGGAGAACATGTGGCAATGATATCCAACAAAGTCAACACCAAAAAGGCCACTGATTACACCCGAGAATGCGCCCCAGGAGATGAACTCAAAAGATGGACTACAATGGAGATTCCTGAGATCTTTTTATTTCCTAAATAATTTTTCTTATTTTAAAAAGAACCTATGTCAAACCCGAGGCATAGGGGTTGCTTGTAAGGGTTCCCCCGTTTTGTTTCAACCAATATTTAGAATTAATAAAAGTTATATTTTGTTTTCAATTAAGATCCCTTTCTTTATCTTGCATTTATCTCTTAAATTTCAAAATGGAAATACTTTCTCTGGATATGCATTTTCAAATTTCATATACTAAATCTGCACCAAAACATGATAAGTGTGCAAATTCACGCCCAAAACCACTGATAATGCTACTGCTGTAACCCAATATAATTTTGATGCTCCTATCAACCGAGCCGAAGAGGAAGATGTTAAAGATCTTGAAATGAAAGGGAAATAAAATGAAAGGCTGACAATATACAACCGTATCAAGAGGCTATTAAGACCATTAAACTTGGCACAGGGGAAGTTAAAAAAAAAAATCAAGCTAGGGGCAATGTTAGAGCAGAGCGTCAAAGAAAGGTAGATCAAGCTATTATCTAGCTCACCAACCGCTGCCAGAATATCAACCTACGATGTTCGACTTTCCAGACAGAGATGTCATAGGTGACTATGAGATACTAGGACCTAACGAAAGAAATCAAGCCAGGAGCACGTTGAACAATCATGTTCGACGGGGCTACAAATGCACTGGGGCACGGTATAGGGGCAGTTTTGACTTCTCCAAAGAATTATCACAAGCCCTATACTACAAGATTATGCTTGATTACACCAACAATAACACCGAGTACGAATCCTGCATACTAGGAATAGAAGCTGCCACTGATCCAAGAATAAAACACCTCGAAGTATTTGGGGACTCCGCATTAGTCATATACTAAGTCAATAACGAATGGAATACTAAACACCTAAAACTGATTCCATATCGGGATCATGTTTTAAAGTTGGCTGCGGATCTCACAAAGATCACTTTAAGTCACATCCCACTAGAAGAAAATCAAATGGAAAATGCTCTGGCAACTATATTAGCTATGTTTAAAGTAACTTGGTCAAACCACGAACCACACATCACAATCAAGAGCCCACACACTGCCTGGATATCAAAGAAAGACCGGATAACAAGCCTTGGTTTTACAACATCAAAAAGTACCTCAAAAAACAAGGACATCCAGAAAATTCCTCTAGCATCAACAAACAAACTCTATGTAAATTTTCCTCGGATTTCTTTCAGAGTAACAGTGTACTGCACAAGATGAACCACAACATGGTCTAGTACTAAAGAAGATTCTTCTACCTTGCCTCGACTCACGTGGTAAATGGGAACCCAACTATGAAGGTCCATACGTACTGAAAATAGCATCCTCCGGTGGTAGTCTCATCCTCGCAATAATGGATGGAGAAGAACCACCGCATCCGGAAAACTCAGATGCTGTCAAAAAACACTATGTATAAGAAGCTCGCTAAGCTCGAACCCTAAAAGGGAGATCTAGGCAAAACATTAGGGGCATATAAACAAAAAAATATCCCGGTGGATTGAAAACCCGAAAGGGAAATCCATGGAAAAATTAGGGATTTCATATAAAGAAATAAAGAACAAAAAGACTGCGATCTAAGAACTACGACTACGAAACACAAAGGGAGAGATGGGTCTAAATCATATGACTCAGAAGCAAAGGAGATAAAGGCTATCAAAATGATATTGGGGAACAACAGCAACAATTATCATTTTTCATTTCCATTTACGGTTTTAAAACTTTATGTAATTACCTCTTTCTAGGAATTGCATCTTACACTCTCGCCTATTCAGAGGCATATGAATAAAACATTTTCTTTCTTTGCATCTTCCAAATTGCATTTTTTCTTTTCTCAAACTTGTTTATAAAATATTACGATTATTGCTTGTAAATATCGTCTTGAAATCGTTTCGGGGGAATTAACAAATAAAAGCATTTGGCAAAACATCAAAAAAGCATTTTGGTTAGAAAAACATCAAAAGAAAATCCACGTCTATGCCAATGCACATGTGTACGCCTACGCCTGCACTCACAACACAAGAATTTATACACATATCCACGCCTATGTCTACGCTCACAACACACAAAAAATTCTGCGTCCAATACATATGTCTACACATGTGCCTGCATCTACACAAATGCCAATACATACGTTTATGTCTATGCTCGCGCTTACAATACAAAAAAATCAATGCTCAAAATCTTGCTAACACTTTTTCGCCGCGTTTAAATCAAATTCAAGGATGCCACGAAAATACAACATACAATGCTAGGGGTTGGTAATTCAAAACCAATGGTTTAAAAGAGAGAATGCCATAAATGGTCTTCATAACATTTCAAGGCATACACGCATTTTACACACATTTCACGCATACATTTTGCATATCCAAAGCATACATACACCAGACATTTTGCATACATACAAACATTCAATACGCATATACACGGGGTTCCATATCCATATCATACATCATACATACACAGACATTTAATACACACACTTAGGGTTCCATCCCGGTATCAGGCAGAATACGCATGTGTCACACAGAAAACAAACCATCTCACCCTCGATTCAATCTTCTAAGGGTCAGTTAACAAAACACTTCTCCTATGATTCAACCCGTCACCTAAGTCTCCATGTCCCGATGCATTCAGCCCATCATCTAAGTCTCCATGCAATGATGAGTTCCTTATAGAATAGTCCATTACCTAAGTCTCCATATAGTAATGTACGAAGCTCAGTACATTGCCTCTAAGCCTCAATGTATTCTCCTCATCTAACCCACTACCTAAGACATCGTGCAGCAGTGTGATTCCTAGCTCGATAATAAAGACCATTTCTTATGTCTTCGTGTAATAATGTGCTTCTTTATTCCTCAACCCAAACATCACCTAAGTCGACATGCAGAGATGTTCGAAAAAAACAAAACTCGGTACATTGCCTCTAAGCCTCAATGTAATCTCCTCATCAAGCCCACTGCCTAAGACATCATGCAGTAGTGCGGTTCCTCGTGACGTAATATAGACCATTGCCTAAGACCCCAGGAAGCAATGTACTTTTTTATTTCACAACCCAGACATCTCCTAAGTCAACGTGCAGCGATGTTCGGAAAAAAACTCGGTACATTTCCTCTAAGCCTCAATGTACTTTCCTCATCCAGCCCACTACCTAAGACATCGTGCAGCAGTGCGGTTCCTCGCGACGTAATATAGACCATTGCCTAAGACCTCGGGCAGCAATGTACTTTTTTATTTCGCAACCCAGACATCGCCCAAGTCGACGTGCAGCGATGTTCGGAAAAAACAAAACTCGGTACATTGCCTCTAAGCCTCAACGTCCTCTCCTCATCCAGCCCACTTCCTAAGACATCATGCAGCAGTGCAGTTCCTCGTGACATAATACAGACCATTACCTAAGACCTCTGGCAGCAATGTGCTTCTTTATTCTGCAACCCATATATCACCTAAGTCGGCGTGCAACGATGTTCAGAAAAAACAAAACTCGGTACATTGCCTCTAAGCCTCAATGTACTCTCCTCAACTAACCTACTGCCTAAGACATCGTGCAGCAGTGTGGTTCCTTGTTTCGTAATAAAGACCATTGCCTAAGACGTCATGCAACAATGTTTTCTTTATTCCACAACACAGACCATCGCCTTAGACTTCATGCAGTGATGCTCGAAAACCAAAATACATCTTATCGCCTCAGACTTCACGCAGCGATTTGGGGGCATAACCCATGGCCTCGGTCTTCAAGCAGCCATGCACCATCAAGTGTTGTTCATCCCCCAAATGGATGATCAAGCTAAAGCAAAACCAAGACATACAAGATTGTGCTCATAAGCTCAAGACCATTTTCCTCGTCATCCAACTCTGGTAAGCGATATATCGTCAGCTTTGCCTACGTCCTTAGAGACTCGTAAGGGTATGCTATATCAGTGTAACCTTATGGTTGTCGGAAAAATTTTGGAGTATTCCAAGTATTCAATAAACTCCCAGTCAAAATGTGCAAGACTCGTGTATTCTCACGCTATTCGATTGGAAGATAATTGAATAGGGGCAGCTGTCGTACCCCAAATTTTTCCCTACCTCGATGATTTATTTTAAAATAGAAAAAATATTTAATTAAAGATGGTACAACAATATCTGATGGCCCATATTTATCCAAGACTAGGGGGTATATTTTAATGGGGCTTTCTAAATCAGAAAGATTCACAGACTTATTCGCAGAGCATGTTGGCCGATGGCCTATGCGTTTCGAAATTAGAATATTATTTCAACAAAGAATGGTTGAGTTCTTATTTATAAATGGTTATTAGTAAAAAAAGGGGTGTGGTGTGAAATAACTAAGCCCATTAAGCTTTTAATTGGTCCATCTTCTATTTTTTTTGGAAAAAATGTATTATTATTATTAAAAAAGAAAAAACTGTTTATTATTATTGTTTTAATAAAGAAAATAAATAATATTTTTTTTATAAAAAAATGTAACACATTTTTGTTAAACTTGTTTCTTAACCTGTTAAATGTTTTTAAAGATTGTTGTTTCTATTTTAATACATAAGGGAAAGTATTGTTATTACTGTGTAAAAAAATTTTAATTAGGAATGTTATTGTAGTTAAAAGTCCTGTCAAGAATTATAGTTTGTTGGGTTACGGAAAGGGCATTGGGGCCTAGGGACATTGAAAGCCTTTCTTGCTGTAATAAGAAAATATATTGGGCTAAGCAAAGCAAATATTGGCATTGGCCCAATTGGATTAAAAAAAATGTTTTATTGCTACAAAAAAATATGTAAGTTGGGCTAAGTAGAAGTAAAATAATGCAGGCCCATAGAAACAAAAATAATGTGCAAGGCCCAAATTATAGGAAGGTTGGATAGTAAAGCAAATAACAGTGCAGGGCCCAAATTGCTAATAAACATCTACTGTGCAAATTAGCCAAGATTTACGCACATTTTGTGGCGTGAAACACTTACTGTTTGAATTAACCAAAATCATCTTAAAATATAGTAGGATTCAAAAATCTAAATATTACAGTATAATCAAATCCTAAATCTACAGAATCCATTCAATCAAGTCTTTAATCCGTGAATCTCTATTAATAGAAAATAAAATATATTACAGAGCAATTTATAATCAAACATAATCAAATCTTTCACTACAACAAATCCAAAAAAATCAATTATATGCTATATTACAAATCTGAAATTTACAGTAAATCAATTACAATATATTTTCTCAATCGATTTCAATCCCTAATTCCTAAATAAGATCCCAAAATCTATGCTAACAATAAATTGATAGAAACCCTAAACCCCTATAAATACATAACACAATTCAATACATAGGGGGGGACAAAGAATATACAGAGGAGGAGGAAGAAGAACTCAGATCCACGAAGAACATTCACCAATTATTATTGAAGAAGAGCAAGCGACGATTGGGGTTTCGATATCTGAGACTCTAACCGCCATCCCCGCCGCTGGCAATCGTACACCACTGTCTCCAATTGCTCATCACCACCATTGCTTTGCCACTTCCACTACCACTGAGACCTACGAGATCCAAGAAGAAAATAGGGATTAGTACAAAATCGGAAAAAGTTCAAGGATCATAAAAGACAATCACATAAAGGGTAAAATCATTAGCTTTTTTTCTTTTGTGTTGGTGTTTTGGGGTTTGATTCATGGTGGGGGGGGGGGGGGGGGGGTTGGTGCAAAGTAGCGCCGCGGAGAAGAAGGGTTAAGGATAGATAGAACTAGGGTTGCAAGAGAGAAAAGGTTGCAAGTGTGAGAGAGACAGGAGGGGTTGTTGTAAGCTGAATATTGGAAAAAATAATTAAAAACAAATTTTTGTATTCCGTAGAAATCCCATGCGCGTGTGTACATATTAATTATCATACTCCCTCGCTATCATCCATTAGATCATGATCGGACGGCCGATAGGCCAAGTCCTATGGTAAACTCGTGCACCTTCGCCTTACACGATACACCAGATCCCTTCAAAAATTTGTAATGGGCCTAGCCCATGTGCTCTTCACACCCCTCATTCCCTATTTTACTAATACACTATACAAATCGCACCCCCTTGCGCATTGGGCCAACCCAGTCTACTTTTAACACACCCTTGTTTTACTTAGCAACTTAAAACGAAACCCCCTGGTAATTATATATTTTCTGCATTTTTTATAATGATTATTATATTTTAATTATATTTTATTATTATTATTATTATTATATTTTTATAATTATTATAATTATTATTATTATTATTAATTTTCATATTATTATCATATTTTATTATTTATTATAGGTAAATACTATCATGTAAATAAATTATTTTCATTTTAAGCTCATGAATATTATTTTCGTATATATTGCATTAAACATTTTTAATCATGCATTAATAAGAGTTTTTGCAATTAATATGACAAAAAAAATACGCAACAAACAACAAACTATTTTTCGTAATAAACTAAGCAAATAAATTGTTTTTGCAAAAGGGTTTCAAATGGATTTTGACTAATCACGCATTTAGCCAAAATCTCCGCAATCATTACTCCCGACCAAAATGCGAGGTGATTCAAAGTACGTTTGGAACCCATAAAAAACACCAACCCCATACGAACTACGAATTGGGGCTATGATTCCTCATAAGAGGATACATAGGAATACGACTAAAACCGTGGGAAGTTCCCCTATTAAAATTTAAAACCCTTTCTCCTATAAAAAAACAAACTATTTCCCCTAATTAAAATTTATAACCCTGTTTACCCCAAACCTAAACCTAAACCTAAACCTATTATACTTGTGAACAAGGTAGATGAAAGGTTCCTAACACCTTCCTTTCGTCTAATATAGTCCGAAACCTAGAATCTCTGTCTGCGAATTAGGGTTTTCTGTTAGATTCTCTTCCCTAGGATAAAAACTAATAGTGGCGACTCTGATTTAAAAACCAGTCGCAACATAATAAAACCCTAAAAGTAATTTCTCCTTGATCTCTACATTTTGTGCATAATTATTATTGTAATTCATATTCAATGGATTGTAATATTAATTAGGGCTTTATTTCTTTCTTCCCTCTATTCACAAACTTGTACCCCCCCATTCCCAAAGCGTTGTAATAACGTTGAACATTTAAATTCCATAATTTATCGCTTTCCTTATTATTGCTAGTAATTATGGTATTCATGACAAGATTAAAACCAAACCATAAAAAACCCTAATTCAAGACAAAATATATGAAAACAAGACACTTTGCACACTTGCACCTCTAGGGTAACCCTCACTTGTTACTTCAGATAAAAACAGTCATGTCCCTCGAACGTGAGATGTTTTAGCAAAAGACCCTCGATTAAAAGATCATAGTCCCTTGATGACCCTTCAATGTTGCCTTCGGTAAATGATATTAGTCCCTTACGACAATTGCTAAAACATCAGACACGTTTCCTTCTATGATTGTACGATGACCCACACCTGTCCCTCACATGCAATGATATGGCTCCCTACCAACCAATGGTAAAGTAGCAATATCTAAAGAAGGAGGAAAAGAATAAAGACTTTTTGAGTAGGTAGATTTCTTGTAATTTCTTGCTCACAAACCAGAACCAATTTCACCCCTCAAACTTTCAAAAATAAACATCTTTTCAAACACTCTCTTTTCAAACAAATATTTTCAAAACAAACACTTTGTATGCATTCTCAACGATACGAGAATCATTAAAAAGTTTGCCATACTAAGGCATTTTTAAAATATTTCCAAGAAACAAACATTTTGTATACATTCTCAACGATACGAGAATCATTACAAAATTACCATCTTCAAAAATCTTCAAACATTTTCAAACATACACAAACATAAAGCATTTCAAGGTGAGCTAGTACATAAGAGCCCGTAGTTAACTATGGATAAAAAGGGTGCTAACACCTTCCCTTTTCATAATCTACCTCCCGAACTCAAGAAAATTCTCATAAGGTGTTTCCTGTTCTTTTCACCCTTTCCTTTATTGGATAAAAGAAAAGTCAGTGGTGGTTCTTGGTATCCGCAACATTTGCGATAAAACGCAAAACATCCAAGTCATTTTTCCCACCGTATTAAATTCTATAATAATCTTTGGTATGTCTACTACAACTTTGTTTCAATATGAAATAATTGAAAATGCTTGGAAAGTTGTTTAAGAATTGAAAAGATTATAGGTCTTTTGTGAATTTCCCCAAATTTGTTCATCATCTTCCAAAGACCATAACTGTTTCATTTTTTATGATTTTTGAATGATCTCAATTCCGAAATTAAATTCAAAATGTCTACTTCATTTCATCTTCAAGGATCAAGAGTAAATTTTGAGTGGAAGGTCATGTAATTTTGAAGAACATTATAGGTCATTTTGAAGTTCAACACTTAGAAATATTTCAAATTACAAAAATCAGTTTGTTTTCCACGATTTCAATTGATCATAACTTTCATCTCAGATCACCAAATGGATCATTTCTTGGAACATTGTGAATTTTAATCCGAGATCTTTAAAATGCTTCAAGAATCATCCCATAAAGCCTCATATATTGTGAGCCCCATGAATTTAAAGATGACACCTTGAAACTAATTTTTTCAAAGCAGTCATATTGCAAATTGGTTAATGTGGCCTTTAATCACAAAACCATTGCACGTTTTTCCTTATAATCATGCTTGACAACCTTCCAGAAGCAATTAGCACCTTGAAACACAAGTTTTTGCTGAGTTTTGAGAAAATACGAGTCATACTTCTCATGCTTGCAATTTCACACGAATTATTTCAAAATCTTATTATAATATGGTGGGAGAACTGAAATTTTGGTTTTATCCAATGTGCAGATAGCTAGAGTCGCCACCGACTTTTCTTTTATCCAATATTTAAGAAAGGTGAAAAGAACAGGAAAGACCTTTGATAGATTTTGAGTTCGGGGGGTAAGTTATGAAAAGGGAAGGTGTTAGAACCCTTTTCTTCCGTAGTTATCTACAGGCTCTTAATTTCTTATCTCACTTTTGAAAATCTTGCTTTGTGTGTGTGATTTGTTTGAAAATAATTTGAAATCGTCAATGTAAGGCTGACTTTGTAATGATTCTTGTATCAGTCCTCAAGAATGTATACAAAGTGTTATTTTAGAAAATATTTGTTTGAAATTGTAGTGTGAAAAAAAATTTTGAGAAGAGAAAGCAATTAAGAGTTTCTTACCCACTAAAGTCTTTGTTATTCTTTTCCTTCTCCTTTAGAGATAGTATTATCCATACCATTAATTGGTAGGTAGCCCTATCTATTGGATGTGAAGGGACAGGCGTAGGGTCATCGTATGGTCATCGAAGGCAACAAGTAAGGATACTTTAGAAATTATATAGAAGGGACTATCATCATTTTGTTGGCAACTCAAAGGGACTAGATCATTTTGTAGGAAGCTCGAAGGGTCATCGAGGGATTATGATCTTTATTCGAAAGGGACATGGTGATTTGATCGAGGGTCTTTTGCTAAAGTATCCCCATTTTCGAGGGACGTGACCAATATCATAAGGCAACAAGAGAGGTTACCCTAGAGGTGCAAGTGTGTGAAGTGTATTGATTCAGTTATTTATCTTGAATATTAGGGTTTTCTAGATTGTATTTAGTCTTGCCATGCAAACCCTAGTTACTAGCAGTTAAATATGTACAGAAAAATAAAGTGTGGAATGTAAAGTCCTAAGCTATTAAATGGCTTTGGGAGTGGTACATAAGTATAAAAATTTGCATGAAAGTAAACTTACGCTATTACATCCTGTGAGCATTTACATAATTAGGAAAAATGTGAGAAAATAAATCTACGCTATTACAATTAAAGAATGCAACCGATACAGATTTCTATGAAAATTAAATAGAAAAAAGAAAGAAAATAGAAAAAGAATGTTAAAATGTTTTGTTATTTTTGTGTAGAAAATAATGTAAGTTAATAATAGTAATTAAAACCTAAATCCTTATTTATTTTAATGTTAAGAAAAATCCAATTTAATTAATTAGTAAATAAAAAATATAAGAAAAAAATTAATTACTAACTAAAACCCTAATCCTAATTTGTTAGCTATTAAGAAAAAAGATTAGGTTAGTTAATTGTAAATTAAAAAATAACTAAGGAATAATTAAGAAAGAAAATAGAAAATTAGGTTAGAAAAATAGGGTAAAAAAAACTGCATAGGGTGGGTGTTGAGCCCACGCCCCCTGGCTTCACAAACTACAGTGCTTGCCGCTAGGCCAAGCGCTTGTTGGTGTTTGAGAAATAGGCATTGATTAATATATATAATACATGCGCGTTAGTTTGAAAAACAACAAAAAATAACTGTAAGACGCAAGGATCAAACCCACACCCTTCACGTTACATGCTTCTGTCTCAACCAAATGCGTTGCGCTTCATTTCTATTATTAAAATATAAGCAAACAAATATATAATAAAGCAAGTGAACCAGGGAAGTGTCGAAGCCCTAGCTCCAGTCGTCTTCTATGGTGAGGGGATTTTCAAACCTGCAAAATAACATATGTTAGACCATAAAAAGAAACCTATCCCCCTAATTTGATCCTTGCGAATCCAATTGTGGTGTTTCTTTGGCCTGAAAACACTTGTATCATGAGTTTCGAAGAAGACATATCAAACTTCCCTAACCATGGAAAAACATGATTATCACGTTAGAGCTTATGTTTTATGATTCAAACATGTTCTAAGTAACAATTGGAACTCATTTGGGCAGTTAATAAATATTAGCATTGCATGAAATTAATTATATAAATGTTTGAAAGAAAAGCAAATCAGAGAAGATGAGTATGCTTGTTTCAAGCATCAATGGCCATTATTTTCAACCTATTCTTACCCTTAGATACCTCAGGAATGATTTGCAATGGATGGCTTGGACTGAAAGTGGCTGGATCTTTGGTTTTGACTTTGCCCTAGTTTTGACAAAATTGAGATTTTTTGAGAGGGGGTTGTTGAGGAAATTTTCATGTGTCCCTTGGTCTGAATGTGTTCTCTATTTATAATGGAAGATTTAGGTCAACAAAAGTGGAATCAATCTTTTGTATTTCATGATCAAATCTTTGATTGAAGTTTTGCATGATAACTTTCTTTTTTAGGCCAATCATGTACCAATCAATATTTACATGTTTTTTGCAAGTTGTCCCCAGCTTTTTAGACTTATGATTTGATTCAAAAATAGATCTTCATGCCTTGATTAATTCACTTGGTATTTAATTTGATTTATTTTGATTTTAATTGAATAAAATCAAAAATAAAAAAAATAAATAAAAACCGCAGATATAATTGAATGGATTTAGCAGTCTATTATGAGGTCAGGAACACATTTGGACCTTAAAAGATAGGCCCATTAGCCCAAAAATTCAAATTTGCTTAATTTGGATTTCATGCATTTTCTCAAAATTTCCCAACTTGCACAAATCATATCTCACTTAATTTTCATCATATGAAGGTGATCTTGGAATCTTTGGAAAGCTAAAGATATCCCCTACAATCTTCATGTTGGTCATTTTTTCATTTGAACCATTTATCTTGATGTAAATTTCTTTGACAAAAAGTGTCTTTTTGTTGACTTTTAAAATGACCTATAATGTTTTGGCTCATATCTCTCAAATGAAGCATTTTTGGCCTTGAGCTTAGAGAGACAAAGTTGTAGAGAATTGAATTTCCTTCAAAATTAGCATTACTTGAGAAATTTCTAATTAATTGTATGAAAGTTATGCTTGGTCAAATTTCAGTTGACTTCTCCTTAAGAAAACCCTAATTTAGTAACTTTTGACTTTTGATTAATCTTGAGTTTTCTTGATGAATCATGATTAACCCTTGATCAAATGATGAATGTGACTTCCAAATTTTGATGTAAACCAAAAATCTTGAAGTTTAACTGTAAATTGGTCAAAGTTAACTTTTTTCCCAATACGATTTTACATCATCTGACTAATTTACTGAGCAAACTTGTGCTACAAGGCTTGGAGTTTGGCATGAGGATTCTTTGAGAAATATGAGAAACCATGAAATCCACTTGAAACATTAGAAGTCCAATTTTCCTTAAGAGAAGCAAAACCCTAGTTGTAGGTCAACTACTTAGAAGGAGGGTTTGTCTGATCAATCCTTGAGTAGTCTTTAGCAATTGAGAACCCTAGGAGCATAGGGAGACCTACTGAAATAATTTTTCTTGAATAATGGGAGGGTAAATTTTAGGGTACAACAACTGCCCCTGTTCAATCTTCTTAAACCTGAAGAGTTAGATTGGCATGCTCGACATTCATGATCTAAAGGTGGAAGAGAATTGAACACTTAAGTGACCTTTCACTCACATATGCACGAAGTAACACCGTTGGTTGATTGTATTGCTTGAATGGGCTTAAAGATGCCATTTGGAGAGGTGATAGAGTGTCGTCGGAGATGGGCTTATAGATGCCATCCAAAGTAACTGTTGATAGGAGTATCAAAATGAGTTTACGCTTGAATTTATCTGAAGAATGATTTTTGGAATGAATCTATCTGATCCTATCTAAGGGAAATGCTTTTCAGAATGAATCTCTGAAGGACATGCTCGTCAGAATGAATATGAGGGAGGTGTTTTTCAAAATAAATCTCTGAAGGAAGAGCTTTTCAGAATAAATCTCTGAAGGAAGTGCTTTTCAGAATGAATCTCTGAAGAAAATGCTCGTCAGAATGAATCTCCGAGGGAGGTGTTTTCCAGAATAAATCTCTGAAGGAAGTGCTTTTCAGAATAAATCTCTGAGGGAGGTGCTTTTCAGAATAAACCTTTGAAGGAAGTGCTTTTCAGAATGATTCTCTGAAGGAAGTGCTTTTCAGAATGAATCTCTGAAGGAAGTGCTTTTCAGAATGAATCTATGAAAGAAGTGCTTTTCAGAATAAATATCTGAAGGAAGTCATCTAGTCATGTAGATAGTCGCCCCGCCCTGTTTCAGGTATTTCTCTACAACTTGTCTATAGATGGCTGATAATATTCGTTTGTTCAGGAACTTAACCTGAAAAGACAAAGTTAGTTTTATGCAATATCATGAAGCATGAAATGCATTGCATAATGATGCTCTCAAAATAAATGAGAATACTATATGTGTTTCATATGCATATGCTATGATATTCTGTAAATGACGTATGGGTGTAATATGTCGCTGGAACGTATTGGTAGCTTCATATATCTTTAGCTGGGGAAAATAAATCCCCGACTGTTGATGGGGATGAAGACAATAGTTTATTAATTTTGTTTAAAAAGTTTTTGCTTGGGATTCCCGCTTTTTGTTTGAGGACACTCTGTTGCGGGCGTTCGACTTCTGCTTGGGGATAGAAGAATTCCAGGAAAATTGGTCATTCATCGTTCTTTTGAAGGATTTGATTCTTATGTACCCTGACAAGGGACAAAAGAGATGGATAATCCTCTGATGTGTTGTCTGACCAAGTTTCATATATGGATGTCAACTCTTCTGGGTGTTGTACCCCAATTTTTGCCCCTAAGATTCCCCTATCATATCATGTCAACTTGATCATAACAAAATCAGATTAGGGTTGGTTCTTCCTCTTTTTTCTATCTCCTATCTTTAAGTTTGCTCTTGAGGAATCTCCAAGCACCTTAGTTGTGTATTTTGTATATGCGTTGATAATTAACCTCTAACCAAAATACAAAAAATATATGTCTTTGTCTTTGAAAAATTGTGTTTTGTAGGTACCGAGTCAAAGCATCCGACAAATAAGGTTTTCTGGTATTATTTCCCTAAAATCTCTATTTGCAAAAAAGAAAAAAAAATAATATTTAAAATTTAAAATTTTTGTTTTCCTATACAATCGATTGCTCCCATAGTGCAATCGATTGCAGTGTATTGTGCACAATCTTTGAGAAAAGTGTTTTTTTTAGCCTTCAAAAAAATAAAAAAAATTTAGTATGTATCGACACATACATGTTATGTGTCGACTCATGCAAATTGATCAATTATGTATTGTGTCGAAAGGCATCTTGTATTGATCCATAGAGGCTTGTGTCAAACTCATGCAAATTGATTGATTATGTATTGTGTCGAAAGGCATCTTGTATCGATCCATAGAGGCTTGTGTCGAACTCATGCAAATTGATCAATTTTGTATTGTGTCGAAAGGCAGCTTGTATTGATCCATAGAGGCTTGTGTCGAACTCATGCAAATTGATTAATTATGTATTGTGTCGAAAGGCATCTTGTATCGATCCATAGAGGCTTGTGTCGAACTCATGCAAATTAATCAATTATGTATTGTGTCGAAAGGCAGCTTGTATTGATCCATAGAGGCTTGTGTCGAACTCATGCAAATTGATCAATTATGTATTGTGTCAAAAGGCAGCTTGTATTGATCCATAGAGGCTTGTGTCGAACTCATGCAAATTGATCAATTTTGTATTGTGTCAAAAAGCAGCTTGTATTGATCCATAGAGACTTGTGTCGAACTCATGCAAATTGATCAATTTTGTATTGTGTCGAAAGGCAGCTTGTATTGATCCATAGAGGCTTGTGTCGACTCATGCAAATTGATGGATTTTGTATTGTGTTGAGATAGCAACTTGTATCGACCCATAGAAGCTTGCGGCGACTCATGCTGTGTTATACAACTAGCATGTGTCGATGCATACGACTCTTGTGTCGACACATAAAAGCAAAATACACGTGATTTTTTGAAAAAAAGCCAGCAATTTCAAAACTGTCATCTTTTTTGCTCCAATTTTTCCGCATAATTTGAAAATTATATCATTAATTCAATTTTTGACTCCAAGAATCAATTACCAAATTACCACTAATCCAAATCCTAAACTCTATAAATAGAGCCCTCATCTCATTCAAATCACAAGCTTTTGATAGCCAAACTCATCTTGCTAAAAAATCTCTCAATTCTCTCCATCTACCAAATTCACTCAAAGCTCCATTTTCAAAAAAGGATAGTAAGCTTTGCATTGAAGCTTACTAATCTTTGAGCTAAACCTTCATCCAAATACTTTTTATTCATCAATTCTCTACATCCGAGCTTTGGTAATTTATTCTTGTGGTTGAATTGAAGCAAATTCTAGAAGTTGTTTGATAATTCTCTAATTCTACTTTTGGTAAGTTGGATCATCATCTTCCACAATGTGATCTCTTGTGGATTTCTGGTTTTGATTCATTGAGCACTGCTTTATGATTCCATTAGTGTTATTTTCTCATAATTTGATGGAATTTTCACGCTCAATTGGATCCATGATCATAAGGTGTTTGATGAAAAGTTGGAACAAGAATTTGATCCTTGAGATGCTGTTTTCGACTGATTTTAACAGGTTGCAATCAATTGTTGTAACATTGCAATTATTTGTAACAGAAAGTTGATTTCAAAAAAACTGCACTGATACAATTGGTAGCTGTCGAAGCACAATTGATTGTAATAGTGTCGAAAATACTTTTGCTGCCTTATTTTAGGGCTGTTTCGACTCAAATATTTTTCTTCTCACTCTCTTCGATGGATAACTTTGATTGTAATTTTAAATGTCCAATTTGTCTTTAAACTCAATGGTCTTTGTGATGTAGATGAAGTTGGATATATGTTCATCAATTCAAATCTATCAAAGAGTGAATTATTTAATTCATTTTTGGTGCTTTGGATTAATGATATATTTAGTGCTTTAATCCATCTAGAGGAGTGGTTGAATTTAAAGATGAAAGAATTTTGAGATGGTGATCCAAATTAGCTTATCATTCCTCTCCCTCTTCATCTTATCCCTTTCTTTTTTAATTGTGCTACATGTTAAGGGATGGTGATCTCTATATCATTTATCCAAACATGAAGTACATAGATTGCTATTGACCGGCCTCAAAATAGGTGCGACTTCTACATAAGTCCACTTACGATTGCTTAACATAGCGCTAAATTTTGTCCCGATTCGAATAAATGATCATTCGTGGCCCAAACTTATGATTGCAAGCCCAAGTATGTTAATTTGATCTCTTTGATCCAATAACCTTGAGATTCATTGTGTGGAGGCTTTGGTTTTACCAATCCTCTAATGGATCTACAACACCTTTGGTCAACGCGGATCACTTAAATATCATTGATCATTAAATGTTACTTTTGAGGATTCCAAAATGGATGATATACTTGAAAAAAAGCAAATGTAACTTGTTGTGTGGAGGCTTTGGTTCTACCAATCCTCTAATGAGTTCCAAATGCAAGTTTCAAGATGGTCATCCAACTAACCACTAATTTCTAACAATTGACTTTACTTTATGTTTTTATTTTTTATGCTTTATGTACCATTTAATTTAAGCATTTACATTTCATGCCATTTTTTTTAATTTTTTGCTCACTTGAGCATTTATTCTTATGCCATTTTTATTTTGCTCACTTGAGCATTTACTTTTATGTCATTTTTATTTTTGCTCACTTGAGCTTTTCTTTTCCTTTTAAAGACACCTAATAATCAACATGAACCATAAAAATCATTAATGATACTTGGACTATTTGGTTACTGTCCTTGGCATTATGGAGTATTGGACTTCTTGGACTTAGGATTAGAGACCTTGGCTTATCTTGGAGACTTTGTGACTTTATTTGATATTTTTTCTGGAGTTCTTGAGGTTTACCTCAAGACATTGGGTTGTTTGTTTATTTTGTGTGCAGGTTATTGTGATTACATACTTTGTTTGTAATTTGGAATTCACCCGTATACAGCTGTTACTCTGCCCAATTTTTGCGAAGACTTAATACACAAGAAGTTTGGTTCTCTCAAGAGGTCTAGTATCTTTGCTTGCTTGGTTTCAATACGAAGAATGGGAATTCTATATTGACTCATAATGTCAAGTATTTGCTCCTTGTTGGTTAGATGGTTCTTATCCCTAGCTTTTACCTTATGCTTTAGAATAGTCTCTTCATCTCCTCCCATCTTCTTTAATTTCAAAAATCTTCTCCCTCCTTTTAAAAACTCTTCTTATTTATAAACTTGAAACACTTTCATAATAAACTTGGACTTAGGTTCATGCATTTTCAAAACATTTTCATAAATAAATTTCAACCAATTTAATAATACCTTGACATTTTTGTGAGAAGACTAAAAGTAAATCAATCTCATTTCAAACCATTTTTGCCACTTTGGCTTTTTATTTTAAAACTTTTCTTAAAAGATTAGACTCTTGTCAATCCTTGTAGTGATGCAAACAACTATACTTCTACAATATGTAGTAAAGAGAGATATTTTCCACTTGGGTGTTGAGTGAGGCATTGTTGATTTTAAATCCAAGCCATATCCTCCACTTTGAGATGATGCAAATTCTCCTTTTTCATGATTGTGGGTAGTAAGTATGTTTTCCACACGGACAATGACGATGATGTCTTATCTCATAAAATTAACCAACACACTTGTGTTTCAAATTTTTAAAAGAGGAACTACCTGTACCCTGATCCCCTATTGCATGAAAGGTGGTACATAGGCACTAAAGGTTCGCAACCGCGGAGGGTGCAAAAATCATAAAAATATTTCTTTTCTCACCTCCACCATCCATTTTATATACAACACATTTTTATAGCCAAAATATACAGATTTTTTCAAAGAGGTTCCTGCGGAGTACCGTAGATGTTTAGGGTGCTAATACCTTCCATTTTCATAACCAAACCCCTTACCTTGAATCTTTCCCCCTTTTTTTGGGTTATTCGCTCTTTTCCCATTCCTTTGGAAACAATAAAGTGCGGTGGCGATTTTTATTTTGATTTGTATAAAGTCTAGTCAATCCAATGGCTTAGTCTTGAACATTTCTACCGCTACACTGGGGAGGACAAAGTTGAATGACATCTGGCCAGGGAAGAGAATCCTGTCAGGGAATTGCAATATCGGAGAAATAAACTTTGTTGGGGAAATAAACCATGTAGATTGTGTTGAGGAAATAATCTCTGATGGGGATCGGGATTTCATAGACTGCACTGAGAAAGATTCCATCGTATGCTGGGGAAATGATCAAACTTCCTTATCCGCTAGGGGGCCTATTAGGAAAGATGATCACGTCGAGCTATTCCTCAGGGATATAGAGGTGAACCGCTGGAAGATTCCTCAATTAGTGTTTAACGGCATATTAGATTTTCTGGGGAATATATCTCTGTCGGGGATGAGCATGTGAAGATAGCTCTGTAGAGATAGTTCTGTGGATATTACTATGTGGAGATTTGTGGATGACTTGAACATTATCCCAACTCCTAGAGTCTTTAGTAAATGTTAATCCTGTTTTTATGCATATATTTTATTAACAGTAATCATGTTCAAATGCATATTCTCATTCAATGTAATCATTGGACTTTTTTCAAACAAAACAGAGATAGTAAAACAATTTTGAATTTTGAAATCTAATTGCATTGATTCTGAAAGTTTTCCTATAAGCAGGCAGTTTTATACAAAGAGACAGAAATCCTAGTAATAGGAAATCATCGTATGAATGAAGAAAGGGTACAAATAAAAACAAGGAAAAACAGCTATGTGGAAACGATCCCATCAAGTTTCAACTCTGCTATTGCTCTTATGTCTTCAAGAATCTCATCACTTGCTGTTGGAAGAAGATGATTGAATTGTTCTGTACCGTTTGAACTTGACGCTAGTAATGAAGTTGGCTGTAAGTATATGGGTGATCCAACGGGACATAGTCGTACGCTTTAATCCCTAAATTTTTCTGGAACCGCCCTTTCAGGTTTTCAGTCCATCGGGATATCATATTTTGCCCAAGCCACCTTTTCAGGTTTTTGACTTTCCGGATGTACAATTTTTTATATATATCCCTAATTTTTTCCCGAACCCTTTTGGTTTGTCAGGATGCCCTTACTTTTGCTTAGGCTCGTCAACCTAGCGGGTCTCTTTTATGCGTAGTATTTTTTTACTATGTCCACGTTCATAGGGTGTGGAAAATATTCACCGTCCATGGTGGTAAGTATCATATCACCACCAAAAATCATCTTTTTGATCACAAATTGCCCTTCGCATGTGGGAGTCCATTTTCCCCTGAGATCACCTTGTGGTAGGATAATGAGCTTTATTACCAAATCACCAGTATGGTATACCCGATGTTTGACTTTCTTGTTAAAGGCTTTGATCATGTGTTTCTGATACATATGACCATGACAAATAGTTGCAAGCCTTTTTTCATCGATCTAATTTATTTGGTCCAGTCGAGTCTGAGTCCATTCGTCTTCATTTAAAACTGCATCCTTCATAATCCTTAGGGAAGGAATCTGGACTTCAACAGGTAAGACAGCCTCCAAACCGTAGACTAGAGAGAATAAGGTTGCTCTAGTTAATGTACATACTAAAGTGCGATAACCGTGAAGAGAAAATGGTAACATCTAATGCCAATATTTGTATGTCAATGTCATCTTGTGTAAGATATTCTTGATATTCTTGTTGGTGGCTTCCATTGTGCCATTCATCTTTGGTCGGTTCAGAGAAGAATTGTGATGCTTAATCCTGAACTGCATACAGAGTTCCATGATCATAGTATTGTTAAAATTGGTACCATTGTATGTGATGATCCTTTTAGGGATGCCATACCAA
Source organism: Vicia faba (assembly GCA_948472305.1). Classification (NCBI taxonomy): domain Eukaryota; kingdom Viridiplantae; phylum Streptophyta; class Magnoliopsida; order Fabales; family Fabaceae; genus Vicia; species Vicia faba. Next base: position 173,186,355 of record OX451740.1, on the reverse strand, counting down.
CAGATAAGGTTGTATTTAATGAACTGATCCACAACATTCTTGGTAACGGAAGCAAACTAGAATGCTTCAACCCACTTCGTGAAGTAATCAATAGCGACAAGGATGAAACGATTCCCATTGGAAGAAGTAGGCTTAATATCTTCAATTATATCAATGCCCCACATTGAAAACGGCCAAGGAGCAGTCGAGATATTCAAAGGAACCGGAGGCACATGTACTTTGTCAGCATAAATTTGGCATTTGTGGCAAGTTCTGGAATGATGATGGCAATCAGTTTCCATAGTAGACCAATATTAATCCGCTCTCTGAATATTATTAGCCATTGTATTCCTACTGGAGTGAGTACTAAAGAATCATTCGTTCATATCTTCCATAATTTTCTCAACTTCCTTTGTGTCTACACAATGAAGCAAAGTCAAATCGTGGATGCGCTTGTATAGGATTTCGTTACTCAGAAAGAACTTGGCAGAGAACCTCCTTAGAAATTTCTTGTCATTGATAGATTCTCCTTTCGAATACTCTCGAGTTTCGAGGTATCTTTTTATTTCGTGGTACCAAGGCTTTTCCTCTACTCCATCAGTATCAACTTCCTAGCAATGCGCCGATTCGTCTAGTCTCTCAATAGTAATTCGAGGAGCTTCATTATCCCATTTGACTTTGAACACATATGAAATGGTATCTAATGCATCTAGAAATTGATTCTCTTCTCGTGGAATATGTTTAGAAGTGATTTCCTCGAAGTACGAAATTAATGTCAACACATGCTCTCGATAAGGAATGAGATTTCGATGCTTCGCATCCCATTCTCCCTTAATCTGACTGATCACTAGGGTTGAGTCCCTATATACATTCAATAATTTAATTATCATATTGATGGAAGCTTTGATACCCATGATACATGCTTCGTACTCGACCATGTTGTTGGTACAGTCAAAATATAACCTGGCGGTGAAGGGCGTATGGCAACCCCTGGGAGAGATAATCATAACACCAATTCCATTATCAACTGTGTTAGAAGCTTCATTAAAAACCATAATCCATCGGGATCCCAATTCAGGTCCTTCATACGGTCCAGGTTCTCCATAATCAGTAACTAGCATGATATTCTCATCCGGGAACTCAAAATTCATAGACTTATAGTCATCTATAGCTTGATGAGCCAAATAATCTGCCACTACACTTTCTTTGATTGCCTTCTGAGTAGTATAATGAATGTCATATTCTGTCAAGACCATTTTCCATCTTACTATTCTTCTAGAGAGAGCAGGTTTCTTGAATATGTATTTTATTTGATCCATCTTAGAGATCAACAAAGTAGTATGAGTCAACATATACTGTCTTAGCCGGCGAGCAGCCCATGCCAAAGTGCAGCAAGTTTTCTCGAGCAATGAGTATCTTGTTTCACAGTCAGTAAAATTTTTGCTAAGGTAGTATATTGCACGCTCTTTTCGACCAGACTCGTCATGTTGCCCCAATACGCACCCCATTGAGTTCTCTAATACTGTCAGGTACATGATCAAAGTATTTCCTTCAATCGGTGGCATCAGAATTGGAGGTTCTTGGAGGTACTCCTTGATTTGGTTGAAGGCTATCTGATAATCATTATTCCACTTCACTGCTTGATCTTTCTTAAGCAACTTGAAGACTGGCTCACAAGTAGCAGTCAAATGGGAAATAAATCTGGTAATATAGTTCAATCGTCCCAGGAAACCTCTAGCTTTATTTTCAGTATGGGGAGCTGGAATTTCTTGAATGGATTTAACCTTGGCAGGATCAAATTTAATACCTTTACAACTAATGATGAAACCTAAGAGTTTACTGAATCTTACCCCAAAGGTGCACTTGTTTAGATTCAACCTCAACTTGTATTTCTTCAACCTCTCAAAAAGTTTATGCAAGTGGTTGAGATGTTCTTCTTCAGTCTGAGACCTGGATATCATGTCATCAATGTAAACCTTTATCTCATGATGGATCATGTCATGGAACAAAGCTACCATAGCCCACTGATATGTTGCACCAGCGTTCTTCAAACAAAAAGGCATAACTTTTTAACAAAAAGTTCCCCACTGTGTGACAAAAGTAGTCTTCTCCATGTCTTCAGGTGCCATCTTGATTTGATTATAACCATAGAAACCATCCATGAAGGAAAATACTTTATGTTGAGCGGTGTTGTTAACCATAACATCAATATGCAGAAGTGGAAAGTCATCCTTGGGGCTTGCCATATTCAGATCCATGTAGTCTATACATATACGCACCTTACCGCCCTTCTTAGGTACTGGCACCACATTTGCAACTCACTGAGGATAGGATGTAACAGCTAAAAAACCTGCAGTGAACTACTTCATAACCTCAGCTTTGATCTTCTCACACATCTCAGGACGCATACGAAGAACCTTCTATTTTATAGGAGGACAACCTTCCTTCATCAATAGACGGTGAACCACAATGTCAGTATCAAGCCCTGGAATGTCTTTGTACGACCAAGAAAATATCTCAACATAGTCATGCAACATCTGGATTAATCTCTTTTTGACATTGTCTTTTAGGTTGGCACCTATCTTGAATTCTTTCTTGTCCTCTTCAGTACCCAAATTCACAACCTTGACTAGCTCTTCATGCGGTTGTATGGATCTTTATTCCTGCATTAACAACCTAGCAAGTTCTCCAAGTACTTCACAATCTTCATTACCTTCGTCCTCGGATTGGTAGATCGAATTTTTGAAGTCATAATTGGCAATAGCATAATTGTTATCAATGCGATCCAGGGTGGATATGGATCTGCAATTTGTTGTGTGGGTGTGTGTAAGAACACATTGCTATTTTGAAAGCAATAAAGTAAAAGAAATAAAAAGAGCACAAATTTGGAATGCAAACGTACAATGATTTATTAAATTAAAATATATGGATGAAAAATGACAACCCTAACTGTTGTACCCCAAAATTTGCCCTCTCATTCTTCAAGGCCTTTCTCACAAGGATTATCAAGGTTCAAGCTTGCACAAAGTACTTTGGAATTTTCCAGTACCAAAATTAAAAGGAAACTGTCAAAAAGGAAGAAAACAGATAAAAATAATATTTTGACAAATTTGGAGGAAAACAAGTCTCCTTCGATTCAGCACCCTTCAATTGACTCTTGGCCTCCTTCAAATGCAACTTGGATTACATCTTACGTTTTGAGCAAGAGCCTCCTTCGAATGCAACTTAGATTACATCCTTCGTTTTGAGCAACAGACTCCTTCGAATGCAACTTGGATTGCATCCTTCATTTTGAGCAAGAGCCTCCTTCGAATGCAACTTGGGCATGTCCTTCATTTTGAACTTAAAGCCTCCTTTGAGTGCAAGTTTAGGTACATCCTTCGTTTGGATTGGAAACATCCTTCGAATGCAACTTGGATATGTCCTTCATGTTGAACTTAAAGCCTCCTTCGAGTGCAAGTTTTGAAACACCCTTCGATTCAGAAGCCAGGAACTTCCCTCACACTAAAAGGCAATGACTCCCTTTATGTTTGTTTTGACCCAAGCTTCGATTGGGCAATATGCTTCCTTCGAGCATGACCTTCCATTTGGCAATATGTTTTCTTCGATACAAGCTTCGACTGGGCATTACCTTGTTTCGACCATAAGGCTTCGACAAAACATTGACTACGTTTGTACTAGCTTCGACTGGACAACATTTAGTGTGTTGCATTTCCATCCCTGACAAACTTCAGCACATGGTTGATGGCCCTTTCAAACGATGCACAAAGGTGATTCGTTCGAAGGACACTTGTTGGAAGAAAGTCAAATAATATGTTGGAAGAAGAATCTGGTCGAAGGAGGGTCAAAATGAAAGGATGAAATATTCAAAGATGCTTGCTGCCAAGTTCAGGCATGGTACACTGGCCAAAACTACTGCACAGCAGTCCTGAAACACTGCCCCATTCTTGCACCGAAATAGCATACAAGCACTGTCCCTCGAAGGCTACAAAGAGCGGTTTACTCAAATTGTTCAAATTATTTTGTTTTCCCTCCAAAAAACTTCAGCCAACTTTGCCTATAAATAAGAGGCTCCAACATATGTTTAATGGAGGATCTTTGGACCAGAGGAACGAATCCCCCAAATTTTCTCAAACACAACAAAACTCTCAAGTTCATCAACACTTGAGAAATCAAAAAAACCCAGAATCCCAAACACTCACCTCTTTCGATTCTGAAGAACATCCCACACATAGAAGTTTGTTCAAACTCAAAGACAACCTTGTGTGATAACTCTTCGAACCAAAAGCAAACCCCTTGTGACTACTCTTTGAATTCCAGAAACGTCCAGGTAGAAGTTCAAGTTTGAATCCCACATCCATTCAATGCCTGAAGCAATGTAAGTCACTCTTACCCTTGAACCTTTCGTTTCATGTCATAGTATGTGAATAATATTCTCTTTCATTTCAAAACATGTACATAACACTTTGGTTCTTTTCGTTTCCACCTACTTAATATGTTTTCAGAGCTAACCCCTTTCGTTTTGCTGCTTGTTTACTTAAATATGCATTAAGTATTAACTGATTGTAAGGCAATACTAGCATGGTCTTATGCCATGTTGCTGTTCAAAAAGTTCAAACGAAAGAAACAGGAGACAGGAGTATGAAACGAAGCCTTTGTTTTCCACACTGACTTCTAGGCCCAGCCAGAGACACGCTCACACTGATTTCACTGGCCCAATCGAAGAAGACAACAAGGCAGAAAGGCCCAGCCAGAGGAACACTTGCACTAAGTCCAGGCTCAGACGAAAGGCACTCCCATGCTGGTGCCAGCCTCCAATCGAAGTACATGACCTGACTGGTGCCAAAGCCCAATCGAAGTCCATGACCTCACTGGTGCGAACTCCCAATCGAAGGAGGCCAACAAAATGCAAGTCGAAGGGTGCTACTGCCTGGGTCGAAAGACACTCATTTTTCTTACTTTTATCTTATTTTTTTCCTTCATATTTTTTATGCCTTTCGATATGGTTGTAATAGCGTAGTTTAATTTTCGAACTTTAAATTCCACAAATTATTAAACTGTTAGATGTATGATATTAGGATGCATGACAAGAATGTATGATTAATCTTAAAACAGTTAGATAACCCTAAAATGTGCAAAGATAATAATCTGAAATTGAATCACTCGCACATGCCACTCTTAGGGTACGCCTCACTTGGTTGCCTCGAACGTGGTCATTAAGTATAGGATGTTTTAGAGGTCGCCCTCTTGTCCAAAGATCATAAGTTGCCTCGAAACGGTTGCCTCGGAAAAAATGATCTAAGACATTAGGGTTACCGCTAAGGCATCCTAACATTGCTTTAGTGACCACACGTCCCTTAATCGAATTGACCCGAAAACTCCAACGACGGTGCTACCTACTCCTCAATAGTGGGATATAATTGTCTAAAGGATATTTGCACAGTTTAATTCTTTTTTGAGTAGGTAGATGTTCTTAAGTACTTGCTCTTTTGAAAACAAAAACAAAACTTTTCACACTTACACTCTCTTTCAAACAAAAACTCTTTTCAAACCCACAATCACAAAGAAAAGCAAATTTTTGAAAACATAGTGAGCAAGTACCTAAGATCCCATGGATAACCACGGATAGAAAGGGTGCTAACACCTTCCCTTTCTATAATCTACCTCCCGAACCCGAGAAACATCTCAAAAAGGAATTTTTCTGTGCTTTTGTCCTTTCCTTGTTGGATAAAATAAAAGACGGTGGCGACTCTTGCTTACCGTGACATTTTGCAAAAACAAACGCAAACGCGAACCAACATTCCAAAACAGTCAGTTCTCATTCCCACCGATCACAGAACTGGCGACTCTGCTGGGGATATTTCTAAAAGTGGGGTTACCTTAGGGTTTTAGATCATTGTGTTTTCAATTGTATGCTTTGTATGCTTTAATTTTGTGGGCTTGTATCAGAGTTCTATAGATCCTAACCCGGATCTGGGGATACCCTTTAGGTAAGTAGCAATAAACTGTGAGGGATCTGTCCGGCGTAGACCGACACGGATGAAGCAGTAGCTACATTGGTGTGACACCTTGGTCTGTACCTATATCCCTTGTGTTGGAACGAGGAGAATATGGGTCTTCTAAGGAGTCATTAAGCACCAACTGACCTTAGAACCTTAAATTGACCAACTTGGCCATAGAACAGTAGCAGTATGCTACACTCATTGAGAGTAAACTCTCGCGATGATTCCGGCCGCAAGAAAGGTTGCTAAACTGGAATTATGACCGATTAAGGGTAGTTAGTGATATTGAGATCCTCTAGAACCCGGTTACTATTTTTAGGACAGGTCTTAACCAACTGAACTAAAAGAGGGTAGTACCTAAGCTCCATGCCAGCCTGAAATCTAAGGGCTCTCTTGTGTGACTTGTGTGCCTTTACCATGTTTTCCTTTTGTGGGTACTTGTGGTGTGCCTTTACCATGACATCATAACATCATACCATAGCATTTTCAATAACCATTTCAAGGATCTCTAGGGTCTTTTGATGTAGGGTCGTGTTGAACCAGACGTCTACCAAAGGATAAGAGGGTTCTCCTCTAAACAAACACCGTCAAAGATCAAGTGCAACAACTTGAATCAGGGGCTATGACCCACTTGACATGGTGAGCTTGATTCTCGTGGAAAGACATCCACCGATACAAAGTTCTCCAATCAATGATGTTCAATTTCTAACATTTTCTTGTGTTTACCCCGCGAGATCCTTGAAAACATGCATCCATATATCATGCATCATATCATGATAGGTTTCTCCCATACAGGCCTCTTTATCTTCCTACTGTTTATTTCAGTAAGATGGAACAAATGGTTAAAGATCTCCAAGCTCAAAACGCTCAATTCCAACAAATGTTTCTGGCTATGGCTAAGGGGCAAGAGGATCTGAAAGCTCTCCTTCTCAAAGAAAAGAAGAAAAAGTCCAAGAAGTCAGTAGGCGTCTTGAACTTGAGAAGAAGACCTAAAGCCCTAGATCTTTCAACTCCATCCAGCATAGGGGATAGTCTTGAAGAAGACCACAATTTGAAGATTGATGAAGTTGAAGCTGACTACTCCGAGGAACAATATCCTCCCACTGATGACAAGTACAAACAGTTGGAGGATCGCCTCAGTGCTATGGAGATTCAACAGATACCTGGCTTGGATTTAGGAGACATGGGTTTAGTTTCTGGATTAGTCATCCCTCCAAAGTTCAAAGTCCCTACCTTTTCCCTATACGATGGAGTCTTTTGCCCTAAGATGCACCTAAAGTCTTATGTCTGCAAGATTCAACCATACACAACTGATCCAAAGCTTTGGATCCATTTCTTCCAAGAAAGCCTAGTAGGGACTCAACTCAAATGGTTCTATCAATTGGAGAGTTCTCGCATCCACACCTGGGAGGATTTAGCTGCTGCTTTCTATAAGCAGTATCATTACAATGCTGATCTTGCACCAACTCGTGTGCAATTGGAGAACATGACCATGGGTTCCAACGAAAACTTCAAAGGATACGCTCAAAAGTGGAGAGATCTGGCTGGTAGGGTACAACCTCCTTTAACTGACAGAGAGCTGATTGACATCTTCATGGGAACATTGACAGGGCCTTTCTTCAAACACTTGATCGGAAGCTCTTCAGCCGGGTTCACCGAGCTAATACTGACCGGAGAAAGGGTCGAAGCTGGCATCAAAAGTGGAAAGATTCAAGAAGCTACACCTTCTGATGCTCAGAAAAATCCCTACAATGGGAAGAAAGAGTCCATTGTTGTGTATGGTCAAAAGAGTTGTCATGACCAACACGTAGGAGCAATCTTGATCTCTAATCCTACGCCTAATCAACAAAGGCAGGGGCATCAGCGTAAGGAGGTCGCGCCTAAAAGACAATATACTAAGATCAACATGTCACTAGCTCAAGCACTACAACACGTGTTGAAGAAAGAGCTGATTACATTAAAGGCTCCTCATCTGAACCCTAAGACTTCTTCTCCTAACTACAACCCGGATGCAAGATGTGCTTATCATTTTGGTAGCCCAGGGCATGACACAAACAACTGTTGGGCTCTGGAGAACAAGGTCCAAGACATGATTTATGCCAAGGAGATCGAGTTTGACCCTCCGGAGACTCTAGCATAATCACTGCTCCTTTGACGAATCATTGAGAGCATCTTTGTTTCATTTGAATTTTCAAGTTGTAATCTCTTTTGTTATTCAAACAATTATTTGTTAATGTCAAACTCTATTTCATTAATGCATTGCATATGTTTGTCTTGAATTCATCCATTCATTTTCACTATAATTATGCTCTCTTTATGACTTTCAACTCTTGTTAAAAGTTACAAGCCTTTAGAGGGAGGATGACGAAAACAATGCCATTATCTCATAACAGTATGCTTTTGAACAGACCTTGCTGATGATGTACAGGCATTTCTTTCAAATCCTAAACACCGGAGTTATAAGGAAGATAACCCCTAGTCAACCCCTTCGAGCCAAAGAAGTAGAAGTTTTCTATTTTAACACAAATTGAAACCTTTAATCAAAACCTGGGGCAGGGTAGCCTCTCAGTTAATTCAAATGCGCTTTAAGTTGCAAACTCTCAGTTCATAATACAACGAACGACATTAAAAGCATTCCTCTGGAATCAAAAGACAGTGGTGGTTCCTTACCTCATAGGCAGTCAATCTCTCAAAAGAGAAAAGCCCACTGAGCCAAGACCTATAAAGGAGGCTTAAGAAAGCTGGGGCATCCCGCTGACTGTAATCTCGAAAACAGGAACAGACAGGCAAAAGTTAGGGATAACAAATCAAAAGAACGATGTCGCTACAAATCCTCAACAACATGAAAAAATGTTGCAAAAATGACTGCCTTCCAACAAATTCAACTTGGGTGAACCATCACCAAAAACGTCGTTCCAGACTCATTTGGAGTTCAAATGCACAATTAATTGAGTTTAGGATTGAAGAACATCACGAAGAGCGGGTGGGTACAAATATACTTTGAGCCTTTATCCTTTGCTTCTTAAACCATGAACTAAGCCACGTTACAACCCTTCAAAAGTCCTAATTGAAGCATGGGTTAGTTCGAAAGCATAATGTTACAAAAGGTATCCTGACTCCTGTAAGGCTTTGCTCTAAATCCTAAGTTTGAATTTTCTTAGCAAAATTTCTTTACTCGCTAAAACGCATTTTCAAAAAAAAAACTTCAAGACAAACATAAACTTTGCATTACTTGAATATCATTGTTTGCATATGGCTATTTGTTTAACATCGAAGAAATTCACACAATGAATATCCAGTGAACAAAAGCTCTCTCAGTGAACAAAATTAATTCAAGAAGGATGACACTTCCATTGACGGATCTCCTATCAACAGGGGGACTTGACATGTCACTATCCAGCACACCTGGAGCAGTCCAGTCAAGATTCCAAGAAAATATCTCAAGAATTGCAGAGTAACCAGGGGCAGGCCTCCATCTCCGTCACTTGGGGCATTAAACGTCAAATCTCAGCAAAGAGTTACGTACAACTAGACATTTTTGGCAATTCCACGAACATTTGCTACTAGGGGCAATGACAAGTCTCCCCAAAGTCCTTCTCATAGGATGATTCCCCAGCAAGAGTATAATCTATGACCCCCTTTCCCCAGCTGAATCAACCTCAAGAATCCTCGAGGACTTCCCCCAACGAAGATGTCACCTCTCTAGCGGACTGACGACAGGGTTTATTTCCCCAACAACACCAGGATTCCCCAGCTTGAGTTTGCCTCTCCGACTACTACAAATTAAAGGACCACAACTCCTCTTCCCCAGTAGACTACTCTACAATCCCCAGCAAGTTACTGCAAAACCTGGACCCGACCAGATATCAGTTCAACTTCGAATCCCCAGTAGAGCAACGGACGACTAAGACTCCTAAACTCTTTTCCCAAGAAGAAATAAACATACTCCCCACAGAGTTTTCAATATCCCCCAGCGGAGTTCTCCTCAAACAACAAAGCAGGGATCCCCGGTGGAAACATTTTAAGCAAAGTCCAAGACAAAATTACACTTCAACAACATTCATAACATATGCATACAAAATACATATGAAACAAATCTCATTTTATTTTGAGAACATCATTACACAATGCATACATCATGACATTGCATACAACTAACTCTTTACCTTTTCAGGAAAAGGTCAATCAACATATGGATACCATCAACCTTTTCAAGTTCCAGATTAATACCTGTAACAAGCCAGGAAAACTATATGTGGACGACGGATTATAGATTAATACTTGTAACAAGCCAGGAAAACTATCTACATGAAGAGATTGAAGATTAATACCTGTAGCAAGCCAGGAAAACTATCTTTCTTTCTCAGGTCAGAGATTAATACCTGAAACCAGACAGGAGAACTATCTCGTCGACCAACCTTTTCAAGTTCCAGATTAATACCTGTAACAAGCCAGGAAAACTATCTGTGGACGACTGATTATAGATTAATACCTGTAACAAGCCAGGAAAACTATCTACATGAAGAGATTGAATATTAACACCTGTAACAAGCCAGGAAAACTATCTTTCTTTCTCAAGTTAGAGATTAATACCTGTAACAAGCCAGGAAACTATCCTTCTTTCTCAGGTCAGAGATTAATACCTGAAACCAGACAGGACAACTATCTCATCGGCCAACCTTTTCAAGTTCCGGATTAACACCTGTAACAAGCCATGAAAACTATCTTTCTTTCTCAAGTCAGATATTAACACCTGTAACAAGCCAGGAAAACTATCTTTCTTTCTCAAGTCAGAGATTAATACCTGTAACAAGCCAGGAAACTATCCTTCTTTCTCAGGTCAGAGATTAATACCTGAAACCAGACAGGACAACTATCTCATCGGCCAACCTTTTCAAGTTCCGGATTAACACCTGTAACAAGCCAAGAAAACTATCTTTCTTTCTCAAGTCAAAGATTAATACCTGTAACAAGCCAGGAAAAATATCTTTCTTTCTCAGGTCAGAGATTAATACCTGAAACCAGACAGGAGAACTATCTCGTTGACCAACCTTTTGAAGATCCAGATTAATACCTGTAACAAGCCAGGAAAACTATTTGTGGACGACTGATTATAGATTAATACCTGTAACAAGCCAGGAAAACTATCTACATGAAGAGATTGAATATTAACACATGTAACAAGCCAGGAAAACTATCTTTCTTTCTCAAGTCAGAGATTAATACCTGTAACAAGCCAATAAACTATCTTTCTTTCTCAGGTCAGAGATTAATACCTGAAACTAGACAGGACAACTATCTCATCAGCCAACCTTTTCAAGTTCCGGATTAACACCTGTAACAAGCCAGGAAAACTATCTTTCTTTCTCAAGTCAGAGATTAATACCTGTAACAAGCCAGGAAAACTATCTTTCTTTCTCAGGTCAAAGATTAATACCTGAAACCAGACAGGACAACTATCTACTAGACCAGCTCAAACAACCCAACTTTCCAATACAGTTCAGAGGCGCTCCAAACACGGACGCCATGCTGGCAATCATCTAGTTCCAACTTATAGATACAGTCTAGCATTCACCTCTGGATGGCATCTTTAAGCCCGTCTCTAACAACTATCCATCATCTCTCCAAATGGCATCTGTAAGCCCATTCCCAATATCACAATGCTGATACTACACCATGCGAGTGCAAATTTTTGGGCACTCTAGTGTTCAATTATCTTCCACCTTCGGATCACGAAAGGCTCGAAAGCCAATCTATATCCTCAGGTTTAAGAAAATTGAACAGGGGCAACTGTTGTACCCCAAAATTTGCCCTCTCATTCTTCAAGGCCTTTCTCACAAGGATTCTCAAGGTTCAAGCTTGCAATAAGTACTTTGGAATTTTCCAGTACCAAAATTAAAAGGAAACTGTCAAAAAGGGAGAAAACAGATAAAAATAATATTTTGACAAATTTGGAGGAAAACAGGTCTCCTTCGATTCAGCACCCTTCAATTGACTCTTGGCCTCCTTCGAATACAACCTGGATTACATCTTTTGTTTTGAGCAAGAGCCTCCTTCGAATGCAACTTAGATTACATCCTTCGTTTTGAGCAAGAGCCTCCTTCGAATGCAACTTGGATTACATCCTTCATTTTGAGCAAGAGCCTCCTTCGAATGCAACTTGGGCATGTCCTTCATTTTGAACTTAAAGCCTCCTTTGAGTGCAAGTTTAGGTACATCCTTCGTTTGGATTGGAAACATCCTTCGAATGCAACTTGGATATGTCCTTCATGTTAAACTTAAATCCTCCTTCGAGTGCAAGTTTAGAAACACCCTTCGATTCAGAAGCCAGGAACTTCCCTCACAATAAAAGGCAATGACTCCCTTTATGTTTGTTTCGACCCAAGCTTCGATTGGGAAATATGCTTCCTTCGAGCATGAGCTTTCGATTTGGCAATATGTTTTCTTCGATACAAGCTTCGATTGGGCATTAGCTTGTTTCAACCATAAGGCTTCGACAAAACATTGACTACGTTTGTACTAGCTTCGACTGGACAACATTTAGTGTGTTGCATTTCCATCCCTTACAAACTTCAGCACATGGTTGATGGCCCCTTCAAACGATGCACAAAGGCGATTCGTTCGAAGGACACTTGTTGGAAGAAAGTCAAACAATATGTTGGAAGAAGAATCTGGTCGAAGGAGGGTCAAAATGAAAGGATGAAATATTCAAAGATGCTTGCTGCCAAGTTCAGGCATGGTACACTAGCCAAAACTGCTGCACAGAAGTCCTGAAACACTGCCCCATTCTTGCACCGAAATAGCATACAAGCACTGTCCCTCGAAGGCTACAAAGAGCAGTTTACTCAAATTGTTCAAATTATTTTGTTTTCCCTCCAAAAAACTTTAGCCAACTTTGCCTATAAATAAGAGGCTCCAACACATGTTTAATGGAGGATCTTTGGAACAGAGGAACGAATCCCCCAAATTTTCTGAAACACAACAAAACTCTCAAGTTCATCAAAACTTGAGAAATCAAAAAAACCCAGAATCCCAAACACTCACCTCTTTCAATTCTGAAGAACATCCCACACATAGAAGTTTATTCAAACTCAAAGACAACCTTGTGTGATAACTCTTCGAACCAAAAGCAAACCCCCTGTGACTACTCTTTGAATTCCAGAAACGTCCAGGTAGAAGTTCAAGTTCGAATCCCACATCCATTCAAGGCCTGAAGCAAGGTAAGTCACTCTTACCCTTGAACCTTTCGTTTCATGGCATAGTATGTGAATAATCTTCCCTTTCATTTCAAAACATGTACATAACACTTTGGTTCTTTTCATTTCCACCTACTTAATATGTTTTCAGAGCTAACCCATTTCATTGTGCTGCTTGTTTACTTAAATATGCATTAAGTATTAACTGATTGTAAGGCAATACTAGCATGGTCTTATGCCATGTTGCTGTTCAAAAAGTTCAAAAGAAAGAAACAGGAGACAGGAGTATGAAACAAAGCCTTTGGTTTACACACTGACTTCCAGAACTAGCCAGAGACACGCTCACACTGATTTCACTGGCACAATCGAAGAAGACAACAAGGCAGAAAGGCCCAGCCAGAGGAACACTTGCACTAAGTCCAGGCTCAGACTAAAGGCACTCCCATGCTGGTGCCAGACTCCAATTGAAGTACATGACCTGACTGGTGCCAAAGCCCAATCGAAGGCCATGACCTCACTGGTGCGAACTCCCAATCAAAGGAGGCCAACAAAATGCAAGTCGAAGGGTGCTACTGCCTGGGTCGAAAGACACTCATTTTTCTTACTTTTATCTTATTTTTTTCCTTCATATTTTTTATGCCTTTCGATATGGTTATAATAGCGTAGTTTAATTTCGCACTTTAAATTCCAAAAATTATTAAACTGTTAGATGTATGATATTAGGATGCATGACAAGAATGTATGATTAATCTTAAAACAGTTAGATAACCCTAAAATGTGCAAAGATAATAATCTGAAATTGAATCACTCGCACATGCCACTCTTAGGGTACGCCTCACTTGGTTGCCTCGAACGTGGTCATTAAGTATAGGATGTTTTAGAGGTCGCCCTCTTGTCCAAAGATCATAAGTTGCCTCGAAATGGTTGCCTCGGAAAAAATGATCTAAGACATTAGGGTTACCGCTAAGGCATCCTAACATTGCTTTAGTGACCACACGTCCCTTAATTGAATTGACCCGAAAACTCCAACGAAGGTGCTACCTACTCCTCAATAGTGGGATAGCATTGTCTAAAGGACATTTGCACAGTTTAATTCCTTTTTGAGTAGGTAGATGTTCTTAAGTACTTTCTCTTTTGAAAACAAAAACAAAACTTTTCGCACTTACACTCTCTTTCAAACAAAAACTCTTTTCAAACCCACAATCACAAAGAAAAGCAAATTTTTGAAAACATAGTGAGCAAGTACCTAAGATCCCATGGATAACCACGGATAGAAAGGGTGCTAACACCTTCCCTTTCTATAATCTACCTCCCGAACCCGAGAAACATCTCAAAAAGGAATTTTTCTGTGCTTTTGTCCTTTCCTTGTTGGATAAAATAAAAGACGGTGGCGACTCTTGCTTACCGCGACATTTTTCAAAAACAAACGCAAACGCGAACCAACATTCCAAAACAGTCAGTTCTCATTCCCACCTATCACACTAACAAATGGACCATTGTGCCCCGGGTAAGGCACAAGGTTTAAAGTTATTGTTTAAAATACATAACCAAAAACTTGAAAGCAAGAAAACAGAGAATAGAATTTACTCCTGACCAAAGGAGATTGGGATAAAGTCTCCAGCCTTCCAATTCTTGAGCCCATTGCCGTTAGTAGGGAAAATACAATTGTCTATGTTAGAATTGCTATCAGCGTATTCCACATTGTTGACTTGATTTTTGTGAACTCCATTATTGTTGATGTAGAATCGTGGTCTCCCAGAATTAGGATGAGCACGATGGACAGCCCTCTGATCCTCTGAAGTGAAACGCAACCCAAATTTATTGGACTTGAAAGGGATATTGGGAAGTTGACCCCAAATAGTGCCACCACCTTCGTCTACCATAACATTAGTGTCTTTCTGAGAAACCATTCTTGGTGGAATCCTGGTAACCTTAAGAACGGTAGGAGTAGCTTTGTCAACAAGGGTTGTCTGAAGAATAACTTCAAAGGTCTGGCAAGGAGTCTCAAAGAATTCACCATCCATCTCAACATACCTGAAGGAACTCAAATGGCTCACCAAGTATTCTTCTTCGCCACAAACCGTAACGATTTTTCCTTTTACGGGATACTTCAAATTTTGGTGTAAAGTAGAAGTAACAACACTTTCCCCATGAATCCAAGGGTGTCCAAGAAAACAGGAATAGGCTGGAAGAATGTCCATCACATAGAAATTAGATTCGAAGACTTGGGAACCCACTTTGATTGGAAGATTAACCTCTCCATGCACTATTCTCTTTGAACCATCAAAAGCTCTTACCACAATGTCACTGGGTTTTAGCATAATCCCTTCATAGTCAAGTTTGTCTAAAGCATCTTTTGGCAATACATTCAATGAGGAACCTGTGTCCACCAATACCTGGGATAATGGTAGTGCCCCTACACTCAATTGAGACATGCATGGCCTTATTATGGTTCCTTCCTGCAAGAGTTAAGTCAGCGTCATAAAAGCCTAGCCCATTATCGGTTGTCAGGCTAGCAACATAATTTCCAAACTAATCAATAGAGATTTCCTGCGGTACATGAGCAGATTTTAGGAACTTTACTAGAGTCTGAGCATGGGCTTCAGAGCACAACAACAGAGATAACATAGATATTTTGGAGGGGCTCTTCCCCAACTGTTCAACGATCTTATAGTCACTCTTTCGAATAATTTTCAGTACTTTTTCCATCTCTTTCTTGGAGGTATCTTCAATAGTAACCTCTTTCAGTGCCTCATTCTGGGCAGGCTCAGTCATATGTTCTTTGCCTCAAGTTTCAATAGTTGATTCGATGGTAGTGATATGAACTGGTGTAGTAACGGATTTTGGAGAGATCTCTGGAGAGAAAACCCTTCCACTTATGGTAACCTTACTAGTCCCAACAATATTTCCAACATTTGGATCGGTAACTTCAGTATTTTAACTTTCAAAAACCAATGGTTCTTGCTTGACCCCATGGTAGTAGGCATCAGCTCCATAATTCCAAGGGACAACCTTGTCGGAGGAATATGGAATTGGCCCAGGTGCGGTAATGATCAGAGGAGGAACCCTAGGGTCGGCAGTAATATTCACAGGACCCTTAGAAGCTATCTTTACAGGAGTACTGGAAATTGTAATCACGTCTACAAGCTTCGGGTCTTGAGACATACTCTCCGCAGAAGGATTATTCTCCAATAGAATTACACGGTCATCCATCAAATGCTGAACACCTTCTTTCAATAGTGCAGACCCATTGGATTGGGATGCACAGTAGTAGCACCTTTCAATGCAACTCGGAAATAAACCTTAATGCAGTAGCTTCTTCTTAACAATCATTAGAGTAGTCAAATCATTCACAACAGAAACATAAGAAATATCATTAATAGCATTAATGCCCTTTTCGTGTTTAGGCATAGGTGCAGTGATCACATTGGGAGTCTCAGGAGGATCAAATTCAATATCCTTAGTGTTAATCATGTCTTGGATATTAATCTTCAGAGCCCAGCAGTTTTTAGTATCATGTCCGGGACTGTTGGAGTGATATGCGCACCTTGCATAGGGATTGTAACAGGGAGAGGAAGTATTAGGATTCTGAGGAGGGTCCTTCAATGTGATCAATTACGCCTTCAACATGTGTTGCAATGCGTGACACAACGGCATGTTGATTCTTGTGAACTGTCTCATGGGTGCATCATGCCTACGCTGATAACTCTGATGTTGTTGTTATGGTACTGGTGTAGGATTAGAGATCAGAACTGCCCCCTTAGATTGGTTGCGGTTACTCTTACTACGACCCTTCTGGTCGTACATAACATGAGATTCTTTCTTACCATTATAAGTCTTCTTTCCAGTATTTGAAGATGTAGCCACCTGAATTTTACTGCTTCTGATTCCATTCTCAACATGTTCTCCTATTAATATCAGTTCAGCGAAATCGGCTGAAGAACTTCCAAGTAGGTGATTATAGAAAGGAGTTGTTAGAATGCTCATGAACATGTCAACCAATTCCCTATCAGCCAAAGGAGGTTGAACTCTTCCTGCAAGATCTCTCCATTTTTGTGCGTACTCTTTAAAGACTTCCTCAGAATCCATGGACATACTCTGTAGTTGCATACGGGTTGGTGCCAAATCAGAATTGTATTGATATTGTTTATAGAAAGTTGCAGCCAAATCTTCCCAGGTATGGATATTGGTACCTTCAAGTTGATAATACCATTCTAGTTGTGTTCCAGATAGACTCTCTTGAAAGAAATGCAACCATAATTTTTTGTCAGTAGTGTGTGGTTGAATTTTTCAAACATATGATCTCATATGCAGCTTCGGGCAAGAAACGACATCATACTTGGCAAAGGTATGAGTTTTGAACTTAGGAGGAATGATGAATCCTGAGATTAAACCCAGTTCTTCAAAGTTCAAGCCAGGCACCTTCTGGATCTCCATAGCTTTCAGACGCTCTTCTAACAGCTTATACTTCTCGTCAGCAGTGGGATATTGTTCATCCAAATAATCCTCTTCCTCTTCATCAGGAAATTTGTCAGAACCAAGGTTGTTTCTTTCAGTTTTAACGCTTTTACCATCTTCATCCGTGTTGTCATCTTCGTCCGATGGGATATCAAGATCTTGAGCTCGCTTGACTGGACCTATGAACCTCCTCCTCATGTTAAGGGCTCTGATTGGTTTCTTTTTCTTCTTCTTCATCCCATTGGCGATGAGCGCCTTCAATTCTTCTTTCCCCTTGGCTAAGTTTAGGAACATCTGCTAGAACTAGGCATTCTGAGCTTGGAGATATTTGATTGTCTGTTCAAGAGACATTTTTTTCCTTAGATAAACAGCAAGATGAGAAAACTTGTATTAGAAACCTATTATGTAATGATATATATGGTATGTAGATGCATATGTGTGATACGGTGGCAGAACCGACTGTTATACTAGTTTGCATTTTTTTCTTCGCAAATGTTGCGGTAAGCAAGAGTCGCCACCGACTTTTATTTCATCCAACAAAGGAAAAGGAAAAAGAACAGAAAAAACCTTTTTTCGAGATATTTCTGAGTACGGGAGGTAGATTATAGAAAGGGAAGGTGTTAGCACCCTTTCTATCTGTGGTTTTCCACTGGCTCTTAGGTACTTGCTCATTTTTAAGTTGCTTGTGTGTGCTTTTTTTGAAAAGTTTTGTTCACTTCGTGATAACCCTTGTATCAGTCCTCAAGAGTGTGACGAAGTTGTTTTGAAAACTATTTTTTGAAAAGTGTTTTAGTGAAAAGTTTTTGTTTTGAGCAAGTAGTTAAGAGTTTTCTACCCACTCGAAAAAAAGTCTGTTCATTTTCGTATCCTTTAGACAGTGCTATCCTACTATTAAGGAGTAGGTAGCTCCATCATTGGAATTTAAGGGAAAATCGAAAGGGACGAAAGGGATAATTACGATCACTAAAGCAATGATTAGGAAACCTTAGTAATTACCCTAAAGTCCTAAAGATCTTTCCGAGGCGACATTCAAATGGGTCATTTTTTATCTTTTGGACTGGAGGGAAACCACTTAAATTCCCTATGCTTCGTGACTGTTTACCGAAGGAAATTGAAGTGAAGCAAACCCTAAGAGTGAAGGTGTGCAAGTATTTGATTTCCGTTAATTTTATCTTTACACAATTAGGGTTTTCTACCATTTTAAATTTATTTGTCTTGCCATTCAATCCTATTATTCATACATCTAGGCAGTTAATAGTTATAGAAAGTAAAGTGCAAGAAATTAAAACCCTAACTATTACAAGGCCTTGGGGAAGGGGATTACATGATCAAAAACCGGGGAAAATAGTAAATGCGACATAGTAAACCTAATTAACTATTACAAACTTGAAGCAAGTACAATAATTTTAATTAAAATAACATAAAGGCGCGCGCACGATGACTTAAATACGAGGATAAATTAGAAGCCTAAAAAACTTGATTAATTAAAAATATTTTTGTATTTTTTTTATTGAGAAAATAATTTAATTACAAATTAAACCTAATTTGTCTAATTAATTTTAATTAAAAAGCAATCAAATGAATCTAATTAATCTAATTTATTTTCAATTAACTTAATTTAAATAAATAAAAACAAAATTCTATATTTTTTTGTGATTTACTGATTTTATGATTAATTTAAAAAATATTTTTGTTTTGCAGAAAAACAATAATTAACTCAAATAATTTAAAACAAATAAAAGAAATTAAAAAGAATTAAATTGGGCCTGGTGTTGAAAGTTGATCAGGGGGTGCAACTGAAATTGTGTTAGGCCCAAAGTTGGTGGCCCAGTTGCTGCGCCTGATCTAGTGGGATCATCTTCTGAGGGTCTATCATGAGCTTGCGCATGCTGGGTGTTATATCTGGATATGATGAGATCTTGTGGTTAAATTTGGAGACGCATGGTGGACATTGGATAGTGAGGCGCACGATATCTGCAACCAAATAATTAGAAAAATGCAAAAGCAACGCGCTTGGGATCGAACCCAGGACGCTTGCTTCAAACCCTTCACCCTTAACCGTTTTCGCTGTTTGGTAATTTGTTTATATAAATAACAAAAATCAATATAAAATGAAAGCAAGGTCTAATGCTGAGTCAACCTAACACGCGTGCATTATGGGGCCCTGTAATTTAAATGAATGAATCACAGGCTGCTATCCCGCCACATCTGCATAGGGAGGGTCAAACCACCCCTCACGGTTGTTGACCACCATCGTCTCCGACGATCCCAAAAATCCAACCTGCAAAATAGCGCGATTCCGATCCAGAAATTTGGCCTACCCCCCTTAAATCATAGGCTGGAAGTTCAACCATGGGGTTAGTTTAACCTAAAACGACTTGCATCCTTAAAAATGAAGCTTTCACTTCTCTAAACCCTAGCAATGGAGATTTGCAGTTCTGGCCTTGATCCTTGCATATAACATGTTAGATAATTCACAAATAATAATAGCACTATGAATATGCAGCCAAAAGGATTTATATCAAGAGTTAAGCGAGTTTTGAGATCAAGAATTTTACCAACGTGAGAAGATCGGGATAGGGCGATTCAGGGTACTTTGGCCTTCAAGGGTGGATGAGATGAGATATTGGGATCCTCAGAATGATGATAGAATGCCTGGCTTAGACTGAAGGAGGTTGGATCGTGTGTTTTAGAGTTGCACCTTTCTTGAACAATTTTGAAACTTTTTCTACGGTTCTTTTGGCTGGCTGCGCCTCCCCTTATGCTTCTGAATGATTGTGTATTTGTATAAGGCAATATTAGGGTAACAAAAATGGGTATAATCTCATGGAATTATGGTCTTTCAAAATGTCTCCAAAATTTCCATTTTTGAATATCCTTTCCTTTTCCAAGGCTTTACACGATTTTCTTTTCCTCACCCAGCCTTGCATGAGTTGTCTTGACTTTAAGAAACTTGAATATCAAGCCGACACTCCTTTAATTCCTTTTTTGCATTTTATTTTAATTAAAATTGAATTCAAATGATTTAATTCAAAATAAATTAAATGAAATACAAAGAGGGCGTGTAACTGAGTTTAAAAGTCACGGGCCATGTTAGGAATGAGTTTCAAACTTGGAAATATAGGCTCATGTGGGAAAAAATGCAATTTTGGGCATTGTTGACTTTGTGCAAATTTCCAAAAATGGCCAACTTTGACAATGCATATCTCTCTCCATTTTGACCCTAAGAGGGTGTTCTTGGACTTTTTAGAAAGCTTAGGATGTACCCTAAGCAACCTCTTTGGTTTCATCTTAAGTGGATCTTCCATGTTCATATAAGGAGCTTTGACCCAAAAGGTGTTTTTGTTGACTTTTTGGAATGACCTATAATGTCTGAGTTCATATCTTTCCATTAGTGCATTTCTTGAACTTGATGACTGCAGATGAGTTGTAAGGAATTGAATTACGTTCAAAATGAGCCTTGGATGGGAAATTTCTGATAAAGTATGAGAAATTTATACTTGGTCAAAGGTTGGTTGACTTTTCTTGAGAAACCCTAATTTAGCAATTTTTGAGTTTTGATGAATTAGGAGCATTCCTTGGGGAATCATGGTCAACCCTTGATCAAATTATGGATATCACTTAAAAATGTTGATGTTGACCAAAAATCTTGAAGTTTGACTGTATGTGGGCCACAGTTGACTTTTGACCTAGTATAGTTGATTTTCCAACACTTGAGCAATTGACTAAGCAAACTTCTTGTGCAAGGCATAAAACTTGGCATGAATGGTCTTGAGAATATCTTAGGACTATGGATAGCATATGAGGCCCTTGGGACTCAATCATCTTGATGAAAATGGAAACCCTAGTTTGAGTTTCATTGCTTTAGGAGAGAGTTTGTCTGGTCAACTCTTGGGCATCTTTGAGCAAGTTGAGTATCTTAATGAACATATGTTGAGTAAAATGGGAGGGAAAATTTTAGGGTACAACAACTGCCCCTATTAAATATTTTTAAGCTTGGAGATGTAGATTGGCTGGTCTGCCTTTCGTGATCTGAAGGTGGAAGATGATTGAACACTAGAGTGCCCAGATATTTGTACTCGCATGATGTAGCACTGATTGGTGATATTGAGAATGGGCTTATAGATTCCATTTGGAAGTCGATAAAGAATCATTGGAGATGGGCTTAAATATGCCATCCAAAAATCTATCGGTTGCATAAGAGATTCCTTTGCGAGAATTCCTGTACCCGCCACTGAAGAGGACTTCACCGGGGAATGTTGATTTACGCCTTGGAAAATAGAGCATAGGAGCTTCGGTTGTCCATTACTATACTGGGGAGCTAACTCCTGATTGAGGAAGTGGAAGTGAACTGCATATCTGGTCAGGGTCTAGGCTGCATAGTGACTTACTGGGGAATTGTGAAATTGACTATATCTGGTCGGGTTCAGGTCTTAGAGTGTTGTAAATTGTTGTCTGGAGATAAAAGAGAAGGAACCTGAATAGTAGGGTTACTTCAGAATGAAAGCCTGGATAGTAGGGTTGTGATAAGGAACCTAGATAGTAGGGTTACTTCGAGATGAAATCCTGGATAGTATGGCTTATGAGAAGGAACCTGGGTCGTAGGGTTACTTCGAGATGAAAGCCTGGATAATAGGGCTTATGAGAAGGAACCTGGGACGTAGGGTTTCTTCGGGATGAAAGCCTGGATAGTAGAGCTTATGAGAAGGAACCTGGGCCGTAGGGTTTCTTCAGGATGAAAGCCTAGATAGTAGGGCTATGAGAAGGAACCTGGATGGTAGGGTTACTTCGAGGTGAAAGCCTGGATAGTAGGGCTATGAGAAGGAACCTGGATAGTATGGTTACTCCGGGATGAAAGCCCGGATAGTAGGGCTATGGGAAGGAACCTGGATAGTAGGGTTACTTCGGGATGAAAGCCTGGATAGTAGGGCTATAAGAAGGAACCTGGATGGTAGGGTTACTTCGAGGTGAAAGCTTGGGTAGTAGAGCTATGAGAAGAAACCTGGATAGTAGGGTTACTTCGGGATGAAAGCCTGGATAATAGGGCTATGAGAAGGAACCTGGATAGTAGGGTTACTTCAGAATGAAAGCCTGGATAGTAGGGTTGTGATAAGGAACCTAGATAGTAGGGTTACTTCGAGATGAAAGCCTGGATAGTAGGGTATGAGAAGGAACCTGGATAGTAGGGTTACGTCGAGATGAAAGCCTGGATAGTATGGTTATGGGAAGGAACCTGGATAGTAGGGTTACTTCGAGATGAAAGCCTGGATAGTAGGGCCACGAGAAGGAACCTGGATAGTTGGGTTACTTCGAGAGGAAAGCCTGGATAGTAGGTCTATGAGAAGGAACCTGGGTCGTAGGGTTACTTCGAAATTAAAGCCTGGATAATAGGGCTTATGAGAAGGAACCTGGGTTGTAGGGTTACTTCGAGATGAAAGCCTGGATAGTAGGTTTATGAGAAGGAACCTGGAAAGTAGGGTTACTTCGTGGGGGGTTTGGGTAAAACAGCATCTGAACCGAGAAGGAACCCAGGTAAGGTTGCTTCGTGAGCAGTTTGGGTAAAACTACATCGGAATTGAGAAGGAACTTAGGTAAGGTTACTTCGTGAGGAGTTTGGGTAAAACTGCTTCTGAACCAAGAAGGAACCTAGGTAAAGTTTCTACGTGAGGAGTTTGGGTAAAACTACATCGCAATCGAAAAGGAACCTAGGTAAGGTTGCTTCGTGAGGAGTTTGGGTAAAACTTCATCTGAACCGAGAAGGAACCTAGGTAAGGTTGCTTCGTGAGGAGTTTGGGTAAAACTACATCGGAACCAAAAAGGAACCCATGTAAAGTTGCTTCGTGAGGAGTTTGGGTAAAACTGCATCTGAACCGAGAAGGAACCTAGGTAAGGTTTCTTCGTGGGGAGTTTGGGTAAAACTACATCTGAACCGAGAAGGAACCTAGGTAAGGTTGCTTCATGGGGAGTTTGGGTAAAAATGCATCTGAACCGAGAAGGAACCTAGGTAAGGTTGCTTCAGGATAAGTCTGTGTAGGGCTTTAGGAGGAACCTGGGTAAGGTTACTTCGGGATGAGTTCGTGTGAAACTTTATTTGGAAATGTATGATAAGGAACCTGTGTAAGATTTTTTCAGGATAAACCCGTGTGAAGTTGCATTTAGAAGAAACCCGTGTAAGATTTCTTCGTGACGAACCCGTGTAAAGATGCATTTGGTCGCGCAGATAATTACTCTGTTTAGTTTTAGGAGTTAATCTTGAACCTGTTGGAAGTTGTTGATGATAACACTCTTTCTTGAAAAGGTACAGGATTAATCGTATATGATGCATGAAATGCATTGTATGATGACATTCTCAAAATAAATGAGATTATGATGTATGCAATATGTATGCGCATGTCATGATGTATGAACATGAAATGCTATTGTGGCACGTCCGAGTTTGGGAAAATAAATCATTGAATGCTGTTGGAGAGTACTGGAAATTGCATTCCTGATTGTTGTAGAAAAAGTGGTTCTTCTACTTCTGCTGGGGATGGTGAACGGAGATGAATATGCTGGAGATTTGCTCCTTATTTACAGCTACTCTGTCGGGGGAGAGACTCTGTTTGAGAATAACTCTGTTGGGGATAAGCTTCCGCATTCAGAGAAATAAACTCTGCTCGGGAGAAAACTATATGAACCGCTTGCGATTAAAAAATTCGGCTGGGGAATATAGGCGTCGGCTCTCTGAAAGAGCTTGGCTGGGGAAAGTAACTCTTGTTTGGGGAAACAGAGATCAAAACTTTGGTTGCCTCTACTCTGTGGGGAGTGTAGATTTTACAGGGACGCATGTTGAGGATACAATAATGACTTCGCATCAATACTTTTCTTCCCTTGTACCTGCTGGAGAAAGTGCCTGTGGAGGCCTTGTGATTGAGTGTTATCCCAACTTATGAGCTGCTTGGTAACTGCCGATCAGAATGATAAGTCTTCTATTGATAGGCAAGTGACAATATGACGGGACATAGTCGTACGCTTTAATCCCTAACTTTTGTCTGGATTGTCTTTTCATATTTTTAGTCCACTGGGATACCCTTTTTTTTCCAAGCCGTCTTTTCAGGTTTTCGACTTGCCAGGTGTACAGATTTTTCATATGTATATCCCTAACTTTTCCCCGAACCTTTTTTGATTCACCAAGATGCCCTTATTTTTACCTAGGCCAGTCAATCTAGCGGGTCTTTTTCATGCGTGGTCTTTTCCGACTATGTCCATGCTCTCAGGATGTAGGGAGTTGTCACTGTCCATAGTGTTGTGTTGTAGTACCGTCAAAAATGTTTTCTTTATGGCACATGATTCGTTGCTGGAACGCACGCGTAATTCCCCAAGTGAATCAGATGGAGATCTGCACCTGGTTATTTGGCACGTTTGGAGATCATGCCCCAGGTGTGTTATACATCATGTTATGCCCCTTGCTTATGGAAGACCTGTTATTGGAAGTGTCCTTCCTGCTGAGGTGATTCTGTCCATTGAGAGGATGTTTGTTCATTGAATATCCATTGTGCAGATTTCTCTGTTGTCAAACAATTAGTCATATGCAAACAATGTCATTTAAAGGATGCAAAACTCATGTTTGTCTTGAAAAGAATTTTTTTTTTGAAAATGTGTTTTGTGTAGTAACACAAAATTTGCAATAATGTGATATCAACTCGGGATTCATAACAATTCCTATAGGAGTCAGGATACCTTTGTAACAGTATGCTTTAAAACTAACCCACGCTTCAGCTGGGACTTTTAAGGGTTATAACGTGGCCTGTTTCACGGTTTAAGAAACAGAGGATAAAGGCTCAAAATTTATTTGTACCCACCCGTTCTTCGTGATGTCCTTCAGTCCTATGCTCAGCTAATTACGCGTTTAGAATCCCAGTTGAGTCTTGGAGTATTGTCCTTGATGTTCCGGTGATGATTCGGATAGTGAAAGTTTGTTTTGAATAGGAAATCATTTTTGTAACCTTCTTTCTATTGAGGATTTATAGGACCTCTTTCTTTTTTATTTTACTATCCTTGTCTTTTGCTTGAACTGTTTCTTTTTGTAATTACAGTCAGCGGGATGCCCCGGTTTTTTCTTAAGTCTCCTTCATAGGTTTTGACTTAACAGGCTTTTCTTTTGCAAATTAATGACTGCCTACTTTGATGATTATGCGAAACCATCACCATCTTCTGATTTGGAGGGACGTCTTCGAGGTCGTTCATTGTGTATGAAGCGGAAGATTGCGACTGAATGCGCCTCTAAATTAACTGAGAAAACTACCCTGCCCCAGCTTATGATTAAGGGTTTTAATTTGTGTGAAAGAAAAACTCCTACTTCTTTGGCTTAAAGGGGTTGACTAGGGATTATCTTCCTTATGACTCCACTGTTTGAGATTTAAAAAAACGCTTATACATCGCTAGCAGGGTCTGTTCAAAAGCATACTGTAGAGATTATGGTATCTTTTTCATCATCCTCCCTCTAAGGCTTAGAGTTTTTAGTCGAAAGTTGAATATCACGAAAAGGAAGTATGAAGCAGTTTAAGCATAATGAAAACAAATTAATTCAAGACAAACATGTGTAATGCATTAATGAAATAATAAAGTTTGACATGACAATAATTGTTCGAATAAGCAAGGAAAATACAAATTGAGAATTCAAATGAACAAAAATGCTTTCAATCCTAGCCATGTTTTGGCAAGGGAGCAGTGATCACGTTGGAAGTCTCAGGAGGGTCGAATTCGATCTCCTTGGCGTCAATCATATTCTGAATCTTGTATTTCAGCGCCCAACAATCGTTAGTATCGTGCCCCTGGCTACCAGAATGATAAGCACACCTTGCATCCGGGTTACAGTTAGGAGAAGAAGTCTTAGGGTTCGGATGAAGGTTTATCACCGTAATCAGATTCATCTTCAACATGTGTTGCAATGCTTGTGACAATGGCAGGTTGATTTGGGTGAATTACCTTTGAGGTCTTTCCACCCTTGGCTGATAGTTTCGTTGTTGTGGTCGTTGTGCACGTGCCGAATTAGAGATCAGCACTGCCCCCACAGATTGGTGGTAGTCTACCTTACTACGTCCCTTCTGGCCGTGCACAACATTGGCTTCCCTCTTGCCACCAAATGACTTCTTCTTTGTACTCGAAGATGTATTTTTCTAGATCTTACCACTCCGGATCCCAGCTTCTACTCTTTCTCCAGTCAATATCAGTTCGGTGAAACCAGCTGAAGAGCTATCAATCAAGTGATTGAAGAACGGACCAGACAGCGTACCAAGGAACATATCCACCAACTCCCTATCAGACAAAGGGGGTTGGACTCTGCCTGCCAGATCTCTCCATTTCTGCGCATAGTCCTTGAAACCTTCACTTGCACCCATGGACATACTCTAGAGTAGAGTACGGGTAGGGGCAAGGTCAGCGTTATATTTATACTGCTTGTAAAAAGCAGCAGCCATATCTTCCCAGTTACGGACATTGGTTCCCTCCAGTTCATAGAACCATTCAAGCTGAGTCCCAGACAAACTGTCCTGAAAGAAATGGACCCATAAGTTCCTATCAGCGGTGTGAGGCTGAATCTTTCTCACATAGGAACGAAGATGAAGCTTGGGACAAGACACCCCATCATATTTCGCGAAAACCAGAGCTTTAAACTTTTGTGGGATGACTACCCCCGACACCAATCCCAGCTCTTCAAAATCCAGCCCGGTTATTCTCTGGATCTCCATAGCGCTCAACCGATTCTCTAACTGCTTGTATCTATCCTCAGTGGGAGGATACGGCTCATCATTGTAGTCTGTGTCATCCTCGGAAAGTCTCGGACTAGGGTCTTCCCCCCTTGTGTCGCCCTCTTGGTTCTCCCCTTCTTTGGAAGAAGAGGTCAGATCAACCATTTGCTTTAACGGTCCCTAAATATTATACCCAGATTTAGGACACCGACAGTCTTCTTCTTCTTCTTTTTCTCCTTCAAAATAAGGGCCTTCAGATCTTCCTGCCCCTTAGCTAAGGCTACGAACATTTGCTGAAATTGGGAATTTTGTGCCTGTAGATGCTTGATGCTTTGTTCAGAAGACATTACAGCTAAAATAAACAATGATGTGTATGATGAGAAACCTGTTATGGTACCTGTTATGTAATGATGTGTATGACATATGTATGCAATGTTTTCAAGGATCTCACAGGGTAAACAAGAAATGTCATAAGTTGAAATTTTGCAGCTTTGATTGAAGAACTTTTTATCGTTGAGAGTCCTTCTACAAGATTCAAGCTCACCATATCAAGTGGGTCATAGCCCCTGACTTAAGTTATTGTGTTTTGACCTTTTGACGACATTGGCTAGAGGAAAATAAATCCCCTTGCCCCTTGCTAGACGTTTGGATCATCATAACCTGCATCATAGGCCCTCGAGATCCTTGAAATGGTTAGTATGATATGTCATGTTATGATGCTATGATGTGTATTCTATGCATCAAGCAAAAATTCAGGGTAAGAAAAAAATTTATTGGATTTATACAAACAAGGTCCTGCAAGGAATACAAACAAAGCCCTGCAATGAGTTCAAATTGTTAGGCAAAGAAAGCAAACAAGTCATACAAGTAGCCTTAGGTTTAGGCTTGCATGGATTCCATAGGTAAGTACCCTATTGAAGTTTAGTTGGCTCAACCTGTCTTAGAAAAGTAATCGGGTTCTAAGGATACTCAATATCATTGATCATCCTTTATCGGGAATTGTTTCAACTCAAGCAATCTTTTCTTGCAGCCGAAATATCCCAAAAGTTTGATCTCAATGAGTGTAGCATCGAGTATCAACCAATCCTCAACTTTATACCGAGGCCGATTATCTCACTAATTTCTAATGGCCAAGTTTGTTCAACTAAGGTTCTAAGGTCTGTTAGTGCTTCACGACACCATGCGGCGGCCCCGTATTCTCCTCGTTTCCATACGAAGGATATCGGTACCAACCAAAGTGTCACACCAACACAGCCATCGCTTAAACCATATCGTTCTATGTTGTATAGTCTCCACGATCTATTGTTGTTTACCTAAAAAGTTCCCCCAGATCCGAGTGTAGGATCTTCAACAACACCCAAGCAAAAACCCTTAAAGATAAAGCAGGCAAAGCAAACAAGAAAGTAATTTAAAAATGACCTAGATCCTAAGGTATACCCCACTTTTGATATTCCGTAGAAGAGTCGCCAGTTATGTGATACGGTGGCAGAACCGACTATTATACTTTTTGTACCCAAAATTTTCCCTCTCACTTATCAAGGATTTCCTCACAAGATCTCTTTGACTCAAGACTGGATTAGGGTTTGACCAACTCAAGACACCTCCTCATGCACTGATGACCAAAATTAAGGTTTGAGTTTGGACAAGGATTTTTGGAATATCAATGTTTCATATGGATTTCAAGGATCATTATGGACCCCCAAGATTACTCATGCCAAGTTTCAAGCCTTGAATCACATTTTTCGATCAATCAATTGGACAATTGACCTAAAAATCAGCTGTATTGGGGGAAAAGTCAACCATGGTCAATTTATAGTGAAACTTCATAACTTTTTATCCATATCAACATCTTAGACTCATATGTATCATTTGATCAAGTTTGGACCACAATTTCTCAAGAAATTTGATCAAATCATCAAAAGGGCAAAATGGTCAAAATTAGGGACTTTGACTGAGAAAGGGCAATTTCTGATTTTTGACCTAGCAAATGGTAAATTGGTTTGAAGCATAATTTCAAGAATTCAATTGCATCATCTTTACCTAATGACATGGCCCAAAACATTACAAATCCATTGGATTAACAGATGAATTTTTCAGTCAACTGATCAAAAGTCAATTGTATACTGAAAAGTCAAACTTTGACTTTTTGGTCAAAATCAAGTGCCAAGGATCATAATTCATCAAAACATGTCAAAATGTGAAACTTGTTCATCAAGAAATCAAGGATTGAAGATTGTGTTTTAAAATTTGAAATTTCTTAACTTAGAAATTTAAAATTTCTAATTTTTTCTCAACTTTGAGCCAAATTTTCACCATGATGCAAAATGATTCAAAGGAAGTTCCCAACAAGAAAGTTGTATGTCTCCATGAAATATACAAATTTGCTTCACACAATTTCTCCTAAGGATTCTTGAATCTCAAGATATAATTTTGTGAATACATGCTCATGAACTAAAGTAACTTAGTGAAATTTTGCCCTAGTTAGGTAGGTTTTTGACCTAACTTCATGCCAATTTTTCACATAGTTCCAAGGGGAATCTTTGAAAGCATATAAAAGATGAGTTGTAGAGCACATTGCAATATTTCCAAAATGTCCAAGAAATCCTTGAGATCACTCTTGAGTAGGGAGAATCGAAGAGATGAAGTTGGCAATTTCTCACTTTGATTTCAAGCCATTTCATGATGAACCAAAATTCAAATTCAAGCCTAGGCTGCATAATCTTTGCTTTGCAGGCCTCAAAGTTATTTCTCACTCCATAATTAAATGTTTACACAGCTGATAGAGCTTTAATCCAACCATTGGAGCCTTTGTCCAAGCTACATTTCCATTTATGGCACAAAGTTGCCATTTCTATTTTGATAAAGCACAACTTTTGCAAATTGTCAACTCCTTGAGCTTTGAACTTGTTCTTTATGCACACACAAACCCTATAAACCAAAACTAATATGTCTATAACCTCTAACAACTTAGATCAGGCTTGTACAAACACATAGAGACTTGTCTCCTCACTTTTCTTCAAAAGCAAGCAATAGAGCCAAAAGGATAGAACTCAGAAATCTTGAGGAAGCTTGATGTCAAACCTTTTCTATACCTATACACAAATACATTACAACCTATAGGACGATTTCTAAAAAACCACTCGTGCGTTTTGAGTTCTAACCATCTAAACACTTAACATACATCATATCTAAGTGTTCCAGACCCCTGTCCCCTCACTGTAACTCCTCCTTCTCCATCTTCCATTTTTACATTTCAAGCTTGCAGGTTGACTTGAGTAGGGAGATTCAGAGACTTTTAGGACAAAGTAAGGATTGGAACACACTCAGAGAGGTCCAGGCAAGCTAAACAGATCCCCAGGCCTTCTCAAAACTTGCCCAAAATCCATTCACGATCTCAACTGAAAGAGGTAAGAACTCAAACTTCTATCTCTTTATACAAGCATCCTTTGGTCCTGATTTGTGAAAGAAAAATGTAGATATCCTTTCATTAAAGCTAACCATGTTCATAGTTTTCATTTATATTCATTGTGTATAGAGAATTTTGGATTTGAATTTTATGTAAAAATTAGGTTTTAAATTAGGCCAAGCAAAATTAACTTTTATCTTTGATTGTTAGTTTACAAAAATTATATGGTTGAACTCGTGGGAGGAAACCCCGTGATTTTCATGTTTGGACTTTCTATTTTCATGGATAAATGAGAGAGTTAAAGGTGGTCCGGTCATGGCTCAAGGTTGAAGATGAAGTTGCCTTCAGGAGGCGTTTTATAATATATATTTATGCCTTTGCTTATATGAACGGATGTACAGCCACCCCAGTGGTAAGGCAGCACGCAAAAATGCCATAGGTCATGGGTTCGAGCCTTGGTGCAGCCTTTTGCAATTTTTCATATTTTTGTCCACCTTTTTTTGCTAGCTTGCAGCGTGGGCCTCTGACTGTTGGGCTTGATGTTTTTTTCTAACTTCCTACCCCTATTTGCTTGCAGCATCCCCTGACCCAAATATTTTTATTTACTTATTTTATTTTCATTTTTATTTTATCAAATATATTTTTCTTAATATTAAAAATCACAAAAAATATATAAATGATAGATTTTATTTTGACTTATTTTATTTCATTTTTCTCAATAAAAAAATATTTTCTTTAGTTATATATATTATCTATTTTTCTTAAATAACTTGGTAAATTAATTTAGAACTAGTTTTAATATTTATTTTTCTTCATATTTATTAAACATATTATTTTAATATAAAAAGACCAAAATACCTCATAAATACCATATATTATTTTTCAAGATAAAAATACAAAAATACTTACTTTTCTTAAAGAAAATTATTTCCTTTTGATAAATTAGAATTAGGGTTTATTAAAAACCTTCTCTAAAAATAATTTCCTTTCCTAATTAGTTTGAGTTTAATCTTGATTTATTTATTAGGTTTAGGTTAAAACTTTTTCCACATAAAAAAAAACCAAACAAAATCTTCTTTGCATTCATACCCCTTTGCATATTTAATTTATATTGTATATTATTTATTCCAATATTTTTACATATTCAATTTGGTTGTAATAGTTTAATTAGGTTTATATTATTGCAAATCCCCATTCATAAATTGTATTCCCCCCTCCCACAAATGTTGTAATAGTGTAGGACATTTAAATTTTGCAATTTATCGCTTTAATATAACATGTTAGTAATTAGGGTTTGTATGGAAAGATAAAATCAACCAAATAGAAAACCCTAATCCAAGACAAAATCAAGCATGAAAATGCCACACTTGCACACTAAACACCCCTAGGGTTATCCCAGTTGGTTACCTTATACAAAATGGTCATATTACACATGTAAAGTGTCTTAGCAAAACAAACAAATACAAGATCATAGTCCCTCGATGACGCTATTCAAAGTTGCCTTACAAAAATGATCTTAGTCCCTCAAAAAATGGTAAGATACTTTGCAACATTTCTAATCATGGCTATACGATGACCCATGCCTTTCCTGTTAACATCCACAGATAGGGTTTCTTACCAAATCAATGGTAAGACAACAATATCAAAGGAAAAGAAAATGAACAAGAAAGACATTTGAGTAGGTAGATTACTTTTAGTTACTTGCTCCATTTCAAAACAAATATCCTTGCAATTTTCAAAACAAACACACACATTTCCAAACATCTTACAAAATTGATAACATTTTCAAAAAAGACAAACATCTTTGTATACATTCTTACGAACGAGAATCATTACAAAGATTGCCAAAACAATGGCCTCTTTTACAAAATACTTTCAAAAACCACACAAAGCACAATTTCAAACAAAATCAAGTGATCTAGCAAGTAACTAAGAGTCCATGGAAAACCATTGATGAAAAGGGTGCTAATACCTTCCCTTTTCATAATCTACCCCCGAACTCAAGAAACAATCTCAAAGGTCTTTCCTGTGCTTTTTCACCTTTCCTTTTGGATAAAAGAAAAGACGGTGGCGACTCTTGCTAACCACAACATTTGTAATCAAATGCAAAACAATCAAGTCAGTTCTCCCACCGCATCACGGAACTGGCGACTCTGCTGGGGATTTATTAAAAGTAGGGTTACCTTAGGGTTAGATCACATTTACTTGCTTATATTGTTTGACTTGTATGCTTTACATTATGTTTCTTTGTTTGGGTTTGAATCCTTTACCCAGATTTGGGATACATTATAGCTAAGTAGCAATACGTTGTGGAAACTGTGTGGGGTATACCGACATGGTCTAAGAAATAGCTACGTTAGTGTGACATATTTGTGGATACCAGTAGGCTTTGAGTTAATCAAAGAGAATACAGGGCTGCGGAGTGATGTCATGAAGCACTAATAAACTTCTAGAACCTTTACTTGACCAACTTGGCCTTTAGGATGTAGTGAGATGACCGGCTTTGGTGTAGTCCAAAGTTGGTAGGTACTCGATACTACACTCATTGAGGTTTGGTTTCTTGGGATATTTTGGTCGCCATTAAAGAGGCTCGAGCTGAAACAATGACCAAGGAAACAATCCAATGATATTGAGCTCCTTAGAACCCGGTTACTATTACTAGGACAGGTTTGAGCCAACTAAACTTCAAGAGGGTACTTACCTATAAAACTCTATGCAAGCCTAAACCTAGGACTTGCTTGCTTTGCTTGTATATGCATACTTGTACATAACATCATGGACATCATGAACATCATATACATACACTAACCATTTCAAGGATTTTGGGATTCATCTTTGTTCTTGTTTTGTAGGATATGGATTCACTTCGCAGGAAAACTATTCAAGTCAACCTTGTGAGAATTTATCCATAACTAAAGGAGCTAGCTTTAAGAATTCCTGAAAACTCTCCATTCACCGAGAGACATGGTCGTCTACTCAACTTAGTCACCTCCAACACATATGAGGATATGATGAAGGTGATCTTTCAGTTCTTTGATCCTTTGCACCATTGCTTCATATTCCCCGACTATCAACTTGTACCTACTTTGGAAGAATTCTCCCAACTCTTGAGGATTCCAATTCTTAATCAACTAACTTTCAACGGTACGGAAAGAGATCCAAAGCCATAAGAGATTGCTCAAGCTCTACACTTGCACTCATCTAATGTCACAACTCATTGGGAAACAAGGAGTGGTGTCAAAGGCTTCCTAGCAAAGTTCATGTTTGAGAAAGCCCAAAGCTGTTGGAATTCCTTAGACTTGAAAGACTTTGAGGAAATTGTGGCTCTCCTAATCTATGGGATGGTTTTGTTCCCAAATCCTTACCAACTCATAGATGTGAACGCCGTCAAAATTTTCATGTCACGCAACCCAGTGCCTACATTGCTAGGATATATCCTACACTCTTTTCACACTCGCACAATGAGGAAAAGAGGTGTTCTTATGTGTTGCACTCCTCTCTTGGAAAGACGGTTTATTTCTCATCTTCCCCAATCAGTCTTAAAGAATAAGCAAGGTTCAAGGTGGTCACAAAGGTTGATGACGCTCAAACATTTATACATTCATTGGTGCTTCCGTTCCAAAGATAATGTTATTATTGTCAACCGTTATGGAGAATTTCCTAATGTCCCTTTACTTGGCATCAGGAGAGGAATCACCAAAAACCCATGTTTAGCCTTAAGGAAGTTTGGTTATGCCCGAAGGGATGGCCCGCATTAGATGATGATTCAAGGTTTGGTATTCGACTATGACAACGACGATTATGGTCTTCGCCAGAGATTTATCCGAGCTTGGAGGATGCTAAACAAGGTGGATAGAAAGACTTTGGGACACAAGAAATATATCCCTCTTGAGCCTTACCTCAAATGGGTATGAACTCGTGCTCAAAGTCTTATGATGCCTTACCCCTCCATTCTCCCGGTAATCATTGAGTCTGTCATGGAGAGAGACGTTCCATACACTATCCTACATCCTGACATGCCCACATCTCTTGAAGACCTACAAAGGGATTGGATACAACTCAAAGGAGAGCGAGATACTTTTGAAGCCCAATTCTACGCAAGCGAGAAGAAGGTTTTGGAGCTCACTAGGCTACTTCATGAGGACAGACTTTGAATGCCTACATTGCACCAAAGAGGATGCACACTACTTTTCTATCTTAGAGTTTTGTATTATTTTTCCCAAGGGGCACTAATGTACTCAAACTTTATATTATTAATATAACGAGTGTTTCCTTTTTGTCTAAAACAAATTTGAATATTTAAAATCCTTGAAAATATTGCATATGCACATATCATTCATCATAAATAAACAGGTCTTTTGCAACAAGTCTCCTTATCTCTCTACTGTTTATTTCAGTAAGATGGATCTCGAGCAAACAGTGAAAGATCTCCAAGCTCAGAATATGCAGTTTCAGTAGTTGCTCATGACCCTAGCCAAGGGGCAAGAAGAGTTGAAGACTCTGCTGGCTGAAGAGAGGAAGAAGAAAACAAAGAAGGTAAACGGAGTCTTAAACATGGGAAGAAGATTTCATGGGCAGACAAGAAGGACTTTGGACTTTGCAATAACATCCGGTGAAGGAGAGGGGAAAGGCAAGGAAACAGTTGTCCTGTCAGAATCGGAAGAAGAGGAAGAAGAAGAAGACTACTCTGAGGAACAGTACCCTCCAGCTGATGATAAGTATAAACATCTTGAAGAGCGGTTGAGCGCGATGGAAATCCAAAAGGTGCCAGGTTTGGACTTTGAGAAATTGGGACTAGTGTCGGGGATTGTGATTCCTGCGAAATTCAAAATGCCTATATTTGCCAAATATGATGGAGTGTCATGCCCTAAAATGCATCTTCGATCATATGTGAGGAGAATTCAACCCCATACCGCTGATAAAGACTTATGGGTGCACTTTTTCCAAGATAGTCTGTCTGGGACTCAACTTGACTGGTTCTACCAACTAGAAAGGGCTAATGTTCACAATTGGGAAGATCTTGCTGCAAATTTCTACAAGCAATACCATTACAGTATTGATTTGGCGCCTACCCGTACTCAACTCCAGAGTATGGCAATGGTTTCCAATGAAGGTTTCAAGGACTATGCACAAAAATGGAGAGATTTGGATGGAAGAGTTCAACCCCCTCTATCTGAGAGAGAATTGGTAGACATGTTCTTAGGCACCTTGTCTGGTCCCTTCTTCAATCATTTAATCGGAAGTTCATATGCTGGCTTCACTAAGCTAATATTAACCGGAAAGAGGATAAAAGTCGGTATTAAGAATGGAAAATCCAGAAAGACACGTCTTCTTCTAAAACTATAAGGAAGCCTTTCATCGGGAAGAAAGAGATAAATGTTGTATATCTACAAAGAAACCAAGAAAGGGCCGAACGCCGACCAATGGTGGGGGCTGTTATGATCCCAAAGCCCGCATCTGATCAACAAAGAAGTAATCAACCAAGGGTGGAAAGGCCAGTCAGGAATTTCACCAGAATCAACATGACTCCGTCTCAAGTATTACCTCATCTACTAAGATCCAACTTGGTAACCTTGAAAGAAGCTCCGAAAAACCCCAACACAACATCCCCTCATTATCACCCCAGTGCCTGTTGCGCATATCACTATGAAAGTCCTGGTCACGATACTAATAACGGTTGGGCCTTGAAGAACAAAATATAAGACCCCATTGAAGCAAAAGAAATTAAGTTTGATGCGCCCGAGAAGCCAAATGTCATTTCTGCTCCTATGCCCAGACAGGGCCACAATACTAATGCCATTGAAGAAGATTTGTTTGTTACCACAATTGATGAACTTATGACCCCACTTCCGACGATTAAGATAAACTTGTTGAAAGTCGGTGTGTTCCCGGGCTGTAATGAAGTTTCCCATCTCTGTTTATCCTTATCAACTGGATGTCCTTTGTTGAAGGCAGGCATTCAGTGCCTGATAGATAACAAAGAGATTTTGTTTGAAAAGACTCCTGTTTCACCTATTCCTGTTGAAGATGTTTTTATCATTACCATTTCCGCCAATTCTTCCAGGGTCTCCACCAAAAGACCCATTAGAATTGCATCGGTTCCGAAAGCAGCTCCTTTAATAATCACAATGCCCAGGCCAGTCCCATATGAATCAGACAAGACCGTGCCATGGAATTACGGAGGGGACATTTACTACCATGGAATTAAGAAAGACTGGCCAGCCACCGAAGAGTTAAATTCCGAAGAAGAAGATTCCGACATCACTAGTATTTCCAGAACTAGTAAAATTACCCGAAGCGGTAGGATCTTTTCTCCAGAAATTGCTCCCCCAAAAGCAGTTTATGGACCCGCGATCATCCTTGTGGCTGCTCCAAAGGTTACTTCCATACATATAATCATCTCTGCAAGTGCTCCTATTGATGAAGATGTTACAACCCCTGTTATCATTCCTACCAACACTCCTACTGCTGAAACTCGAGGAAAAAGTATTTTGTTTGAGCTTGTCCAGACGAAGGCCCAGTCATTAACTATCCCCGAGACATCCAAGAAAGAAATGGAGGAGATCCTAAAAATTATAAATAGGAGCAACTACGATCTAGTTGAAAAATTGGGGCAAACTCCCTCTAAGATCTCCATGCTGGCATTATTATTGTGTTCTGAGGCGCATGCAAAAGCCTTGGTGAAGTTCTTAAAAATAGCCCATGTACCGCAAGAGACATCTGCTGATCAATTTCAAGACTGCGTGGCCAGCCTAACTGCGGACACTGGTTTAGGTTTTTCAGATGCGGATCTGACGCCAAGGGGAAGAAAGCATAATGAGGCGTTGCATGTCTCAGTGGAATG
This sequence comes from Vicia faba, assembly GCA_948472305.1. Classification (NCBI taxonomy): domain Eukaryota; kingdom Viridiplantae; phylum Streptophyta; class Magnoliopsida; order Fabales; family Fabaceae; genus Vicia; species Vicia faba. The sequence goes on along the minus strand of OX451740.1, from coordinate 173,148,742 downwards.
TAGGGGCACCACTCTAGCACATGTTTTGGTGGATACTGGCTCATCTCCAAATGTATTACCCAAAAAAACTCTTGACAGACTGAACTATGAGGGCTTAACTTTGAAGCCAAGCAACATATTGGTAAGGGCTTTTGACGGCTCGAAAAGGATGGTACATGGGGAGGTGGACATTCCCATAAAGGTTGGAAACCAAACCTTCAATTTAACTTTTTATATGATGGACATCCTCCCTTCATATTCCTGCTTGCTAGGCCAACCATGGATCCATAATGCGGTTGTTGTTACCTCTACATTGCACCAGATGCTGAAGTACCCGGTTCAAGGGAAGATTATCACCGTCCATGGAGAAGAAGAATGCATGATCAACCATCTCAATTCCTTCAGATATGTGTAATTGGATGGTGAATTCATTGAAACTCCACTTCAACACTTCGAAGAGGTCCCGCAAGAGGTGGCAGTAACCAAGGCTGCTTCCAAGATTACAAGGCCTCCACTCCGGATGTCGTCACTGAAAGATGTTAAGGCAGTGGTGGAAGAAGGTGGGTGCACTATCTGGGGACAGCTCCCACATATCCCGTATAAGTCTGACAAGTTTGGCTTAGGTTTCACTTCAAGTGCTCAAAAGGCTGTACGTCGTGCCCGTGCTAGAGGGCCTCCTTTGAAGATCAGCAACCGTGACGTCAACGCAGTAGAAGATGGTGAAGATGGTTGCAACCTGGAGGAATGGATCTTTCTGACTATCAATAGAGGGATCAACAATTGGGAGGCTAGATACTTCATCCCAATCCCTTCCATCCCTCAGTAATTTATCTTTACATTTTGTTGGATCTGTAATATTCAAAACAATTTGCACTCTTAAAACCTTGTGTCTTACCCGAGGCACAATGGTCCATTTGTAAGGGTTATTATCTCATTTTTCATATGACATCAATGAATCATGGACGTTTTCGCATTCAAACTTTTGTGCTCATTGTTTTTCTTTTACATTTTAATTTCTTCAAAGATAGTTATACCCTTACACACACCCAGAATCACAATGTAGGTATACATCCATTCTGGATTCCATGGGTAACGATACCGCTATGGCCTTTTGTGACTCTGAGAATCTGATCTACCAAGCTGAAGACGAAGGTGAGGAAGATTGTGAAGTACCAGGGGAACTTGCCATACTACTACAACAAGAGGAGAGAACCATTCAGCCTCACGAGGAACTCGTGGATACAATCAACCTGGGTACCGAAGAAGATAAAAAAGAGGTCAAAGTGGGTGCCAATCTGGAACTCAGTATCAAGAAGTGTTTGATTCAGTTGTTGCATGATTATGTCGAAGTCTTTGCCTGGTCATATGAAGACATGCCAGGACTTGATGAAGATATTGTGGTACATCGTCTGCCTACAAGAGAAGATTGTCCGCCAGTAAAGCAAAAGGTCCGTCGAATGAGGCCGAATATGTCAAAAAAAATTAAAGTAGAAGTCATGAAGCAATTCAACTTTGGATTCTTGGCTGTCACCTCTTACCCCCAACGGGTTGCCAATGTTGTTCCCGTGCCCAAAAAGGACGGCAAAGTGAGAATGTGTGTGGACTACCGATATTTGAATAGGACAAGCCCTATGGATGATTTTCCACTCCCCCACATCGATATCCTAGTTGATAATACGGCACAACATAAAGTATTTTCCTTCATGGATTGATTCTTCGGTTACAACCAAATTAAAATGTCGCTTGAGGACATGGAGAAAACAACTTTTGTCACATAATGGGGGACATTCTGCTACAAGGTAATGCCATTCGGACTGAAGAATGTTGGGGCAACCTATCAACGTGCCATGGTGGCTCTATTTCATGGCATGATACATCACGAAATAGAGGTCTATGTGGACGATATAATATCCAGATCACAAACAGAAGATGAGCATCTTGATCACTTACAAATGTTGTTTGAGAGACTAAAGAAGTATAAGCTGAGGTTGAATCCAAACAAATGCACCTTTGGGGTACGGTCTGGTAAACTTCTAGGCTTTATCATCAGTAAAAAAGGTATTGAGGTTGATCCAGCCAAAGTTAAAGCAATACAAGAGATGCCTGCTCCTCGTGCTGAGAAGGAAGTCAGAGCATTCTTGGGGCGTTTGAATTATATTGCCAGATTCATTTCTCACCTGACAGCTACTTATGAGCCAATCTTCAAACTATTGAAGAAATATCAATTAGTCAAATGGAATGATGAACGCCAAATTGCTTTTGACTAAATCAAAGAATACTTACAAGAGCCTCCTGTGTTGATGCCACCAGTCTAGGGAAGACTGTTGATTATGTATCTGATTGTTTTAGAGAACTCAATGGGGTGTGTATTGGGGCAGCATGACGAGTCTGGCCGAAAAGAGCACGCTATTTACTACCTGAGAAAAAAGTTTACCGATTGTGAAACCAGATATTCACTGCTCGAGAAAACTTGCTGCGCTCTGGCATGGGCTGCTCGCCAGCTAAGACAGTATATGATGATGCATACTACTTTATTGATATCTAAGATGGATCCGATAAAATACATCTTCGAGAAGCCTGCTCTTTCTGGGAGAATAGCGAGATGGCAGATGATCCTGACAGAGTACGACATACAATATACTATCCAGATAGATATAAAGGGCAGTGTACTAGCTGATCACCTTGCTCACCAAGCTGTAGAAGACTATCAGTCCATGAAGTTTGAATTCCCAGACGAAGACATCATGGCATTAGACAACTGTGAAGAAATTAGGCCATATGATGGACCTGAACAAGGATCCCGGTGGACCTTGTTCTTTGATGGAGCATCCAATGCACTTGGTAATGGTATCAGTGCTGTACTCACATCTCCGAAAGGGTGTCATACTCCCTTTACTTCCAGACTTTGCTTCAATTGTACAAACAACATGGTGGAATACGAAGCGTGCATCTTCGGTCTCAGAGCTGCCATAGACTTGGGAATCAAATCCTTGGATGTATTTGGAGATTCAGCTTTGGTCATCAGTCAGATCAAAGGGGAATAGGACACCAAACACCCTAACCTTATCCCTTACAAAGAACATGTTTTGACATTGCTACCACACTTTGAGAAGATTACCTTCGAGCATTTCCTGAGGGAAGAAAATCAGCTAGCAGACGCACTAGCCACAATGTCATCTATGTTTAAACTTAAATAGGATAACTAGGCTCCGCAGATCACCATCGAATGAACGGATGAACCAGCACACTGTCACGAGATTAATACTGAAGAAGTAGTGGACCAGCCTTGGTTTCATGAAGTCAAGAGGTATCTTGAGGCTCAAGAATATCCAGAAGGAGCTTCAATCAATGATAAAAAGTTCTTAAGGAGATTCTCTGCTAAGTTCTTCCTTAGTAATGTCATCCTGTATAAATGCAATCATGACTTTGTGTTACTTCAGTGCCTAGATAAGGTTGAGGCTGAAAGGATCATAGCCGAATTACCCGAAGGCACTTTTGGTACCCATTCTAGTGGGCATACAATGACAAAGAAAATCCTACGGGCAGACTATTACTGGTCTACCATGGAAGCAGATTGCTATCAACACTCTCGAACCTGCCATAAGTGTCAAATTTATGCTGACAAGGTGCATGTTCCTCCGGTTCCTCTGAATGTCTTAACAGCACTTTGGCCCTTTGCTATGTGGGGAATAGATATGATTGGGGAAATCAAACCGACAACATCTAATGGACACCGTCTCATCCTAGTGGCCATTGACTATTTTACAAAATGGGTGGAGGCAACTTCCTTCACTTCCATTACCAAGAATGTTGTTGCCCGCTTCATCAAGAAAAATCTCATTTGCCGATACGGTATCCCATAAAGGATCATCGCTGACAATGGCACAAATCTCAACAACACTATGATCACCGCTCTGTGCGAGCAATTCAAGATTCAACGTCACAATTATTCTCCCTATTGGCCGAAGATGAATGGTGTTGTAGAAGCTGCAAATAAAGACATTAAAAAGATCATACAAAAGATGGCAGTCACATACAAAGACTGGCATGAGATGTTACCATTCACTCTCCACGGATATCGTACCACGGCTAGAACATCAACCAGGGCAACACCCTATTCTTTGGTTTACGGCATGGAGGTTGTCTTTCCTATTGAGGTTCAGATCCCCTCTCTGAGGATTATGAAGGATGCAGGGTTGAACAAAGACGATTGGATCCAGACTCGTCTTGATCAACTGAATTTGATTGATGAGAAGAGACTTACTACTGTTTTCCATGGTCAAATTTATCAAAAATGGATGATCAAGGCTTTCAAAAAGAAAGTCAGACGCCAAGTGTATCAAGTTGGGGATCTAGTATTCAAACGCATAATCTTGCCACAAGGTGATCCTAGGGGAAAATGGACTCCTACATACGAAGGACCATTTGTAATCAAAAACATATTCTCTGGTGGGGCAATGATCTTGACTACCATGGATGGTGATGACCTGCCACACCCTGCAAACGCAGACATAGTCAAATGATACTACACATAAGAGACCCGCTAGGTAGACATACTTAGGCAAAATAAGGGCATCCTGGTGAACCAAAAAGGTTCAGGAAAAAATTAGGGATAAAACAAAAAAATTTGTACACCCGGCAAGTTGAAAACCCTAAAGGGCGACTTGCGCAAAAAAGGGTTTCCCGATGGACTGAAAACCCGAAAGGGTGGCCCAGGCAAAAGTTAGGGAATTAAAGCGTATGACTATGTCCCGTTGGATCACTTTATGGACAAACTTTGGCTTCCACTGACAAACTCAGAGTTTCTGATCAATTCAATCAGCTTCGGACAATGCCACAAATAGACAAGATGCTCAGAGATGCAAAGGCTATAGCAGAATGGAAACCCCATGGGATTTTTGTACACATAGCTATCTTTTCTTTGTATCAAAATTTTCATTTTTTACGACAGCATTCTCTTACTAGAATGTTTGTCTCCTTGTACAAAAATTACTTATTCAATGTCAATACAAGATATTCCTTTGAAAGTGCAAAAACTATTTGTCTTTTCTTTACACTTGTGTTTTGTTTACAAAAACGTCCAATGATTCATTGTTGAGCATATGCATTTGAACATAATTACTGTTTACAAATAAACAAAATGAAATGGGACAATTACTGATAGCTTGAAAGGATAGAGAAATGTATCTAGGCTATTCCAAAAGTAATCCCCTACAGTATGTCTTTTAAATCCCTAGCGAAACAAAATTTCAAATTATTGATCCCAAGTAGAAGTCGTCAAATTTCATAGGATTCCCCAATAAGATTTTACAAACAACACATGGCATTTCCCTTACAACAGAGTTTATTTATCAAAATGGAAATTCATCAACACTTAGAATTCACAAGATGAAGACTTATACTTACATATCCTCAACAAACAGTCATGGATTTATTTTCCCCAATCCAACAGCAATGAAGCAGATTAGCTCACATACACATACATTGCATCCATATATCATAAACATTGATAAAGCAAATACATTACATCATACATTTCATGCAACATGACTTTGTATTTTAGATAACATTTTACCCTTTTCAGGATAAGATTAACAGCTACCGTTAACAATATTCAATCTTGATACCGTTTAGATACGTTCCAGACACGGATGCCATCCTGATACTCATTCAGATTTAACCTCTTGAAACAGTTCAGATATGCTCCAGACACGGATGCCATTCTGATACTCATTCAGGATCAACTTTCAAGATACAATTCGGATACGCACCAGACACGGATGCCATCCTGATACTCATTCAGATTCAAACTTCAGACGCAATTCAGATACGCCCTAGACACGAATTCCATTCTAATATTTAATCAAAGCCTCTTCCACATACAGTACGAATACGCTCCAGACACGGACGCCATTCTGGTCCTCATTCTTTCAGCTTACAAAATTATAATTCAACAATCACTCTCGGATGGCATCTTTTAAGACCATCTCCCATATCTTTCTATCACCTCTCCAAATGGAATCTTTATACCAATTCCTTCTATCATCACATCATCGAGTGCAAATTTATGGGCACTCTAGTGTCCAATCATCTTCCACCTTCGAGTCACGAATGGCAAGACTCGCCAGTATAACTCTTCAGGTTTAAGAAGATTGAACAGGGGCAGCTGTTGTACCCCAAAATTTTCCCTCTCACTTATCAAGAATTTCCTCACAAGATCTCTTTGACTCAAGACTGGATTAGGGTTTGACCAGCTCAAGACACCTCCTCATGCACTGATGACCAAAATTTGGGTTTGAGTTTGGACAAGGATTTTTGGACTATCAATTCTTCATATGGATTTCAAGGATCATTATGGGCCCCCAAGATTACTCATGTCAAGTTTCAAGCCTTAAATCACATTTTTTTTATCAGTCAATTGGACAGTTGACCTAAAAATCAGTTGTATTGGGGGAAAAGTCACCCATGGCCAATTTACAGTCAAACTTCATAATTTTTTATCCACATCAACATCTTAGACTCATATGTATCATTTGATCAAGTTTAGACCATAATTCCTCAAGAAATTTGATCAAATCATCAAAAGGGCAAAATGGTCAAAATTAGGGTTTTGACTGAGAAAGGGCAATTTCTGATTTTTGACCTAGCAAATGGTAAATTGGTTTGAAGCATAATTTCAATATTTCAATTGCATTATCTTGACCTAATTACATGGCCCAAAACATTACAAATCCATTGGATTAATAGATGAATTTTTCAGTCAACTGATCAAAAGTCAACTGTATACTGAAAAGTCAAAATATGACTTTTTGGTCAAAATCAAGTGCCAAGGATCATAATTCATCAAAACATGTAAAAATGTGAAACTTGTTCATCAAGAAATCAAGTATTGAAGATTGTGTTTTAAAATTTGAAATTTCTTAACTTACAAATTTTTCTAAGTATAGAAAATTTCTAATTTTTTCTCAAATTTGAGCCAAATTTTCACCATGATGCAAAATGATTCAAAGGAAGTTCCCAACATGAAAGTTGTAGATATCCATGAAATATACAACTTTGCTTCACACAATTTCTCCTAAAGATGCTTGGATCTCAAGATATAATTTTGTGAATACATGCTCATGAACTAAAGTAACTTAGTGAAATTTTTCCCTAGTTAGACAGGTTTTTGACCTAACTTCATGCCAATATTTCACATAGTTCCAAGGGGAATCTTTGAAAGGATTTCAAATATGAGTTGTAGATCACATTTAAAGCTTTCTAAAATGTCCAAGAACTCCTTGAGATCATTCTTGAGTAGGGAGAATCGAAGACATGAAGTTGGCAATTTCTCACTTTGATTTCAAGCCATTTCATGATGAACCAAAATTCAAATTCAATCCTAGGCTGCATAATCTTTTCTTTTCAGGCCTCAAAGTTGTTTCTCACTCCATAATTAAATGTTTACACGGATGATAGAGCTTTAATCCAAGCATTGGAGCCTTTGTCCAAGCTACATTTCCATTTATGGCACAAAGTTGCCATTTCCATTTTGATAAAGCACAACTTTTGCAAATTGTCAACTCCTTGAACTTTGCACTTGTTCTTTATGCATACACAAACCTTATAAACCAAAATTAATATGTCTAGAACCTCTACCAACTCAGATCAGGCTTATACAAACACATAGATACTTGTTTCCTCAGTTTTCTTCAAAAGCAAGCAATAGAGCCAAAAGGCTAGAACTCAGAAATCTTAAGGGAGCTTGATGTCAAACCTTTTCTATATTTATACACAAATACATTAAAACCTAGAGGTTGATTGATAAAGCTCAGAAACTCTCCCAAACACTCTATCACTAAAAATATGCCATAACTTGCAATTTTGCACTTTCCATAGCAATCTCAAAAACCACTTGTGCATTTTTAGTTCTAAGCATCTAAACACTTAACATACATCATATCTAAGTGTTCCAGACCCATGTCCCCTCACTGTAACTCCTCCTTATCCATCTTCCATTTTTACATTTCAAGCTTTCAGGTTGACTTGAGTAGGGAGATTCAGAGACTTTTAGGACAAAGTAAGGATTGGAACACACTCAGGGAGGTCTAGGCAAGCTAAACAGATCCTCAGGCCTTCTCAAAACTTGCCCAAACTCCATTCATGATCTCAAATGAAAGAGGTAAGAACTCAAACTTCTATCTCTTCAAACAAACATCCTTTGGTCCTGATTTGTGAAATAAAAATGTAGATATCCTTGCATTAAACCTAACTATGTTCATAGTTTTCATTTATATTCATTGTGTATAGAGAATTTTGGATTTGAATTTTCTGTAAAAATTAGGTTTTAAATTAGCGCAAGCAAAATTAACTTTGATCTTTGATTGTTAGTTTACAAAAATTATATGGTTGAACTCGTGGAAGGAAACCCCATGATTTTCATGTTTGGACTTTCTATTTTCAGGGAGAAATGAGAGAATTACAGGTGGTCCGACCATGGCTCAAGGTTGAAGATGAAGTTGTCTTCAGGAGGCGTTTTATAATATACATTTATGCCTTTGCTTATTTGAATGGATGTACAGCCACCCCAGTGGTAAGGCAGCGCGCAAAAATGCCATAGGTCATGGGTTCGAGCCTTGGCGCTGCCTTTTGCAATTTTTCATATTTTTTCCACCTTTTTTTGCTAGCTTGCAGCGTGGCTCTCTGATTGTTGGGCTTGATGTTTTTTTTCTAACTTCCTACCCCTGTTTGCTTGCAGCACCCCCTGGCCCAAATATTTTTATTTACTTATTTTATTTTCATTTTTATTTTATCAAATATATTTTTCTTAATATTAAAAATCACAAAAAGTTTAAAAATGATAGATTTTATTTTGACTTATTTTATTTCAATTTTCTCAATAAAAAAATATTTTCTTTAGTTATATATATTATCTATTTTTCTTAAATAACTTGGTAAATTAATTTAGAACTAGTTTTAATATTTATTTTTCTTCATATTTATTAAACATATTATTTTAATATAAAAAGACTAAAATACCTCATAAATACCATATATTATTTTTCAAGATAAAAATACAAAAATACTTACTTTTCTTAAAGAAATTTATTTCCTTTTGATAAATTAGAATTAGTGTTTATTAAAAACCTGTCTAAAAATAATTTCCTTTCCTAATTAATTTGAGTTTAATCTTGATTTATTTATTAGGTTTAGGTTAAAACTTTTTCCACATAAAAAAAACCAAACTAAATCTTCTTTGCATTCATACCCCTTTGCATATTTAATTTATCTTGTATATTATTTATTCCAATATTTGTACATATTCAATTTGGTTGTAATAGTTTAATTAGGTTTATATTATTGCAAATCCCCATTCATAAATTGTATTCCCACCTCCCACAAATGTTGTAATAGCGTAGGACATTTAAATTTCACAATTTATCGCTTTAATATAACATGTTAGTAATTAGGGTTTGTATGGCAAGATAAAATCAACCAAATAGAAAACCCTAATTCAAGACAAAATCAAGCATGAAAATGGCACACTTGCACACTAAACACCCCTAGGGTTACCCCACTTGGTTACTGTGATCGGTGGGAATAGAACTGACTGTTTTTTAGCTGGTTTCGCGAAATGTCGCGGTAAGCAAGAGTCGCCACCGTCTTTTATTTTCTCCAACATGGAAAGGACAAAAGCACAGCAAAATTTCTTATGAGAATGTTTCTCGGTTCAGGAGGTAGATTTATAGAAAGGGAAGGTGTTAGCACCCTTTCTATCCATGGTTATCCATGGGCTCTTAGGTACTTGCTCTTATGTTTTCAAAATGTTTGCTTTTCAAATGTGTGTGGGTTTTGAAAAAAAAGTTCGTTTGAAAACTTCTAGGTAACTCTTGTATCAGTCCTCAAGAGTGTATGAAGTAATTGTTTGAAAACTTTTTTAAAGTGTAATGTGTGAAAAGTATTTTGTTTGTTTTTGAAAAGAGCAAGTACCCATGAGTCATCTACCTACCCTAAGGAATTAAGTTGTGTAAGTGTCCTTTGGATAGTGCTATCCCACCATTGAGAGGTAGGTAGCACCATCGTTGGAGGTGTTCGGGTCAATTCGATTATCGGGACAGTGTGGTCACCGAAGCAACGGTAGGACACCTTAGAAGTAACCCTAATGTCCTAGATCCTTTTATCCGAGGAAACCGTTTCGAGGCAACTGGATCTTGAGACAAAGGGTGACCTCTAAGACGTCCTATACTTGATGACCACGTTTCGAGGCAACGAGTGAAGCGTACTTTAAGAGTGGCATGTGCTTTGTGTGTTGTATTCAGTTAATGTTTGTCTTTGTAATTAGTGAGCTACGAGTTGTTTTTATTTACCATACATTCTTTCATGCATTTAACAGTTAGGGGGTGCGGAAAGTAAACTGCGGAAACATAAATCCTACGCTATTACAAGGCGCGGGTCTATACATCGCCAAAAATACAAAGACCCCTTTTTGGTAAATAAGTACGGAAATTAAATAAAAACAATAAACCTAATTACTATTACAATCTTGAAAGCAATTACATAATAATAAACTATGCGCGAATAAAAATTAAATCGGAAATGTTCTAAGGGTGTTGACCCTTTTGAGAAAAAAGAAATTGAATTTTTTTGGTCTTTTTGGTGATTAAATGAAATTAAAAAAACTAATTGTTAAACTAATTAATTAATTTATTAAAAGAAAATATATATTTTTTGTGTTTTTTATGTTTTTTATGGAATAAAATAAAAAGAAAAAAAATTAAAAGTTAATTTTACCTAATTCTAAATCTATTTTAATTATTAAGAAAAGAAGTTAAAATTGCCTAATTAAACTATTTATTTGTTAATATTTTATTTACAAAAATAATGTGAGAATAATAATAATAATAATGTTAATTCTATTTTTTTGATTTTTTTATGAAAATATGTTAATTATGTTAATTGTTAATAATAAAAATAATTAAAAGGTTAATAATTAAGAAAAATGTAAAAAAAAAAAAAAAAAAAAAAGAATAAATCAAGGGAAGGGGGTACTGGGCCAGATGGAGGTGTGCATAGAATTCTGGCCCATTTAGAAGCCATGTTGACCATTGGAATTGAGTGGAGCGCTGTTGACTCCTGAGCAAGGTGCTCTTGCTTTCTGGACCTTTGGATTTGCATCTGTGGACACTTGGCATGTTGGATGTGTGAGGTGCATGGTGTTCAACGCTTGGGAATCTGCACAGGAATACCTTGAAAAAAATAATATGAGAGTTATGGGGGGACCTGGGAATCGAACCCAGGTCCCAGAGATTACCAAACAAATCTTCCACCACTGAACCAAACCTGCGCGTTTGTTAATAAAATAGAAAAGAAATATAATATAAAAAGCACGCGTTATATGCTGAAAAATAAAAATGAAGGGCGCGTGATTTGAATGGACCAATCCCTTATTGTCACGCCCTTCGTCTTCAAGCATTTCCTGCAAAATAAAGAACACATAGCGGGGGTTTTAAACCCCCACAAAACAAAACTGTGAAAAATAGCGACTAGGCGCTCGTTGTACATAAAAAGAGCGCGAGGTATCCATCACGTTCGTCTCGTCCAGCTGATTTCATCCATGCCTGTTTGGAGTTTTAATTTTACAGCATGAGAAAACCCCAATTTCAAAGCTCTGAAAACCTAGAAATCGCTAATGGTAATTTTCAATCCAAGGCATTATAATCAAATTGAATTATATGGAAAGCTTCATTTGGACCCTGTGAGTACAATGCAATCAATGGAAAGAGTTAAAAATGCGTAAATGTATGATTGTGATTTTGAGAAAGAATGAAAACCGTGTGACTTGTGTAGCGTGATTCCTTGAGTGATTTGGCTTAATTCTGATTGCAAAAGGTTCCTGGAAGAGTCAGGAGTGTGTTTGGATCAGAGGAGAGGCTTGAAATATGCTGGAAATAGGTTTTCAGTTTCTCACTTTTTCTTTGAAATTTTGAAATTGCTTATGCTGTATGGGAGTGTTCTAGGTCGTGTTCTGTGTTATCAAGGTTTGCATATATCTTTTGTAATGTGAATCAATCAATATAATGAACATTAAACCAATGCAATTATGTTCTTGATTTTGCCATAAACTCCATTGAAGAAAACTTGCCTTTTGTGTACAAATTTGAATTTTTATGCTCATAATAGGTCTTGCACGAATTTGGAATATGTTTCATGGTGTATCAAAGCTATTCAACACAAAATATATCCCTTAATTAATTTTCTTGATTTTTATTTGAATTTTAAAGATTTAAAATGAATTAAATCAAATAAAATTAAATAAAAATAGAAAAATTAATTTTTAATCTTGAAATAAATCATGGGACACGTGGTAAGCATGGAAAAGCTGAATCAAGTGGAAAAAGTGGGCCCTTTTTGTCAAAAATGAAGTTTCAAGGATGGTTGACTTTGGCCATTTCACAAAAATTTCCCAACTTCTCCAATGCATATCTTGCTCAATTTTGAAGCTATGAACATGTTCTTGGACATTTTGGAAAGGTCTTGAAGTCCTCTAACCAATGTCTTTGGTCCCATGTCATTTTGATTTACCAATCTCAAGTTATGGTCTTTGACTTAAAGTGCCTTTTGGTTGACTTTTGAAAATGACCTATAATGTTGAAATTGATAACTTTTTGTGAGAGAATTTCTTGGACTTGGAATGTGAAGATGAGTTGTAGGAAATGTCTTCCCCTTCAAGATGAGAATTGGATGGGATTTTTCTGATGAACCATGAAAAAGTTATGCCTTGGTCAAGTTACAGTTGACTTTTCAACTGTCCAAAAATAGAAACTTTTGCATCTTGATGATTTTTGAGCCATGCTTGTGGAATCATGATCAAGAATTGATCAAATGATGATTGTGGCTTCAAAATAAGATGTTGACCAAAAATTTTGACTTTTGACTGCCAAATGACCATTTTGCCCCTGCAGTTGATTGTGAAGCAATTAGGGTTTTTGACTGTGCAACTTGACCTTGTGAGCCTTGAAACTTGACATGTAGGTGCTTGACAATGTATATGAGCATATGGGACTTGATTGAGCCCTTGAAAACCTCAACTTCCTTGCAGGAACCAAAACCCTAATTTTGCCTGCCTTAGGAGGATGGTTGACTGTGCAACTCCTTGAGTGGACTTGAGTAAATGCTTGCCAAAACTTTGAAGGATATGGGAGGGAAAATTTTGGGGTAAAACAGTTGCCCCTGTTCAATCTTCTTAGACCTGAGGATTTAGATTGGCTTGTGTGCCTTTCGTGATCCGAAGGTGGAAGATGATTGAACACTAGAGTGCCCAGAAATTTGCACTCACATAGTAGAGTATCAACAGTGTGATGGCGGGAGTGGGCTTACAGATGCCATTTAGAGAGATGGTGGATAGGAGGATGGGATTATAGATGCCATCTGGAGATGTGACAGAACCTTGTCGGGAATGGGCTTATAGATGCCATTTGGAACTGTGATGGGTAGTTGTGGAGATGGGCTTATAGATGCCATCGGGGGTGTCGATCGCGTAAGAGATTCCTAAGCGAGAACTTGCGTACCTGAGAAAGAAAGATAATTACCTGGCCTGTTACAGGAGTTGATCTTCAAACTCTTCATACAGATATGCCCTGGCTGGATACAGGAATCGAATCTACAAACTCTTTAGACGTGCCCTGGCTGGATACCGGAGTTGAATCTGGAAATAGTCATCAACAGATATGCCCTGGCTGGCTACAGGAATCGAATCTTCAAACTCTTCAGACGTGCCGTGGCTGGATACAGGAATCGAATCTGGAAATAGTCGACAATAGATATGCCCTGGCTGGCTACAGGAATCGAATCTTCAAACTCTTCAGACGTGCCCTGGCTGGATACAGGAATCGAATCTTCAAACTCTTCAGACGTGCCCTGTCTGGATACAGGAGTCGAATCTGGAAATAGTCGTCAACAGATATGCCCTGGCTGGCTACAGGAATCGAATCTTCAAACTCTTCAGACGTGCCCTGGCTGGATACAGGAGTCGAATCTGGAAATAGTCATCAACAGATATGCCCTGGCTGGATACAGGAATCGAATCTTCAAACTCTTCAGACGTGCCCTGGCTGGATACAGGAATCGAATCTGGAAATAGTCGTCAACAGATATGCCCTGGCTGGATACAGGAATCGAATCTTCAAACTCTTCAGACGTGGCCTAGCTGGATACATAAATCGAATCTGGAAATAGTCATCAACAGATATGCCCTGGCTGGATACAGGAATCGAATCTTCAAATTCTTCAGACGTGCCCTGGCTGGATACAGGAATCGGATCTGGAATTAGTCGTCAACAGATATGCCCTGGCTGGATGCAAGAATCGAATCTTTAAACTCTTCAGACGTGCCCTGGCTGGATACAGGAATCGAATCTGGAAATAGTCGTCAACAGATATGCCCTGGCTGGCTACAGGAATCGAATCTTCAAACTCTTCAGACGTGCCCTGGCTGGATACAGGAATCGAATCTGGAAATGATCGCTCACAGATATGCCCTGGCTAGATACAGGTATCGAATCTGGAATTGTGACAGTTGATAGTAATTATCTTTGGATTGATCTTTTTCCTGAAAAGGAAAAACATCAGTTGTATGCAATGTCATGATGTATGAAAAGCATGATGTCATGATGTTCTCAGGGAGAAATTAGATTGTGTGATATGATGCGTATGTGCATGCATTGTGTATGTAAGCAGGATGTATGAAATGTGATATGTTTATGAATGTGTCTAGGAAAATAAATCCTTGACGAATGTCGGGAAGTTGAATCCTGGGCTGATGTTGGAGAGTAGAGTTCTTCGTTTCCGCTGGGGATAATGGTTGCAAGAATAAACCGGTAGGAGAAGATGACTCCGTCGGGGAATAAACTTGTTGGAGAGATTACTCTGCGGGGAATTACTCTGTGGGAAGAGATACCTTTCTGAGGTTTTGATGATAACTCCGCTGGGGATACCGTTGATAAGCTTTGTTGAGGGAATTGATGAACTCCGCTGGGGGATAGGAAGAACTTCGCTGAGGACGATCTTTCCGTGGCAATTAGCTGAGGATAACCCAGTTATAAGCTCTGGTGGAGCATAACCTTTGAATAAAGTCCGGGAAAACGCGTTCGTGCTCTGCAGGGGATAAGCTTCCAGAATCTACTGGGGATAAGCTTCCTACTGGGGAGATGGATTCAACTCTTCTGGGGAGACTTTGAGACTGCACTGGGGAAGTGGCTCTACCGGGATGTTCTGTATTCCGCCGGGGAACAATCTTAGATCAAGACTGTCGGGGATGCTTGCTTAGGAACATCTGTATACTCTGCTGGCGAATATTGAGATCTCTGGGGATACCCATCTTCCTTAAGGCTGACAGTAGGCTAACTCTGCTTGGGGAGAGTATCGCTGACTTGTTGGAGATACTGTGCCTTTTCAGGGCTGATTGGGAGACCAACTCTAATTGTGAAGAATTGTTGATTGGTCTTACACTTCATGGAGTGGAGGTATCTTGGTTACATTCTTCAGCCAAACTTACCTTGGTACCTTGGTGGACAGAGCAACTAGATTGCTTAGACAACTCATTATTTCCCCTATTTATGATGTCACCTGTAATTATTCCTTTGTTTCGTATGCAAATATTTTAGTGTCAGATGCATATATCAAAATTTGAACATTGACGTTCTTCGCAAGACAAAACAGAAAAATGAAAAACAATTGGCAATTGGTCTGAAAAGTGAATTTGTATTGATTTTTGAATTTGCCTGTAAATAGGCGTTTATGTACAACAGGATGACGTCCTAGTAAGAGAACTCCGCCGAACAGAATAGAGTTTATACAATCTGTACAAAGGAAAACAAAATAGCTATGTGAAAAATAATCCCACTGGCTTCCAACTCTGCTATCTCCTTCATGTCTTCAAGCGTCTCATCACTTTGCTGCTTAGTTGAAGATGAAGCTGATTGATTGAAGCCGTCTGAACCTGATAGTTGATACCGGATTCTGGATGCAAGGTGATCTAATGAGACATAGTATTACGCTTTATCCCTAACTTTTTCCTGGACCGCCCTTTCGGGTTTTCAGTCCACCGGGATACCCCTTTTTGCCCAAGCCACCTTTTCAGGTTTTCGACTTGCCGGGTGTATAGTTTTTTTTTCATTTTTCATCCCTTATTTTTGCCCGAACCCTTTTGGTTCGCCGGGAAGCCCTTATTTTTGCCTAGGTGTGTCAACCTAGCGGGTCTTTTATTCATGCGTAGTATCTTTTTACTATGTCTGCATTGGCGGGGTGAGGAAGGTCGTCACCATCCATGGTGGTTAGAATCATAGCTCCTCCTGAGAAGACATGCTTAACCACAAATGGCCCTTCATACGTAGGGGTCCATTTGCCCCTGGGATCACTTTGAGGAAGAATGATGTGCTTGATTACCAGGTCTCCTCCTTGATACTCTTGTCGTCTGACTTTCTTGTTAAATGCCCTGATCATCCGTTTTTGGTACGTCTGACCATGACAAATAGCAGTAAGTCTCTTTTCGTCAATTAGGTTTAATTGATCAAGTCGAGTCTGGATCCAGTCATCTTCGCTCAAGTCTGCATCCTTCATTATCCGGAGAGAGGGTATCTGGACTTCAATAGGCAAGACTGCCTCCATGCCATAGACCAAGGAAAAGGGAGTTTCCCCTGTCGACGTCCGTGCTGAGGTACGGTACCCATGAAGAGCAAACGGTAACATGTCGTGCCAATCTTTATAGGTCACTGTCATCTTCTGCACAATCTTCTTGATATTCTTATTAGCTGCTTCTACAGCCCCATTCATCTTCGGTCGGTAAGGAGAAGAGTTGTGGTGTTGTATCTTGAATTGCTCGCAGAGCTCAGTGATCATCTTGTTGTTAAGATTGGTACCATTGTCCGTAATGATCCTCTCTGGGACATCGTATCGATAGATCAGGTTGTGCCGAATGAATCGTGCCACGACGTTCTTGGTTACGGTAGCGTAGGAAGCTGCTTCAACCCACTTTGTGAAATAATCAATCGCTACCAGGATGAAGCAATGACCGTTGGATGCCGTAGGTTTGATCTCTCCGATCATATCTATGCCCCACATTGCAAAAGGCCAAGGTGCAGTCAAGACATTCAGAGGAACTGGCGGAACGTGCACCTTATCTGCATAAATCTGGCACTTATGACATGTTCGGGAATGTAGGTAGCAGTCGGCTTCCATTGTGGACCAGAAATATCCTGCCCGAAGGATCTTCTTTTCCATGGTGTGTCCACTGGAATGCGTTACGAAGGTACCTTCATGCAGCTCTGCCATGATCCTTTCTGCTTCAGTCTTATCCACACAACGCATCAAGGTTGAATCATGGTTTCGCTTGTAGAGAATGCAGTTGCTGAGGAAGAACTTTGCTGCGAACCTTCTCAGAAACTTCTTGTCATTGATAGATGCACCGTCGGGGTATTCTTGAGCTTCCAGATACCTCTTCACCTCATTATACCAGGGTTTTTCAGTTACCTCTTCAGCTTCAAGATCACAGCAATATGCAGGTTCGTCCAACTTCCAAATAATGATCCGGGGAGCCTCGTTGTCCCACTTTACTTTGAACATAGAAGACATCGTAGCTAACGCGTCCGCCAACTGATTCTCCTCTCTTGGGAAGTGTTCAAAAGTTATCTCTGTGAAATGGGGGATCAATGTCAACACACATTCTTTGTAAGGAATAAGATTTGGGTGTTTCGTATCCCACTCGCCTTTGATCTGATTGATCACGAGAGCGGAATCTCCGAAGACACTCAGAAACTTGATCCTTAAGTCAATTGCAGCTTGCAGACCCATGATGCATGCCTCATACTCTGCCATGTTGTTGGTGCAGTTGAAACATAGTCGAGAAGTGAGTGGAGTATGAGTGCCTTTAGGGGATATGATCACGGTGCCAATACTGTTACCCAAAGCGTTTGAGGCTCCGTCAAAGTGCATAGACCATCGGGATCCTTCCTCGGGTCCTTCATCCGGTCCAGGTACTTCACAATCAGTCACTACCATGATGTCCTCGTCTGGAAATTCAAAGTTCATAGATTGGTAGTCGTCCACTGCCTGGTGTGCCAAATGGTCTGCCAGTACACTTCCCTTAGTTGCCTTCTGGGTCGTGTACTGGATGTCATATTCTGTCAAGATCATCTGCCATCTTGCTATTCTTCCAGAAAGAGTAGGCTTTTCGAATATGTACTTTATTGGATCCATTTTTGAAATCAACAGAGTAGTGTGAGTCAGCATATACTGTCTCAGCCGGCGAGCAGCCCATACCAAAGCGTAGCAAGTTTTCTCGAGCAGTGAGTATCGGGTCTCACAGTCGGTAAACTTTTGCTAAGGTAATAAATGGCATGCTCTTTTCGGCCAGACTCGTCATGCTGCCCCAGCATACACCCCATTGAGCTGTCAAGTACTGTCAAGTATAGTATTAGAGGTCTCCCTTCAACCGGTGGCATAAGAATGGGTGGTTCTTGGAGATATTCTTTGATTCTGTCGAAAGCGGCCTGACATTCATCGTTCCAATGTACTACTTAATCTTTCTTCAGTAGCTTGAAGATTGGTTCACAGGTAGCAGTTAAATGTGAGATGAATCGGGCAATGTAGTTCAGACGTCCTAGGAAGCCTCTGACTTCTTTCTCTGTCTTGGGAGCTGGCATCTCTTGTATGGCTTTAACCTTGGCAGGGTCCACTTGAATACCTTTGTCGCTCACGACGAAGCCTAGCAACTTCCCATATCTTACCCCGAAGGTGCACTTGTTCGGGTTCAACCTTAGCTTGTACAACTTTAGACGGTCAAACAGCTTGTGCAGATGGTCAAGGTGTTCCTCCTCAGTTTAGGACCTTGCAATCATATCGTCGACATATACTTCTATCTCATGATGGATCATGTCATGAAACAAAGCAACCATGGCACGTTGGTAAGTTGCCCCAGCATTTTTCAACCCAAAAGGCATGACCTTGTAGCAAAAGGTGCCCCACTAAGTAACAAAAGTGGTCTTCTCCATGTCTTCAGGAGCCATCTTGATTTGATTATAACCTGAGAACCCATCCATGAAGGAGAACACCTTGTGCTGAGCAGTATTGTCAACCAGAACGTCGATATGAGGCCGAGGGAAATCATCCTTAGGGCTCGCCCTGTTCAAATCCCTGTAATCAACACACATTCGGACCTTACCATCTTTCTTAGGCACCGGAACCACGTTGGCAACCCACTGAGGGTAAGAAGTCACTGCTAGAAAACCGGAATCAAATTGTTTCATAACCTCAGCTTTGATTTTCTCGGACATCTCTGGACGCATACGGAGGACCTTCTGTTTAACCGGAGGGCAGTCTTCCTTGGTAGGCAGGTGATGAACCACAATGTCAGTGTCCAACCCAGGCATGTCTTCGTAGGACCAGGCAAAGATTTCCATGTAGTCATGCAGCATCTGGATCAACCGTTGTTTCACACTGAGCTCTAGATTAGCACCAATCTTGACTTCCTTTCTGTCTGTCTCAGTGCCCAGATTTACCGTTTCCACTGGCTCTTCATGTGGCTAAATGGCCCTCTCTTCCTGGAGTAGCAGTCTTGCAAGTTCACTAGGCACTTCGCAATCATCTTCACCTTCGTCTTCGGCTAAGTTGATCGGATTTTCAAAGTCATAACTGGCAGTAGCAGAGTCGTTACCAGTGGGATCCAGAGTGGATTGGAACCTGTATAAGTGAGTGTGTGTAAATACAGCTGTTTTGCAATATATATAAAGAAAGAAAGGGAGCACAAGATTTGAAATGTAAAAACGTCCAATGCTTTTATTCATGATATATGGAAGTGACACACAAAAGCCCTCACAAATAAAACCACGGTGCCCCGGGTAAGACACCGGGCCATAGAGTTTCAAATTATTGTTTGTTACAAATCCAAAACAAAGAAGTTCATTACTGGGTGACAAAAGTAATAGGTGTAAAGTCTTTTGCAGTCCAGTTGCTAGGTCCACCGTTGGTCGTTGGGTAGATCCAGCTGTCGAATTCAGATTCGTCCGCTTCGTCCTTAATAGCATTCACTCCCGGGTTGGTGATGAGCACAGGAGGTCTTCCAATCCTTGCCTTGCGTACAGCCTTCTGAGCTTCTGCAGTGAAACCCAAGCCAAATTTGTCAGTCTTTGGAGTGAAATCAGGGAGTCTTCCCCAGTTTGCACACTCACCCTTCTCAATCACAGCCCAGGCATCCTTCAAGGAAGCCATCTTCAAAGGAGAGTCTTCTTCAATCGATGTCTCTGCTGACGCCAATGTTGGAGGCACCTCTTCAAAGTGTTGAAAGGGGGTCTCAATGAACTCCCCATCCATTTCTATGTACCTGAAGGAGTTGAGGTGGCTGACCATGTATTCCTCTTCCCCTTGCACTGTTACGATCTTCCCTCTGACCGGGTATTTAAGCTTCTGATGTAATATGGAGGTCACAGCTCCAACCTTGTGGATCCACGGACGACCCAGCAAACAAGAATAGGATGGACGGATATCCATCACGTAGAATTTTGAATCAAATACTTGTGACCTAACCCTGATTGGGATGTCAACTTCACCATGTACCATTCTTTTGGACCCGTCAAAGGCCCGGACAACAATGTTACTTGGTTTGAGCTCTAAACCCTCGCAGTCCAGCCTGTCTAGAGCTTTCTTGGGTAGTACGTTCAGTGAAGAACCAATGTCAACCAGCACCTGACCAAGAGTAGTGCCCCTGCATTCAATGGAGACATGCAGGGCATCATTATGGTTCTTCCCCTTGGCCGTCAGATCAGTGTCAGAGAAACCCGGACCATTATCAACAGTCAAGTTGGCCACACAGTCGGTGAATTGATCAGTAGACGTTTCTTGGGGCACGTGAGCCGTCTTCAGGAAAGCAATCAGGGCCTTGGCATGGGCCTCTGAACACAGCAACAGTGATAGCATAGAGATTTTAGAAGGGGTGTGCCCCAGCTGTTCAACGACGTTGAAATCACTCTTCTTGATAATTTTGAGGATCTCTTCCATCTCTTGCTTGGAAGCCTCAACAATGGTCTTCGGTGCCTCCGTCCGGGCAGGCACATCAGTAGCAATCCCCTTGCTCCGAGCGTCAGATGACTCGGCAGCAGGGGTAGAAATTTGATCAGGGGGGGAAACAGGCACACTGGCAGGTGTGATGACAAGAGGCCTCTGAATGGCTGGAGGTGCAATGTCTGGTGAGAACAGTCTTCCACTACGAGTGACCTTAGCAGGCCCGGTGATGTTGGTGACACCGGTACCAGTGTTGAACTCTTGTTTCACTCCCAGAACATAAACATCTGCCCCATAGTGCCATGGGACAGCTTTATCAGACTTATAGGGGATGGGCCCCGGAACAGTAATGGTTATAGGAGCAATCTTGTGAACGGGCATAATTTGGACAGGCTTCTTTGAAGGAGCCTTGGAAGGGTTGTTGAAAATGGTAACAATTGAAACTTCTTCAACAGGGGCAGCAGGAACGGAAATCTTCTTGAACAAGATCTCTTTACTATCCATCAGGTTTTGGACGCCTGATTTCAGCAAAGGACAACCAGCAGGTGAATCAGCACACAGAGGGCAACCTTTACTACATCCCGGAAATAAACCGGCTAGCAACAGGTTCCTCTTGACGGTCAGCAACGAAGTAGCAACATCATCCACAGAAGCTACATACAGATCCTCCTCAACAGCATTCACTCCATGCTGGGGCATGGGAGCGGTCACAACATTTGGCCTTTCGGGCGCCTCGAATTGTATCTCTTTGGCATCAATAAGGTCTTGAACCTTATTCCTTAGGGCCCAACAATCATCAGTAGAATGTCCCGGGCTATCATAGTGATAAGCGCAACAGGCGTTGGGGTTGTACTTCGGAGATGCTGTGTTCACCACCTTCGGAGCTTCCTTGACAGTTACCAGGCTAGTTGACAGCAGTTGTGGTAAGATCTGAGAGAGGGTCATGCTGAGCCGAGTATACCGCCTTTTGGGCCTCTCAGCTCTTGGCTGGTTGTATTGCTGAGGAGCAGCAGCAGGCTTAGAAATAACCACCGCGTTGACAGCTTGGCGGCGTTCTGGTTTATTCTGTCTCCTGGGACCATACACAGCACTGGCCTCCTTCTTGAAGGGCTTCTTTTTAGTATTTGAGGAGGCACCCTTTTGTATCTTCCCTAATTTTATACCAGCTTCGATCCTCTCACCAGTCAGGATCAGGTCAGTAAACCCAGCAGAGGAATTACCAATGAGATGGTTGAAGAATGGACCAGATAGGGTCCTTAAGAACATGTCCACTAGCTCACGATCCGTCAACGGTGGCTGCACCCTGCCAGCCAGGTCTCTCCATTTCTGTGCGTACTCCTTAAAACCTTCACCCGTTCCCAGTGACATACCGTGGAGTTGGGTACGCGTGGGAGCAAGGTCGGAATTATATTGATACTGCTTGTAAAAAGCAGTGGCCAAATCCTCCCAGTTACGAATGTTGGTTCCATCCAGCTGATAGAACCATTCGAGATGAGTCCCTGAAAGACTCTCCTGGAAGAAATGGATCCATAAGTTCTTGTCTGCTGTGTAAGGCTGGATCTTCCTTACATAAGAGCGGAGGTGCATCTTAGGACAGGAAGCCCCGTCATACTTCACAAAGGTCGGCGCCTTGAACTTATGTGGGATCACCACCCCAGCAGATAACCCCAAGTCTCCAAAATCCAACCCAGACACGCGTTGAATCTCCATAGCATTTAACCTGTCCTCCAGTTGCTTGTACCGGTCCTCAGCAGGAGGGTACTGTTCATCATTGAAGTCTGTCTCGGTGTCAGAAACCACAGGACTAGGAACCTCTCTCCCTTGGTGACTGCCTTCCCCCACAGATGGAGTAGTCCTCTCAGCTTCATTCTGCAGTGTATTCTCGAGTCTGCGCCCAGTGTTAAACAGCACAGTCCTCTTCTTCTTCTTCTTCTTCAGGAGCAAGGCCTTCAGCTCTTGTTGTCCTTGGGCCAAGTTTATGACCATCTCCTGGAATTGGGCGTTCTGGGCCTGGAGGGCCTTGATAGCTTGCTCGGTAGTGAGTTCAGGATTCATGATGCTTGAGTGCTGAAATAAACAGCGAAGGAGATTAAGCAACCTGTAGAAAAAGGGTACCTGTGATGCATATGATGAATGAAATGCGTATGAATTATGTTTTCAAAGACAATCGGGAATCAACTTTGTACACAAAAGGAACACACTTTATTAGATTCAAACATTAAATTGTTCAACAATTTGCCCTTAGGCGTTACAAGAATGAAAATACTGAAAAGGAAATAAAGCTGCAAAAGAAACATCCAAAGCCCATCAGTGCTCCCATGGCCTCCTCTTCTCAGTACGGATATAGTCATTCAGGGTTCGCTCCTTCTCCAATTGCTTGGTCAGCTTCTGGATCTTCTGTTCCTGTTCGTTGAAATTTTCTCGATAATAATCCTGCTCTTCCTATAGTTGCGCCCAAGACCTCTTTAGGGTATCAACATCAGTGGGTATCTGAGGAGGGAGAACAATTGGAGGAACCCCGTATCCATTAGGACTTTCAAGAATGATAGGCCTGACAGCTTCATACGGCATACCTAACTTCTGAGCACAGATGCGAACCCACTTGTAATAGGGTTCCATTGGTAGAGAAGTCTTCAGTCCCAACTCATGTGGGTCAGCTTTGTGAATTCCGTCCCAAGCTATGATGAATCTACGGCGCAATTCGTCACTATCTACCTGAAACTCAAAGCTGATGTGAGGTACCAACATCTCATGAGGCCCTGCTCTTCTGGCTCTTCCAAACTGACGGAGAGATAGACATGGATTGTAAGAGATTCCTCCTTGGGTACCAATCAAAGGAACATTAGGATATTCTCCGTAACGATCAATAACAGCTACCTCATCCAAACCTCTTAGAGTCCAAATGATGTCATTATCAGTGAGAGACATTAACCTATGAGCCCAGCCTCTTCCTTCTTAGTTCTTCAGCACGAACTTGGGGAGGTGCGAAATAAACCACCTCACTAACAAAGGAGTACAGCACCACAGGGTTCCTCGTCTTCGGGCAGTACGAGCATAGAGTTGTTGCAGGATATCACCCAAGAGAGTGGGTACAGGGTTCCGAGACATGAAGATCCTTATGGCATTGATATTGACAAAGTTATCAGGATTTGGAAACGATACTAGCCCATAGATTAAGAGAGCCAGAATGTCCTCGTACGCCCTGAAGTCTAAGTCATTCCAGAAACTGTTAGCTTTACCAATCAGAAACTTAGCCAAGAAGCCTTTAACTCCGCTTCTAGTCACCCAGTTGTCCATTACCTCCTTGTTGGTCAAAGGAATGGTTGCTGCAATCTCCTCAAGTCTAAGAGCCTTTTCCCAGCCATTGAAGGGAGTCTGATCCAAGATAGGGATGCCAAGCAAATCAGAGAATTCTTCCAGGGTAGGGACCTGCTGGAAGTCTTGAAAGGTGAAGCAATTGTACAAGGGATCATAAAACTGGGTCAAGACACTCATCAGTTGTTGGTCCCACTTTGAAGTGACTAAACCGAGAAGAGAACCATGCCTCTGGATGAAGGAAGCAGTGTTTGGAATCCTGTCAACCAACTCTTTGAGCAAATCAGGTGGGTGAACAAAGTTGAGCCGGATAGTGTTCCTTCGCACAGGCATCATGATGCCCTACAAAACAGAGCAAAGATGAAACCCTCTTGTCTTTGAAATAGGTCAGTCCTTATGCAGGATGCATGCAATGTTATGATGGCATGATGTTATGATAAAGCACACAACAAGTATTCACAAAGGCAAACATGATAAGGCACACAAGTCACACCACATCCCTTAGAGTTTAGGCCAGCATGGAGTTCAGGTACTACCCTCTTTCAGTTTGTTGGTTAAGACCTGTCCTATCAAAAGTAACTGGGTTCTAGAGACCCCAATATCACTGACTACCCTTAATCGGTCATAACTCCAGCGTCGCAATCTTTTCTTGCGGCCAGAACCATCGCGAGAGTTTAGCCTCAATGGGTGTAGCATACTGCTACTGTTCTATGGCCAAGTTGGGTCACATTAGGGTTCTAAGGTCGGTTGGTGCTTAATGACTCCTCAGAAGACCCATATTCTCCTCGTTGCAACACAAGGGATATCGGTACAGACCAAGGTGCCACACCAACGTAGCCACTGCTTCACCCGTGTCGGTCTACGCCGGACAGGTCCCTCACAGCTTATGCTACCTAAAAGGGTATCCCCAGATTCGGGTTAGGATCTATGAAACTCCAAGATAATGCCCACAATAATAAAGCAAACAAAATATTCAATTAAAAACATAAGTATGATATATCCTAAGGTACACCTCACTTTAAGTTTCCCCAGCAGAGTCGCCAGTTCTGTGATCGGTGGGAATAGAACTGACTGTTTTTTAGCTGGTTTCGCGGTAAGCAAGAGTCGCCACCGTCTTTTATTTTCTCCAACATGGAAAGGACAAAAGCACGAAAAAATTCCTTATGAGAATGTTTCTCGGTTCGGG
Organism: Vicia faba; assembly: GCA_948472305.1. Lineage (NCBI taxonomy): Eukaryota > Viridiplantae > Streptophyta > Magnoliopsida > Fabales > Fabaceae > Vicia > Vicia faba. The sequence continues at coordinate 173,123,232 of OX451740.1, read as the reverse complement.
AGGTAGATTTATAGAAAGGGAAGGTGTGATCACCCTTTCTATCCATGGTTATCCATGGGCTCTTAGGTACTTGCTCTTATGTTTTCAAAATGTTTGCTTTTCAAATGTGTGTGGGTTTTGAAAAAACAGTTCGTTTGAAAACTTCTAGGTAACTCTTGTATCAGTCCTCAAGAGTGTATGAAGTAATTGTTTGAAAACTTTTTGAAAGTGTAATGTGTGAAAATTATTTTGTTTGTTTTTGAAAAGAGCAAGTACCCATGAGTCATCTACCTACCCTAAGGAATTAAGTTGTGTAAGTGTCCTTTGGATAGTGCTATCCCACCATTGAGAGGTAGGTAGCACCATCGTTGGAGGTGTTCGGGTCAATTCGATTATCGGGACAGTGTGGTCACCGAAGCAACGGTAGGACACCTTAGAAGTAACCCTAATGTCCTAGATCCTTTTATCCGAGGCAACCGTTTCGAGGCAACTGGATCTTGAGACAAAGGGTGACCTCTAAGACATCATATACTTGATGACCACGTTTCGAGGCAACGAGTGAAGCGTACCTTAAGAGTGGCATGTGCTTTGTGTGTTGTATTCAGTTAATGTTTGTCTTTGTAATTAGTGAGCTACGAGTTGTTTTTATTTACCATACATTCTTTCATGCATTTAACAGTTAGGGGGTGCGGAAAGTAAACTGCGGAAACATAAATCCTACGCTATTACAAGGCGCGGGTCTATACATCGCCAAAAATACAAAGACCCATTTTTGGTAAATAAGTACGGAAAGTAAATAAAAACAATAAACCTAATTACTATTACAATCTTGAAAGCAATTACATAATAATAAACTATGCGCGAATAAAAATTAAATCGGAAATGTTCTAAGGGTGTTGACCCTTTTGAGAAAAAAGAAATTGAATTTTTTTGGTCTTTTTGGTGATTAAATGAAATTAAAAAAACTAATTGTTAAACTAATTAATTAATTTATTAAAAGAAAATATATATTTTTTGTGTTTTTTATGTTTTTTATGGAATAAAATAAAAAGAAATAAAATTAAAAGTTAATTTTACCTAATTCTAAATCTATTTTAATTATTAAGAAAAGAAGTTAAAATTGCCTAATTAGACTATTTATTTGTTAATATTTTATTTACAAAAATAATATGAGAATAATAATAATAATAATGTTAATTCTATTTTTTTGATTTTTTTATGAAAATATGTTAATTATGTTAATTGTTAATAATAAAAATAATTAAAAGGTTAATAATTAAGAAAAATGTATAAAAAAAAGAAAAGAAAAGAATAAATCAAGGGAAGGGGGTATTGGGCCAGATGGAGGTGTGCATAGAATTCTGGCCCATTTAGAAGCCATGTTGACCATTGGAATTGAGTGGAGCGCTGTTGACTCCTGAGCAAGGTGCTCTTGCTTTCTGGACCTTTGGATTTGCATCTGTGGACACTTGGCCTGTTGGATGTGTGAGGTGCATGGTGTTCAACGCTTGGGAATCTGCACAGGAATACCTTGAAAAAAAATATGAGAGTTATGGGGGGACCTGGGAATCGAACCCAGGTCCCAGAGATTACCAAACAAATCTTCCACCACTGAACCAAACCTGCGCGTTTGTTAATAAAATAGAAAAGAAATATAATATAAAAAGCACGCGTTATATGCTGAAAAATAAAAATGAAGGGCGCGTGATTTGAATGGACCAATCCCTTATTGCCACGCCCTTCGTCTTCAAGCTTTTCCTGCAAAATAAAGAACACATAGCGGGGGTTTTAAACCCCCACAAAACAAAACTGTGAAAAATAGCGACTAGGCGCTCGTTGTACATAAAAAGAGCGCGAGGTATCCATCACGTTCGTCTCGTCCAGCTGATTTCAACCATGCCTGTTTGGAGTTTTACTTTTACAGCATGAGAAAAACCCCAATTTCAAAGCTCTGAAAACCTAGAAATCGCTAATGGTAATTTTCAATCCAAGGCATTATAATCAAATTTAATTATATGGAAAGCTTCATTTGGACCCTGTGAGTACAATGCAATCAATGGAAAGAGTTAAAAATGCGTAAATGTATGACTGTGATTTTGAGAAAGAATGAAAATCGTGTGACTTGTGTAGCGTGATTCCTTGAGTGATTTGGCTTAATTCTGATTGCAAAAGGTTCCTGGAAGGGTCAGGAGTGTGTTTGGATCAGAGGAGAGGCTTGAAATATGCTGGAAATAGGTTTTCAGTTTCTCACTTTTTCTTTGAAATTTTGAAATTGCTTATGCTGTATGGGAGTGTTCTAGGTCGTGTCCTGTGTTGCCAAGGCTTGCATATATCTTTTGTAATGTGAATCAATCAATATAATGAACATTAAACCAATGCAATTATGTTCTTGATTTTGCCATAAAATCCATTGAAGAAAACTTGCCTTTTGTGTCCAAATTTGAATTTTTATGCTCATAATAGGTCTTGCACGAATTTGGAATATGTTTCATGGTGTATCAAAGCTATTCAACACAAAATATATCCCTTAATTAATTTTCTTGATTTTTATTTGAATTTTAAAGATTTAAAGTGAATTAAATCAAATAAAATTAAATAAAAATAGAAAAATTAATTTTTAATCTTGAAATAAATCATGCGACACGTGGTAAGCATGGCAAAGCTGAATCAATTGGAAAAAGTGGGCCCTTTTTGTCAAAAATGAAGTTTCAAGGATGGTTGACTTTGGCCATTTCACAAAAATTTCCCAACTTCTCCAATGCATTTCTTGCTCAATTTTGAAGCTATGAACATGTTCTTGGACATTTTGGAAAGGTCTTGAAGTCCTCTAACCAATGTCTTTGGTCCCATGTCATTTTGATTTACCAATCTCAAGTTATGGTCTTTGACTTAAAGTGCCTTTTGGTTGACTTTTGAAAATGACTTATAATGTTGAAATTGATAACTTTTTGTGAGAGCATTTATTGGACTTGGAATGTGAAGATGAGTTGTAGGAAATGTCTTCCCCTTAAAGATGAGCATTGGATGGGATTTTTCTGATGAACCATGAAAATGTTATGCCTTGGTCAAGTTACAGTTGACTTTTCAGCTGTCCAAAAATATAAACTTTTGCATCTTGATGATTTTTGAGCCATGCTTGTGGAATCATGATCAAGAATTGATCAAATGATGATTGTGGCTTCAAAATAAGATGTTGACAAAAAATTTTGACTTTTGACTGCCAAATGACCATTTTGCCCCTGCAGTTGATTGTGAAGCAATTAGGGTTTTTGACTGTGCAACTTGACCTTGTGAGCCTTGAAACTTGACATGTAGGTGCTTGACAATGTATATGAGCATATGGGACTTGATTGAGCCCTTGAAAACCTCAACTTCCTTGCAGGAACCAAAACCCTAATTTTGCCTGCCTTAGGAGGATGGTTGACTGTGTAACTCCTTGAGTGGACTTGAGTAAATGCTTGCCAAAACTTTGAAGGATATGGGAGGGAAATTTTGGGGTACAACAGTTACCTTATACAAAATGGTCATATTACGCATGTAAAGTGTCTTAGCAAAACAAACAAATACAATATCATAGTCCCTCGATGACGCTATTCAAAGTTGCCTTACAAAAATGATCTTAGTCCCTCAAAAAATGCTAAGATACTTTGCAACATTGCTAATCATGGCTATACGATGACCCATGCCCATCCTGTTAACATCCAAAGATAGGGTTTCTTACCAAATCAATGGTAAGATAACAATATCAAAGGAAAAGAAAATGAACATGAAAGACATTTGAGTAGGTAGATTACTTTTAGTTACTTGCTCCATTTCAAAACAAATATCCTTGCAATTTTCAAAACAAACACGCACATTTCCAAACATCTTAAAAAATTGAAAACATTTTCAAAAAAGACAAATATCTTTGTATACATTCTTACAAACGAGAATCATTACAAAGATTTCCTAAACAATGGCCTCTTTTACAAAATACTTTCAAAAACCACACAAAGCATAATTTCAAACAAAAGCAAGTGATCTAGCACGTAACTAAGAGCCCATGGAAAACCATGGATGAAAGGGATGCTAATACCTTCCCTTTTCATAATCTACCCCCCCGAACTCAAGAAACAATCTCAAAGGTCTTTCCTGTGCTTTTTTACCTTTCCTTTTGGATAAAAGAAAAGTCAGTGGCGACTGTTGCTAACCGCAACATTTGCGATCAAACGCAAAACAATCAAGTCAGTTCTCCCTCCGCATCATAATACTGGTTTGCATTTTTTGCTCACAAATGTCGCGGTAAGCAAGAGTCGCCACCGACTTTTATTTCATCCAAAAAAGAAAAAGGAAAAAGAACAGAAAAAACCTTTTTTTCGAGATATTTTTTAGTACGGGGGGTAGATTATAGAAAGGGAAGGTGTTAGTACCCTTTCTATCTGTGGTTTTCCACGGGCTCTTAGGTACTTGCTCATTTTTAAATTGCTTGTGTGTGCTTGTTTTGAAAAGTTTTGTTCACTTCGTGATAACCATTGTATCGATCCTCAAGAGTGTGATGAAGTTGTTTTGAGAACTATTTTTTGAAAAGTGTTTGTGTGGAAAGTTTTTGTTTTTAGCAAGTACTTAATAGTTTTCTACCCACTCGAAAAAAAGTTTGTTCATTTTCGTTTCCTTTAGACAGCGCTGTCCTACTATTAAGGAGTAGGTAGCTCCGTCATTGGAATTTAAGGGAAAATGGCAAGGGACGAAAGGGACAATTATGATCACTAAAGCAATGATTAGGAAACCTTAGTAATTACCCTAAAGTCCTAAAGATCTTTCCGAGGCGACATTCGAATGGGTCATTTTTTATCTTTTGTATTGGAGGACAACCACTAAAATTCCCTATGCTTTGTGACTATTTACCGAAGGCAACTGAAGTTGAACAAACCCTAGGAGTGAGCGTGTGGAAGTATTTGATTTAAGTTAATTTTATATTTGCACAATTAGGGTTTTCTACCATTTTAAATTTGTTTGTCTTGCCATTAAATCCTATTATTCATACATCTAGGCAGTTAATAGTTACAGAATGTAAAGTGCGAGAAATTAAAACCCTAGCTATTGCAAGGCCTTGGGGAGGGGGATTACATGATCAAAAACCGTGGAAAATAGTAAATGCGACATAGTAAACCTAATTAACTATTACAAACTTAAAGAAATTACAATAATTTGAATTAAAAGAACGAAAAGGCGCGCGCGACGACTTAAATACGAGGATAAATTAGAAGCCTAAAAAACCTGATTAATTAAAAAATATTTTTGTATTTTTTTTATTGAGAAAATAATTTAATTACAAATTAAGCCTAATTTGTCTAATTAATTTTAATTAAAAAGCAATCAAATGAATCAAATTAATCTAATTTATTTTCAATAAAATTAATTTAAATAAATAAAAACCTAATTCTATATTTTTTTGTGATTTACTGATTTTATGATTAATTAAAAAAATATTTTTGTTTTGAAGAAAATAATAATTAACTCAAATAATTTAAAACTAATAAAAGAAATTAAAAAGAATTAAATTGGGCCTGGTGATGAAAGTTGATCAGGGGGGTGCAACTGAAATTGTGTTAGGCCCAAAGCTGGTGGCCCAGTTGCTGCGCCTGATCCAGTGGGATCATCTTCTGAGGGTCTATCATGAGCTTGCGCATGCTGGGTATTGTATCTGGATATGATGAGATCTTGTGGTTGAATTTGGAGACGCATGGTGGACATTGGATAGTGAGGCGCACTAGATCTGCAACCAAATAATTAGAAAAATGCAAAAGCAATGCGCCTGGGTTCGAACCCGGGACGCTTGCTTCAAACCCTTCACCCTTAACCGTCTAGGCTGTTTGTTAATTTGTTTATATAAATAACAAAAATCAATATAGTATGAAAGCAAGGTCTAATGTTGAGTCAACCTAACACGCGTGCATTATGGGGCCCTGTAATTTAAATGAACAAATCACAGGTTGCTATCCCGCCACATCTGCACAGGGAGGGTCAAACCACCCCTCACGGTGGTTGACCACCATCGTCTCCGGCGATCCAAAAACTCCAACCTGCAAAATAGCGCCATTCCGATCCAGAAATTTGGCCTACCCCCCTAAATCATAGGTTGTGAGTTCAACCATGGGGTTAGTTTAACCTAAAACGACCTGTATCCTTAAAAATGAAGCTTGCGCTTCTCTAAACCCTAGCAATGGTGATTTGCAGTTCTGGCTTTGTTCCTTGCATGTAACACGTTAAATAATTCACAAATTACAATAGCACTATGAATATGCAGCCAAAAGGATTTATATCAAGAGTTAAGTGAGTTTTGAGATCAAGAATTTGACCAGCGTGAGAAGATTGGGCTAGGGCGATTCAGGGTACTTTGGCCTTCAAGGGTGGATGAGATGAGATGTTGGGTACCTCAGAATGATGATAGAATTCCTGGCTTAGACTGAAGGAGGTTGGATCGTGTGTTTTAGAGTTGCACCTTTCTTGAAAAATTTTGAAACTTTTGCTACGGTTCCTTTGGCTGGCTGCGCCTCCCCTTATGCTTCTGAATGATTGGTGTATGACGAAAGATTAGGGTAACAAAAATGGGCATAATCTCATGGCATTATAGTCTTTCAAAATGTTTCCAAAATTTCAATTTTTGAATATCCTTTCCTTTTCTAAGGCCTTGCACGATTTACTTGTCCTCACCCAGCCTTGCATGAGTTGTCTTGGCTTTAAGAAACTTGAATATCAAGCCCACACTCCTTTAATTCCTTTTTTGCATTTTATTTTAATTAAAATTGAATTCAAATGATTTAATTCAAAATAAATTAAATAAAATACAAAGAGGGAATGTAACTGAGTGTAAAAGTCATGGGCCATGTTAGGAATGAGTTTCAAACTTGAAAAGATAGGCTCATGTGGAAAAAAATGCAATTTTGGGCATTGTTGACTTTGTGCAAATTTCCAAAAATGGCCAACTTTTACAACGCATATCTCTCTCCATTTTGACCCTAAGAGGGTGTTCTTGGACTTTTTTGAAAACTTAGGATGTCCCCTAAGCAACCTTTTTGGTTTCATCTTAAGTGGATTTTCCATGTTCATGTAAGGAGCTTTGACCCAAAAGGTATTTTTGTTGACTTTTTGGAATGACCTATAATGTTTGAGTTCATATCTTTCCATGAGTGCATTTCTTGAACTTAATGACTGAAGATGAGTTGTAAGGAATTGAATTACCTTCAAAATGAGCCTTGAATGGGAATTTTCTGATAAAGTATGAGAAAGTTATGCTTGGTCAAAGGTTGGTTGACTTTTCCTAAGAAACCCTAATTTAGCAATTTTGAGTTTTGATGAATTAGGAGCATTCCTTGGGGAATCATGGTAAACCCTTGATAAAATGATGGATATCACTTCAAAATGTTTATGTTGACCAAAAATCTTGAAGTTTGACTGTATGTGGGCCACAGTTGACTTTTGACCTAGTATAGTTGATTTTCCAACACTTGAGCAATTGACTGAGCAAACTTCTTGTGCAAGGCATAAAACTTGGCATGAATGGTATTGATAACATCTTAGGACTATGGAGAGAATATGAGGCCCTTGGTACTCAATCATCTTGATGAAAATGGAAACCCTAGTTGGAGGTTCATTGCTTTAGGATAGAGTTTCTCTGGTCAACTCTTCGGCATCTTTGAGCAAGTTGAGTATCTTAATGAACATATGTTGAGTAAAATGGGAGGAAAAATTTTGGGGTACAACAATATGAAATGTTTTCAAGGACCTCTTGGGATTTAAATTTGTTAATAAAAAAGGAAATAACAACAAAGTTTCTTGTTAGTAAGTTCAGATTATAAAGGTTTACAATTCTAGGCTTACTGTTGTACCCTAAAATTTGCCCTCTCATTCTTCAAGGACTTTCTCACAAAGATTGTCAAGGTTCAAGCTTGCACAAGTACTTTGGAATTTTCCAGTACCAAAATTAAAAGGAAACTGTCAAAAAGGGAGAAAACAGATAAAAATATTATTTTGACAAAATTTGGATAAATACAAGTGTTCTTCGTTTCAGCTCCTTCGATTGGCCTTTTGGCCTCTTTTGATGCAAGCTTGGCTTACATCCTTCGACTGGGCATGGGCCTCTGGCACATTTTGGTTTGTATTCACAAGGAAAAAAGCCTCTTGTAATATATTTCAATTCCAAGGCAAAAGGCTCTCGTTTAGCATCCTTCGATTTGCACTTTTTGTTCCCTATATGCCTCTTTCGAATCTGAACATTTTGTCCTCCTACATGCACCTTTCGTTTGGACATGTTGGTTCCCTTTATACAAGATTCTTTTGAACATAGATATTTTACATGTTGGCATGAAGTCACAAGACAGGTACCCTCTATGTACACTCTTTCGTTTGACCACATGTAACCCCTGGCATGCAAGCCTTCGATTGGACATGAGCCACCTTCACACAAAAGCTTTGATTGGAGTTTTGGTTCCCTTCAAATCAGCATCTTTCAAACCCAACTCTGAATCCTTCGACGCAATCTTCTTTAGTACATTTCTAGAACTCTTCGACACAAGTGGAAAATAGGATTTTGAAAGAACACTGATCAAATCTTTGGACCATGCTACATGATCTTACTTTACAAGCCTTAATGCTTGTATTTCACTCCATAATTAATTGCTTACATTTTGGATTAAGTTATTGTCCAGGTGATTAAACCTTTGTCCAGAAGATTATTTTCTTGAAAGTGAACTTGTTAGTACAAATCCTGTCCTAAGCCCATGCTTTGCTTAAATCCTATTTGTACTTCACCATAAGTCAGGGGAGTCAGCCCCTTTTAACCAACAACTTCAGTACTTCACCTTGGGACCTTGGAAAGTCTGACTTAGCTTAATATTCACGTTTCATCCAAGCCACCTTTTTGTTTAAAATCCCAAACCTTTTCTCTATAAATAAAGAAACCATTGACAAAGAAAGGGTCCAGATTTTTGCTAGAGAAAAAATCATAAAAAATCCTCAAACACTCAAACTCTCCCATATTCTCAAACTCTCCAACATTCTCAAACCTTCAAATCTCTAAGATTTTTTTTTCATAAAAAAAGCCTCAGTAGTGTACCATTCGATTCACTTCCCCTAAACTGTAGCAACCTTTGATTCGCACATCACCATCATATACTCTCTTTTGATTCAGTGACTGCCCAAACCAAGCAGTAACATAACTAGCTTCATGAAGATCCCCGCAAAAGATAGAACCTTGCTGACTCCAACCCCCAGTCGAAGGAGACAAAGGAAAATCGAAGGGCATGACTCCACTGACTCCAGACCCCAAATCGAAGGAAACCAAAGAACACAGAATCGAAGGGTGTTCCTGCCTGAATCGAAAGACCTTTTTTTTCTTTCTTTTGTTTTCTTGCCTTTATTTTATTTTTTCCTTTATAATTTCATACTATTCAATATGGTTGTAATAGTGTAAGGTTTTATCTTTTTGCATTTTATTATTTTTGTATGCTTGCTAGTAAAATAGGAAATGTATGGCAAGATAAAATCAACAAGTAGACAACCCCTAATCAAATACTAAATGCATGCGAATCAAACACACTATTCATACATGCACCCCTAGGGTAATTCCACTTGTTGCCTTATAAAAAAAATTGTCATGTTATGCATGTGGGATGTCTTAGAAAAAACAATTGAAATACAAGATCATAGTCCCTCGATGATGCTACAAATGTTGCCTTACAAGTGATCTTAGTCCCTACAAGAGAATGCTAAGATATCTCACAACATTGTTATCATGACTATACGATGACCCACGTCCGTCCCTTCACATCCAACAATGGGGCTTCTTACCAAATCAATGGTAAGATAGCAACATCTAAAGGAGGAGGAAAAACACATCTAAGACCTTTTGAGTAGGTAGATTACTTTTAGTTACTTGCTAAATTTCAAAACAAACATCCTTGCTATTTTCAAAAACAATCACATACACTTTCAAAACACTTTCCAAACATGAAATATTTTCAAAAGCTCAACACTTTGTATACGTTCTTATGAACGAGAACTATTACAAAGTTTGCCTAAACGATGGCACCTTTTCAAAATACTTTCAAAAACCACACAAAGCACATTTTTTCAAACAAAAGCAAGTGATCTAGCAAGTAACTAAGAGCCCATGGAAAACCATGGATGAAAAGGGTGCTAATACCTTCCCTTTTCATAATCTACCCCCCGAACTCAAGAAAATATCTCAAAGATCTTTCCTGTGCTTTTTCACCTTTCCTTTTGGATAAAAGAAAAGTCGGTAGCGACTCTTGCTAACCGCAACATTTGCGATAAAACGCAAAAACCTCAAGTCAGTTCTCCCACCGTATCACACTTACAATGAAAACAAAAAGAAGGGTTACAAAGGAATAAATTATGACTCAAGTCTCCCATGGGAGCTTCCTCTTTGTGTTTACATATGCATTAAGGCTCTACTCATCGTGAAGGCGTTTGGTCAGCTCCAATACTTTCTTCTCACTAGCATAGAAATGAGTCTCAAAGGTGTCTCTTTCTTCTTTCAGTTGATTCCAAGACTTTTGTAGCTCTTCAAGGTCAGTAGGAATATCTGGATGAAGAACGGTGTGAGGAATATCTCCTTCAGCAACCGGATCCACAATTACTGGTAGGACAACTGGATATGGCATTATAAGATTTTGAACACGAGATCACACCCATCTGAGGTAAGGCTCCAGAGGGATGGAGTTTTTCTGTCCCAAAGTCTTGCTGTCGATCTTATTCACCATGCCCTAAGCACGTATAAACCTTTGACGGTAACCTTGAGGATCAGTCTCGTAATCGAATACAATACCCTGGATGAGCATAACGTGAGGAGCGTCTCTTGGAGTATAACCAATTTGACGTAGAGCTAAGGCAAGGTTGTAAGTGATACCTCCCATTATGCCAAGGAGTGGTACATTAGGTAATTCCTCACATTGGTCAATAATAGTGATATCCTCATGAGATCGGGAACAGTAATAGATATCTTAATGAGAGAGTGACATTATCCTTTGAGAGCACCTCAAACCTTGTTCATTATTCATCACTGATCGGGGAAGGTGCGAAATAAACAACCTGGATAATAAAGGTATGCAACACATAAGAGTCCCTCTCTTACTCATAGTACGAGTGTGAAGAGAATGCAACATATCTCCAAGCAAAGTAGGCACATGATTATGAGTAAGAAATATTTTGATGGTGTTCACATCTATGAGTTGGTATGAATTAGGGAATAGTACCAAACCATAGATCAACAAAGCCAACATCTCCTCGAAATCATGAAAACTCATAGCATTTAGAAACAACTGAGCCTTCTCTATCAGAAATTTAGCAAGAAGTCCCTTGACTCCACTTCTTGTTTCCCAATTAGATACAATGTCAGACCGCTTCAGATGTAAGGTTGCTGCAATATCTTCTGGTTTGGGAACTTTCTCTAACCCGGTGAAGGGTGTCTGATCAAGAATAGGAATTCCGAGTAGCTTAGAGAACTCTTCTATTGTGGGTACCAACTGATAATATTTTGGTGACTTGAGAGTTTTCGGGACCCTTTGAGACTAACTCTTTAAGTTGGGAAGGTACCCTAACAAAGTCAATCAGGATAGTGTTTCTTCGAGCGGAGGCTATAACCCTACAATAAAGAATAATTATAAATCCCTAGGTCCTTCAAATGGATAGTGAAAATGTTATGTTATGATGATATAATGTTATGATTTCATGTTCATGTTAGAAAGGTAGTGAACATACACAAGTCACACAAGAGTCTTAGGTTTAAAGGCTTGCATGAAGCCCATAGGTAAGTACCATTCCCCATTGAAGTTAAGTTGGATTAACATGTCCTAAAATAGTAACTAGGTTCAAGGAATCACATATCACCGATCTTTCTCGTAGGCTTTATTTTAGCACAACAGCTGGCTTGCCACCAAAACATCCCAAAAGTAAAATCTCAATGAGTGCAATTTCGAGTATCAACCAACGTTGGACTGCACCAAAGCCGGCTATCTCACTACCTTATACTAGCGAAGATAGGTCAATTAAGGCTCTAAAAGTAAGTTAATGTTAACGACATCACGCGGAAGCCTAATGTTATCCTTGAGTGACTCAAGGAACATCAGTACAAACCAAAATGTCGCACTAATTGTAGCCATCATGTTAACCATATAGGTCTATGCGGTACAACCTTTATGATCTATTGCTACTTATCTAAGGAATCCTTAGATCCAGGTGTAGGATCTTACAAGCAATGAAACCCAAACAAAACCTTAAAGTAAATCAAGTAAAGCAAACAATTAAAAGCAAGTAAAGTGATCTTAAACTCTAAGGCAACCCCTCTTTTTTTAAGTAGTAATCCCCGACAGAGTCGCCAATTCTGTAATATGATAGGAGAATTGACTTTCTAGTTTTATCCAAATGTGCAGATAGCTAGATTCGCCACCGACTTTTCTTTTATCCAATATTTAGGAAAGGTGAAAAGAACAGGAAAGACCTTTGATAGATTTTGAGTTCGAGGGGGAGGGAGGAGGGTAAGTTATGAAAATGGAAGGTGTTAGCACCCTTTTCATTCGTAGTTATCTATGGGATCTTAATTTCTTAGCTCACTTTTGAAAATCTTGATTTGTGTATGTCATTTTATTGAAAATATTTTGAAATCGCCAATGTAACACTGACTTTATAATGATTCTTGTATCAATCCTCAAGAATGTATACAAAGTGTTATTTTTGAAAATATTTGTTTGAAAGTGTAGTGTGAAAAAAAGTTTTGAGAAGAGCAATCAATTAAGAGTTTCTTACCCACTAAAGTCTTTCTTATTATTTTCCTTCTCCTTTAGAGATAGTACTATCCATACCATTAGTTGGTAGGTAGCCCTATCTATTGGATGTGAAGGGACAGGCGTAGGGTCATTGTATGGTCATCGAAGGCAACAAGTAAGGATACTTTAGCAATTATATCAAGGGACTATCATCATTTTGTAGGCAACTTGAAGGGACTAGATCATTTTGTAGGCAGCTCGAAGGGTCATCGAGGGATTATGATCTTTATTCGAAAGGGACATGATGATTTCATCGAGGGTCTTTTGCTAAATTATCCCCACTTTCGAGGGACATGACCAATATGATAAGGCAACAAGAAGGGTTACCCTAGAGGTGCAAGAGTGATAAGGGTATTGATTCAGTTATTTATCTTGATTATTAGGGTTTTCTAGATTATTTTTAGTCTTTCCACGCAAACCCTAGTTACTAGCAGTTAAATATGTACAGAAAAATAAAGTGCGGAATGTAAAGTCCTAAGCTATTACATGGATTTGGGATTGGTAGATAATTATAAAAATTTGCGAGAAAGTAAACATATGCTATTAAATCTTGTGAGCAGTTACATAATTAGGAAAAAATGCGAGAAAAGAAATCTACGCTATTACAATTAAATAATAAAACTGACACAATTTTCTATAAAAATTAAATAGCAAAAAAAAAGTAAATAGAAAAAGAATGTTAATATCTTTTATGATTTTTTCGGTAGAAAAATAATTAAAGTTAATAATAGTAATTAAAACCTAAATCCTAATTTATTTTAATGTTAAGAAAAAAATCAATTTAATTAATTAGTAAGTAAAAAATATAAGAAAAAATTAATTACTAACTAAAACCCTAATCCTAATTTATTAGTTATTAAGAAAAAAAAGATTAGGTTAGTTAATTGTTAATTAAAAAATAATTAAGTAATAATTAAGAAAGAAAATAGAAAATTTAGGTTAGAAAAATAGGGTAAAAAAACTGCATAGGGTGGGTGTTGAACCCCCGCCCCCTGGCTTCACAAACTGCATTGCTTGCCGCTAGGCCAAGCGCCTGTTGGTGTTTAAGAAATAGGCATTGATTAATAGATATATAACTTGCGCGTTAGTTTGAAAAATAACAAAAAATAACTTTAAGACGCGGGGATCGAACCCACGCCCTTCACGTTACATGCCTTCGTCTCAACCAACTACATTGTGCTTCGTTTCTGTTATTAAAATATAAGCAAACAACTATATAATAAAGAAAGTGAACCAGGGAAGCGTCGAAGCCCTAGCTCCGGTCGTCTTCTCTGGTGAGAGTATTTTTAAACCTGCAAAATAACATGTGTTAGACCATAAAAAGGACCTAATTCAACCCTTACAAATTCAATGGTGGTGTTTGTTTGGCCTGAAAAAACTTGTATCATGAGTTTCAAAGAAGACATCTCAAACTTCCCTATCCATGGAAAAACATGATTCTCACGTTAGAGCTTTTGTTTTATGATTCAAACTCGTTCTATGTAACAACAGGAACTCATTTGGGTAGTTAATAAACATTAGCAATGCTTGAAATTAATTATATGAATGTTTGAAAGAAAAGCAAATAAGAGAAGATGATTATGCTTGTTTCAAGCATCAATGGCCATGACTTTTGACCTATTCTTACCCTTATATACCTCGGGAATGATTTGCAATGGATGGCTTGGACTGAACGTGGCTGGATCTTTGGTTTTGACTTTGCCCTAGTTCTGACAAAAATTGAAATTTTGAGAGTGTGTTCTTGAGGCAATTTTCGTGTGTGCCTTGGTCTGAATGTGTTCTTAATTTATAATGGAAGATTTAGGTCAACAAAAGTGGAATCAATCTTTTGTATTTCATGATCAAATTATTGATTGAAGTTTTGCATGAAATTTTTCTTTTTTTAGGCCAATCATGCACCAATCAATCTTTACACATTTTTTGCAAGTTGTCAGCAGCTATTTAGACTTATGATTTGATTCATAAATAGATCTTCATACCTTGATTCATTCACTTGGTATATTATTTGATTTATTTTTCTTTTAATTGAATAAAATCAAAAACAAAAGAAATAAAAACCACAAAAATAAATGAATGGATTTAGAAGTCTATTATAAGGTCAGGAACACGTTTGGACCTTAAAATATAGGCCCATTTGCCCAAAAATTCAAATTTTCTTAATTTGGATTTCATGCATTTTCTCAAAATTTCCCAACTTGCACAAATCATATCTCACTCAGTTTTTATCATATGAAGATGATCTTTGACTCTTTAGAAATCTAAATATATCCCCTACAATCTTCATGTTGGTCATTTTTTTCATTTGAAGCTTTTATCTTGATGTAAATTGCTTTGATAAAAAATGTTTTTTTGTTAACTTTTAAAATGACCTGTAATGTTTTGGCCCATATCTCTCAAATGAAGCATTTTAGACTTTGAGCTTAGAGTAACAAAGTTGTAGAGAATTGAATTTCCTTCAAAATGAGCTTTGGTTGATAAACTTCTGATGAAGTATGTGAAAGTTACGCTAGGTCAAAGTTTAGTTGACTTCTCCTTAAGAAAACCCTAATTTAGTAACTTTTGACTTTTGATGAATCTTGAGTTTTCTTGATTAATCATGATCAACCCTTGATCAAATGATGAATGTGACTTCAAAATGTTGATGTTGACCAAAAATATTGAAGTTTAACTATAAATTGGTCAAAGTTAACTTTTTTCCTAATGCAGTTGATTTTCAATCATATGACTAATTGACTGAGCAAACTTATGCTACAAGGCTTGGAATTTGGCATGATGATTCTTTGAGAAATGTGAGAAACCATGAAATCAACTTGAGGAATTAGAATTCCAATTTTCCTTAAGAGAAGCAAAACCCTAGTTGTAGGTCAACTGCTTAGAAGGAGGGTTTGTCTGATCAATCCTTGAGTAGTCTTGAGAAATTGAGAACCCTAGGAGCATGGGGAGACCTATTGAAATAATTTGTCTTAAATAATGGGAGGGAAACTTTTGGCGTACAACACTCATCATATCACACGCTTGAGCATTTGATTTGCTCAGCTATAAATAGAGGATGATATTTCATTCATTTCCCAAGATTTAGAGAGCGAGAAAACCTCTTCCAAACTTCTTACATACCTCTCAATTCTGCAACTTCGAATTCGATTTTAAAGCATTTCCAGTTCTAAATTCTTGAGCTATTAACCTTCCTTTAACTTCTATGAAGCTTACCACATCAAAAACAAGTAAATTATTCATTGAATCGAGCTATCCAAATCCAGTTTCAGAGCAAATTTATCTTACTTCGTTCAGGTAGTTTTCTTAACCAAATTGATCCAAACTAGTTACTAATTTGTTGTCCTCCTTCTTCTGATTCTCATACTTATTTTAGTTTGAATTTTCATAAAGAATTGAGAATTTATTTATAAATTTAGTTTTGCAATTTTTTACGGGTTTTTCTCAAATCGACTGTGTTGTGGTTTAAAGAAATGTTTCGCGAGGGTGAGGTTAGGATCGTCTGGAAGAGACAAATCCATTGACACTGGTTTTAGATTTAAACAATTATGTTTAAAGAATCTTATAAAAACTCAATGTGCAGGTGTCTGGAGGTTGAAAACGACCTACGTGTCGTTCTTCAACCAATGACTGTGTGACAATTGTTTTAATTTCATTGGTTTGTCTTTTATTGATTCTGTATGTTTTTTGCTGAAGTCCATATCAAGCAAAGCGCGCCAGATCCTTTGGATTTGATTACTAACGTGTTTTGACAATGATCAGATAATCCACATTATTTTGATATTATTTTTATTTTCTGATTTTTGTTTTAATTGTTTTAAACTTCAAAAATTCATAAAAAAATCATTTTAACTTCTAAAATTATGAAAAAATTATCAAAAATACTTTTGATTTTTTTATTTCTGATTTTTATTTTTTTACAAATTTGTGTGCTTTGGTATATTTTATGATATTTCACTTTATTTGATTTGTTTTAATTGTTTAAAAATACTTTATGTTCTTTTAAAACTCCAAAAAAAATATGGAAGGATCCAATAACCTCTTGACAAATATTGGTAACCTCATTTTATTTTTATTTTTGATTTTAGTATTTTTCACAAATTTTGGCTTATTTTGCTTATTCCTTTATATTTTAAAAATAATTTCTGACTTAAAAATTCTAAAAAAACTTGTCAACACTTCTTGACTCATGTTTGACTTCTGATATTTTGTAGGACTTTTTTGGGTGTTTTAATACATGTTGTATATTTTACCAATTATTTCCTATTTTAAAATCATTTAAATTTTGTTTTATATTGAATATATTTTATTATTTTTTGATTGATCCTGATTTAGATACTTGAGTACTATTTTGGGACAAGTTCCTCAACCTTATTGGATCTTGGGTGTTGATAGGTTGAAAAACCAAATCCACCAAAATGGATTAATGATGTTGATGATATTTGAAACCCTAGTTTCTTCTGATACATTAGGTTATACTATCATTCCCCTCCCTCTTCATCTTATTCCTTTCTTGTTTTCACTTGTACTACATATTTTTGGAGAATGATCTACATATCATTTCTATAACATGCTTAGTACATAGATTGTTATTGACCGACCTCAAAATAGGTGTGGCTTCTACATAAGTCCACTTACAATTGCTTAACATAGCGCTAAATTTGTCTCGATTCTAAAAATGATCATTCGTGGTCCAAACCTTTATTTACAAGCCCAAGTATGTTTTATTTGAAACCTTTGATCCAATAACTTTGAAGTTCATTGATAGGAGGCTTTGATTCTATCAATCCTCTAATGAACTTCATGAATTGCGGTCTAAGTGAATCATTTGAATAACATTGTTCATATCTGGTTACTTTTAGCACTTGAAATGAATAATATACTTGACAAAAATAAAATGAAACTTGTTGATGAGAAGCTTTGATTTTATCAACCTTCCAATGAGTTTTCAAATGCAAGCTTTAATATGGTCATTCAACTAACCTTCTAACTTCTAATTCACTAACAATTAACTTTACTTTATGCCTTTATTTTGTACCTTTATTTTTATGTACCATTTTTTTTAGAATTTACATCTCATTCTATTTTCCTTTTGTTCACTTGAGAATTTATCTTTATTTCATTTTATCTTTGTTCATCTGAGCTTTTATTTTCTTTTGAGAACAATTATAATCAACTTGAACATTAAAAGCTTTAAGGTTACTTGGACTATCTGGTTACTATCCTTGACATTTGGAGTTGTGGATCTCTTGGACTTAGGATTAGAAGCTTTGATACTTGAGGACCTTGTTTACTCCAAGGCATTGGGTTGATTTTCTTTGTGTGCAGGTTATTCTGATTGTATGTTTCGTTTGTGATTGAGAATTCCTCTGTATAAAGTTGTTACTCTGTCCAATTTTTGTGAAGACTTAATTCATCTGAAGCTTGGCTTTTCTCATAGGTTTAGTATTTTTGCTTGCTTGGATTTAATCTAAAGGATGGGAATTCTACATTGACTACTTCATGTCAAGTGTTGGCTTCTTGTAAGTTAGATCGTTCTTTTCCTTGAATTTTACCTTATGCTTTAAGATAGTCCCTTCATCTCCTCCTATCTTCTTTAATTTCAAAAAACTTTTCCCTCCTTTACAAAACTCTTATTGTTTTCAAACTTGAACCGTTTTCATAATAAACTTTGACTTCATGCTCGGGACATCAAACCTATGAACCCCCATGTTTGTGATCTTGTGTGTCATTGTCGCATCATCATGTATTCATGCACCCATGAGAATTCTTTAAACACATTTTCAAGGAACTTACGGTTGACTTTTGCAAATATCTCAGGTACTCTTTTGACCATAGATTTTGGAAGAAGAAAGACTCAGAAGTATAGTTTCAAGGATCCTAAGATAGAGGAACTGTAGAGTTTGATTCCTGAGATTGAGAGTCCTACAGATTTCTGGAAGAAGTATGGAGCCTTTGTTTCTCTTATGAAGCTCGAGATGAAGGAGGGTATTATTTCTACATTGGTCCAGTTCTATGATCTATTATACCGGTGTTTTACATTTCTTAATTATCAACTAGTGCCCATATTGGAGGAATACTCTTACTTACTTGGTTTACCTATTATTGAATGTGTTCCTTTCATATGTTAGAAGGATATCCCAAGTCTCATGAGATTGCCACCATAACTCACTTGAAGAAGTCTGAGATTGAGGCTAACATGACTACCAACGGAAGAATCAAAGGTTTATCTGCTAAATTTCTATTAGAGAAAGCTCGTTACTTCTCCAAGATGAAGAGTACAATTGCTTTTGAAGTTATCTTCTCTTTGCTTGCTTATTGGTTGTTCTTGTTTCCTAACATCGAAAAATTTGTGGATGTTAATGCCATTAGGATCTTTATGGTCGGGAATCTAGTCCCTACACTGCTAGGAGATACTTATTATTCCATCCATCTTCGAAATTTCTATCAGGAAGGAATGATCATTTGTTGCACATTGTTGTTATATAAGTGATTTATTTCTCACTTACCTCGGTCTGCTGCTTTTTGAGATGTCAAGAAGGAACTGCATTGGGCACTGAAGATTATGGCTCTCATTCATTGAGACATTGATTGGTATCATCAAACTTATTATAATGTGAAGATTATTGACAATTGTGGTAGTTTCCCTAATGCGCCTCTTCTTGGTACAAAAGGAGGAATTAACTACGATCTTATTCTTACACGTCGCCAACTTGGATATCCAATAAGGGACAAGCCAAAAACATTCATTTGAGTGGTTTGTTTCTGAAAGAAGGAGAAGATCACAAGGCAGCTAAGGAATAAATTGAGAAGGCTTGGCGCCATATTCATAGGAATGGTAGAAAAGATTTGGGACCAAGAGGAGTTGTTTCCTTAGAGCCTCATCTCCTTTGGGTACAAGCAAGGGCAATTCAGTTGAAGATGCCTTATTCTCGTGAGGAACCTATACCTGACATGTTTAAGTAGATTACTCCTCCTCTCTTAGATGATTTGGAAGAACTTCAGCTTGCCATAGTTAGGATGCAGTAAGAGAGGGAAGCATGGAAGAACAACTATCAGGCTTTAGAGGTGTCTTACTCGATAAAATTGAAAGAAAATAATGACTTGATTAAGATTCTTGAGAGTCATGTTATGGAGATGATGGAGAAGCAAGAGGTTTTATTTTCCTCTAGAGATCCGCCAAGTCCCGGTCATGCATTTTATGATTCTAGTGGATGGAAAGAAATTACCGACAAGTATGTAAAAGAGAACAAGCAGTTGAAGGATCAGATTGCAAGACTCAGGGGAAAGCTTCACTGTGGAGATATCTTCATCAGCTTTGGCTCCTTAGGATTTTTAAATTCTATCTGTATTCTCTTGTACTTAGGATTATTGAAACTTGTACTAAAAGTTGTAATCCATTCCACAGTTATTATTAAAATGAGATTTTTTTTGTATTTCCAAATGTGTTAGTTCCTCAATATTTGCAATTGTTTATAATTCTTTGAGTTCCTTGAATAAACACAATAAATTATGTGCATTGCATATCATGTATCATTTCACACATATTTTTCCATTCCTATCTTTCACAGGTGTCTTACTTGTTTCTCTGCTTCGTTCAGTCGGCAAGTGTCTCATCGCTACAATACTCAGGCTAATTCTAGAAAGAATATGGAAAATCTTAAATAAGAGAATCGTGAGATGCGCGAAGAAGTTACTAATTTGAGAGTTGATATAGTCAACCTGACTGCTTTGGTGGAATCGGTGGTGGCTGCTCATAATCAACCACCACCTCCTCCTCCTATGTCTCCTCATGCTACTCAACCATAACAAATGACCATTATTTCATAGGTTCTGTCAGTTCCCATCTCTGTTACTCCAGTTACTCCTACTCAATATCGTATGCCTTGCGGTTACCCGTGGGGAATGCCTGAGAATTTCATGCCAGAAGGTTACAATCCTGCTGCTCAAGTAGCTCCATTCGTTCAAACTGTTGTTGTTTCTTCACCTCATGTGGTGCATGATGTTCCTGTTGGTAATAATGAGATTCATCATGCTGCACCTCCTACAGTGAATGTTATTCTTGTTATTAATGAAGTTTATCATCTTGCTCCTCCACCAAGTGAAATTTTGGGCTTTTATGACCGAATGGATGACTTTCAGGATCAATTCAATGAAATGCATAAAGAAGTGAAGGCTCTCCAAGGGAAAGAGTTATTCGGACAGGATGCCAATGACCTCTGCTTAGTTCCTAATGTGAAAGTTCCAGCAAAGTTTAAGGTGCCAGAATTTAGAAGTACAATGGAAACTCTTATCTCCGTGACCACCTGGTGATGTATATCAGAATGATGTCCACTCATACTAATGACCAATGCTTACTTATTCATTTCTTACAGGATAGTTTAACCGGTGATGACTTGAAATGGTATATGGGATTGGATAGTAGTAACATCCTCACATTCAATGACTTGGGTGAAGCTTTCATGAAGCAGTATAAGTACAACATGTTTATGGCACCTGATGGTGACCAATTTAGAGAGATGGCTCAAAAAGATAAGGATTTATTTAAAGAGTATGCGCAGTGTTTGTGTGAGGTTTCTGCCCAAGTGGTACCTCCAATGGGAGAGCAAGAAATGACTAAGGTCTTCCTAAAAACTCTTGGTTCATTTTACTATGAAATAATGGTTGTGAGTGCACCAAGTGATTTCACTAAGATGGTAAGTATGGGTGTCCGTCTAGAGGAAGCTGTCAGGGAAGGACGATTGTCAAAAGATGAAGGTTCTAGTGGAACAAATAAATCATCATATGGGTTTTCTAAAAAGAAATAAGGAGAAACGAATGTTTTCATTTAAGAAATAAGGGTTACACCTTTGAGAAGACATCATCAACATCAAAGACAGGTTGCTTTAGTAACTCCGATCGTCAGTGTAGCTCCGACTGATGCTTCCTATCGGAGAGCACCTCAACAAGGTAATCAAGGTCAAGGTTAGAAGAGCGAAGCTTTTGATCTTATCCCAATGAGTTATGCAGAATTGTTTCTGGCTTTGATTCAGAAGAACCTAGTGGAGACTAAGCCTCCTCCTATTATACCTTCAACTTTTCCATGGTACTATAAGGCTGACCAAACATATGCTTTTCATCAAGGAGCCTCTGGGCACATCATTGAAAACTATTATCCATTGAAGTTTGAAGTTCAGAAGATGGTAAGATTTGGTCTCTTGTCTTTTAAAGACATTGGTCCAAATGTGAAAGATAACCCACTACCCAAGCATGGAGGTGGAGGTGCTATAAATATGGTCGTTGGTTGTCTTGGGGATTTCAAGATTTTTTATATCAACCTGGTCAGAGGTAACTTAGTGAAGATGCATGTTAATCTCTATGAGTTCAGCTATTATACACATGATCATGCCATTTGTAGTGTTTGTAGTACGAATGTTCATGGATGTAATAAAGTGAGAGTTGATCTTCAAGAGATGATGGATGAAGGCCTTATCCATATAATCATACCAAGGGTTGAATATGAAGAAGAGGTGAATATGGTTTAAGGTTATCCTGACGAGTTCCAGATTTTTGATGTAAACTATATGTATACTGATCTGGTACAGCTGCACGCCACATTTTGTCACATGGATGGCCATGAGTTACATCATTATGGTTCCTGTCAAATTTGTTGTAGGGATTCATGTGGTTGTTCTGTTGTAAGAAGAGATGTTCAATTGCTTCTAAATAAAGGTACTATCAGATTCACAGGAAACAGAGATGATTATAATGGAGTTAATATGATTAAAGACTACTATATTGAGGCCATGTTTGATGATGAGTATGTTTTTGTCGATGAGTTATTTTCTTTTGATGAAGGTATATTGATTATGTGGTTCTTGAGTATTCTGAAAAAGCAGGGGTGAATGTCATTATGCCAAATTTTGGTGTTTCCGCTCCTTTAGAGATTACATATCGCAACAAACCTGCTTTTTCTCCCGTAGTAATTTGTCTGCCTGGTCCTATCCCATATGAATCAGATAAACTTGTTCCTTATAAGTACAATGCAACTATCCTAGAAGATGGTTTTGAAATTCCTATCCAACCTTTATCCCATGTTGAGAATATTGTTGAAGCTAGTCGGGTAACTCGTAGTGGTCGTGTCTTCGCCCCTAGATTTCGAGGAGATTTTAATTCTAGTAAGAAGGTTGGAGAATGTTGAACCTGTGAAAATTGGCGGGGGAATCTAGTGGCGCTGCCTTGGAAAAGGATGTTGATGATCTGTTGAAAATCATTAAAATGAGTGATTACAAGATTATGGATCAATTTTTGCAAACTCTATCTAAGATTTCCATTTTAGTCTTGTTGATGAACTCTTCTGCTCATCAGGAATCTCTGATGAGGGTGTTGGATCAGGATTTTGTTAAAAGGGATGTGTCTCTGGATCAGTTCAACGGTGTTATGGGGAATATTACGTTTTTAACGATCTGGGTTTTTGTGATGAGGACTTGCCTTATGAAGTGAGAAACCATAACCTGGCACTGCATATATCTATGAATTATAAGAATGACTCTTTGTCCAATGTGTTGATTGAAAATGGATCTAATTTTAATGTAATACCAAGAAGCAGTCTCATGAAGCTTAAATACCAGAGAACTCTTATGCGCCCTAGTGGCAATATAGTAAAAGCTTTTGATGGTTCAAGAAAGTCTGTCATTGGAGAGGTGGATTTACCTATTCACATAGGTCCACACTTATTCCAAGTCACCTTTCAGGTTATGGACATTGTCCCATCCTATAGTTGTTTATTGGGACGACCATGGATCGATGAAGCAGGAGTTGTTACTTCAACCTTGCATCAGAAACTGAAATTTGTCAATGAAGGAAAGGTAGTTATTGTGAACGGTGAGAAGGCTCTGTTGATATCTCATCTGTCCTTCTTTAGCATTATAGAAGCTGATGAAGTCATTGTTGGAACTCAGTTCCAAGCTTTGTCTATTGATAATATAAGGAAGAATGAAGATTATATCACCTTATTTAAGGATGCGCAACAGATAGTGCATAAGGGCTCTAGAAAGGTGTGGGGGCAGGTTATTAATCCACCTGTGAACAGGAATGGGTATGGTTTGGGTTTCTCCATGAAGAATGAAGTTGTGAAGCCAAAGTCTACTTTGAATAAATATCAAGACATCTTTCACAATGCAGGATACATTCATCCGACTACTCTAAAGATCGACGTTATTCTCGAAGATGGGCCAGAGCAAGAGATGTCAAACTTTGTGACACATGGATTCAGAATCAAGAATTGGATCATTGTTGATGTTCCTTCTTGCATTCACATTTCAAATTAATTTGTTTTTTGTTTGTCTTTTCAAAGGTCTTTCACTCTACCCAAGGTGAAAGTGATGTTGTATGGGCGTGTCTTTTGTTTCGATTTTTAAGATCATTAATAAAAGTTGTTTTTGATTTCTAAATTGTGTCTTTATTTTCTATTTTTTCTTGGAAATGGTAATCAGAAAACACCTTTCAAAATAAATAATAACAGTAAATAAATATGCATAATCACTTGTTACATGTGTCAGGTTCTAAAATCAGTCATAAATCATACGTGCAGATTAATTAAAAAACTCGTTGAATGCAATGACCCTGCACCCTACCCAAACTTTAAATATCTTATGTATGTGGCTGAAGAAGAAGAATATGATGAAATCCAAGAAGATGTTTCACGGTTGCTTGAGTGCGAGGAAAATACCATTCATCTGTATAAAGAGTTGTTGGAGACGATTAACTTGGGTTTAGAGGAAGATCCGAAAGAAGTCAAGATTGGGGAACTGCTTCTTCCCTATGTGAAGAGAAGGTTGATTGAGTTTCTGAAAGAGTACGAGGATATATTTTCTTTCTCTTGCCAATACATGCCTGGTTTAGATACCGATATTGTGGAACATTATTTGCCGCTAAAACCATAATGTCCACTAATCAAGTAGAAGCTGCAAAGAACTTATCCTGACATGGCAGTGAAGATTAAAGAAGAGATTTTGAAGCAGATGGATGATGGTTTTCTTGTGATATCAGTGTACCCTCAGTGGATTGCCAATATTGTTCCCGTACTAAAGAAAGACAGAAAAGTCTGCATGTGTGTTGATTATAGAGATCTAAATAAAGCAAGTCCAAAAGATGACTTCCTATTGCCACATATTGATATGTTAGTTGATAGCACAACAAAACTCAAAGTGTTCTCGTTCATGGATGGATTTTCCGGTTACAGTCAAATTAGGATGGCTCCTAAGGACATGGAAAAAACAACGTTTATCACACCCTGGGGAACATTCTATTACAGAGTGATGCCCATCGGGTTGAAGAACGCTGGTGCAACGTACCATAGGGCTATGAAAATCATATTCCATGACCTGATGCATAAGGAAATTGAGGTAAATGCTGATGATTTGATAGCCAAATCTCAGATGGAGGAAGGGAATATAGAAGAGTTGTTGAAATTGTTTCAGCATTTGAGGAAGTATCGTCTCTACTTGAATCCAAATAAGTGTAATCTTAGTGTTCATTCAGGAAAGTTTCTAGGTTTCATTGTCAGCCAAAAAGGAATTGAAGTTTATCTTGATAAAGTTAAAGCAATTCAATAAATGCTTGCACCAAGGACTGAAAAGCAAGTTAGAGGCTTCCTTGGATGTTTGAATTACATTTCTAGATTTATTTCCCATATGACTGCAACATGTGAACCAATATTTAAGCTGTTGAAGAAAGATCAAGGTTGTGTATGTATGGATGAGTGCCAAAGGGAATTTGAAAGAATTAAAGAGTATGTGATTGAGCCTCCTATCTTGCTCCCTATTGTTGAAGGAATACCTTTGATAATGTATCTGATTGTGTTGGATAACTTCACGGGCTGTACTTTGGGACGACAAGATGAAACAGGAAGAAAAGAATATGCCATTTATTATTTGAGAAAGAAGTTCACTGACTGTGAGTCACGATATTCTATGCTATAAAAAACATGATGTGCTTTGGCCTGGGCGGCAAAGCGATTGCCGCAATATATGTTGAATCACACAACTTGGTTGATTTCCAAAATGGATCCAATTAAGTATATTTTTGAAAAGCCTGCACTTACTGGAAGAATTTTCCGTTGGTAGATGATATTGTCTGGATATGATATTGAATATCGTACTCAGAAGACTATTAAAGGCAATGTGTTGGCGGAGTACCTTGCTCACCAACCACTTGATGATTATCAGTCTGTTAAATATGATTTCCCTAATGAGGACGTGATGTATTTGAAAGTAAAAGATTATGATGAACCTTTTCCCGAGGAAGGTCCTGATCCTGAATCCCGATGGGGTGTGGTGTTTGATGGAGCTGTAAATACTTATGGAAAAGGAATTAGTGTCGTGATTATCACTCCCTACGGGTCACATATCCATTTTATTGTAAGGTTGACATTTGATTGTACCAATAACATGGCACAATATGAAGCTTGTATCACAGGTCTTGAAGAGGCCATAGATCTTATAATCAAAATTCTTGACGTATATGGTGATTCAGCTTTGGTAATAAATCAGATCAAAGTGAAAAAATATTGTTACAGGAGGCCTGACATAACCACCCGTGTAACCTGACACGGGCCGTGTCAGGATGAAATGTGTGCAAAAGTGGGAAATCAGAGGGCTGACACGGGCGGCCGTGTCACCGAACATGGGTCGTGTCAACATGCCTCGAACTTGAGAAAAGAAAATAGAATACCAAAGGGCCAACATGGGTTGTGTTGGCCAGTGATGCTAATTTTCGTTGTTTTCCTTATTTTTCACTATGTGTGGCCTACGAGAGTGTTTTGGGTATTTCCAACCGACCTAAGTGGATTTTTCACTATTTAGATGAGTTTTCATGATGGATTAGAGGACTTTTTGCTAACGGATAATTTCTATGATTGAAGATTGAAGCATATGCAATTGTTGGAGAATAGAGACTTTTCATGAGCAGAAGCAATTGAAGATCAAAGTTCACCCGTAATTTGTATGGTCTAATTTTTATTTTGAAATTACTTTGAACAACATGAGCAGCTAAACCCCCAATGCTAGGGAATGTCCCTGATTTGATTTTGTAAATGACTTAGAGTTCTAATTTCTTTAATGCAATAGTTTTCATATTCAATTTGATCGTTCAATATTTTTAATGCTTTCCTTATCGGACCAACAAGGATTGATTTACGATTAACAATCAGCTGGATCACAGTTGTTAAGGTTTTTGTACGATTAGACTATAGTAGATATCACCTAGGACTACGGATACCCTATAATTACCAATTAATTCTTGATAACACTATTGCTTTATTTCTTCATAATTCTCTAAGGACTTAGGGTTTAGGATGAATGTTCAAAGGTTTTCCCACTAAGGACTTAGGGGAAAATAAACTAAGGTTTTCCCAATTTATAATTCTGCTTATCTTTAAGTGATAAATTGAAAACAAAACCCAATTTAAGTTTTTGTTTAATTGAACCACGAATTTAACTCGATACTTATACGCAGTCCTCACGATCGTTATTCGAGAAATTTTCCTATTATTACTATAGAGACAAAATAGTACACTTGTTATTTTATCGATCAATCACCGAGCACCTTTAAATGTGTATTTTGTATATGTGTTTTTCATGTTTACTAACCTTTAACTAAAATCCAAAAATATGTATGTATTTCCTTTTATGCTTTGTACATTGTAAGTATAGAGCCAAGTGCATTTATCTCACCTCCTAAGATAGGGTTGTGAAGATTGATTCTTAGTCAGCTAGCTATTCATTGGACTTTAAAAGCTTGAACTTAAAGGATATGACCCTAGCATCAAATTTCTATGGTTTGAGAACTCCCTTAACTTCATTTGGTCAAATTTGTCTCAAAGGTAGTGGTTGGATTCATCAAGAAACTTCATAGGTTCATGTGTTTATTTTCATGCCTTCTCTAACAAGTTTCATCAAGCAATGACTCTTCTCATCAAGTGTGCATCAAGATAACATCATTTGAAAGTCTAATGTGATTCATCAGGCATTAGCTTGCAAGAAAAGATCAAAAGATTCAAAGTTGATCCAAGTGGTTTCACCTAATTTGATAAGTCCTTGATTCTATGATGACAAGTGCATAACTCTCTCAATTTTCAATATTTTGACGTGGTTCTTTTTGCTATGTACTCTTCTCATCATTTACAACAACTTATCTTCACATGATAATATCCAATTGTACAAGGAAAATTATCAAACGTTTGAAAAGATTACAAGTCATTTGAAAAAATCATTAAAATATTTAACTTGACTTCAAAAGATCATAACTTGGTCAATTTTCATCTCCTTAAGATCATTATTTTTTCTAAAACAGTCTTGAGGATGTCTACTACAATTATGATTTAAAGTTCAAGATCTAAAAGTGTTTGGAAAGTTATAAAATTAATGAAAACATTATAGGTCATTCATGAATTTTTCAATAAATTTTTATCAACTTCCAAGGACTCTCATTCATTTTTTTGATGATTTTTGAGTGATCTTAATTCCACAATTATATTTGAGGAGTCTACTTCATTTAATCTTCAATGGTCGAGAGTTAATTTTGAGTGGCAGGCCATGTAAGATTGCAAAACATTATAGGTCATTATGAAACTCTATACTTAGAAATTTTTCGAAGTGTGAAAATCAGTTGGTTTTTTCCAACTTCAAAAAGACACAACTTTCAGCTCAAATGTCTAATTGGGGTCTTTCTTGGCACATTATAAAGTTTGTGATCTTGTCTTTCAAATTCAAAAAGAATCAAATCACAAAACCTCCTCAATTGTGAGCTATGCAGTTTTTAACCTGGCACCATGGATTAACAGGGAGTACAACTTCAATATACGCTGTTTTACATGATGTTAAAACCGGAAAAGATGGCACGGCGGGAAAATTAATTTCATCTCTTTGCCTTGTGGCACTCCTCTGTATTATAGGTCTTAGGAATCATCAAAAAGAACTTTGAAATTGACCAAACTTATTGAAAAACATTTTCTGCACATTTTTATTTTAATGTGTCGACATATCTGAGTTTCAGGTCAACACATGTAACTGCGTTTTTAAGCCTGTGAGCTTCTGTAAGTCACAGGTCGACACATGCATCATACAGGTTGACACATACTGAAAGATTTATGAAATTAAAGAAATTCTTATTTTATGTGTCGACACATCCATATTTCAGGTCGACGCATTTACTCACGTTTTAAAGCCTATAGCTACTGACATGCTCAGGTCGACACATAAAGTCTTTCAGGTCGACACATGCAAATTTTTTATATAGTATGTGTCGATACATACGAGTTTGAAGTCGATATATAAACTTTGTTTTGGTAAATTTTTCATTTTCTTTTATTCCAAATTTGTCCTTTTTGCTCTAAACTTTTCCAAACTATAAATACCCATTCGTGCATCATTTCTAACTTGATGATACCATAAAATTATCCTAATTTTTCTCTTCATCTTCAACCTTCTAATCTATGCATACACACCAACATTACATTATGATGATGTTCCATCGGGGTGCCATCTAGACAAAGAATTGAAGATTTCCAATTGGTTTGGGTTGAGTTCTTGTAGGGGTCTTCATCCAGAAAAACCATCGGGTTTTTCCTCCAACATCATTTGTTGAATTGGGGTTTTTATCCAAGATTGTGCGAGAAGGAATTGTCCATTTGAAAAATACCTTGGAGTGTTTGAAATCTTTTCAAGGAACCTTAGAGTGTTTGAAATCTTTTTAAGGAAATAGCAGGAATTGGATGATAGAATCGGTGATCTTGTGTTGATAGTGTGCAATCAGATTTACTCGAGTGAAAAATCCCTTGGAGTGGTTGAAATCTTTGCAAGGAACCTTGAGGTGTTTGAAATCCTTTAAAGGAAGTAGCTTAAGCGGCAAATAGGTTACATCTATCGGTTGATTTTATCTTGCACGCCAAGTGTTTGATAAAACGATCAAGTTAGTTATTTGATTATTTAGCCTTGGAAATAGCAGTGCAAAGTGATTGTGTTCAAACAATAAATATGCGGATTGTTTATTTGAGTCTGTATTGATCAATTACTCAATTTTATCTTAGATTTATATTTAATAATTTGTATTTTCGAGTTTCCAATAAGTTGTTTTTTAGACGACTTATCCAGTTAATTGCTTCCGTATCAAAAAATTTTGAAAACAATTAAATTCTAGATTTATGTCTAGAATAAACTTTTTTGTGTGCCTCTATTCACCCCCCTCTAGATACGCATTATCGTCTAACAAGTGGTATCAAGAGCCCGATTGATTCCGGCTTAAGAAAACTCTTTAGAAAATGGCTTATGAACCTAAGGGGGGTCATAAGAGAGATCCAATTTTCACGGGAGAAAGTTATACTTATTTGAAAGCTGCTTTGCAAATTCATATCAAATCATATGACAAACGTGTTTGGGAAGCCATTTAAAATGACCCAACAATTGTTACATATGATGTTGATGATATTACTATGCCTAAGCCGGAAAACATATCGGATGAAAATGATAATAAAAAGTGGTCTTACAGTTGGAAAGCTAAGAACATCATCATATCCGCACTTGGTGTTGATGAGTTCTATTGCATTTCCCATTGTCAAACCGCTAAGGCTATGTGGGATAATCTACAAGTTTCCCATGATGGAACTAATAAGGTCAAACAAGCTAGGATTAATACACTCACTCAAGAGTTTGAACTCTTTCCATGAAAAATGGTGAAACCATTGCAGAAATTCAAAAGAGATTCTCTCATCTTATTAATCATTTGAACTTACTAGCTAATCCTATTTCCAATGTTATCGCTATTAATAAATTTTTGAGATGTCTTACTAGGTGTTGGCAACCTAAGGTCATTGCGATCAAGGAAGCTAATAATCTTGAAACACTTGATCTCACTGCACTTTTTGGTAAGCTTGAAGAACACGGGCAAGAACTCAAATGCTTGGATAAATATGAAAATAAGCTTGAGAAGAAAAATAAGAATAAGAAAAATCACAAGGAGGAATTTTTGAAGTCCAAAGATCTTAAGGCTTCTAGCTTTAAATCCTTAAAAGAAGAGAAAAGTAAGGATAGTGGCTCTAGTGATGATGAGATTTCAGATGATGAAGAAATGGGACTATTTGTGAAGAAATACAATAGGTATATTCGGAAAATGGAATTAAACATTCTGACAATAATCTCATGAAGTTTAGAAGGAAATATTCCTCCCTCAAAGAAGAGAACAACAAAAAGAACAAAGGAAAGGTTATTTGCTACGAATGTGGTAAGCCCGGTCACTACAAACTGGATTGTCCATCTCTTTCCAAAAAGAAAGGAAAATTCCAAATAAACAAGCCTAGACAAGCCTATGTTTCTTGGGAAAGTGAAAGTGAATCCTCAAGAGATGAAATCTCAAGTGAGAGTGATGAAGAGGCAAATATTTCATGGAAAATCATTGACAAGGCAAGAAAAAGGATGTAAGTTTTAAATACTCTAACATTTCCTCTTTGTCTTATAATGCATGAAAAGTGAATTTGAAAAACTACAATTAGAGTTTATAAATGCTAACAAAATATTGGCCTCCCAAGAAAAGTCTTCACATTTTTAGAGGCTAAGGTTGATGAAACCAATGATGAGTTAGAAGCATTAAAAGAACTTATTGTAGATATTTCAAATCATGAAAAAGGGGATGATCCTTCTTACAAGTATGGTTGTAACACATGTCAAATTAGGCAACAAGAAGTAAGTACTCTTGCTACCAAATTAGATAGTCTACATCATCCCATTGAGAACATGCATATTAGGTCCTTGAAGGTTGAAAAGCCTCATAAAAATTACTCTTTGATTAAGAAAGAACCTAATATTATTATTAATCTCATCGTAGCATATTTTGTCACTATTGTTGCAAAAAGGGTCACACGATTGAAAAATGCAAGTTTAGAACTTTTTGACTCCTAAGGTTGATTTTCAATGGTAGCCCAAACGCAATATTTATTTAACTCACTCTCAAGGACCCAATGAGAATTGGGTACCTACCACCCTTGTTTTATTTTTGTAGGTTAAATGTCTGGATGCTATGATGGGAAAGTGGATTCTCGATAGTGGATGTTCAAGATATATGACAGGAGACATATCGCTCTTCTCTGACTTTGTGGCGAAGAAGAAAGGATTTGTGTCCTACGGTGATCACAACAAAGGTTCAATACTTAGAAAAGGTAGTATAGGTAATCCCTCAACTATTACTATCTTAAATTTTATTTTAGTTGAAGGTCTTAAACATAATCTTCTTAGTATTAGTCAACTATGTGATAATGGATATAAAGTGTCTTTTGCAAAAGATTGTTGCATAATTGAACATAGTGAAAAGAAGGATTGTATGTTTAAGTGTTTGAGGGTTAGTAACATTTATATGCTTGACTTAAGAGAGATTTCCTTGAATAATTCTCAATGTCTTGTTACCTTGAGTGAAGACTCTTGGCTATGGCATAGACGTTTAGCTCATGTCAACTTTGACTTACTTAATAAAATAGTCTCAAAAGATTTAGTGATCGGTCTACCAAAAATAAAATTTTATAAAGATCACCTATGTGATGCATGTCAAAAGGGTAAGCATACAAAATCCTCTTTTAAATCTAAGAAATTTATTTCTACATCAGACCACTTGAGCTCATTCACATGGATTTGTTTGGTCCCTCGCGGGCTAAAAGCATAGGTGGAAATTATAATGGTTTAGTGATTGTAGACAATTACTCCAGATTTTGTTGGACTTTCTTCTTAAGTAGAAAAGATGAAACATTCGTAGCTTTCACACGTTTTGCCAAGATTTCTTAAAATAAAATGAACTCAAAGATAGTTGTTATTCGAAGCGGTCATGGAGGTGAATTTGAAAACCACCTCTTTGAAGAATATTGTGATAAATTTGGTATTGGACATAACTTTTCAGCTCCTAGAACTCTGAAACAAAATGGTGTTGTTGAGAGGAAAATTGTGTTTTATCGGAGTTGGAAAGAACAATGCTTAATGATTATGGTCTACCAAAATATTTTTGGGCCGATGCTATTAGCACGGCATGTTATGTCTTGAATAGGGTAATTATTCGTCCAATTCTTGACAAAACTCCTTATGAACTTTTGAAAGGTAGAAAACCAAATTTATCTCATCTTCATGTCTTTGAATGTAAATGTTTTGTTTTAAATAATGGAAAAGACAATCTTGGGAAATTTGACGCGAAAATCGATGAAGGTATTTTTCTTGGATACACTCAATCTAGTAAATAATATAGAGTTTATAAGAAGAGAATACTTATTGTTGAAGAGTCCTTTCATGTTAATTTTGATGAGACTTCCCCAAATAGTGTTGAGAAAGGTAGTTCTTTTCATGGTTTAGGTGCATCCACGGAAGACATACGCAAAGACACCGATGAAGTAGTTGATCAACCTAAAGCGGTGGAGATTGAGGAAGATAGAGATAGCACCTAATAAAAGAAGCATGATGAAGGTCATGAAGAAAATTATGGTCTTCCTTTGGATTGGAGAACATCCAAAGATCATCCTCTTGACAACATTATAGGTGATATCAAAAAAGGGGTAACAACTCGCTCTAAAACAAGTAATCTTTGTTGTCATCATGCTTATGTATCACAATTTGAACCTAAAAACACTAACAATGCCTTACTTTATGAGCATTATCTTATTTCCATTCAATAATATTTAAACCAATTTGAAAGAAATGACGTTTGGGATCTTGTCCCTCATCCTACAAATCAACAAATCATAGGCGCTCGATGGGTATTTAGGAATAAGCTTGACGAACATGGTGTGATAATAAGAAATAAGGCTCGTCTTGTGGCTCAAGGATATAACCAAGAGGAGGGCATAGACTATGAGGAGACTTATGCTCTGGTGGCCCGATTTTAGTCTATACACCTTTTATTAGCTTATGCTTGTTTTAAGAACTTCCGATTATTTCAAATGGACGTAAAAAGTGAATTCCTTAATGTATACATAAGTGAACAGGTGTATGTTTCTCAACCTCCCAGTTTTGAAAATGATGAGTTTCCTAATCATGTTTTCAAGCTTAAATGTGCATTATACAGTTTAAACAAGCCCCCAGGGCATGGTATAATAGACTTAGCAAATTTTTGCTTGAATAAGGATACTCTAGAGGGAAAGTTGACACTACTCTCTTAATTAAACATCAAGGGAAGCATATTTTATTAATTCAAATTTATGTATATGATATCATTTTTGGATCTACTAATATGAATCTTGTCAAGGACTTCTCTAAGCTTATAGAGAGAGTTTGAAATGAGCCTAATGAGGGAGTTGAACTACTTTCTTAGGCTGCAAATTAAACAACTCGATGAAGGAACATTTGTATGTCAAACCAAATATTATCTTGAATTACTTAAGATATTTGGAATGGACAGTGCTAAGGAGATTGACACTCCCATGGCAACAAACTCCAATCTAGACAAGAATGAGAAAGGTAAAGATGTTGAGGTAAAAAGGTATAGAGGTATGATCGATTATCTTCTTTATCTTACAAAATCTCGTCCTGATATTATGTTTAGTGTTTGTATGCGTGCATGATATCCAGCGGTTCCCAAGGAATCTCATTTAAAGACTGTAAAATGAATCTTTAGATACCTCATTGGTACCTTGAAATTCGGGCTTTGGTATTCCAAGGGAAACAATTGTAATTTGGTTGGATACTCCGATTCCGGTTTTTCCAATTACAAATTGGATAGGAAACGTACTAGTGGAACTTGTCACTTATTTGCAAAATTCCTGGTAAGTTGGCATAGTAAAAATAAAGTTTTCGTAGCTTTGTCAATTGCCAAGGCGGAATATGTGGCAGCCGGTAGTTATTGTGCACAAATATTATGGATCAAAGAATAACTATTGGACTTTGATATTAAACTATCACGTATTCCTATCATGTGCGACAACACTAGTGCCATAAATCTAACCAAAAATATGGTGCTACATTCAAGGTCTAAACACATTGAGATACGTCACCACTTTCTTCGTGATCATGTTGAAAAACGGGATGTTATGTTTGAGCATGTTGATAATCAACTTGCTGATATTTTCACTAAACCACTCGCAACTGAATCTTTTGCCAACATACGTGTTGTACCCCAATTTTCCCCCTAAGATCCCTTTATCATACCATATTGATTCAATCACAACAAGATCACATTACGGTTCTTGGCTCTCCTTCCTACCTTTAGCTTAGCTCTTTGAGGAATCACCAAGCACCTTGACTTGTTTTCTTTTGTGATCATGAATATTTTGTCTTGATTTTTCCTTTTAATTAATAAAATTCAATGTTGGTTTGTCTTGCTTGTTACTAATGTAGGTAAAGGAAATGAGATTTAGCAAGTTGCTCCATGGGTTCATGAGTTTATTTCCATGCTCTAGGCAATAAAGCTTGAGAAGTCCAAACCTCACCATTGAATTTTTCTTGGAAGGGATGGCATGGTAAGTTTTATTTTGGCTCACTACATTCCCAAGATATCAAGATTGATTCAAAAGTGCAAGGGATTGATTGAAGAAGTTGTCATGTTTGGACAAAGTCTTATTCCCATTGATCACAAGTGCATATTTCTTTCAATTATCAAGATATGGAAGTGGTTTTGGTGGCTATAAGTTCTCATTTTCATCCTAAACAACTTATATTTACAAAGCAATTGTGTTGGTACAAGAAGTTTGTTCAAAATTGTTAAAGTTCCTCAAAGCATTTTCTTGATCTAGGAGCTAGGGTTTTGAATTTCAAAGAAGCATATCTTGCTCATCTTTTGGTATTTTTGAGTGATTCAAAATAAATCCTTATCTTCAAATGGTTATCAACAAATCACTTCAAAAGTTTCAAGGAGTTTTAATGTGTAAGAAACTTGATGATGAAGAAAGATTACAAGTCCTCTAGATGAACCCCCATTTTCCCATGTGTGACTTCAAATGAGCATAACTTGGTCAATTTTTATCACCTTAAGCCCATTATTTTTCCATAATGATCTTGAGGATGTGAACTTTATGCCTTCTTTTATGTGAAAAGTGAGAAAATGGATGGAAGATGCCCTAAGGATACAAAAGATTATAGGTCATTTCATGATTTTTTTTCCAACTTCAACAATTCATAACTCTCAATTTTTGGAGATTTTGAATGGTTAAATTTTCAAAATGTTATTCAAGAGGTCTATTTCATTCCATATTTTTTAGTCAAGAGAAAATTCCAAGTGGAAGGCCATGTTTAGATGCAAAACATTATAGGTCACTTTTGAAGAAAAATTTGAAATATTTCTAAGTATGGAAAGTCAACCTTTTTCCCCCAACTTTGACTCAATGCAACTTTCAGCTCAAGCATCCATTTGATTCCATTATTTTTCCATTGTGAAGCTTGTAACCTCATCTTTCTAAAGCATCAAGAATCATACCTTAAGACCCCTTGAGCTAAGAATTCCATTGGATTGAACTTGGTAACTTGAGACTGAAGTTTCTTCATAAGTCGGAATTTGAAATTCATGTTTTGGCCCCTAAACATCAAATTAGAACGCGTTTGTAATCTAAACATGTTTAACCAAGTTGCCAAAGTGGATTAGAGCCTTAAAACGCATGGATTGAATGAGTTTTGATGGAAATCAATCACACTTTGCTCGTGCATCAGGTTCACAAGATTTCCCTCAAAACTTCATCATTTCACATGCTTGAGCATTCCATTTGATTCCCTATAAATAGAGGGTCATCCCCTATTCATTTACTCAAGCTTTAAGAGCCAAAAATACTCTGTCAAAACCTCACACAAACTTCGAATTTTTGAAATAAGTTTCTGAGATTCCAACCTTTCCTTCCAAAATTATTTACACATCCATCTTC
Organism: Vicia faba; assembly: GCA_948472305.1. NCBI lineage: Eukaryota > Viridiplantae > Streptophyta > Magnoliopsida > Fabales > Fabaceae > Vicia > Vicia faba. Next base: position 173,086,587 of record OX451740.1, on the reverse strand, counting down.
CTTAAGCATCATACAAACTCTCCAGCACTTAAACCAAGCAAAATGAGCCATAATTCAAGCTACAAAAGTCAAGTTTCAGAGCTTCTTTCTTGAACTTCAAAAAGGTAGAATTCTCCACCATTTGGATCCAAATAAATCACTAACTTGTTCTACTCATTCTCCTTATTCTAGTGCTTCTTACAATTTTTAAATCCATTGAGAATTGAGAGAGAAATATCAAATTGAAGGTGCTCGCTATTTTCTGGGTTTTTGATTCATATCTCTTTGTATACTTTACTAAATTTGGCGCGATGGTGGTGTTAGGATCATCTTGAAGAGACGAATCCAATGATACTGGTCTGGGATCCTAATTTTTCCTATTGAAAGATCTCACAAAATCTCTATTGCAGGGTGGCTGGAGGTTGAAGACAATGACATGTCTCGTCTCAGCCAATGATAGCGTGTCAAACGTTTTAATTTCATTGGTTGCCTTTTTTCTGATTCCCTGTGCATCTTACTAAGGTCCATATCAAGCACAGCGTGTCTGGTCCATTGGATTAGCTTACTAACGCGTTTTGACTATGATCTGATGGCCCATGTCTTTTTGGTTTTACTTTATTTTTCTGATTTTATATTTTAATTGATTTAATTTTCAAAAATTCATGACTCTTTTATTTTTTATCCAAAAATTATGAAAAAATTCACAAAAATACTTTGAATTATTTCTGATCTCATAAATATTTTTTCATATTTTTATTTTGAAAATTGTTATTTTTTATATTTTTTGCATTGTTTTCTTTATTTTAATTACCTTAAAAATACTTTCTGACATTTTTTAATTCTAAAAAATTTTCCTAAATATCATTTTGCATATTTCTGACTTTTTGAAAATTTTATGGAATTTTATATTGATGTTTTCTATTTTCTATTTGTTTAAACAATTTTAATTAGTTTTAAAATAGTTTCTGACATTTAAAAATTTCCAAAAATTTTATAAAAATATTTGAGTCCTTTTCTGATTTTTCTATGGTCTTACTTAATTTTTCTTGATTAATATGAATATAGTTGATATTTTTCTTTCTTATTTCCATTTTAAAACATTTTTAAAATATTTTTTTAATGTATATATTAAATGCAATATTATTTTGTGATTATTTTCTGGCTGAACTTGGGTTGAATTTTGATTATGAACTTTATTAATATCATTGGATCCATGGTGTTGAGTCTAACTCCATAATAATGAATGAATGATTTTAATAATAGTTTGATTTAAATTTAATTCAAATGTGGTTTGTGTATTCTTTCCCGCCTTTCTTCATCTTGTCCCTTTCTTATTGCACTAAGTGTTATTGGAGCATGATCACTATATCATGTCTCAAAACAAATGGTGCATAAATTTCTATTGACCGGCCTCAAAATAGGTGTGACTTCTATATAAGTCCACTTACGATTGTTTAACATAGCACTAAATTTTGTCCCAATTCGAATAAATGATCATTCATGGCCCAAACCTATGGTTGCAAGCCCAAGTATGTTAATTTGATCACTTTGATCTAATAACCTTGAGATTCATTGTGTGGAGGCTTTGGTTCTACTAATCCTCTAATGGATCTACAACATTTTTGGTCAACGCGGATCACTTAAATATTGTTGATCATTAAATTGTACTTTTGAGGATTCCAAATGGATGATTTACTTGACAAAAAGCAAATGCAACTTGTTGTGTGGAGGCTTTGGTTCTACCAATCTTCTAATAAGTTCCAAATGCAAGTTTCAAGATGGTTATCAAACTAAGCACTAATTATTAAATTGTTTTTACTTTATGCCCTTTTATTTTTTATGCTTTATGTACCATTTACTTTAAGCATTACATTTTATGTCATTTTTATTTTGCTCACTTGAGCCTTTTCTTTTCTCTCCTAAGACACCTAATAATCAACATGAACCATAAAAAACCTTTAAAATACTTGGACTATTTGGTTACTATCCTTGGCATTATGGAGTATTGGACTTCTTAGACTTAGGATTAGGAACCTTGGCCTATATTGGAGACCTTGTGACCTTAATTGATATTTTGTATGGAGTTCTTTAAGTTTACCTCAAGACATTGGGTTGTTTGTTTGTTTTGTGTGCAGGTTATTGTGATTACATACTTTGTTTATAGCCTGGAATTCACTCGTATATAACCGTTACTCTGCCCAATTTTTGTGAATACTTAATACACTTGAAGTTTGGTCCTCTCAAGAGGTCTAGTATCTTTGCTTTCTTGGTTTCAATCCAAATAATGAGAATTCTATCTTGACTCATAATGTCAAGTATTGGCTTCTTGTTGGTTATATGGTTCTTATCCTAGCTGTTACCTTATGCTTTAGGATAGTCCCTTCTTCTCCTCCCATCTTTCTTTAATTTAAAAAATCTTCTCCCTCTTTTTGAAAAACTCTTGTTCTTTTTTTTAAAACTTGAATCACTTTCATAATAAACTTGGACTTAGGTCCATGTATTTTCAAAACATCTTTCACAAATAAACTTCAATCAACTTAATGATATCTTGATATTTTTGTGAGAAGACTAAAAGCCAAACAATCTCATTTCAAACCCTTTTTTAACTTTGGCTTTTTATTTTAAAACCTTTCTCAAAAGATTAGACTCTTGATAATCCTTGTAGTGATGCAAACAACTATACTTCTATGATATATAGTGAAGTGAGATATTTTCCACTTGGGTGTTGAGTGGGGAATTGTTGATTTTAAAATCCAAGCCATATCCTCCACTTTGAGATGATGCAAATTTTCCTTTCTCTTGATCGTGGGTTGTAAGTATGTTTTCCACACGGACAATGATGACGATGTCTTATCTCTTAAAATCAACCAACACACTTGTGTTTTAAAAATCTTTAAAAGAGGAACTATGTGTACCCTGATCCCCTATTGCACGAAAAGGTGGTACGTAGGCACTAAAGGTTCGCAACCGCGGCGGGTACAAAAACAATAAAAATATATTTCTTTTCTCACCTCAACCATCCATTTTTATACAACATTTTATAGCCAAAATATACAGATTTTACAAAGAGGGTCTTGCGGAGTACCATAGATGTTTAGGGTGCTAATACCTTCCCTTTTCATAACCAACCCCCTTACCTTGAATCTTTCCCCCTTTTTTTTGGGTTACTCGCTCTTTTCCCATTCCTTTGGAAACAATGAAGCGCGGTGGCGATTTTTATTTTTATTTATTTGTATAAGTCTAGTCAATCCAATGGCTTAGTCTTAAACATTTCTACCGCTACAAAAAAAATGGTGACTTTACTGGGGAAAGATTAACCTTTTGATGATCCATCCTTAAGTGGGTTGAGTCTATCTTTGTTTTTATCTGTATATGTGCTATCATTGTTTATATGGTATATGTTGTATATATGTTTGTCTGGATTTTCCTGGTTTTCAGGGTACTTGGTGATTACTTATAAGTCTTATACTCGGACTTGGGCAAACTTTAAGATAGGACGGGCGGTATAGTCATGTTAACTTTGAGGGAGTAATCCCAAAAAAGGAGGCATGAGATCCCCCACTCAGTGGAGGCCCCTTTGACTGTAGTGTCGTTTATCGAGTAATCAGGAAGACATACTGCTTTCGACCTGGGAGCCTGCTGAAGCTGAGGACCGTAGAATACCAAACCCATCTTGGCCTTTTAGGTGTAGTGCGGAAGCTATGATGGACTAATCCGGAAATAGTTGTCACGCGATACTACGCTCAGACGAGTTTTTTTGAGAATATTACTAATTATCGAGTTAATCGAGAAGTTGGTAATATCCGAAGGAAGGATGTAGACTCTGGAAACCTCTAGAACCTTCTTTGGCAGGTGATAACTTTTAGACCAACACCTTATGGGTAGTACCTTCGACCGCATGCTCGTGACGTTGAACCTATGAACCCTATATGTGTGATCTTGTGTGTGATTGTTGCATCATGCATCCATGCACTCATAAGCATCTTTTGAAGAAATTTTATTTCAAGGGACTTAAAAGTTGACCATTTGTGAATATCTCAGGTACTTTTTAACCATGGATTCTGGAAAAAGAAAGACAGGGAAGTACAGTTTCAAGGATCCCAAGATAGATGAGTTGATCAGTCTAATTCGCGAGATCCAGGGTTCTGCAGATTTTCGGAAGAAGTATGGATCCATCATTCCTCTTATGAAGCTTAAGATGAAGGAGGGTATATTCTCGACGTTGGTCCATTTCTATGATCCGATGTATCATTGCTTTACTTTTCGCGACTATCAGTTGATGCCTACACTGGACGAGTATTCTTATTTTCTAGATTTACCCGTTACCGATCGTGTTCCTTTTAATGGTTTGGAGGGTGAGCCAAAACCACGTGAGATTGCTGCTTTAATCCATTTGGGGAAGTCTAAGGTGGAAGCCCATATAACTACTAAAGGAGGGATTAGAGGATTACTGGCCCAGTTATTATTGGAGAAAGCTCGTTACTTTGCCAGGATGAAGAGTACAGTCGCTTTTGAGGCCATATTTGCTCTACTTTCTTACGGGTTGTTCTTATTTCCTAATGTGGATAAGTTTGTTGACATTAATGCTATCAGCATCTTCATGATTGGAAACCCAATTCCTACATTGTAGGGTGATGCTTATTACTCTATTCATCTTTGGAATTCTTATCATGGAGGGATGATTATCTGTTGCACGCCTTTGTTGTACCTGTGGTTTATCTCTCATATGCCTCAGTCTGATGCTTTCTGGGATGTCAGGAAGGAACCCTGTTGGGCTCCTAAGATCATGGAACTTACTCACTCAGATATTTATTGGTATCATCGAGCTTACTAGGATATAGAGAATGTTGACAGTTATGGTAGTTTCCCCAATGTACCTCTTCTTGATACAAAGGGAGGAATTAACTATAACCTTGTTCTTGCACGACGACAGCTCGGTTATCCGATGAGGGATAAACCAAATAGTATTCATTTGAGTAGTTTATTTCTGAAGGAGGGAGGAGACCATAAGGAAGCTAAGGAGCCGATTGCAAAGTCCTGGTATCACATTCATAAGAAGAGTAGGAAAGACTTGGGACCTAGGGGGCTATTTCTTTGGAGCCATATGTTCAGTGGGTTCAAGCGAGAGCTATTAAGCTGAAGATGATGTATTCTCGGGAAACACCTATGCCTAATTTGTTTGTGAAAACCACTCCTCCCATATTGGATGATCTAGAAGAGCTGCAGCTTGCTTTGGTCAGGATGCAGCAGGAAAAGGATGCTTGGAAGAATAAGTGCCAAACTTTAGATATTTCCTATAGAGCAGACTTGAAGGAGAAAGACGACCTGATTGAGATCCTTGAGAGTCGAGCGGTAGAGACTATGTAGAGGCAAGGGGATTTATTTTCTCCTAAGCCTCAGTCAGATGCTGAGTACTCATTTCCTGATTCGGGTGATTGGAAGGAGGTTTCCACCAGGTATGCGGAATAAAACCAAAGGTTGAAGGCTCATATTGCCAGGCTTACAAGGAAGCACCGACATGTAGAGTGATCTCCGACAGCTTTACTTCTCAGGGTTTTAGACTTTATTTTTATCTTGTACTTGGGATTGTTGAGACTTGTAACCTATTTTGAAGTTATTATAATAAAAAATTCTAGTATTTCAAATGCGTTATTACTTTGATATTTGCAATGTGTCTGTAAATATTTAAATACCTTGAAATATTAAATAACAAAATAAAATCATGTGCATTGCATATCATGCATTATATTGCACATATTTCTTGAATTTGTTATGCATATCCAGGTGTCTTACCAAGCTTCTTTACTTTGTTTAGCAAGCTAACTCACCACTATAACACTTGAGCTAATTTCAGAAGGAAGATGGACAACTTAGAACAAGAGAATCGCGAGTTGTGCGAGGAAGTTTCTGCTTTGAAGGTCGGCATGGCCAATCTTACTGCTCTGATGGAATCTCTGGTGGCTGCTCAGAATCAGCCACTAAGTGTTCAACCTCAACCAACAAGGGCTATTGCTGAAGCTTCGACTGTTCCTGTGTCTGCTACCCCAGTTGTTGTTCAGAATCGCATGCCTCAAGGTTATCCATGGGGAATTCCAGAGAATTTTGAACCTGAAGGTTTCAATCTTTGTCCTCAAGAAGCTCTAGTTGTTCAAACTACTGTTACTCCTACACCTCTTGCGGTGCATGCTTCTCCTACTGCACCTCCTTCGGTGAATTTGGCTCCATTTGTTAATGATGATGTGTGTCGTCCTTTTCCTCCACGAAGTTAAGACTTGGGTCTTTATGACAAAATGGATGATTTTCAAGATAAGTTTGACAAGATGCAGAGAGAGATGAAGGCCCTCAAGGGAAAAACGTTATTCGGGCAGAATGTGAATGAATTATGCTTGGTTCGGAATGTTAAGATACCTGCAAAGTTTAAGGTCCCAGAGTTTGAGAAGTACAAGTGAAACACTTGCCCTCATGCTCATCTGGTAATGTATGTAAGGAGAATGTCTACCTATACTGATGATCAGTGTCTGCTGATTCACTTTTTTCAGGATAGTTTACCCGGTGTTATACTGAAGTGGTATATGAGCTTGGATAACGTCAATATCCATACTTTCAATGACAATACAAATACAACGTGGACATGGCACCTGACCATGATCAACCCAGGGCCATAGTTCAAAAAGATAGGGAATCATTCAAAGAATATGCACAGAGATGGCGTGAGGTAGCCGCCTAAGTGATTCCTCCCATGGAAGAGAAGGAGATTACTGAGATTTTCTTGAATACTCTGGGTGCTTTCTACTATGAAAGGATGGTAGCAAGTAAGCCAAGTGACTTATCTAAAATGGTAGGCATGGGTATCCATTTAGAAGAGGCTGTAAGAGAGGGTCGTTTAACAAAGGGGGGAGGATCTAGAAGTGCGAAGAAACCATCTTATGGGTTTACCAAGAAGAAGGAAGGGGATACAAATGTTGACATGCAAGAGAGAAGGGCCAATCCTCCTAGAATAAATTATCAGTGTCATCAGCAAGTCGCCTCAGTTACGCCAGTTGTTGGTGTACCTCCAACCATCGTTGCTTATCAGAGACCCTCACAGCAGGGGAATTAAGGGTATAATCAGAGAAGGAAGAGTTATGACCCTATTCCTATAAGTTATACGGAGTTACTACTGGCATTGATTCAGAAGAATTTGGTTCAGACCCGACCACCTCCCACTGTACCATCACTATTGCCTTGGTATTACAAAGCAGACCAAACATGTGCTTTTCATCAGGGAGCACCAGTACATAATGTTGAGAATTGTTATTCTTTGAAGACTGAGGTGCAGAAATTGGTGAAGTCTGGTATTCTATCTTTCAAGGATGTGGGCCCTAATGTGAAAGACAATCTTCTACCCAAGCATGAAGGGGCAAACGCTGTGAATATGGTGGTCGGTTGTCCAGGCGACTTCAAGATTTTTGATATTCATCTGGTTAGAGGAGATTTGGTGAAAATGCATGCAAACCTCTGTGAATTTAGCTACTATACGCATGACCATTCCGGTTGTGCTATTTGCAGTACATACATACAGGGTTGTGACAAGATAAAGGCTTATTTGCAGGAGATGATAGATGAGGGCCTCATCCATATAATCAGGCCTAGGGAAGAGTATAAAGAGGAGTTGAATATGGTTTTTGGATGTCTTGGAGAGTTCAGAATTTTTGATGTGGAGTATATGAATGAAGACCTTATGCAATTGCATGCTACTTTCTTCCACATGCCTGGTTAGGTAGAACATCAGTATGGATCTTGCCGAATTTGTTGCCTGGACTCCCGAGGATGTTCAATCATGAAGAAAGGTGTCCAGATGTTTTTGGATAATGGAACTATCAAGGTTATAGGTCAAAGGGATGATTACCATGAAGTTGATATGATTGAGGTTTGTTTGGCTGAAGAAGAGTCGGATGATGAGTATGCCTCTGCAGATGAGTATTTCTCCTCAGATGAGGATTTGTTTTCCAGAGATGACTCAATAATGACTGATTGTATTGAAGAGGGAGTAAACGTTATTGTGCCTTGTTTTGGTGCACCCTCCCATTTTTAAGTCCAGTATCATAGCAAGCCGACTATTACTCCATTGGTGATTAGTTTGCCGGGTCATGTCCCCTATAAGTCAGATAAGGTTGTACCCTGCAAATATAACGCTACAATCTTGGAGGATGGTGTGGAAGTTCCCATCCAGCCAATTCCTGATGTTGGAAATATTGCTGAGACTAGCAGAGTGACCCGCAACGGTCGTGTATTTGCACCAGTTGTTTGAGGAGATGTTAGTGCTAGAAAGAAAATTGCTGAGAATGTTGAACCCAAGAAGATTATAGGTGAAACTAGTGGAGCTACGTTAGAGAAATAAGTGGATGATATTTTGAAGATAATCAAGATGAGCGACTACAGAATTGTAGATCAGCTACTGTAGACTACTTCGAAAATATCTATCTTGGCTTTATTGATGAAATCCTCTGCTCACAGGGAATCTCTAATGAGGGTACTGGACCAAGCTTTTGTGGAAAGTGACATGCCTGTAGACCAATTCGGCAGTGTAGTAGGGAACATTACATCACGTAATAACCTGAGTTTCTGTGATGACGAATTGCCAGATGAAGGAAGGAATCACAACCTGGCCCTCCACATCTCTATGAATTACAAGAATGATTCACTATCAAATGTGTTGATTGATAATGGATCCTCTTTGAACGTTATACCGAGGAACACGCTTATGAAATTGAAATATCAAGGAACGCCCATGCGCCTAAGTGGAATTATTGTGAAAGTGATTGATGGATCAAGGAAATTTGTTATTGGTGAAGTGGACTTGCCTATTCATATAGGCCCACATTTGTTTCAGATTACTTTCCAGGTCATGGATATTGTACCCGCTTATAGTTGTTTGCTAGGAAGGCCGTGGATATAGGAGGCAGGGGCTGTCACTTCAACTATACACCAGAAACTGAAGTTTGTACGTGAAGAAAAAGTGGTAATCATAAATGGAGAACAGGCATTATTGATTTCTCATTTGTTCTCTTTCAGCATTGTGGAGGCGGATGAAGCTGATGTTGGAACCCAATTCTAAGCCTTATCCATTGATAACATAAGAGTAAATGAGAGTTCCATGGTTTCACTTAAGTATGCATAGCATGTTATGCGTAAGGGTCATAGTGAAGTATGAGGACAGATTGTGGATCCACCTGTAAACAAGAACAGAGCCGGCTTGGGGTTCTCTCTGAAGAATGACAAAAGTAAGAGCACGAAGCCGAAGTCTGTGGTAGGAAAGTATCAAGACATCTTCCATAGCAGGGGTTATCTTCATCCAACTGTCTCCAGGATTAATTCCATTGTGGAAGATGAAGCAGAGCAGGAAATGCCAAATTACGTGACGCACAGAGTTGGGGTTTAGAACTGGATCACCATTGATGTTCCCTCTTGCATACATGTTTCAAAGTAATTTTTTTGTTAGTATTTTTTAAAAGCTTTCACTCTGCCCAAGGTGGAAGTATTAATGTTGTATGGGCTTATCTGTTTGTTGTGAGTTTTAAAATCAATAATAAAAGTTGTCTTTGTTTCCCAAATTATGTCTTTATTTTCTGCTTTTTCTTGGAAAATGGTAATTAAAAAAACCTTTCAAAATAAATAATAACTGAAATTCAATATGCATGATCACTTGTTATATGTGTCAGTTTCTAAATGCAATCATAAATCATATGTGCAGATTAATTAAAAAACCCGTTGAATACAACGACCCTGCACCCTCTCCCAATTTTGAATATCCTGTGTATGGGGCCGAAGAAGAAGACTATGATGAGATTCCAGAAGAGGTCTCACGGTTGCGTGAGCGCGAGGAAAATTCCATTCATCCATATAAAGAGCCATTGGAATTAAACAATTTGGGTTCAGAAGAAGATTCGAAAGAAGTCAAGATCGGAGCGTTGCTGCATCCTGATGTGAAGAGCAGGTTGATTAAGTTGTTGAAAGAGTATGTGGATATTTTTGCTTGGTCTTATCAAGATATTCCTGGTATAGATACAGATATTGTAGAGCACTGTTTGTCGTTGAAGCCAGAGTGTCCGTCAATCAAACAGAAGTTGAGAAGAACTCACCCTGATATGGCAGTAAAGATCAAAGAGGAAGTTCTAAAGCAGATTAATGTCGGTTTTCTTGTGACGTCAGCGTACCCTCAATGGATTGCCAATATTATCCCAGTACCGAAAAAAGACAGAAAAGTTCGCAAGTGCGTAGATTACAGAGATCTAAATAAAGCTAGTCCAAAAGATGATTTTCCATTGCTACACATTGACATGTTAGTGGATAGCACATCAAAATTCAAAGTATTCTCGTTCATGGATGGATTTTCCCAGTATAATCAAATAAGAATGGCTCCAAAGGACATGGAAAAACAACATTTATCACACCCTGGGGAACATTCTGTTACAGAGTGATGCCCTTCAGGTTGAAGAACGCTGGTGCAACATACCAGAGGGCTATGACAACCCTATTCCATGATCTGATTGCTAAATCCCGGACTGAATAAGGGCATGTAGAAGATTTGTTGAAGTTGTTTCAGCGTTTGAGGAAGTATCGTCTCCGCTTGAATCCAAATAAATGTACCTTCAGTGTTCGATTAGGGAAGTTATTGGGTTTCATTGTTAGCCAGCAAGGAATTGAAGTTGAGCCTGAAAAAGTCAAATCAATTCAAGAGATTTCAGCGCCAAGAACTGAAAAGCAAGTCAGAGGGTTCCTTGGGCATTTGAATTATATTTCCAGATTCATTTCCCATATGACTGCAACATGTGAACCGATCTTTAAGTTGTTAAAGAAAGATCAAGGTTGTGTGTGGACGGATGACTGCCAAAGGGCCTTTGAAAGTATTAAAGAATATATTCTTGAACCTCCTATGTTTCTCCCTCCTGTCGAAGGAAGACTGTTGATTATGTATCTGACAGTGTTAGATAATTCCATGGGTTGTATTATGGGACAACAAGATGAAACAGGGAAGAAAGAGTATGCCATTTATTATCTCAGTAAAAAGGTTTATTGATTGTGAGTCGTGTTATTCCATGCTTAAAAAGACATGTTGTGCTCTGGCATGGGCGGCAAAACGTTTGCGGCAGTATATGTTGAATCACACCACTTAGTTGATCTCCAAATGGATCCAGTCAAGTACATTTTTGAAAAGCCTGATCTTACTGGGAGAATTTCCCGCTGGTAGATGTTGTTATCTGAATATGACATTGAATACCGCACTCAAAAGGCTATTAAGAGCAGCGTGTTGGAAGATTATCTTTCTCACCAACCAGTTGATGATCATCAGACTGTGAAGTTTGACTTTCCCGATGAGGATGTCATGTTTCTAAAAGTGAAAGATTGTGATAAACCATTCCCTGAGGAAGGTCCTGATCCTGAATCTCGTTGGAGTATGATATTTGATGGAGTTATGAATTCTTATGGTAAAGGAATTAGTGTTGCGATTGTCACTCCACATGGATCGCACATTCCTTTTACTGCAAGGTTGACATTTGATTGTACTAATAATATGGCAGAATAAGAGGCTTGCATCATGGGTCTCGAGGAAGCTATTGATCTCAGAATTAAAATACTAGATATGTATGGTGATTCAGCTTTGGTAATAAACCAGATTAAAGGAGAATGGGATACTCGTCACCTCGGCTTGATCCCTTACAAAGATTATTCTAGAAGGTTGTTACCCTTATTTAATAAAGTTGAATTCCATCACATTCCTAGAGATTAAAATCAAATGGTGGATGCTCTGCCAACTCTGGCTTCTATGTATCAGGTTAATACTTGGAATGATATACCTCTAATTATGGTTCGGCGAATGGATAGGCCCGCTCATGTGTTTACAACATAAGAGGTAGCAGATGAGAAACCTTGGTATTATGATATCAAGCATTTTCTCCAAGCTCAAGAATATTTGATTGGTGCATCGAATAAAGATAGAAAGACATTAAGAAGATTGGATGGCAGTTTCTTCCTCAGTGAAAATGTGTTGTACAAGAGAAATTATGACATGGTCTTGCTCAGATGCGTGGATAGACATGAAGCAGTCATGTTGATGTATGAGGTTCATGAAGGCTCGTTTGGCACATATGCCAATGGATATTCGATGGCTAAAAAGATGCTAAGGGCAGGTTATTATTGGCTGACAATGGAATCTGATTATTTACAATTTGCAAAGAAGTGTCATAAATGCCAGATTTATGTGGACAAGGTTCATGTGCCTCTGAAACTTCTTAATGTGATCTCTTTCCCATGTCCTTTCTCTATGTGGGGTATTGACATGATTGGAATGATAGAACCCAAAGCTTCGAATGGACACCATTTTATTTTGGTAGAAATTGATTACTTCACCAAGTGGGTGGATGCTACTTCATATGCTAATGTTACTAAGCAGGTGGTTGTGCGCTTCATTAAGAATAATCTCATATGTTAGTATGGTGTGCCGAGCAGAATTATCACCGACAATGGCTCGAATCTGAACAACAAGATGATGACAGAACTGTGTGAAGAATTCAAGATTGTCCATCACAATTAATCTCTGTACAGGGCAAAGATGAATGGGGTTGTTGAAGCTGCTAATAAGAATATCAAGAAGATTATCCAGAAAATGGTTGTTACTTATAAGGATTGGCATGAAATGCTCCCTTTTGCTTTGCATGGATATCGAATATATGTCTGCACTTCAACAGGAGAAACCCCGTTCTCCCTTGTGTATTGAATGGAAGCAGTACTCCCAATTGAGGTTGAGATTCCCTCTTTACGTGTGATAATGGAAACCAAGCAGTCAGAGGTTGAATGGGTCCAGAACCGGTTTGACCAACTGAATTTGATTGAAGAGAATGATGGCTTTGTGTCATGGCCATTTATATCAAAAGATAATGAAGAAAGCTTTTGATAAGAAGGTCAAACCTCGTGAATTCAGAGAAGGCGACCTCGTGCTCAGCAAGATCGTGTCTTTTAACGCTGATTCTAGGGGCAAGTGGACTCCCAATTTTGAAGGCCCATATGTTGTCAAGAAAGCTTTCTCTGGCGGTGCATTAATTCTTGAAACTATGGATGGCGATGAGTTCCCACGTCTCGTGAATATTGATGCAGTCAAGAAATACTTCTCCTAAAGAATAAAAGAACAGCTCGCTAAGTTGAAAACCCAAAAGGGCGGCTTAGGCAAAAAAGAGCGTCTTGGTAGGCCGAAAACCTGAAAGGGAGGTCTAGGAAAAAATTAGAGACATAAACAGAATAAAATTTCCCGCTAAGTTGAAAATCCGCAAGGGAAGCTTAGGCAAAAGTTAGGGACTTTCTTGGCAAGTAACTACATCAGACAAGACTTGACCGTTGGAGCAACAATCTTCTCGGATCCTCATCATACTTCAACAGAAGCTGCTGCTCAGGATTTCAAAAGTTGTTAGAGGGGATAGTGGTTATTTTATCTCAATGTATCTTTTCCATTATATATTACCATTTTTCGAACTTTGTAATCATCCATGGAGTCTCGCCATTCGCAGACTACCATTCTATTAATGAAATTTGAGCTTTTACCCAATTCTTTATATTTCTTATTTTATTTAGCTTGCAAAGACTCCATTTATTATTGATAATAACTTTCAAAGCGAAAAGATTAAATAAAAAAATTGATTTTCAAAAAGAATTTACAATTTTCTTTTACTTTAAAATTTGTGACGCAAGAGAAAAAAACAAAGTGGTGATCCCAGGAATGGACGAACTCCAGTTGTTTTAAGAAATTTTGTTTCCCGGGGAAGTTTTTCTCAAGATGTTTTCTCTGTATTAGTTTTGTGACTCCAGTGTCCCCGATCAAGTTTTGGTTCGTTTCTCCTCTCTTCTGAGTTTGTAAGATATGAAGATTCAATCCATGATTTCTCTAGTGAAGGTTTCATTTGTTTAATAGAGGTTATTTCTACCCAGAGAAGTTGGTACAATAATTACTCTTGAAGAACACGGGCCTCTGCTTTCTCCAGTGAAGAACGTATACTGGTTTTCCATTTCTAAATGTGGTGTTGAACTTCCCAATGAAGTCGGCACGAATTCCCCGGTGAATGTTTTGATGATTTGATGTATGTCTGCTCTACTTGAAATTGATTTTTCAAATCCTCAGTAGAAGCGTTACTTTTGAAAATATTTGATTCCCCGTTAAAGTCTGAGTGCTACTCCCTGGTAAAGCCTATGAGAGGATGTTGTATCTCTGTATCTATACTATTTGGTCGCTATGTTTTATTTACTTCTGAATTATGTTTCTCCCCAATAAAGTTAAGCCAGGCAGTGCGTTTTGTTTCCTCAGTTGGAGCCTACTTTTTTTCTTATGGAATGTTCATCTTGGATATGATTTAGCCGAGTGTTGATTGTGCCTGAAATGGTTTTGCCTGTTTACTCCCAGTGTTATATATCTGTTTTGTTAGCTTATGCACGATAACACTCATACATTCATACATACATCATGCATAGCTAAAATTGGCAAATCATTGCTCATTCACATTCGTTAATATTTTGTTAACATATTACCCTATTTTGCAGAGTTGTGTTGTCCTCTCTCCAATAGAGTGTCGGCCTTAAGCAGAAAGCGTATATTCTTTCAATTTCTTCACTGAGTTATCCCTCGTGGAAAATTTTGCTTTAGCCTTCCTGCACAGCTCTTTGTCTGGATGATTTGGGTTTCCCTCTTGAGTTTATTTCTCAAAAAATGTTCTTTGATAGACTGTTTTACTCCAGTTTATTTCTGGATTGAATCTTTGTTTCCTAGCAATATTATTACTTTGGATTTCTGCAAGCTTCGAGTTTTGGTTTGAGAATGTTCATTTATTTTGCACGAGAAGACGTTTATCTCCTCAACAGGAATATGTTGGCATTTCCCCATGAAGTCGTGATTCATCCCCCAGGAAGTCATATTGCTTTCCCCGAAAATCATTTTTTTACAATCCTTCCAATAACAACAAGTAGCAGGTCTCTTTATTTGAGAAACTTGTACTTCCCTGTAAAAGTCGGCATAACTTTTTTTGATATCTTCTCTATGAGTGGATAGTTTGCAGTCCGTTGTCAAATTATTCCAGTGGATGGCAAGACTTTCAATATCGCATAGACACTTCATTGTAAAATCTTTGCAAGTGGTAGTCTCTTCATTTGAGACAGCTTATATATTACTCTTTCCATGCGGAGTGCCTTGGTTAAAGAAGAAGTAGAGACCCGTTCTAGGTGAAACGCCAGAATTTTGGGGATACTTATTTCTTTTCTCTCTACCTTCAGTGAAAGTTGGTAGGTCATCGGCAGTGAACGTCGATGATTGATATCTTTTTGCTACCCTCAGTAAACGTTGGTAGTTCATCGTCAGTGAACGGCACTGCTGTGATATATTTTATCTCTACCTTCAGTTAAAGTTGGTAGGTCATCGGCAGTGAACGTTGATGATTGTTATCTTTTTGCTACCCTCGGTGAACGTTGGTAGTTCATCGTCAGTGAACGGAGGTGACATGATATTTCTTTTCTCTCTACCTTCAGTGAAAGTTGGTAGGTTATCGGCAGTGAACATCGGTGATTGTTATCTTTTTGCTACCCTCAGTGAATGTTGGTAGTTCATCGTCAGTGAACAGCGGTGCTATGATATCTTTTCTCTCTACCTTCAGTGAAAGTTGGTAGGTCATCGGCAGTGAACATTGATGATTGTTATCTTTTTGCTACTCTCAGTGAATGTTGGTAGTTCATCGTCTATGAACGGCGATTCTATGATATTTTCTCTCTCTACCTTCAGTGAAAGTTGGTAGGTCATCAGCAGTGAACGTCGATGATTGTTATCTTTTTGCTACCCTCAGTGAACGTTGGTAGTTCATCATCACTGGACGGAGGTGCTATGATATTTTCTCTTTCTACCTTCAGTGAATGTTTGTAGGTCACCTTTAGTGAAAGTTGGTGATTGTTATCTTTTTTCTACCCTCAATAAACGTTGGTAGTTCATCGTCAGTGAATGGAGATGCTATGATATTTTCTCTTTCTACCTTCAGTAAAAGTTGGTAGGTCACCTTCAGTGAAAGTTGGTGATTGTTATCTTTTTTCTATCCTCAGTGAACATTGGTAGTCCATCGTCAGTGAACGGCGATGCTATGATATTTTATATTTCTACCTTCAGTGAAAGTTGGTAGGTCACCTTCAGTGAAAGTTGGTGATTTTTATCTTTTTTCTACCCTCAGTGAACGTTGGTAGTTCATCGTCAGTGAACGGTGATGTCTTGATATTTCTTTTCTTTCTACCTTCAGTGAACGTTGGTAGTTCATCGTCAGTGAACGGTGATGCTATGATATTTTCTCTTTCTACCTTCAGTGAAAGTTGGTAGGTCACCTTCAGTGAAAGTTGGTGATTGTTATCTTTTTTCTACCCTCGGTGAACGTTAGTAGTTCATCATCAGTGAACAGCGATGCTATGATATTTTCTCTTCCTACCTTCAGTGAAAGTTGGTAGGTCACCTTCAGTGAAAGTTGGTAGGTCACCTTCAGTGAAAGTTGGTGATTATTATCTTTTTGTTACCATCAGTGAACGTTGGTAGTTCATCATCAGTGAACGGCGATGCCTTAATATTTATTTTCTTTCTACCTTCCGTGAATGTTGGTAGCTCACCGTCAGTGAACGTCGATGTTGTTATTTATTTTCTCTTTCTACCTTCAGTGAATGTTGGTAGCTTCGCCTTCAGTAGAAGTTGGTGTATCCTTTGACTTTTTACCATCCTGTATGAGTCGGGTCCTTTTGATCCACCAGTGATTTATTTTCCTAGTCGGGTTTCTCTCTTGTTTCTTTATTTTGTTACATCCGCAGTGGTGTTTAGCGTCCATTTGAAGTTGTCCATGTGCACTCATATTCATAAGCATTGCATGGCATCTTAGGGCTAAAAATAGGGGTTTTTTTATATTTAAGTATCTTTAATTGTGTTGATACGAAGATTTTTAACCTTCGTATCTCCGGATAGAAGAAACTTAAATAAGGCCAGTTGTTGTACCCCAATTTTTCCCCTAATATCCCTTCATCATACCATATTGATTCAATCACAACAAGATCACATTAGGGTTCTTGGCTCTCCTCCCTACCTTTAGCTTTGCTATTTGAGGAATCACCAAGCACCTTGACTTGTTTTCTTTTGTGATCATGAATATTTTGTCTTGATTTTTCCTTTTAATTAATAAAATGCAATGTTGGTTTGTCTTGCTTGTTACTAATGTAGGTAAAGGCAATGGGATTTAGCAAGTTGCTCCATGGGTTCATGAGTTTATTTCCATGCTCTAGGCAATAAAGCTTGAGAAGTCCAAACCTCACCATTGAAGTTATTTTGGAATGGATGGCATGGCAAGGTTTATTTTGGCTCACTACATTCCCAAGATATCAAGATTGATTCAAAAGTGCAAGGTATTGATTGAAGAAGTTGTCATGGTTGGACAAAGTCTTATTCCCATTGATCACAAGTGCATATTTCTTTAAATTCTCAATATATGGAAATGGTTTTGGTGGCTATGAGTTCTCATTTTCATCCTTAACAACTTCTATTTACAAAGCAATTGTCTTTGTACAAGAAGTTTGTTCAAAATTGTCAAAGTTCCTCAAAGCATTTTCTTGATCTAGGAGCTAGGGTTTTTAACTTCAGAGAAGCATATCTTGCTCATCTTTTGGTATTTTTGAGTGATTCCAAATACATCCTTATCTTCAAAGGGTTATTAACAAATCACTTCAAAAGTTTCAAGGAGTTTTCATGTGGAAGAAACTTGATGATGAAGAAAGATTACAAGTCCTCTAGATGAACCCCCATTTTCCCATGTGTGACTTCAAATGATCATAACTTGGTCAATTTTTATCACCTTGATCCCATTATTTTTCCATAATGATCTTAAGTATGTGAAATTTATGCCTTATTTTATGTGCAAATTGATAAAATGGATGGAAGATGCCCTAAGGATACAAAAAATTATAGGTCATTTAATGATTTATTGCCAACTTCAACAATTCATAACTCTCTCAATTTTTGGAGATTTTGAATGGTTCAAGTTTCAAATGTCATTCAAGATGTCTATTTCATTCCATCTTTTTTGGTAAAGAGCAAATTCCAAGTGGAAGGCCATGTTTGGATGCAAAATATTATAGGTCACTTTGAAGAAAAATTTGAAATATTTCTATGTATGGAAAGTCAACCTTTGTTTCCCCAACTTTGACTCAATGCAACTTTCAGCTCAAGCATCCATTTGATTCTATTCTTTTTCCATTGCAAAGCTCGTAACCTCATCTTTCTAAAGCGTCAAGAATCATACCTTAAGACCCCTTGAGCTGAGAATGCCATTAGATTGAACTTGGTAACTTGGGACAGAAGTTTCTTCATAAGTCAATTTGAAATTAATGTTTTGGCCTCTAAATATCAAATTAGCATGCATTTGTAATCTAAACATGTTTAACCAAGTTACCAATGTGTATTAGAGCTTTAAATCGCAAGGATTGGATGCGTTTTGATGGAAATCAGATCACACTTTGCTCGTGCATCAGGTTCACACGATTTCCCTCCAAACTTCATCATTTCACACGCTTGAACATTCCATTTGATTCCCTTTAAATAGAAGGTCATCCCCCATTCATTTCCTCAAGCTTTAAGAGCCAAAAACACTTTGTCAACATCTCACACGAACTTCAAATTTTTGAAATCAGTTTCTGAGATTCCAGCCTTGCCTTCCAAAATTCTTTACGCATTCATCATCCTTAAGCATCATACAAACTCTCCAGCACTTAAACCAAGCAAAACGAGCCATAATTTAAGCTACAGAAGTCCAGTTTCAGAGCTTCTTTCTTGAACTTCGAAAAGGTAGAATTCTCCAACATTTGGATCCAAATAAAGCAATAACATATTCTACTCCTTCTCCTGATTCTAGTGCTTCTTACAATTTTTAAAATCCATTGAGAATTGAGAGAGAAATCTCAAATTGAAGGTGCTCGCTATTTTCTGGGTTTTTTATTCATATCTCTTTGTATACTTTACATAAATTTGGCGCGATGGTGGTGTTAGGATCGTCTTGAAGAGATGAATCCAATGATACTGGTCTAGGATCCTAATTTTTCCTATTGAAAGATCTCACAAAATCTCCATTGCAGGGTGGTTGGAGGTTAAAGATGATGACATGTCTCGTCTTAGCCAATGATAGCTGCCAAACGTTTTAATTTCATTGGTTGCCTTTTTTCTGATTCCCTGCGCATCTTACTAAGGTGCATATCAAGCACAACGCGTCTGGTCCATTGGATTAGCTTACTGACGCGTTTTTACTATGATCTGATGGTCCATATATTTTTGGTTTTATTTTATTTTGTGATTTTATATTTTAATTGATTTAATTTTCAAAAATTCATAACTCTTTTATTTTTTATCCAAATTTTTTGAAAATATTCAAAAAAATACTTTGAATTATTTCTGATCTCATGAATATTTTTTCATATTTTTATTTTGAAAATTGTTAGTTTTTATGTTTTTTGCACTGTTTGCTTTGTTTTAATTACCTTAAAAATACTTTCTGACATTTTTTAATTCTAAAAAATTTTCAAAAATATCATTTTGCATATTTCTGTCTTTTTGAAAATTTTATGGAATTTTATATTGATGTTTACTATTTTTGATCTATTTTCTATTTGTTTGAAAAAATTTAATTAGTTTTAAAATAGTTTTTGACTTTTAAAAATTGCCAAAACTTTTATAAAAATATTTGAGTCCTTTTCTGATTTTTCTATTGTCTTACTTAATTTTTTTTGATTAATTTGAATATAGTTGATATTTTTCTTTCTTATTTCCATTTTAAAACATTTTTAAAACCTTTTTTTAATGTATATAATAAATGCAATATTATTTTGTGATTATTTTCTGACTGAACTTGGGTTTAATTTTGATCATGAACTTTATTAACATCATTGGATCCATGGTGTTGAGTCTAACTCCATAAAAATGGATGAATTATTTTAATAATAGTTTGATTTAAATTTAATTCAAATGTGGTTTGTGTATTCGTTCCCATCCCTCTTCATCTTGTCCCTTTCTTATTGCACTAAGTGTTATTGGAGCATGATCATTATATCATATCTCAAAACAAATGGTGCATAGATTGTTATTGACCAGCCTCAAAATATGTGTGACTTATATATAAGTCCACTTACGATTGCTTAACATAGCGTTAAATTTTGTCTTGATTCTAATAAATAATCATTCGTGTCCCAAACCTATGTTTGTAAGCCCAAGTATGTTAATTTAATCCCTTTGATCCAATAACCTTGAGATTCATTGTGGAGGCTTTGGTTCTACCAATCCTCTAATGGATCTACAACACTTTTGGTCAACGCGGATCACTTAAACATCGTTGATCATTAAATGGTACTTTTGAGGATTCCAAATGGATGATATATTTGACAAAAAGCAAATGCAACTTGTTGTGTGGAGGCTTTGGTTCTACCAATCCTCTAATGAGTTCCAAATGCAAGTTTCAAGATGGTCATCCAACTAACCACTAATTATTAAATTGTTTTTATTTTATGCCCTTTTATTTTTTATGCTTTATGTACCATTTACTTTAAGCATTACATTTCATGTCATTTTTATTTTGCTCACTTGAGCCTTTTATTTTCTCTCCTAAGACACCTAATAATCAACATGAACCATAAAAAAACCTTTAAAATACTTGGACTATTTGGTTACTATCCTTGCATTATGGAGTATTGGACTTTTTGGACTTAGGAGTAGGAACCTTGGCCTATATTGGAGACCTTGTGACCTTAATTGATATTTTGTCTGGAGTTCTTGAGGTTTACCTCAAGACATTGGGTTGTTTGTTTGTTTTGTGTGCATATTATTGTGATTACATACTTTGTTTGTAACCTGGAATTCACCCGTATACAACCGGTACTCTACCCAATTTTTGTGAAGACTTAATACACTTGAAGTTTGGTTCTCTCAAGAGGTCTAGTATCTTTGCTTGCTTGGTTTAAATCCAAAGAATTAGAATTCTATCTTGACTCATAATGTCAAGTATTGGCTTCTTGTTGGTTAGATGGTTCTTATCCTTAGCTTTTACCTTATTCTTTAGGGTAGTCCCTTCTTCTCCTCCCATCTTTCTTTAATTTAAAAATCTTCTCCCTCCTTTTGAAAAACTCTTCTTGTTCTTTTTTTTAAAACTTGAACCACTTTCATAATAAACTTGGACTTAGGTCCATGCATTTTCAAAATATCTTTCACAAATAAACTTCAATCAACTTAATGATATCTTGACATTTTTGTGAGAAGACTAAAAGTCAATCAATCTCATTTCAAACCCTTTTGCCACTTTGGCTTTTTATTTTAAAACCTTTCTCACAAGATTAGACTCTTGTCAATCCTTGTAGTGATACAAACAACTATACTTCTACGATATATAGTGAAGTGAGATATTTTCCACTTGGGTGTTGAGTGAGGCATTGTTGATTTTAAAATCCAGGTCATATCCTCCATTTTGAGATGATGTAAATTCTCCTTTCTCATGATCGTGGGTAGTAAGTATGTTTTCCACACGGACAATGACGACGATGTCTTATCTCTTAAAATCAACCAACACACTTGTGTTTTAAAAATCTTTAAAATAGGAACTATGTGTACACTGATCCCCTATTGCACGAAAAGGTGGTACGTAGGCACTAAAGGTTCACAACCATGGCGGGTGCAAAAACCATAAAAATATATTTCTTTTCTCACCTCCACCTTCCATTTTTATACAATATTTTATAGCCAAAATATACAAATTTTACAAAGAGGTTGTTGCGGAGTACCATAGATGTTTAGGGTGCTAATACCTCCCTTTACATAACCAATCCCCTTACCTTGAATCTTTCCCCTTTTTTTTGGGTTACTCGCTCTTTTCCCATTCTTTTAGAAACAATAAAGCACTGTGGCGATTTTTATTTTTTTGATATGTATAAGTCTAGTCAATCCATTGGCTTAGTCTTAAACATTTCTACCGCTACAGAAAAAATGGCGACTTCACTGTGAAAGATTGACCTTTTGCTGGTCCATTCTTAAGTGGGTTGAGCCTATCTTTGTTTTTATCTGTATATGTGCTATCATTGTTTATGTGGTATATGTTGTATATATGTTTGTCTAGATTTTTCTTGGTTTTCAGTGTACTTGGTGATTACTTATAAGTCTTATACCAGGACTTGGGTAAACTTTAAGATAGGACAGACGGTATAGTCATGTTAACTTTGAGGGAGTAATCCCAAAAAAAGGAGGCATGAGATACCTCACTCAGTGGAGGCCCCTTTGACTGTAGTGTCATTTACCGAGTAATTGGGAAGACGTACTACTTTCGACCTGGGAGCCTGCTGAAGCTGAGGACCGTAGAATACCAAACCCATATTGGCCTTTTAGGTGTAGTGCGGAAGCTATGATGGAGTAATCCGGAAATAGTTGTCACGCGATACTACGCTCAGACGAGTTTTTCTTGAGAATATTACTAATTACGGAGTTAATCGGGAAGTTGGTAATATCCAAAGGAAGGATGTAGACTATGGGAACCTCTAGAACCTTGTTTGGTAGGTGATAACTTTTAGACCAATACCTTATGGGTAGTACCTTCGACCTCATGCTCGTGACGTAGGACCTATGAACCCTATATGTGTGATCTTGTGTGTGATTGTTGCATCATGCATCCATGCACTCATAAGCATATTTTGAAGAAATTTTGTTTCAAGGGACTTAAAGGTTGACCATTTATGAATATCTGGGGTACTTTTTAACCATGGATTCTGGAAAAAGAAAGATTGGGAAGTACAGTTTCAAGGATCCCAAGATAGATGAGTTGATCAGTCTAATTCCTGAGATCGAGTGTTCTGCAGATTTTCAGAAGAAGTGTGGATCCATCATTCCTATTATGAAGCTTAGGATGAAGGAGGGTATTCTCTATACCTTGGTCCAGTTCTATGATCCGATGTATCATTGCTTTACTTTTCCTGACTATCAGTTGATGCCTACACTGGAGGAGTATTCTTATTTGCTGGATTTACCCATTACCGATCGTGTTCCTTTTACTGGTTTGGAGGGTGAGACAAAACCACGTGAGATTGCGGCTTTAATCCATCTGGGGAAGTTTGAGATGGAAGCCCATATGACTACTAAAGAAGGGATTATAGGATTAGCGGCCCAGTTCTTATTGGAGAAAGCTCGTTACTTTGCTAGGAAGAAGAGTACAGTCGCTTTTGAGGCAATCTTTACTCTACTTGCTTACGGGTTGTTCTTATTTCCTAATATGGACAAGTTTTTTGATGTTAATGCTATCAGGATCTTCATGATTGGAAACCCAGATCCTACATTGTTGGGTGATGCTTATTACTCTATTCATCTTCGGAATTCTTATCATGGAGGGATGATTATTTGTTGCACGCCTTTGTTTTACCGGTGGTTTATCTCTCATATGCCTCAATCTGATACTTTATGGGATGTCTGGAAGGAACCCTGTTGGGCTCCTAAGATCATGGTACTTACTCACTCGGATATTGATTGGTATCATCGAGCTTACTAGGATATAGAGATTGTTGACAGTTGTGGTAGTTTCCCCAATGTACCTCTTCTTGGTACAAAGGGAGGAATTAACCATAACCATGTTCTTGCACGACGACGCTCGGTTATCCGATGAAGGATAAACCAAATAGTATTCATTTGAGTAGTTTCTTTCTGAAGGAGGGAGGAGATCATAAGGAAGCTAAGGAGCAGATTGCGAAGGCCTAGCGTCACATTCATAAGAAGAGTAGGAAAGACTTGAGACCTATGGGGTTGTTTCTTTGGAGTCATATCTTCAGTGGGTTCAAGAGAGAGCTATTTAGTTGAAGATGTTTTATTCACGGGAAACACATATGCCCGATTTGTTTGTGAAAACCACTCCTCCCATATTAGATGATCTAGAAGAGCTGCAGCTTGCTTTGGTCAGGATGCAGCAGGAAAAGGATGCTTGGAAGAATAAGTTCCAAACTTTAGAGATTTCCTATAGAGCATACTTGAAGGATAAAGATGACTTGATTGAGATCCTTTAGAGTTTTGCCTTAATGCATATTTCTAGGATTATATCTAAAATGCTTCATATACTTTCAAATGATGAAAACCATGAATGTTCATTTCCAAAAAAAAAATCGTTCAACAACCATTGTGTGTTCTTATTCTATATGCTTATAATGACTTCATGTATTAATTCTTTCCCATTTGTATAGATTTGTTCTCAATATGCAAGCATGTGTTGTGGTTATTTTCCTTATTTTATTTTGCAATGTATTGTTCATGTTGTCATAATTACTTTGTTTAATAAATATTTTCATTTTGGTGTTATTAGTGATATTATATTGTTGCTATGGTTGGCACATGCGTGTGCCACATCAGGAGTTCCATTATGAAATGTTACAAAATCATGACGCTCAAATTAACTTTCATTTCTTTTGAATTACATTACATTTATTGTGATGTGCGTTTCCAGTTATTTAAAAGTTTGCATCATTACATATATATGGGGATATGTAATTGTTTCTTTTATATGCAAAATTTTCCTCTATTTGGTATTTGCTAATTGTTTGGATGGTACTTCTAATAGGTTGTTATCTTATTTTTGATGTTGTCAAAGAGGAAGAAGCATATGCAAGATGAAGATAGGAAGCATAAAGATAGGGGGAGTTTTTGTAATGCATCCTCGAAAGTTTTGCCATCATAAAAAAGGGGGAGTTTGTGAGTACAACTTCAATATACGTTGTTTTGCATGATGTCAAAACTGGAAAAGATGGAACGGCGGTAAAATTAATTGCATTATAGGTCTTAGGAATCATCAAAAAGCATTTTGAAATTTACCAAACTCATTGAAAAATATTTTCTGCACATTTTTATCTTGCATGTATCGACACATCTGAGTTTCAGATTGACACATGTAATTGTGTTTTTAAGACTGTGAGCTTCTGTAAGTCACTGGTCGACACACGCATCATACATAAATTTAATAAATTCTTATTTTATGTGTCGACACATACATATTTCAGGTCGACACATTTACTCAAGTTTTAAAGCCTGTAGCTACTGACTTGCACAGGTCGACACATGCAGCTTTACAGTATGTGTCTGTTGTACCCCAAAATTTTCCCTCTCATTTCTCAAAGGATCATCCTAGACCCTCAGGTTTTCTTCTATCAAGTTTCAAGTCTTGAATTATAATTTTTTGAGAAAGTCATTCACAAGGGCAAAATGGTCAAGAGCATACTGAAAAGTCAAACTTTGACTTTTGGATCAAAAATCAAGTTTCAACAATTATATTTCATCAAGACATGAAATTAGTTCATCAAAATTAGAAGTCAGAAATTACTTTGAAAAAATCAAATTTCTAAACATTTGGAATATTTTCTAAGTGTTAGGAGAAGATGATACTTCAGAACTTCTGGGCCAGCCTTCACGTGAGTGCAATTAGAATTTGCAAGCACGGTTCAGAACATGATGCTTCAATCAGAACATATGGAAGCAATGTTCTTCGGTCAGAACATGACTCTTCAGCATATGGAGGTTACGTTTCTGATCTTCTGCGATCAGAACATCACCAAATCCCAAAACCTCATTTAATTAGCCTGCTGCCCTATTGTAACACGGTCCTACAACCAGCTGTTGATCCAGTCCATGCCTAAACTTTCTCAAACCCCATATTTGTACCAAATTAGTTTACAAAAACTGTTATTAAAAAGCAATGGAACGGTATACCAAAAAGGTTTAAATCCCATTTGTTTTTCCCCCCAAAACCATAGCAAACTCACCTATAAATAAGTTGCTCCATCACACTTTCAAGGGGTTGGCTTTTGGAAAGAGGGAATTATCAAAGAGAGAAAAGAAAACAGTAAGCATTCGTGAACCTTGAAGTCCTAAACAAAACCAAAACCTTTGTCTTCCCTTTGAATCAAAGAATATAGCATTTTCTGCTCCTTTTCTCTTGTTGATTCTAGAACATCTGAAGGCAGCAGCTCAAGTCCCAAACGCATGTTCCAGATTCAAGGTAAGTCTTTTTGACTTTGAATCTTTTCATTCAGAACATCATTAAATATGTAAATATCATAGTATTGACGTTGTCCATATCATTGCATAAGTAGAAAAAACTGTGGATCAGAACTTCTTGGATAAAGCTAGGCTCAGAATTAGGATTAGAACTTCTATGAATTGTTATGCTTTTATCTTTATGATTTGTTGTTGTTAAGAACTATTTAAGCTGTAGATGTTCTGATTAATGTAACGAATGAGGAGAAGTGTAACACAGGATTTCTGGGTTTTCTTTCCCACTGTTTAGTACAACATAGAACTTCTGAGTTCTCTCCACTATTTTGAAACAAAACTTCTAGAATCTTTCTTACTGTTTTAACACACACAGAACTTCTGAGTTCTCTTCATTGTTTTAACACATAGAAGTTCTGAGTTTCACTCACTGTTTTTTACACGCACAGAACTTCTGATTTTCACTCACTGTTTTTTACACGCACATAACTCTTGACTTTCTACTCACTATTTAGCACAACACAGAACTTCTGGTTCTTTCCCACTGTCTAAATATAACCCAGAACTTCTGTTTTTTCCCTCTTTCCTTTCAGGATTCCAATGGCATTAACCCAGAACTTTTGATCACCTCTGACGTTTCATTATGAACCACAGCACGCCTGGCATCAAAACTTCTGATCCCCTTTGTTTTGCTTTCAGCAACATGCTGATCATATTTCTCTTTATTTTTATTTTTTATTTGGTTTTTTTTCTTCTTTTTTATTTTATTATTATATTATTTTTATTAATATAAAAAAGACATAAAAATATTTTCTCTTTATTAACTATTTTTCCTTTTTTCTCCTAATTCATTAAGACAAAAAACCTTTTTTTTTAAACAAGTCTTTTCCTTTTCTTATATTGTACAATTCAATATGGTTGTAATAGTTAATTAGAATTTTAAATTCTTGCAAACCCTCATTTGTAAATTTGTACACCCCATCCCTAAATGATGTAATAGCGTAGGACTTTACATTTCCGCAATTTACCGCTTTTCAAATACAAATGCTAGTAATTAGGGTGTGTATGGCAAGACATGAAATCAACAAATAGATAACCCTAATCAAGACTAAATGCATGTAAATCAAACACACCTGCACACTAGCACCCTTAGGGTAATCCCGCTTTGTTGCCTTTCGAAAAATAGTCATGTCCCTTGAATATGGGCGTTTTAGCAAAGACCCTCGATAAAAGATTGTAGTCCCTCGATGACCTCAATGTTGCCTTTGGTAAACGATCTAGTCCCTAAACGACATTGCTAAAGCGTCCCATAAGTTGCCTTCTATGACTATACAAATGTCCTGTGCCCGTCCCTTCACATCCAACGATGGGGTTTCTTACCAAAACAATGGTAAGATAACAATATCTAAAGGAGAAGGAAAAGAACATTTAAGATCTTTTTAGTGGCTAGGTTACTCCTAGTTGCTCGCTTGCTCACAACAAAAACATTATATTCCCACAACTTGACTTTGAAAAAAATTTCAAAAGAAAAAACACTTTGTACGCGTTCTTATAGAGACGAGAACCATTACAAAGACATTCCTATTCAAAATACTTTCAAAACCCACACCACAAACACATTTTCAAACAAAAGTAAGTGATCTAGCAAGCAACTAAGAGCTCGTAGATAACTATGAATGAAAAGGGTGCTAAAACCTTCCATTTTCATAACTTACCCCCCGAACTCAAGAAATAATCTCGAAAGGTCTTTCCTATTCTTTTCAGCCTTTCCTTATTGGATAAAATAAAAGTCGGTGGCGACTCTTACTAACCGCAACAATTGCGATCAAACACAAAGCCCACCAAGTCAATTCTCCCATCGAGTTACATAATTGGCGACTTTGCTGGGGAATTTACTTAAAGTGGGGTTACCTTAGGGATAGATCACTTTTACTTGCTTTTCATGGTTTGACTTGCTTGCTTTACATTTTGGGTCCTTGTTTGGGTTACAGTTAAAGATCCTATACCCGGATCTGCGGCACCTTTTAGGTAAGTAGAAATAAATCATGGAAGCTGTACAACATAGACCGATATGGACGAAGTGATAGCTATGTTAGCGTGACACTTTGGCTTGTACTAATGTTCCTTGAGTCAGTTAAGGATAACATTAGGCTTCCTTAGCGTCATTAAGCGCTAACTGACTTTTAGAACCTTTTAATTGACTCATCCTAAGCCACTAGAAAGTAGTGAGATGCCCGGCTTTGGTTCCGACTAAAGATTGGTTGATACTCGATGCTACACTCATTGAGATTGGACTTTTGGGATATTCTGGCCGCAATACTTTGGTGCTTGAGCTAGAACAATGCCTAAAAGAAAGGTCATTGATATGAGACTTGTAACGCCCGTAATTTAATTAATTATTTAATTAAATTATTTTTGGAATATTTGTGAAGTTGTGTTGTTATGTTAGATATTGTGTTATGATTAGTTGAATTTAATTATTTTATTAAGTTCTGAAATAATATTAGAATGATAATATTATTTGATGTGGGCTTGTTTTAAAGGAAGATAAGTAGTAAAAAGGGGGTGTAGTAGCCTTAATCCCATTAAGGTATTTTGAGAATTATAGAGTTATTTTATTATTGTTAGAAATAATAAGAAAAGAAGAAGAAGTAAGAGAGAAAGAAATAAGGGTTGGAAGAAGAGAACGTGAAAGTTGTTGGAAAGGAGGAAAAGCGGCAGAATGGAAATCAACCGGAAAAGTTATAGAGCAACCTTCAATCCAAGGGAAGGGTGGGGTTCTGAATCTATAATAGGGTTTATGATTATTGGTATGTGGGATTAGATGTGAGAGATTGTTTGGTTTATGATTGAATTATATACATTGTTGTTTGATGAGAATCAATGATTGTAAGATGAATAATGATGCCCTAATGTTGTATATTTGATGTAGAATTACAAGATAATTATAATTGATGAATATTTATGATTAAAGGATGTTTTTACGGCCTAAAGTATGGAAACCGTAGTGAAAACGCATTGAAATCGCAGAAAATATTTGTGACAGAACAGTATGTGTCGACCCTAAAAGCCATGCGTCGATACATGAAGGATTTTAGACTTAGGATGAGTCGATACGAAGGAGTCATGTGTCGATACATGAAGGCTTTTAGACTCAAGATGATTCGATACGAAGGAGTCATGCGTCGATACATGAAGGCTTTTAGACTCGGGATGAGTCGATACGAAGGAGCATGTATCGATACATGCAGTGTTGTAGACTCAGTATGAGTCGATATAAAGGGAGTACATGTCAACTCATGTAGCGTGTTAGGTCCAGTACGTGTCGACTCAAGACATTACGCGTCGATCCATGTAGTCTGGTTTTTGACAGAATCATTTTGAAAAGGTTATATCTTGAGTTTTCGGACTCCGTTTGAAGTGTCGTTCGAAGCGTTGAATAGATAATGCGATGAACTTCATTATTAAGGATAAAAATTAAGAATAGGAAGGATAATACTAGTATCTAAATTAGTACTAGATTTAGTTCCCATATTAATCGCTATGTCGACTTTTGTGAAGAATGATGAGGATGAGATGATTATAGATTACTGTTTGGTTCGTAACAACAAGATTAATGAGGAAAATAGTGTAGTATTAAAGAATGAATAATATGTAGAAGTTTGGTAATTTATAAGTAAGCCTTAGATGATTAATTAATTATAGGCAATATCATGTTGTAGGCCTATGGTCAACATTGCGAGATTTACGATCTACTTCTGTATTGTTGCATGGCCGAGTTGCTGTGAATTATGTTGATAAATGGCGTTGATGAATGATGTTGATAAATGATGTTGATGAGATTATGTTGATGAATTATGCGATGATAAATTATGTTTGATGAATTATGTTGATTAATGATGTTGATGAATGATGTTGATGAAAGATGTTGAGATGCCTCTAATAATTGGCAGCTATTAAGATGTAGACTTCTGGTCAATGATGATGTTGTGTTGAGATGTTGTTAATTGTGGTGTTGTCATTACATTCATGATTGTGTCGCATACATTTCATTTCAAGATGGAGCTTATGCTCGTTAAGATGGCATGTATTGGCAAATATTAAGATGAAGGCTTATGCCTTGTTGATGCCTCTATTTATTGGCAATTATTTGAGATGGGAGTTCTGCTCCAATGGTACCACATGCATTTTTATAGTATTGAGTCGCATTATATGATTGCATAAAGAAGTTGTGTATTGATGCGGTGAATGTGTACATTGTTGGTATTTCAGTTGCGGTTACTGTTGCTTATAAGATGAGAAGTGGTGATGTTATGTGATCTAATTTAATATATTAATTATCATACGTTTTATTATATTGTTAGATATCTCACCCCTTCTGTTTGAATGTTACCCTTACGTTGGTAACGTGCAGGTAATCCAGAGTGAAGGTTGTATACCTTCAGTAGTTCGAGTCGGTGTCATTGCTCTGATACGTAACACTCGGGGGGATGAACGCTTGTTGCTTTTAATTATTGATTATTTCAGTTGTTGAACTTTAATTTGATTGTCGCTTAGCATGTGTTATTTTGAAATTGCTGTAACGATGGACAAAGATGTTATTATGAATTTTGTTGCGTAGATGTTTAAATTGTTGAATTAAGAGATTAAATTACTATGTTGATAGTTCATCCGATGTTTTAAAGTGTTATGTATCCACGTTGAATGCAATGTATTTTTAAAGTTGAATTTGTGGCATCCTGATTTAGTTTCATGAATTTATGACTCTGATTTGCATATATAATTACCGGGTAGAATTGGGGTGTTACAAGACTCCTTAGAACCCATTACTTTTAATAGGACAGGTTAAGCCAACTAAACTTCAAGAGGGTACTTACCTTTAAAGACTCATGCAAGCCATTAAACCTAGGGTCCTTTGTGTGACTTGCTTGATATATCTGTGATTTCAAAGCATAAACCATACATCATGAACATCATAACATACATGCTAACCATTTCAAGGGGCTAGAGATTTATCTTTCCTTTTTGTTTTGTAGGGTATGGATTCAACTCGCAGAAAAACCATTCGAATCAATTTTGTAGAGGTCCCTCCCAAGCTCAAAGAACTAGTCCTTAGAATTCCCAAAAGCTCATTGTTCAACAAGAGATATGGTCACTTGCTCAGTTTGGTTACTACCGGGTTTGATGAAGGTCTCATGAGTGTTTTGTTCCAGTTCTTCGACCCTAAACACCATTGCTTCACTTTTCCAGATTACCAGTTAGTGCCTACACTGGAAGAGTTCTCTAAAATACTTGGGACGCCTATATTGGAGCAAGTACCTTTCACCGGCTTAGAACAATATCCATTTGCTGAAAGTGTCGCCATAGCCTTGCATTTGAAACCATCAGACATCGAATCCAATTGGGAAAGAAGAAGTGGAGTCAAGGGTCTCCTTGCAAGTTTTCTAATGAAGAAATCTCAGATATTATTAGATGCCATGAGTTACCATGCCTTTGAAGATGTCCTAGCTCTATCAGTCTATGGATTAGTTCTATTCCCCAATTCGGACCAGTTTATAGATGTCAGTGCCATCAACATCTTCCTTGCTCGCAATCCAGTGCCTACATTGCTCGGAGACATGCTGCATTCACTTCACGCTCGTACTATGAAGAAAAGAGGGACTTTTATATGTTGTATGCCTTTTCTCTATCGGTGGTTTATTTCGTACCTCCCTCGGTCATTTATGAAGAATGAATTAGGCTTGAGGTAGAATCAGAGGATAATGTCCCTTTCTCACTCTGATATCTATTGGTGCCTTCGCTCTCAAGAAGATATCTCTTTTATTGATCGCTGCGGAGAATTCCCTAATGTGACACTTCTTTTGAGTAGGTAGAGAAGTTCTTAGTTGCTTGCTCATCTTCAAACATAAACACCTTTTTAAATGCACCAACACTTTCCATGAAATATTTTCAAAATTCCAACACTTTGTATACATTCTTATAGAGATGAGAATCATTACAAAGTTAGCCTAAAACAAAGGCACTTTTTCAAAATACTTTCAAAACCCACCTCAAGCACATCTTCAAACAAAGAATTTTCATGTGATCTAACAAGAAACTAAGAGCCTATAGATAACTATGGATGAAAAGGGTGCTAACAGCTTCCCTTTTCATAATCTACCCCCTAAACTCAAGAAAATAATCTCAAAGGTATTTCCTGTTCTTTTCACCCTTTCCTTATAGGATAAAAGAAAAGTCGGTGGAGACTCTTGCTATCCGCGACAATTGTGATAAAAAGCAAAACCTCCAAGTCAGTTCTTCCACCGTATTACAGAATTGGCGACTCTGCTAGGGTGTTTTTAAAAGTGGGGTTACCTTAGGGCTAAATCACCTTTACTTGATTTTCTTTGTTTGACTTGTTTGCTTTACATTATGGTTCCTTGTTTGGGTTTGTTTTGATCCACTACCCGGATCTGGGGCACCTTTTTAGGTAAGTAGCAATAGATTGTGGAAATTGTACGGTGTAGACCGATATGGTTGAAGCAATGGCTACGTTAGTGTGACGCATTTTTTGGTACCGGTATCCCTTGTGTTGAATCGAGGAGAATACAGGGTCGCTGAGTGGCGTCATGAAGCACTAACTGAACTTAGAACCTTAATTGAACAACTTGGCCATTAAGAAGTAGTGAGATAGCCGGTTTCGATGGAAAATTGAAAATTGGTTGATACTCGATACTACACTCATTAAGATCGGGTTTTTGGGATATCTCGACCGTAAGAAAAGATTGATTGTGCTGAGACAATGCCTAAAAGAAAGGTCAGTGATATTGAGATCCCCTAGAACCCAGTTACTTTCTAGGACAGATTGAGCTAACTAAACTTCAAGAGGGTACTTACCTACCAACTCCATGCAAGCCTAAACCTAAGGACTTATCTGCTTTGTGTGTACATAACAACTTGCTTACTTGTACATAACATTATAAACATCATAACATCATAAGAATTTCTCATTAACCATTTCAACGATTTAGGAATTTATCTTTGCTTTCTTTTGTAGGCCATGAATCCTGTCCGAAGGAATACCATTTGAATCAGCTTCGTGAAAGCGCACCCTCAACTCCAAGAATTAGCATCAAGGGTGCCTGAAGATTCTCCTTTCACCAAGAAATATGGTCGACTCCTTAATTTGGCTACCTCCAATTTCCAAGAAGAAATGATTTGTGTGCTCTTCCAATTATTTGATCCTGTACATCATTGCTTCACCTTTCCTGACTATCAGTTGGTGCCTATACTAGAGGAATTCTCTATACTATTAGGAGTGCCAGTGCTTGATCAAATATTGTACACCGATTTAGAAGGGATTCTGAAGCCTGAAGTCATTGTTGAAGCCTTGCATCTGAAGAGAGACGACATTATAGCAAATTGAGAGACAAGAAGCGGAGTTAAAGGGTTCCTAGCCAAGTTCTTATTGGAGAAGGACCGTTCATTCTGGGAAGATATGGATTTTCAAGACTTTGAAGATATCCTGGCACTTCTCATCTATGGTTTGGTTCTATTTCCCAATTTAGACCAATTCATAGATGTGAATGCCATCAAACTCTTTCTCTCTCGTAATCATATACCTACTTTGCTTGGAGACATCTTACATTGTTTCTATACTCGCACCATGAGGAAAATAGGTACTCTCTTATGTTGCATTCCCCTACTCGCCAAGTGATTTACTTTTCACCTACCTCGATCAATATTGAAGAACGAGCAAGGATTGACATGGTCTCAAAGGATGACGTATCTCACCCACTCTGACATTCATTGGTGTTCTCAATCCTTGGAAGATACTTCTATCATTGACCATTATGGGGAATTCCCTAATGTCCCTCTGTTTGGCATTAAGGAAGGTATCACTTACAACCCTTGCTTATCTTTACGGCAGTTTGGGTATACCCGAAGAGATGGTCCTCATGATATGCTCATCCAAGGAGTGGTGTTCGACTACGAGAGCAACGATCAAGGCTACCATCAGAGGTTTGTACAAGCTTGGAGGATGGTAAACAAATTGGATAGTGAGACGTTGGGACGCAAGAATTATATTCCCCTTGAGCCTTACCTTAGGTGGGTACGAGCTCGTGCTCAGAAGCTCGTAATGCCTTACCCCTCCATCCTACCTGTTATCATGGAGCCTATTGCTAAAGGAGATATCCCGTATACTGTCCTCCATCCCGACAAACCTACTTCTCTTGAAGACTTGCAAAAGGGTTGGATTCAGCTAAAGGAAGAGCGAGACACCTTCGAAGCTCAGTTCTACGCAAGCGAGAAAAGGGTTTTGGAGCTTATAAGGCAACTTCATGAAGAACAAAGCTTGAACGCCT
This sequence comes from Vicia faba, assembly GCA_948472305.1. NCBI lineage: Eukaryota > Viridiplantae > Streptophyta > Magnoliopsida > Fabales > Fabaceae > Vicia > Vicia faba. The sequence continues at coordinate 173,052,195 of OX451740.1, read as the reverse complement.
ACATTGCACCAAAGAGGATGCGTTCGACCTTTTTGTCTTAGAAATTTATTTTGTAAGCCCAAGAGGCACATTGTAACCATTTTGAACTTATTAATGCAATTTTACATTTATTTATTTGTTGTCTGGACAAATTTAAATTTTATAAATCCTTGAAATCATTTGCATGCACATTTTTCATGCATCATAACATAACAGGTTTTCCACGACATGTTTCCTTATCTTTCTGTTGTTTATTTCAGCAAGATGGATATCGAGAAAACAGTGAAGGACCTACAAGCACAAAATTCCCAGTTTCAAAAGATTCTCCTGACCCTGGCCAAGGGGAAACAAGAGTTAGTGACATTGCTGGCATCCAAAAAGAAACCAAAAAGGAAAGCCCTAGTCAACATGGGTAAAATATTCAGAGAGCCGATCCGCCAGATGCCAATAGTTGAAGATTCATCTGAGGAAGACGAAAATCGAGCTGAAGAAGCAAGGAGCACCCGGGCTGGGTGTGTCAATGATCAAGTGTCCGATGACGAAGATTATTTGATGAGCAGTATCCTTCTGTCGACGATAAGTACAAGCATCTAGAGGATATACTGAAGGCCGTTTAGATTCAAGTTGTTCCTGGTTTAGATTTTGATGATTTGGGTTTAATATCTGGGGTTGTCATTCCCCATAAATTCAAGATACCAGTCTTTGTTAAATATGACGGGGTCTCCTACCCAAAGCTTCATCTGAAGTCTTACGTGCGCAAAATACAACCGCACACAACCGACAAGAAACTCTGGGTCCATTTCTTTCAAGAAAGTTTGGTCGGGACTCAAATAGAGTGGTCTCCTGCCCACACCCGGGAAGACCTGGCCACTGCCTTCTATCACCAATACCAATATAATGCCGACCTGGCGCCGACTAAAGTTCAACTATGAGACATGACAATGGGTAAAAACGAGGGGTTCAAAGAGTACGCCCAAAAGTAGAGGGATCTTGCCAGTAGGGTCCAACCACCGTTAACTGAAAGGGAACATACTGATATGTTTATGGGTATGTTATCTGGTCCATATTTCAACTTATTGGTTGGGTGTTCTTTGTCTGGTTTCACCAAACTAATCCTAACCGAAGAAAGGGTCGAAAGTGGTATCAAGAGCGGGAAAATCCCCATGGCGTCTGCTTCCACCTCCAACCCCGTAAAGAAAACCTTCACTGGGAAGAAAGAAACGAATGTTGTGTATGGGGTAAGAGCCCGTACCAAGAAGGATAATCGTATGTTCGTTAATGATGTTTTGATCTCCAACCCTACTCCTGTTCAAAGACAATCTTCCAATCATTAACAATTTGAGGCTCCACAAAGACAATTCACAAGGATAGGCATGTCGCTATCCCAAGCCTTATAACACTTATTAAAGGCCAACTTGGTGACACTGCATGATCCTCTGTCCAATCCGAACACTTCCTCACCTAGATACAATCCGAATACCAAGTGTGTATAACATTCAAATAGCCCTGAGCATGAGACTGGTCAATGATGGGCACTGAAAAGAAAAATTCAAGATATAATAGACAACAAGACAGTCGAATTGGATCTGCCTACAATTCTCAATGTGATAACGACACCAACACCAAACCATGGCAAAGGTGTCAATGCTATTGAAGACACTATTTTTGTTTCCTCCGTCGAAGATCTAACTACTCCGTTAACTATTGTCAAAAAGAATTTGCTGAGAGTCGGGGTTTTCCCTGGCTATTTGAAAGATTGTGATTGATGCGCCGAACAAATTAATGGATGCAAATGGCTGATAGAAGGTGTTCAATGCCTGATGAATAGTCATGAGGTCCTATTTGAGAGAACTATGTCCATCAAAAGTTTGGCCAATAAGATTGAAGACCTCTCCATCATAACAATTTCAAACAAGCCTCTTAGGATCTCCTCAAAGGGCCCTATCAGGATTTCAAATGAATCGACTGTTGCTCCATTAATAATCACTATCCATGGGCTAATTCCGTACTCTTCCAACAAAGCAGTATTGTGGAACTACGATGCCGAAGTGTTTTACCATGGAATAAAACAAGATTCTTGGATTGAAGAAAGCAAGGCTGATGACATTGTTAATATTACCGCTCTAGTAAGGTGACCAGAACTGGGAGAATCTTTTCGCCCAATATTTCACCCCTAATTGCTATAATGGCACATGTCTGCATCACCGCTGATAAGCCTAGTGCTGACACTAGGGGTAAAAAGAAAGTAGTTGAGCCTGCTGAGGCAGAGACGCCTGCAAAAGACGTTGCTGCTGAGGAACCTTCCGCTCAAGAAATGGATGAAATCTTAAAGATTATAAAGAGGAGTGATTTCAAGATAGTGGAGCAGCTGGGGAAAACTCCTTCCAAGATCTCCATGTTATCTTTGCTACTTTGTTCTGATGCTCATGCCCGAGCATTAATCAAATTCTTAAAGAACGCTCATGTCCCCCATGAGACCAAAACGGACCAGTTCGAAAATTGTGTGGCAAGCTTGATGGCCAACAATGGATTAGGGTTCTTTGATGCTGATCTGACACCACTCGGAAGAAATCACAACAAAGCTTTACATGTTTATGTTGAATGTAAAGGGACTACCCTAGCACATATTTTGGTTGACACTGGCTCTTCTTTAAATGTGCTACCCAAGGGCGCTTTGGACCGGTTAGACTGTGAAAGGACGGTGTTGAAGCCGAGTGATATCATTGTGAAGGCTTTCGATGGGTCCAAAAGGACGGTTCATGGAGAGGTGGATCTCCTGATCAAAGCAGGCTTACATATTTTCAACTCTACTTTCTACATTATGGGCATCCGTCCCGCTTACTCCTGTTTGCTGGGTCGCCCTTGGATTCATGGAGCAGGGGGAGTAACATCTACCCTTCACCGAAAGCTAAAATACCCAGTCAAGGGGAGGATCGTCATTGTTTGCGGTGAGGAGGAATTCATGGTAAGCCATCTCGATTATTTCAAATATGTGGATATGGATGGTGAATTTATAGAAACCCCGTGCTAGGCTTTTGAAGTTATTCTGCCTATGGTTGCTACTGCCAAAATTTCCTCTGACATGCCCAAAGTTGATAAGGTCGTGCCAAGGATGGTTTCATTTAAGGATGCTCATGTTGCAGTCGAAGATGGAAGCTGTGATACCTGGGGGAAACTCCCCGAGATCCCGTTCAAAGTAGACAAATGTGGGTTGGGTTTTACTATCAAGGCTCAGAAGGAAGTCAGGCGCGTTCGTGCGAGAAAGCCCCCTCTCCGTATTGGAAATCATGAAGTAAACGTTGTGGAGGATTATGATGATGAATGTGCTTTCGAAGAATGGATATACCCTACTACAATAGAGCTCAACAATTGGCACGTAAAGGAATTCGTTCCCATCTCCTTCATTGAGGAGTAATTACTTCTTTATTGCTATCTATCAATTCAAGAGCCTTTTATCTATAATATTAAACAATGACTTTTAAACCATATGCCTGTCCCGGGGCACTATGGTCCATTTGTTAAGGGTTTTACTTATGTTCATTTTATCATATGATCATTCAATATAAACCATTGGACTTTTTGCATTCAAATTTTTTAGCTCATTGTCTTTCTTTCTCTTTAACACACTTTTCAAATAGCCATGTATCTTACATGCACACACACACACACACACTCTTGCAGGTCCTTATCCACTCCGGATCTCATTGCCAATGACTCTACTATTACCAACTATGATTTCGAACATCCAATTAACCAATCCAAAGACGAAAGCGAGGAAGATTGTGAAATACCGAGAGAACTAGCCAGACTTCTAATGCAAGAAGAAAAAGCTATTCAACCGCATAAAGAATCAATTGAAGTTATCAACCTACGTACCGAGACAGATAAGAAAGAGGTCAAGATCGGCGCCAACCTAGGAAGCAGTGTCAAAAGAAGATAGGTTCAGTTGTTACATGACTACGTGGAAGTGTTTGTTTGGTCGTATGAAGATATGCCAGGGTTGGATACCGACATTGTAGTTTATCGTCTGCCAACAAAGGAAGATTGTCCTCCTCTCAAGAAAAAAGTTTGTCGCATGCGGCCTCACATGTCTGAAAAGATAAAAGCTGAAGTGATGAAACAATTTGATGCAGGATTCCTAGCTGTGACATCTTATCCTAAATGGGTTACGAACGTGATTTCGGTGCCAAAGAAAGAAGGAAAAGTTTGTATGTGTGTAGATTACAGGGATCTGAATAGGGCAAGCCCCAAGGATGACTTCCCTCTACCTCATATTGATGTCTTGGTCGATAACACCACTCAACATAAAGTCTTCTCTTTTATGGATGGTTTCTCCGGCTATAATCAAATTAAGATGGCTCTCGAAGACATGCAGAAGATCACCTTTGTTATGTAATGGGGCATCTTTTGTTACAAGGTCATGCCATTTGGATTGAAGAATGTAGGGGCAACATATCAAAGGGATATGGTAGCTTTGTTTCATGATATGATCCATCATGAAATAGAGGTCGATGTGGATGATATGATTGTAAGGTCACAAACTAAAGAAGAGTGTCTCAATCACCTATACAAGTTATTCGAGAGGCTGAAAAAGTACAAATTGAGGTTGAACCCTAATAAGTGCACATTCGGAGTAAGATCTGGAAAACTTTTAGGTTTTGCTGTCAGTGGTAAAGGCATTGAAGTTGATCCTGCAAAGGTAAAAAACATTTAAGAAATGTCAGTTCCTCATTCTGAAAAGGAGGTTAGATGATTCTTGGGTCATCTTAAATACATCGCCCGCTTCATATCTCACTTAACTGCTACTTGTGAGCCAATCTTCAAACTCTTAAAGAAAGATCAAGTAGTCAGATGGAATGATGAATGCCAAGCTGCCTTCGACAAAATCAAGGAATATCTGCAAGAACTTCCTATCCTCGTGCCTCCAGTTGAAGGAAGACCCTTTATCGTGTACTTGACTGTGCTAGAGAATTCTATGGGGTGTGTATTGGGCCAACATGACGAGTCTGGCCGAAGAGAGCATGCAATATACTACCTGAGCAAAAAAATTACCGATTGTGAAACCAGATATTCACTGCTCGAGAAAACTTGTTACGCTCTGGCATGGGCTGCTCGCCGGCTAATACAGTATATGTTGACTCATACCACTTTATTGATTTCTAAGATGGACCCTATCAAGTACATCTCCGAGAAACCCGCTCTTTCCGGACGGATAGCTAGATGGCAAATGATTTTTACTAAGTACGATATTCAATATACAACATAAAAGGCCATCAAAGGAAGTGTATTGGAAGATCATTTGGCCCATCAAGCTGTTGATGATTACCAATCTATGAACTTTGACTTCCCGGATGAGAATATCATGTTAGTGACCGATTGTGCAAAACCTGGACCGTATAACGGACCTGAACAAGGATCCTGAAGGACTATGGTTTTCGATGGGGCTTCCAACGCTTTGGGGAATTGGTGCTATGATAGTTTCTCCTGAGGGTTGTCACACCCCTTTCACTGCTAGATTATGCTTCAATTGTACAAATAACATGGCTGAATATGAGGCATGCATTTTGGGTCTGAAGGTTGCTATTGATTTAAGGATCAAGCATTTAAGTGTATTCGGAGATTCTGCTCTAGTGATTAGCCAAGTCAAGGGAGATTGGGACACTAAACATCCTAATTTTATTCCTTACAAGGAGCTTGTGTTATCTCTGATTCCATACATCGATGAAATCACCTTTGAACACTTCCCTAGAGAAGAAAATCAGTTAGCCGATGCTTTGGCCAAAATGTCTTCTATGTTCAAGGTCAAATGGGACAACAAAGATCCTATGATTACGATTGAGAGATTTGACGAACCTGTGCACTGCTATGAGCTTGACACTGACACAGAGAAGCCATGGTACCATGAGGTGAAGAGATACCTTGAAGCACAAAAGTATCCTGAAGGAGCTTCCATCAATGATAAAAAATTCTTACAAAGATTCTCAGCTAAATTATTCCTAAGCAATGGAACCATGTACAAACATAACCATGATTCTACTCTACTCCAATGTGTAGACAAGAAGGAGGCAGAGAAAATTATGGAAGACATGCATGATGGTCTATTTGGGACTCACTCTAGTGGAGATACCATGGTCAAGAAAATCCTGAGAGCTAGTTACTATTGTTCAACAATGAAAACTGATTGCCATCATCACTCTAGGACTTGCCACAAGTGCCAAATCTATGCTAACAAGGTCTATGTGCCTCCTATTCCTCTAAATGTCATGACTGCTCCGTGGTCGTTCGCAATGTGGGGCATTGACATGATCGGAGAGATTAAACCTACTGCTTCTAATGGACATCACTTCATTCTTATCGCTATCGATTATTTCACCAAATGGGTCGAAGCTTTCTCATTTGCCTCAGTCACAAAGAACGGTGTAGCCAGATTCATCAAGCATAACCTCATCATCTGCTATGGTATCCCCAAAAGGATCATCACTGACAATGGAACCAATCTCAACAATGCTATGATTACAGAACTTTGCACTCAGTTCAAAATCAAGCATCACAATTCTTCTTCTTATAGACCTAAAATGAACGGCGCAGTGGAAGCAGCCAATAAAAACATTAAGAAGATTTTGCAAAAGATGGTAGTAACCTACAAAGACCGGCATGAGATGTTACTGTTTTCTCTTCATGGCTACCGTACTTCAGATCAGACATCAACTGAGGCAACACCTTTTCCTTTGGTCTATGGCATGGAAGTTGCCCTACCAGTGGAAGTTCAGATTCCCTCACTAAGGATTATGAATGAAGCAGGCCTAGGCGAAGACAAATGGATTCAGACAAGATTGGACCAGTTGAACTTGATCGATGAAAAGTGATTGGTTGTTGTTTGTCATGGTCAGATGTACCAGAAACGTATGATCAAGGCTTTCAACAAAAAGATCATGCCTCGAGTATATCAAGCTGGTGATCTGGTAATAAAGTGCATCATTCTTCCACAAGGCGACCCCAGGGGAAAATGGACTCCCACTTATGAAGGGCCATTTGTTGTCAAGAAAGTTTTCTCTGGTGGTTCCATGATGCTGACCGCTATGGACGGTGAAGATTTCCCACATCCTGTGAACGTGGACATAGTTAAAAAATACTACGCATAAGAGACCCTCTAGGTTGACACACCTATGCAAGATAAGGGCATCCCGCCAAACCAAATGTTTGGGCAAAAATTAGGGATATATGCAAAAGATTGTACACCCGGCAAGTCGGAAACCCAAAAGGGCGACTTGGGAAAAATGGGTATCCTGGTGGGCTGAAAACCCGAAAGGGCGGTCCAAGCAAAAGTTAAGGATTAAAAGCGTATGACTATGTCCCGTGGAATCACCACAGTCGACTTTATTACCAAGGTCCGGGTTCAAACGGTCCAAGATCAATCCAATCAACTTTTGTCAATGGAAAGGGACGTTCGAAGACATTGGTGCAATAGTAGGGTTGGAACACAATGGGATCATTTCCACATGGCTGTTATCTTTGTTTTCAAAAAATTTTCCTTTTGACGATTTCCTCTTACTAGGATCTACGTCTCTTTGTACAAAAACGCCTATTCATGGGCAAAACATCAATATAAATATACTTTGAAGTGCAAACTTTTTGTTTTTGTTTTGAGTGCAATGACGTCCAGTGACAAAAATTGAATGAACATATGCATATGAACATGATTAAACTATTTAGCAAATATGTCCTGCCAAGCAGCAACGGGCATCTCTTTAATGCATTTGAGATATCCCCACGGAGTTATCTCATTAGAGTTATCCCCACGGAGACTGCTACAATAAACCTTTGCCCCAACAGAGTTGCCCACAAAGTCGGATTTATGCAAACCTCGGTCAGAGTTTTAATCTCTCGACAGTCCTCTCCCCAGCTGAGTTGGTCTTAAAAGAAGAAGCCTTGTAGATTTCTTGCCAGCAGGTCATCAAATATTCTCTTCAACATGGTTTATTCCCTAACCAAATAATGAATTTCCCAATGGAATCATTCCTATTCAAACAATTTTCAGTTACTACGAAGCCTGGAGCCGACCAGATAATAATTTAACTTCTCGAGATATTGTAAAGCCTGGACTCGACCAGACAAGGGTTTAACTTCTTTTCCCCAGTAGAGTTTATCTCTACCCCCAGTAAGTTACTGTAAATCCTAGACCCGACCAGATATCAGTTCAACTTCATCAATTCAAGCAAATTACTGTAAAGCCTGGACCCGACCATATATCAGTTCAACTTCATTCATTCAAGCAAGTTACTGTAAAGCCTGGACCCGACTAGATATCAGTTCAACTTCATTCATTCAAGCAACTTACTGTAAATCCTAGACTTGACCATATATCAGTTCAACTTCATTCATTCAAGCAAGTTACTGTAAAGCATGGACCCGACCAGATATCAGTTCAACTTCATTCATTCAAGCAAGTTACTGTAAAGCCTGGAACCCGATCAGATATCATTTCAAGTAAGTTACTGCAAAACCTAGACCCGATCAGATATCATTTCAACTTCATCCTTTCAAGTAAGTTACTGCAAAGCCTGGACCCGACCAGATATCAGTTTAACTTCATCCTTTCAAGTAAGTTATTGTGAAGCCTGGAGTTCGACCAAATAACAATTAACTTCATCCACCTCAAAAATTTGCTTTGAAACCTGGAATCCGACCAGATTGCAGTTTAATGTTAGTAAGTTGTTGCGAAGCCTGGAATCCGACCAGATAACAATTTAACTTCACTCTCCCAAGTAGTTTTCTGCGAAGCCTGGAATCCAACCAGATAACAGTTAATTTAATCTTCCCCGGCAAGTCACTGTGAAGCCTGGAATACGACCAAATAATAGTCAACTTCATTATCCTCAACAAATTTATGCCAAGCCTGGATTTTGACCAGATAACAGCTAACTTTCGATTCTCTCCAGTCAGGAATAATTCCCTAGTAGAGCAGGAGACAACCAAAATTCCTGAACTTTATTCCTCCAAGCAGAAATCAACACTCCCCATAGAGTTTCTTCATGCAAAGAGCCAAAGTCAATATTCCCCAGCGGATTTCTCCTCAAGCAATAAAACAGGAATTCCTAGCGGAAACATTCTAGACAAAGTTGAAGATACACCTACTCTCCAACAACAATCCAAGATTCAGCCTCCCAAGGCTCCCTAGCATGTTGTCAAGGATTTATTTTCCTAGACAAAGACACACTGCAATAAATGCATCACATTCATAAACCATAACACATACATGACAAATGCATATAGCATAATCTCATTTATTTTGAGAACATCATTACGCCATGCATACATTTGTATGCAACTAATCCTCTTTCTTGCAGGAAAAATCAAACGGGCAAATGAAGACCTCTTCTGTTTAGATTTTGTATTTCCAGATTAACAACAGGCAAAAGAAGTCCACTCTCTCAGTATAAATCAACCTAAATATTTATCCTAATACCTTCCCCAGTCACTCTGGATGGCATCATTAAGCCCATTCCTTACACAGTCAACTAACACATCATCGAGTGCAAATTTCTGGTCATTTTAATGTCCAATCATCTTCCACCTTTAAGTAACGAATGGCAGGATCGTCAATCTAACTCTTCAGGTTTAAGAAGATTGAACTGGAGGAGGATCGGAGATTGAAAAAAAAAGCCTTGAAACCTTGCTGAAAATTCCCAAGAACCTGAAACTGCAGCCCAAACACAAAACCTGCTAGTTTTTTATTTTTGCATCCAAACTCTAATTTTCCTTGTGCGTTTCTTGGCCAAATCATCCATACAACTTCTGAACTTTGCATCTTGACTGATATAGAACATTCCAACCATCCATAACTCAAGTTGAGGGTTGCTTTAGCTTTCTGAGAACTTGAGGAAGCTGACCAAAACATCAAGCAGTCTGAACCAGGCCCTAACTCACAGAACAATTTCCAAATGCAAGGTAAGTTTCTTCTGATTTTAATCTCATTACTTAGGCATTGATAGGCTTGCAATTTCGAAGACATAATGTAGATATCATGGCTCTGAATCTGTACATATTTATAGATTTCATTTATATGGCCTAAGTAGAGAGAATTTCATATCAAAACTTCTTGAGAAAATTAGGGTTCATAATTTGGATTAGCAAAATTCGTGCTTGCTTTTGGTTTACAGTTTTGATACTGGTGTTTCTGAAATCATGATGAAATTTTCCATAACTTCTATGTTTTTATTTTCCATTTTTTGTTGAGAAATGACTAAGTTACAGATACTCTGGTTGGCGCAAAGAAGGAGATGAAGTTCATCATCAGAACTTACTAAGTTACAGAATCGGAGATGAAGTTCATCATCAAACAAAAGCAAGTGATCTAGAAAGAAACTAAGAGCCCATAGATAACTATGGATGAAAAGGGTTCTAACACCTTCCCTTTTCATAATCTACCCCCTGAACTCAAGAAAATAATCTCAAAGGTCTTTCATGTTCTTTTCACCCTTTCCTTATAGGATAAAAGAAAAGTCGGTGGCGACTCTTGCTATCGGCAACAATTATGATAAAATGCAAAACCTCCAAGTTAGTTCTTCCACCATATTACAGTATGCTTTAGAGCGTTTAAAGTATCCTAAAAAGATACTATTTTGAGCCTTAGCATCAAATTTCTTCAAATAGTCTTCGTTATTTAGAATGTAACAAGTACAACCAAGCTGATGGAAATAAGATATGCTTGGCTTTTTTCCTTTAAATAACTCATATGATGTTTTGTTTAGAAATGGTCTGATACAAATTTGATTCTGAACATGACACGGGGTATTAACAACTTCTTTCCATAAGTACTTTGGAAGATGATTCTCGTGGATTATGGTTCTAGCCATTTCTTGCAAGGATCTGTCGTTTCTCTTTACAATCCTATTTTTCTGTGGAGTTCTAGGAGAAGAGAACTCATGGATAATTCCATGTTTTTCACAAAAGATTTCAAATGACTCATTTTCAAACTCTCCACCATGATCACTTCTGAATTTTAAAATCTTTAATTCATTTTGAGATTGTACTTGTGTGCAAAAGATGTTCAATATTCCATATGATTCATATTTTGATCTAAGGAATTTAACCCAAGTCAATCTACTATAATCATCAACAATATCCAATCCATATTTCTTCCCATTGATTAAACCAACTCCAACATGACCAAACAAATCAATGTGAAGTGATTCTAAGGGTCTAGAGGTAGAGACAATGTTTTTAGATTTAAAAGAAGTTTTGCTAATTTTCCTACTTGACATGTTCTGCAAAGAGCATCTGAGTGATAATCAAGATCTGGAAGACCTTTAACAAGTTTTGATTGCAAATTTTAGAGATTAACATCCAGTTAGCATGACCTAACCTTTTGTTCCAGACCCATTTCTCATCACTCACAAAAATTAGGCAAACACCCTTTTGTTCAGTCAATTTAGAAATATTGATTTTATAAACATTTCCCATCTTGTTGCATTTGAATAAAAGGGAATTTTCAGATTTATTGATAACTGGGCAGATATTCTTATTAAATAACACATCATAACCACTGTTACAAAATTGACTGATGCTCAGTAGGTTATGTTTAAGTCCATCCACTAATCAAACATTATTGACATAGACTAGAGAATTATCTATAGTACCCATACCAATGATCTTCCTTTTATGTCCTTCTCCAAACCCCTTAGTTCCTTCCTCTTTACGAGTTAGGGTTTATAACACATGCCTTTCTCCTATCATATGTCGAGAGCAGTCATTGTCTAGGTACCATGACTGCTACTTTGTCTCTCCTTTTAGGAATATCTGTAGCAAACACAATCTCATATTTAGGTACCCATACTCTTATGGGTCCTCTAGTTTTAGTTCTAACTAGATTTTTCTTGCTTTGTTCTTTAGTATGATAGTAATGCATAGGCTCAATATTAACTTTTAGTTTATAAAAGTATGTCTTAGATGAGTTTTGACTTTAGTTTCTGTACCCTTCAGAATCTTTGGTTCATAGGTCCTTTGTTCTGGTTTCTTCAGAACCTTTGACTTGAAAGTCATTGGTTCTAGATTCTTTAGAACTTTTGAATTTTGACCCTCAGGTACTGATTTGATCTAAACCTTTGATTGCTGAATATTAGAAACTGACTTCTTTAGAACCTTTAACTTTGAAGTATCATGTGCAGATTTATTCAGATCTTTTGAGTCAATAATCTTGGGTTGTGACTGGGTCAGATTCTTACCCTTATCAGAAGCAGACGGAAAATAAGTTTTTAGCACTGTTTGAGCATAACTGAAGAAGAAGGATTTGAGGGTTTCTTTAGAAGATAAACTTTGGACCATTCTCCATTATAACCCAAACCTTATCATTTTCTCTTACTTACTCCATAGATCATGGAAGCAAGTTTAGTTTTCTGAAGACCTATTGTGATAAAGCTTTGAAGAGCCATCTCATGCTCATCTAATGTTTTATCAGAAGCTTTATCTAAGAAAGCCTTATGATCTTTTTCAAGAGATTCAAATTTTTCTTGAGACATTTTTAATTCTTCTTCCAAGAGATCATGATCTCTCTTTAATATTTTTAATGTGTCTCGCGGGTCTTGAATGAAAGAAATAAGATAAGAATGAGATAAGTTAGAAAATACCTCATCTTCTTCATCTGATTATGAACCAGAGTAGGATTCAGATTCTGCATCAGATGATATGAGAGTCGTCAATGCTAGAGTTGCTTCTCCTTCATCTTTGTTAGAACTTTCTTCATTATCAAGTTCATCCCATGTTGCCATGAGTCTCTTCTTGAATATGTTTTTGAAGTTGTCCTTCTGGAAGCTTCCTTTCTTTGACTTGCCCTTCTATAGATCAGGGCAATTAGATCTGAAGTGACTAGGCTTGTTGCAGTTGTAGAAGATCTTTTGGTCATCTTCTTTGTCACTGAAACTAGAGCCTCTAAAGTCATTGCTTATACCAAAGAATCTCATGTTCCATTTGGCCAGTTTTTGAAACCTTTTGATGATAAAGGTCATTTCCTCATCATCAGAGTTATCATCAGAAACTCCTTCATCAAAAGCTTCTTTTGATTTGTTGACTCTTGAAGATCTGGGAACTTTACCATAAGATTTCTCAGTAGCAGACTTTAAAGCCAGCGATTTGGACATCTTCACAGAATCATCTCTATTCAGCTTCATTTCATGGTTTTGAAGGTTGCTTATTCAACTTTCAAGGCTTAAAGTATTCAAGTCTTTAATATCCTGAATAACTATAACTTTAGGTCTGAATCTTACAGGAAGACTCCTCATAATCTTCTTAACATGATCTATAGATGTATAACTCTTTTTTAAAACTTGAAGACCTGATACAAGAACTTGAAACCTAAAGAACATGGTTTCAATGTCTTCATCATCCTTCATTTTGAAGAGTTCATACCGGTGAACCAGAAGGTTGACCTTAGCCTCTTTTACATGCTGGATACCTTCATAGGTAGCACATAATGATTCAAATATAGTCTTGAAAGTTGAATTATCTATTATTTTTATGTACTCAGAGTGAGGTAAAGCATCAACAATAATACCTTTTACTCTGGAGTTTTTTGTACCCTTTCTTTTGTACCCTTTCTATCAGCAACCATTCACCTCAATATCAATATCATCCTCAAGGATGTCCCATAGCTCATCATAGCCTAATGATGTATGTGTACATTTTGCTCTTTCACCATTCAAAGTGAGTATAATCACCATTGAATGCAAGTGGTTTAACATAATATCGACTCTTTTAAGAAGCACTATAATCATGTAGTATACAAGTGCTAGTAACATGATTATTACCATTATCATCCATCTAGTTTACTTTTCTCTTCAGGATATTTTTCAGTACCACTATTAATTGTTAAGCACAAAACATGCTCTGATGCCAACTAAAGATGAGAAAAATACACAAGAAGGAGGGTTGAATTGTGTATCTGATAAATTTTTGCTTTTAAGAATAACAACTTCTGAATCTGATCAAGTTTAGATTCCCAACAAGAGTACGCAGTAGTAGAATAATTTAAAGTGCAGAAGCAATAAGTAAATCACATACAAAGATTATCATGATTCCTCTCTAGCGAGAGTAGTCTAGTCCCCTTGTCACACAAGAGCTTTTCACTATAATCAGTACCTGATTACAATTGGCTTATGCACACCAGTCCAAGACTTCCTACTCAATCACACTTGAAAGAGACTTCTTTGCCTAAACTCACAGTTCAGGACTTCATGCTCAACACACCTGAAAGAGACTTCATTGCCTAAACTCACAGTTCATGACTTTCTGCTCAATCACACCTGAAAGAGACTTCCTTGCCTAAACTTCCAATTCAGAACTTCCTGCTCAATCACACCTGAAAGAGACTTCCTTGCCTAAACTCACAGCAAAGTAATTCCTTGCTCAAACATGCTGTTTGAGACTTTTATAAATTCTAAACAAAATTTTTAGGATTAGAACATGATGTATTGGATATACAATTAGACGTACAAATGAATACAACACAAGAAAAGACCTTGTAGCTTGATATTTCTAAGATATAAAAGTGTAGCCAATCTCAAGTCTATGTGCACTACAACAACTATATATGTTAGCTCAAATATCAACTTGTATGTTGTTGTATATTTTATGTTGCATAGTGTATCTTCCTTTGAATCTTCAGGTCCTTATATAGAGGGAACAAAAGAGACGTTGGAAGCTTACTTGCACAAGTATCTTTATTGAAGAAGTGATTTCCAAGAGAGAGAGAGAGAGAGAGAGAGAGAGAGAGAGAGAGAGAGAGAGAGAGAGAGAGAGAGAGAGAGAGAGAGAGAGAGAGACGTTAGAGTAGGTACCATTAAGATCTTCTTCTACTGAATAATCTCTTTATCCATTGTGTCTTCCTCAAGTAAGACGTCCATAGACATGCTGGAGTAGACTGAAGAAATCATGACAAACATCCTTGAGCCTTGCACTAAAACCTCTAGTTAACTTTCTCCATAATTCTGGTAGTTGATAAAATGGAGCTGCTTTTACACAAAGTACGAACCAAAAGGCATTGCACTATGTTTCCAGCACATCAGTAGCTGAGCCAATATGGCGTTGAGGATCTATTTGAAAAACATGTTCTGATCCACTAGAATCTGGATTAGTTGTTTCTTCTTTACAAGCTATTTATCTGAGTCAGAACCAAGATAATTGCTAGCTTAATAATCTTACACACTTAAATAAATGTTAGTATACCATATTATTCTTTAAGTACTTTGTTATCGTCAAAATCCAAGGAGTTTGAACAAATTTTGTTCTAACACGTGGTATGCTCTAGACGAATCTCTGTCTTAGATGCAATCAGGAAGTTGAGACGACTCTACACTGCCAGAGAGACTGTTAATTTGGTGCGTGTTTTGGGAAATGTCCTAGCTTATTGGATCCCATATTCTTATAAGGGGGTAATTTATATGATTGGATTAGACATAACATCAATGGTGGCTCTATATTTTTGGCTACTTGTTTGTGGTTACGGTGCGGTAGGAACATATTGTGTTTTGCGAATGAAGTGATATCTTCCTATACTTTAAAACTCATCACAGATGAGTTTTACTAATATTTTAGTTAAATATTTTCCTAAACATAATTTATTACATCTAACTTGAACAATTGCGTGAAATGCACACAAAGATAATAATATTTTAAATAAAATAAAATTTACGTCCTCTAAAAATAATTATTATCAAAATTATTTAATATTTTCTTGAACGAAATATATATAAATAGACACAAGTTGCTTCATATTTCAACTTTTTTTTAGTAAACAATTGCAGATAACTTATAAGTTAGATAATTGATAAACTATAACGATAAATAGCAGCTAAATTAATTAATTAAATTTTAAAAATTAACAATATTAATAATTTCATTAATTTATAAATATAAGATAACATAATATATATATATATATATATATATATATATATATATATATATATATATATATATATAATTTTTTCAAGTTAAATGCAACTACTATTTTGCAAGTTGAAATTAATAGAGCTATACACATTTATGGCTATAAATTAGAGCCAATAAAATATTGAGCAAGGGTGAGATAGAGATAGAGATAGAGAAGCAGTCACTTCAGCAGCTATAGTTGTTACTTGGATATACGATATCATCATTAGCTACTGAGTTCAGGATTAGGTTTGTAGCAGCAGTAGGGTTTGCTTGTCAAAACCCTATCACTGCTTTCTTTACGTCTATCGCTACTATTACTATTTCCATGTTTGCGTAAGATGATATGATCGTTGTAATCCGTTGTTTTTTTTTCTATTACTTTACTCTGTCCCTCGTCTTGTCTCTCCTTAACTTGAGCTCAAGCCCCTCTTTGTCTGCACCTTCAAATCTCTTCGGATCTTCCCGATCCCCATTTATACTTAAATACTGTCGTTTGTCTTCTTTCATTGTCTATTTTTTAATTCTTTTTACCTTTTATACGTGTATTTTTTTAATATATTTTATTTCGAGAAAATGTTAAAATATAATTTTGATTGGTAGAAGAAAATCTTTTACGTAATATTTCTTCCGTTTTAAAATAACTATCATACAAAGTTTTTATACATAAATTAAAGAATATAATGATATTGTTATAAGATTTACAAATTTATAAAATTAAATTTATTAATATATTAAAATTAATTTAGAGAATAAAAATAAATGACACAATTATAAAAATTATTATTATTATTATATTGAAAAATGAAAAAGACAATTATTTTTAAATAAATTTTATTTGTTATATCGATAGTCTTTTTAAAACGGAAGGAATATTAAGGAAGAAATACTCGAGAGATGAATTTTTTAAATTTCTAATTTTACCCCATTTCAATAAAAAAAAATTAAATAACCACATTTTTTTAAAAAATAAATTAAATAACCACATTTTCAAAAAATTTATCAAATTAACCACTTTTCAAACAAAGAAAAAATCGCCACACAGAGGAGTAGCCACTATGTGTGGCGTATGCATACTATTTAGAGATGAGGTGTCACACTACATGGTTTGTCCTCCTCTGTAAAGTCATGCAGTATGGCACATGCATGTATTGACAGAGAGGAGGTGTCATCTACTATGGCTTGACAGTGTTATATGGTTTTCTATAAATGCAACCATCCATCTTCTTCATTTTTTAACACCATTTGTCACATAACTCTTAGAAATTGTCTTCAACTCCCTTGTCAAGGTTTTCACTGATCAAAAGAGATGCACATGTTATTTTTTTTGCGATAAAGCCTCCGGTGAAGATCAAACTCTGGAACACGCAGACGTTCGAGCATTTTCAGAGGCACTTGATTCGTTGGTTGGAAGGAGACATTCCTGAAGGTGAATAGATCAGAAAAATAGAAAGGAAAGTTACAATGAGGAACGAAAATGGAGTAAGTTGATCATAGAAAAAGGTGTGATGCGACACTGATGTCATGATGATGATGTTTGGACCAGACGATATTGTGTTGATGTTTTTTATCTCTTAGATATTATGATTTGTTTAGTTGTTTTGTTTGTTTATCATGTTGTTGTGTTGTTGTCCTGAGTTTGTGGTGTTGTAATTTTTGTGTAATTATGTGAAGGTTGTTGTAATCGAATGATAAATTGAACACGAAATGATAACCTGGATTTAAATTGAAATAATTGCGTACAATAAATTAATCACTCTGGAAAGTTTGCTATAAAAAAGTTAGGTCGCAGAGTTAGACCTAATATTCGGACAATTTTTTCGATTGTGTCTGGGAACACGATATGTACTGCATAATCTTATCATTTTGATGGTCGTATCCATTTCAGTTCTAATACGAGTGCTTTTCGGGCGTCCCTTTTTCTTCCGCACATTTGTTCATTGTGCCAAACAATGTCCCCTTGATAAGCAGGCTAATAATCCTCTTTTGCTAACACGGAGAAGGTATTGATGTACACACTTAAAATATTCTTTACTGTGTACACAGGAGATATATGTTGTATTGGGTCCAAGCGAACATGTAAACATGCCGCTATGACATGAGAGCAAGGCATGCGAAATGCTTGAAACTTTCCGCAATCACACCAACCTCTATCTAGTTCGACCCGGTAATATCCCATTGGCCTTCCCTCATTATGATCCATTGTCTCCTGTACACTGAACTAATCTTTAATACGGTCAAACACGGTGACACTATGGGTGTTTGCTTTCACATTCTCCTTGTTAAATGTTTTCATTGTGCATTCACTGAACAACTACCCTGATTATAACACTGTCCTCCATTTTGAACTTCTTGTGTCAAACAATGACCCCATCCTAAAATATGTTGCTCTAACCAAAGCAGTAATTGGTAGGTTTTGGATGCCTTTGAAGACAAAGTTCAATGATTCCACCAAATTTGTTGTCATGTGGCCCCATCGTTGACCATTGTCAAATTCCCGATTCCACTTCTCCACTAGAATGTTATCGATCCACCTTAATGCTTATGAGTTTGCCAACCAGATTTCTCCGTGATAGTGTCAGAATGATGGTTCTGTTAAGGCATACCCCGCATTAACAACTTTATTTAGAAGTGTCTTGTCTTTGATATGGAGCATGAAATTTTGTGTGATATGTCTAATGCAATAGACATGTGTTGAAGGGGGGTCCTACCAACCGTTATTAGGGTTATTGTATGCACTCACAATCGATGGATGTATGTCTGAAATCAAACAAAGTTTGGGTTGAGGAGCAACATGTAATCAGAGATTCTTCAGAAAGAAATTCTACGCACCACCTGTCTCACCTTCAACTAGAGCGAAGGCAATCGAAAAAAACATTACTGTTCCCATCTTGTGCCACTGCCATGAGTAATTTTCCTTTATACTTCCCATATAACCAAATTCCATCAATCTGTATAATAGGTTTGCAAAATGAAAAACCCTTGATGCATGGTTCAAACGCCCAGAGCAGTCGATGAAATATTCCATTAACATAGTTCTATCTGGGGTAAATGCCGAGAGTGTCTCCAAAATTATAACAGATCTTGGAGCATAATATTTGAGTGCCACCAAAAATCTTGGAAGTTCTTTTTACGATTCCTCCCAATTACCATACACAAGTTCAACTGCCTTAGTCCTCCCGATCCATGCCTTCCTGTAAGAGGGAGTATAATTGAATCTTGTAGCGATATGAGAAATAATTGTACTCACCTTTAATGATGGATCCTTGTTAATAAGAGGCGAGATTCCTTGACATATTAGTTGAGAACTAAGTTTCCGATGATTCTGCGTCTGAACGATGGTGATGCAAGTGTGGAGTGGATTAATGGTACATATTTCCCATGAATCACTTCTCTTCTTGTAAGATGAAGTTAACCGAAAAGGACAAATTGGTTTTTGACGATATAAAATAACGTACTTCCCTAAATTATTTCGATCTATACTGAAGTCATCTAAAATTTTCATGTGGTATTTTTTATAGCTCTAATACACTCTTCTTTTGTACGAAATCTCTCTCCAACTTTCAAGGCCCCTTCGGTCTGCATATAAGGATTGTGAAAGATATCTGAGGCTGGTTCATATTCCCCCAAGTTCAAGTTCTTCATGTGAAATGGAGGGTCGTACACATGACTCGT
Source organism: Vicia faba (assembly GCA_948472305.1). Classification (NCBI taxonomy): domain Eukaryota; kingdom Viridiplantae; phylum Streptophyta; class Magnoliopsida; order Fabales; family Fabaceae; genus Vicia; species Vicia faba. The sequence goes on along the minus strand of OX451740.1, from coordinate 173,032,617 downwards.
AGGTACAGGTTCATGTTGTTGATCTGCAGCGTCATCATTGACCATAAAATTAATCATTGCCTCATCATCTTCTTCTTATTGATCAATAACATCGACTTCAGGATGGTTGTCCTCGTCAGATTCATCCTCTTCTTCAAAGTCTTGAGAAGGATATACCACCTGAGATTTGACTTGGTTGTTGTAATAAAACATACAACTCAATCTCATTGAACTCGGATTGTTCATGAGTTCGAAACATGTTTCGAACATCATCATCGTCGCACACCATTAGTTGATAAAATCTGACTTGGTTGTTGTCAAATAGAAATGGGGACTTGTAAAAAATTTGGTAAACTGGACCACACTGCAATTTGGCTTCTAGTCTATCTTTGAAGCGTGCAAAACTTGATTTCTTGTTTGTCCAAAAGCGGATAAAATCGGTATTACGAAAAAAGGTAACATGCATATGTGTATCAAACAAGAGCATGTGCCACCTAGTGTGGCGCCTATGTGTATTAAACAAGAGCATGCACCACCTAGTGTGGCGCCTATGTGTATCTCTTGCATGCAAAGTATTGTCACGTGAATGCATAGTATTCCTCAAGATTTTCCTATAAATACATATAACATTCACCCTATATGTTCATCACAATCATAACTGACACACTATTTCTTTCTTGAAACATCAACAACAACACAAGAGTAATCAAGAGAAAATGTCTCTCTTGACAATGGATGATCAACATAGAGGAATTCTCAACAACATTGAAACCTTTGTAAGTGTATTTTCCTCAATACCTATTTTTTGTCGACAAATTTTATTTCCGTAATTCTTATGATTGTTATACGTAAATCTTGTATTTCTTATATGTAATTCATGTTTTTAATAGGATGTTAAAAGATTTCATTATTGTGTCCATGAATATGTCCCTTACGACGTTCAAATTGAACCGTACTTGCGACATGCCGATTTTGGTCTGTTACTTAACATAGTCAATTACCATGTTGACTATAAAATTATTCTCGCATTAGTGGAGAGATGGAGACCCGAAACTCACACCTTTCATCTTCCATGTGGTGAATGTACAGTCATACTAGAGGACGTGTACATGTTTTTCGGTCTACCGATTGATGGTAAGGTTGTCAATGACCGAGTCAATCAAGACAACACCGTATGCGAGGAACTTTTGGGAGTCTCTTTATTTGAAAAAGGGTCTAGAGGCCAAGGTATTAATCTCCGTATTCTTGGAGAATATCATAGTAGTCTCGTAATAACCAAAAACTCTACCGATCAAGAAAAAAATTGTGAAAGCTCGGTATTACATAATGATACTATTTGACTATTTTTTATTTCCTGAAACAACGAGTAATACTGTTAATATCATGTATTTACCCTTGTTAAGACAATTTGATAAAATAAACACATATAGTTGGGGCTCTGCTGTTTTGGCCCATATGTATAGTTCCTTGTGTAAAAATACATCGAACGACAAATGTTCTTTCTATTCCTGCGTCTTTTTTCTCCATACATGGTGCTGGTCGAGAATACCGACACTCGCCCCCCGCAACACAAGGCCATTCGTCTTCCCCTTTGCTACAAAGTAAGATTACGAAACCACAAATTTTACATGATATATACTATAACCAACATGTATTAATTTGTTACCCATTTTTTCTATGTAGGTGGTCTGTTCCTGGGATGAATTACAACAAATCCCATAGAAATGCAATAGTAATCTACCGAAATCTTATTGATCATGTTGGATCTGAAGAGGTATTAAACTTACATATTTTATACGCTTTCAATAGGTTAATTAAGTTTAATATTTTATATAACTTATTTCCTCTACAGTTTGTATGGAGGCCGTATAAGGATCTCGACCATGAAATTAACCCAGTTGATGCTGAAGTCTGGACTGCAAAAACAGCACTCATCAGGTTCACTATTGTGGAGATGCACCACAGTGATCGTGTGAAGCTATAGTTCGACATGGAACAGGGTATCCCAGGCCCCCTACATGTTTGGGACAATGGCATCTACTTAGAGTTGATGACCAATGAGGATTTAACGATTTGAGAGACTTCTCTAAAAATCAATGTCGTCAATGGAGGCATCGACGTGAATTGGTCCTAAGGGAGCCGATCTTGCAAGATGACTTAAAACCGACTCTCTAATATTTGAGATGGTACACATCGATTTCAACAAATTTGTTTCTGTCTCAAGAGACATATTTGATCGACCCACACCAAAGAGCTGCAACATACGCACAACAACAACCCCAACAACCAACCCCTCAACAATACCAAACCCAACAACCAACCCCTCAACAATACCAAATCCAACCACAATGTCAACCCACTCAAATCCAACAACCATACACCACCTCATTCAACCAAACCCGTCGTCAATTCATGCCACACACACAAACACAATACCAAGAGCATGATCTGACCAACCACCAATAATATGCACCATCCTCATCCTACCACAACACCCAAGACACATATGATACATCTCCTTCCTACCATAACACCCAACCTACATACAATCAAACATCACACCATCGAAGTACCCAACCATCATACGAATTTTATACACCACAAGAACCGTTGTTTTGTTTCCATCACGATTCAACATCCCAATACTATCAACCACCCCACCCACACATATCCCAACCAACAAGACCAAACTTCAATAATATAGGTACCGATCTCTTTGGAAGCACAACACAGTGGGGTGAAATGATCGATGAGATGTATGATCCTGATGTACCAGGACCATCACATCAAGCAACTCATAATCAAGCGAGTCAGAACAGACCCAAACACCTCAGGAAAATCAACAGAGAGGAGTGAGACAAGGGGTGAGGCAAAGGCGGGGCCGTTTATGTCATATTGGGACCCGCTTAGGTTGAGGGGACGTCCAAAAAATGTATCCATGCGTTGTGTAATATAAAATATTAATATAAAATATTTTTAGTTACTTTTATTTTTATTTAAAAAAAATTAATAAATACAACTGTCAAACCACAGTAGATGACACATCCTCTCTGCCAATACATGCATGTGTCACACTACATGACTTTACAGAGGAGGACAAGTCATGCACTATGGCGCCTCCTCTCTAAATAGCATGCATGCGCCATACAAAGTGACTACTCCTCTGTGTGGCGGATTTTTTTTGTTTGTTTGAAAAGTGGTTAGTTTGGTAAATTTTTTGAAAATGTGACTATTTAAGAAAAAAATTTAAAAAATATAATTTTTTGAAAAAATAATTCCATTTTAATAAATAATTTAATTAATTATTTCACATATATATTAAAAAAGATAAGAATATATAAAAAAGAGAGAAAAATCATTTTATCCAAACATCTATTTTTAAGTATTCAGAGTTATCAAAATACTAATGTTTAAAAAATGGAATTTAAAAGATATATTAACTTATATTATAAATTAAAATAGATCATTTATTTTAAGACAATTTTTTTTTCAAATAGATCACTTTGTGGGATAAAGTAATTACATTTATCTGTTTTTCTAACATATGGTGTAGTATCAAGTATTAACTTTTAATTAAATGATATTTTTATATTTTTATAAATAATTACATTGGTCTCTTTTCTATTTCTTTGATATTTTTTTATAATAAACAATAAATCAAATTTATTATATTAATCAGTTTTTTCTTTAGTCTCACACTTTTTTCACATATTTCTCTTTTCTTATTTTCATCCCACAACTAATCACACCCTAAAATTGTTGAAAAAATAAAAGGATTAAAAACTCATATTAGAAATATATAAAAATAAAAAGCTAAAAAAACACTGCTTAAAGTATTCATAACAAAATTGTTTTGAAAATACAGACCGAACATATTGAAAATGATTATTAGCATGTTTTATTAATTATTTATTTAAAAAAAAAAAGAGAGGAGAAGGAAGTATGAATACTTTAATTATGAATTTAATAAAGAATATGTGGAGATGTTAAATTATAGAAATGAAAATTAAAATTTCTCACAATTGGTTCTTTTAAATTACAATTTATTTTGTTTTAAAAATGATTCTATTTGACATTAAAATTGTAATATTTAAGTTCAAATATACTTTTTTAATTTAAATATTATTTAACTCATTTTTATATAATTATATTCAAATAAAAATTATTTAATAATTAAATCAATTTTTATTATAATGAAATTTATAAAATTAAATTATTCTAAATCAATTATCGTCACTGCAGAATCAAAGACACACTTATTTATTTATCAAAATTTAAATTTTAAATTATAATTTATTAAATCTAAATAGATTACTTTAAAATAAAAGTCTTATTCATTTAAATAAATAAATAAATACTCGTATAAATATAGTTTTGCTTACTATTATTGAGTAGTTTAATTAAGTGAATATTGTGTTTAATTTTCTCACATTTTCCTTTTTCACAAATATATATATATATATATATATATATATATATATATATATATATATATATATATATATATATATATATATATATATATATATATATATATATATATATATATATATATATATATATATATATATATATATATATATATATATATATATATATATATATATATATATATATATATATATATATATATATATAGGACAAAACTACATCAATGTAATTTTATCAGCTTATAATCAATAAAGATTAATGAAAAATAATATAATGATGTTGAGTTATTTCTCTGTTTATTATTAAAATAAATTATCTATTTAATGAGAAATAAATTTAATAGATATGATTAGCGGTGTTCAAAACTAAACCGGTTCAATAGAAAACTGTAAAACTAAAACGAATCAAATCGAAATCGCAAAAAACCGTATTTAATTTGGATGTGTTTGAGTCATTTTCTAACGGAACCACGTGATTCGGTTTGATTCGTGGTTTGTATTTTGCAAACCGAACCAAACCAAACAAAACCGCATTATATTATAAAATCTTAGTAACCAATATATATTTCTTTAATTATTTAGAGAAATCAACATGTATTATTTGTATATTTTATCATACTTTGTATAATATTTATTTTAATTTATAAATCATAAAAAATAAAATATTATTCATTTATAGATACTATTTTCACGAAATATATTTTATCATATTATTTGTATAATATTTATTTAAGAATGCAATCTTATTTATATCATTCTTTATATTTAGATAAAATTATAATACGCAATTTTATGTATCAAATTATAAATTTATTTTATTTTTTATGATAATGTATGAACAATTAAACACAAAATTATATTTTCTTCTATATGTGTATGTATGGTTTAATAATATTTTTATAAAAAATCGAAGCAATCCAAACCGCATTAGTTTGGTTTGAATTTATTTTTAAAAGCAAACCGAACCAAATCAAATCGTATATTTTTTTCTCTTGCGGTTCGAATAATTTTTTATTTCAAAACTACCAAAACCGTACCACGAACATCCCTAGATATGATTAACTGTGAGTGACTTACTATTCAAATAGTTTGTAAAAAATCAAACATTTATATATACCAAACATTTTTTTTATTTTTTTTATAAAAAATAAGGTATTAAAAAAACAGAAATAACAACGTTTCAGAGAAAATTACGCAAATACTCATGTTTCAGAAATAAGTTAAATGCTTAAGCCATCTCAAATGGCACATCATTCAAATTTTTAGAGGAGACGTCAAATGAGATGACGCCTATGTGCATGTGATTTACCCTAAGCCATCTAAAATAGCGTCTAGGTGCAATTACCTTTTAAAAAAATAAAATAAATAAAAGACAATTTCGTCGCAAATGAGACTTCGATTTTCAATAATAATGAAATGATTACATAATGAGAATAAAAGTTACATATTGTTTATTTGTCTCTCGGGAGTCGATAACGACCCGTAGTTTCGCACGCGCGTCCTCGCCTAACTCGTTGTGTGACTCGACAATTTTCCTGTTGCGGTTTGGTTGAGGGCCCTGCTAAGTCAATGCGTTCAACGTCCATGAAATATGTCATATCACCATATCTGAAAGATTTGATTTCAAACAATCGGTTACCCATGCCCTCAAAGTTTGATCGTATGGTTGGAGGTGGGATTTCCATGGATGGTCGATAGCACTGATTGTCTGAATAAGTGGGGTAAAAATGAAATGAATCTTGTGGAGTTTAGTATCCATATGTTTGTTGGATGCTATGGTGATGTGATAATTGATGGTATGTTGGATCGATTGGGGAATATTCTTCAGGTAAGCCCATGTATGGGCTAAGGTGAGATGATGAGGGGTCCATATTGGGATGTCGGATGTATGGTCTTTGTTCTTGGTAATGTGATTGTGTGTGGGGAATTTGTGTGCATTGGTATTGGTCTTGGATTTGGGGTTTGGTGCTTAGGGATCTATATCGACGTTGTGTTTGGTGGGAGGTTGATGTGTGATGGGTTTTTTGTTGGGTGGTGTATGATTGTTGGTAGTGTTGTTAAGGATTTAAAGACGATGTCCATCGTGTGCGTGAGTCGATCAAATACATTGGTTCAGTCACAAACATTTCAGGGTTAGTAACCGATCTAGACCAATTGATATATTGATCGGTGTGTTACATAACATGGTTCGTGGGGTAAACAGGGAAATCTAACGCATGTCAGTCACGCCTCTTCCACATCTTACACCATTCCGGGGCGTATTCTTTCCAATTGTTAACACCCCACTGGGCGTCAACCCTAAGGAGATGCCAAGGTGCCAAACAAGTTGGGGAAGACGGTACATCTTGATGCATGTCGAATTGCATTTTAACACGATCACTGTAGTGCATCTCCATTACATTGTACCATATGGTTGTAGTTTTTGCAGTCCAAACTACTGCATCCTCAGGGTTGGGTTGATGGTCCAGATGAAGGTGCGATAAACACAATAAAGAGGGGTTTGAATTAGGTAGCACCAAATACAATATTTTCGCAACTCAAACACGAAGATAACAAGTGAATAAAAATAGACGAACATAATTATTTTTATCCTGGTTCACTGTTAACTAAGTTACTTCAGTCCATCCCGCAAGATGATTTGTCTTATACACAAAGACTTAATCCACTATAATCAACCAGATTACAGACAATTATAATAAGTGTGATCAACCTTATTGACAACCCCAATAAATCCGTCGATCCTTATTGTGAATCCACTATGATTGCAGCCAAAGTCTTCTTGAGAATCCATACTACACAAAGTCTGTCAAGGATCCAATCAACAACAGTTGATTATAAAGATGCGTATACAAATATGCTTCTACACAAGAAGATTACACAATGTTTAAGTACAACAACACAAAAGTGTTGATAGTAAGATACGAACAAAAGCTCCTTTCTTATTTACAAAACTATACAGAGAATTACTCTACATAGTTTGTGCAGCGGTTTGATGTAGTTTTCTAGAACTGATTCATTAATTTCAAATTCTTCCAAGTACTCCTTTTATAGATGAAAGAAGAGATCCGTTGGAGGGTAGAATAGGAAACAAAAATACAATTGTTTTATTCCCAACTGTCATGGCGATACTGGTAGACAATAGTATAAAAAGGTCTGCACTTACGCCACTCTAGAGAGTAGAGGTCACAATTTACTTTTGTACTTTTATACTCACCATCACACGCAATCCCTTAGTCTTGATCTTTGTCTTCTATATATCCAGAGGCTTCTAATTTGTTTTGTTGATGAATTATGTTGTAGAAGTATCATAACTATGTATCTTCATAACCTAAGCCTTTAAGCCTTTCAGATCTTGTTCATAAAACCCTTTCCTTTAGAGTCTTCGGCACTTGGTATTTAAAATGTCTTCAGATCTTTAGAGCCCATCCAACAGAACATTGTCTTCAGCATCTTCGGAACTTGGAACAACAAAAGTAAAGCTTTAGAAGGCCTCCAAAGCTTCTTTGCATAAGTCACGATCGAAAGCTCTTTTAATAACGTTCCTCAGAACCGTTGCATAAGAAGCATTCCATAATCTTGACTTAACTTGTAACACACATATGTATTCTTCAAGAGTATTGAGTTCAGAACCTGATGATGTCACGCGCCTTCTTACCTGAGTCAGAACTTGTTTAGAAAAAGCTACACACTTGACAAAAACATTAGAGTACACAATTATTCTCTAAGATAACATGTAAGGTTATCATCAAGACTTAGGGCCATATGCAAAACCAATCTTATTCTTATAATCTCTCACTTTTTGATGATTACAAAACCATGTATTTTGATAGAACAATTCATACAGGGTAATCACCATGGAATAAAAATTCAATAAGCTAACCAGTTCCCCTGAATCTGTTAATACTTAAAATCTCATTTATGCTTGTTCAGAGTCTCCCCCTGAGCCCAAGACTCATAAAATGAATTTTGAAGTACACAAAGTAACATAGAGAAGGAATACTTATCCATTGGAGTCTCATCAGAGTCTGAACAGAAATGCTTAGTCTTCATCTCAGAACATGGCTTACTATCAGAACACTATGAAGTAACATAACTTGATTAGTCACTATCTTGATGAGTTACATAAAAAATCAGAACTAATTCACTGGTTCTTCCAGAAACTAGAATCGTGCCAACGAAAGGTCTATAACATCATGTCATCAGAAGATTTAACACCTGAATCATTTCTTGACTGACCATATATTTCGAACATGTCTTCTGACCATATCTTTTAAACATGTATTAGAACATGTCTCAGGCGATATCTTAAAACACGTCTTCTGATCATGTCTTAAAAGATGTTGTAATACGGTGGGAGAACTGACTTGTTTTGCATTTTATCACAAATGTGGCGAATAGCTAGAGTTGCCACCGACTTTTATTTTATTCAATAAGGAAAGGGTGAAAAGAACAGGAAAGACCTTCGAGAATTTTCTGAGTTTGGGGGGTAGGTTATTAAAAGGGAAGGTGTTAGCACCCTTTTCATCTATAGTTATCTACGGGCTCTTAATCGCTAGCTCACTTTGTTTGAAAATTGCTTTGTGTGTGTGATTTGTTTGAAAATATTTTGAAAACGCCTAAGAACGGAAAACTTTGTAATGATTCCTGTATAAGTTAAGAATGCGTACAAAGTGTTTATTTTTGAAAATATTTCAGAGAAAAGTGTTTTGTGTAAAGGATGTTTTTGTTTTTGTGAGCAAGCGATTACGAGCTATCTACCTACTCAAAAGTCTTTTGTGTTATTTTCCTCCTCCTTAGATAGTGCTTCCCTACCATTAGTTAGTAGGAAACCCTATCGTTGGATGTGAAGGGACAGGCGCGGGTTGTCGTACAGTCATCGAAGGCAACTCGTAGGGGCACTTTTAGCAATTTATCGTAAGGGACTAAGATCGTTTTTCGAAGGTATCATCGAAGGGTCATCGAGGGACTACGATCTTTTTAACTGAGGGTCTTTGCTAAAGCGTCCCCATGTTGAAGGGATATGAATATTTTATGAGGCAACACGCGAGTGTGTGAAAAGTGATTCAATTCAATTATTTGATCTTGATTAGGGTTATCTAGCATTTCATTTTAGATATTGTCATACAATCCTATTAAACTAAACAGTTACAAGAAAAGCAGTAAATTGCGGAAAATAAAGGTCCTATGCTATTACAAAGCTTCGGGGAAGGGAGTACAAAACCATAAAACGAGGGAAAAATAAAAAAATAAAAACCCTAATTAAACTATTACATATTGTAGCAGTTACATAATCGGAAAAACTAATGCGAAAGTAAATGCGCGTAGATTGTAAAACAAAAAGAAAATTGAAAATCGTTTGATGATTAATCTAAAAAAAACCTAATTGATTTTAATTTAGAAATAAATTAATTGATCAAAAAGAATTGATTAATTAACAAACCCTAAAATCTAGGTTGATTTTTATTCAATTGAGAAAACCTAAATTTTTTAGATAAGGGTTTATTGATTAAAAACCTAAAATTAAGCTAAAACCTAAAATTAAATTAAAACTTAGACTTAATTAAAACCTAGAATTAATTAAAACCTAAAATTAAATTAAAACCTAGAATAATTAAACTAGGGTTTAAAAAAACAATGGTTTAAAAAAGGTTTTGTAAAAGAATAGGAAAAAAGAAGAAAAAAGTGAGAAACATAGAATTGGAAAAAGAGTAGGGGTGGGTGTTGAATCCATGCCCTCAAGCAGTTTCATGCAGCAAACACATCACCAGGCCAACACGCTGGTTGTGTCAAGGTAACATGTCAAAGGTGTCATATGATAAACCTGCAAAGATAATGGAAATATGAAAAAAAAAGGCATAACCGGGGATCGAACCCGTGACCTGAGAGAGGAGTGACTTCACGTGCACGTTTCTACCATTGGGGTGGCTATACATTCGTTAATATAAATCAAACAATTAATATATAATATATATAAACAAATATATTGACCAGAGAAGCGCCGGAGTCCTAGCTCCGGTCGTCTTCTTCGGCAACCTGTTTTTTCAAACCCTGCAAAAACTAAAACGTTAATGATCCAATAATGTCCTAGCCCTCTAAAACAGAGGCTGTGAATCCAATGGTAGTGTTATTTTTGCCTCAAAATTCTTGTACGCAGAGATACGAAGAAAACAGTTCCTCGTGCCTTAACAATGGAGTTTTGTTGTTCCTGTCTCAAAGCTCACAAATAATGCATTAAAACAGTTATAATGGCATATATGGACACATATGGATGCGTCAAATTAGTTAATAATGCATAAATTAATGGTTTGAATTTTGAGAATATTACCAAACCAGTGAGTTCGAATGAGGGAGTTTTGGTGTGCTTCAGCCTTGAGCAAGGGCATGTATCATCTCCTGGGAACTTCAGGAACATGTTTGGATGCTTGGCTTGAACTGCAACTGCCTGGAACTTGCAATGCAACTTTGCCCTAATCTTGAAAATTTTATGACAAAACCCTTGTTTCTTGAGGCAACTTTCAAATGTCTTTTCGGTCTGAATGCAATGTGTATTTATAGGACAATGATTTAGGTCAAGAAAATAGGATCATATCTTTATCATTCATGGTGAAAAGATTTGATTGAAAATTTGTATTAAAAGCTTCTATATTTGCTCAATCTTGTGCCAATCAACCTTGCATACTTTCTTGGTCTTCAAGACACATCCTCGGGCCTCCAATCTGATCATAATAAAGGTCCATGCGCCTAAATTCAACGGTTTCATATTTTATTTGATTTAATTTGCTTTTAAATGAATAAAATCCAAATAAAAGAAATAAATATCATAAAAAATATGTGAATGGACTTAGGGGTCTTTAAACATGTCATGAACACGTTTGGATCTGAAAACCTAGGCCCAATAGCTCAAAATTACAAATTTGCTCAATTTGGAATTCATGCATTTGCCCAAAATTTCCCAACTCGCAATGGTCATAACTCACTCAATTTTTATCTTTTGAAGGATATCTAGGACGTTTTAGAAATATCAAGATGTCCTCTATAACTTCTATGTTTATCATTTTTTCTTTTGAAGACCTTATCTTGATGTAAGTTGCCTTGACAAAAAAATATCTTTTTGTTGACTTTTGAAATGACCTATAATGTATTGGCTTATATCTCTCAAATGATGTATTTTTTGGACTTCAATTTAGAGAGACCCAGTTTTAGAGAATTGAATTTCCTTCAAAATAAGCTTTGGTTGGATAAAATTTAATGAAGCATGTGAAAGTTATGCTTGGTCAAAGTTCAGTTGATTTCTCCTAAGTAAACCCTAATTTAGTAACTTTTGACTTTTGTTGATTTGAGGGCTTTCCTTAAGGAATCATGATAAAACCTTGATCAAATGATGAATGTGAATTCAAAATATTTATGTTGACCAAAAATCTTTTGAATTCAAAATACATATGTTGATCAAAATATTTATGTTGACCAAAAATGTTGACCAAAAATTTGACTGTATGTTGACCATAATTGACTTTTTACCCAATAAAGTTAATTTTCAGTCATCTGAGCCATTGACTGAGTAAACTTTTGATGCAAGGCTTGAAACTTGATATGAGCATCCTTGAATACATATTAGGAACCATGAAAACCACTTGAGTCCTGAGAAACCCAATCTTCCTTGAGAAATACCAAACCCTAGTTGTAGACCAATTGCTTAGGAGGAGAATTTGTCTAATCAATTCTTGAGCAACCTTGAGCATTTGAGGACCTTTTAAGAATGTCTTGAAGAAAAATTGGAGGGAAAATTTTGGGGTATAATAGCTGCCCCTGTTCAATCTTCTTAAACCTGAAGAGTTAGATTGGCATGTCTTCCATTCATGACTTGAAGGTAGAACATGATTGAACACTTAAGTGCCCAGAAATTTGCACTCGCTTGTGCACGGAGTAACACTGTTGGTTGATTATGTCGGGAATGGGATTAAAGATTCCATTTGGAGAGGTTACGGAGAGTCGTCCGAGATGGGATTATAGATGCCACCTAGGGTAACTATTGATAGGAATATCAGAACGAGTCTATGTTTGACTTTGTCTGAATGATGTACCAGAATGAGTCTATATCCGACTTTGTCTAAAGATGTATTTGGAATGAGTCTACGCCCGACTTTGTCTAAAAGAGTTTCAGAAGGAATCTACGCTTCATTTCATCTGAATGATGCACTAGAAGATGTTTATACCCGACTTCATCTAGAAGAGGTATTGGAAGGAGTCTACACCTGACTTTTTTTCCAAAAGAGTATCAGAAGGAAATCTACGCCTGATTTTAACTGAATGATAGACTAGAATAAGTCTATGCTCGACTTTGTCTAGAAGATACGTTTGGAATGAGTCTACGCCCTACTTTGTCCAAAAAATAATATCAGAGTGAATCTATGCTTGATTTTATCTGAATGATATACTAGAATGAGTCTACGCTTGACTTTGTCTAGAAGATACATTTGGAATGAGTCTACTCCCAACTTTGTCCAAAAAAGAATATCAGAGTGAATCTACGCTTGATTTTATCTGAATGATGCACTAGAATGAGTGTGATCGGTGGGAATGAGAACTGACTGTTTTTGGAATGCTGGTTCGCGTTTGCGTTTGTTTTTGCAAAATGTCGCGGTAAGCAAGATTCGCCACCGTCTTTTATTTTATCCAACAAGGAAAGGAAAAAAGCACAGAAAAATTCCTTTTCGAGATTTTTCTCGGGTTCGGGAGGTAGATTATAGAAAGGGAAGGTGTTAGCACCCTTTCTATCCGTGGTTATCCATGGGATCTTAGGTACTTGCTCACTGTATTTTCAAAAGTTTGCCTTTCTTTGTGTTTGTGGGTTTTTGAAAAGAGTTTTGTTTTTTGAAGAGAGTGTAAGTGCGAAAAGTTTTGTTTTGTTTTTTAAAAGGAGCAAGTACTTAAGAACCTCTACCTACTCAAAAAGGAATTAAATTGTGCAAATGTCCTTTAGACAGTGCTATCCCACTATTGAGGAGTAGGTAGCACCGTTGTTGGAGTTTTTGGGTCAATTCGGTTAAGGGACGTGTGGTCACTAAAGCAATGTTAGGATGCTTTAGCGGTAACCCTAATGTCTTAGATCATTTTTTATCGAGGCAACCATTTCGAGGCAACTTTTGATCTTTGGACAGGAGGGCGACCTCTAAGACTTCCTATACTCAATGACCACGTTCGAGGCAATCAAGTGAGGTGTACCCTAGGAGTGGTATGTGCAAGTGTGTCAATTTTCAGTTATATTATCTTTGCATGTCATGGTGAGCTACTGTTGATTTTAAGTTAAGAGTTAATCTTGTCATGCATAGCCTAGTTAGCATACATCTAAATAGTTAATATAAGTACAAGAATTTAAAGTGCGGGAATTGTAAATCCTACGCTATTACAAGGCTTCGGGGAGGGGGATTATTTACATGTCCAAAAATTGGGGGAATAAAAAGCAGTAAAGTGTAAAAGGTCTTAGTTAAGCTATTACAAACCAGTAGGCAGTTACAAGAAAATAAGCGCGCGCGAAAAAAGTTGAATCGGAGTGTCTTTGAGTTTTGACCCTTTTTTTTATTAAATAAAGCATATTTTTTTGTCATTTTTGATTTAAGAATTAAGACTAACTAATGATTAATTAATTAAAAGAAAATATTTTTTTGAGTTTTATTTTATTTTGAGAAAATGATCTAAATCTACTTAATTTTAGTTTTGGAAAAACGTTAAGATAATGAAAAGGTTAATTAACAAAGTTAATTTAATAGAAAAAACTAGCCTAATGTTTTTGTGTTTTTGATTTTATGTTGATTAAAAAGATAAAAAGATGTCAATGAAAACAAAAATAAAATACAAGGGGGATCCTTCGATCCAGGGAAAAAAAGGAGCTTAGAGCCAAGGAGGGAATGGAAGCTTCGATCCAAACAGGGTCATGGCTCTTTCGATTGAGCCAGGAAGTGGGCATGAACAGCCTTCGATCCAGGGAAGGGGATTTCCCTTCGATCCTGGGAAAAAAGCCATCTTCGATCCAGGAGGGCTATGGGAAGCTTCGATCCATAGAAGGTGTCTCCTTCGATCTGGGATGCTATACCTGCAAAAGTATGTTAGCAAAATAAAACTCAGGGCCTGGTATCGAACCCCAGGCCCTTCGATCCTGCGTACGCTGAGTCTTGTCAGGCTAAATCTACAGCAAATGTTAGCAAATGAAGAACATGACCTGGGGCCAAACCCAAGCCCTTGAATTCTGTCTAGGATGACAAATCGAATGGGATAAAAAATATGGAGGTGTTATGCAAAATGAAAAGTTTTGACAATTTACCCTCTCTTACCAGCAGATTGAATCTTCGATTTGGGTACTGGCTGGATGGGAGCACTTTCAATCTGAGGGCTTCTGGGCGTGGGCACCTTCGATCTGAAGGACTGCTTTGGCTTGGAAAATTCTGAGAACCTTTGATAGATTGTATGGGCAGCGCCTCTCTAGTGTTTTTTTGTTCTCCTGTTGTGTGTTTTTTTCGTCCTCTGTAATGTGCCACTGGCCCTTGTATTTATAGGAGTGTGGGGGTCTAGTAACGGCAGGAGACAACCATTTAACCAGGCCTTTAATGCCATGAGACAAGAATTAGACACATTAAAAGTTTTCCTTTTTGAAATATTCATGTCTCTTGAATGAACCTGGACATGTTTTTTTTGAGTGCCCTCTTGATGACCTCCTTCGAATGGCCCTTGTCCAAAGATCAATCGAAGGGTACTAATTAAAATTCCAATCGAAAGGCTTTGTTAACAGGACAATCGAAAGGTGATGTTCATGCTAATCGAAGGGCTCCTTCAGCATACCAATCGAAGGGTCTTTCAAAATGCCAATTGAAGGCCTTGACATAATGTCAATCAAAGTGCTTGTCCATAATGCCAATCGAAAGGCTCATTCAGCATACCAATCGAAGGGTCTCTCCGAATTCCAATCGAAGTGCTTGTCCATAATGCCAATCGAAAGGCTCATTCAGCATACCAATCGAAGGGTCTCTCAGAATGCCAATCGAAGTGCTTGTCCATAATGCCAATCGAAAGGCTCCTTCAGAATACCAACCGAAGGGTCTTTCAGAATGCAAATCGAAGTGCTTGTCCATAATGCCAATCGAAAGGATCCTTCAGAATACCAATCGAAGGGTCTTTCAGAATGCAAATCGAAGTGCTTGTCCATAATGCCAATCGAAAGGCTCATTTAGAATACCAATTGTTGTACCCCAAAATTTGCCCTCCCATATTCTTCAAGATTTGCTAAGATCATACTTCAAAATCTCCCAAGGGTTGCACAGTCCAATGGCCTCCTAACAGTCAAAAATTAGGGTTTTGGTTCTGGCAAAGAAATTGAAGTTTCCAAGGGTCCAAACAAGTCCCACATGCCTATAAACATTGTCAAGCATCCTCATGCCAAGTTTCAAGACTTACAGCACAAAATTGCACAGTCAAAAACCCTCATTGCTCAACAGTCAACTGCAGGGGCAAAATGGTCATTTGACTGTCAAAGGTCAAAATTTTTGGTCAACATCTTATTTTGAAGCCACAAACATCATTTGATCAATTCTTGATCATGATTTCACAAGCATGGCTCAAAAAGTCTCAAGATGCAAAAGTTTCTATTTTTGGACAGTTGAAAAAGTCAACTGCAAATTGACCAAGGCATAACTTCCACATGGTTTATCAGAAAAATTCCATCCAAAGTTCATTTTGAATAGAATGACATTTCCTACAATTCATCCTCACACTTCAAGTCCAAGAAATGCTCTCACAAAAAGTTATCAATCTCAACATTATAGGTCATTTTCAAAAGTCAACAAAAAGGCACTTTAAGTCAAAGACCATAACTTGAGATTAGTAAATCAAAATGACATGGGACCAAAGGAATTGGTTAGAGGACTTCAAGACCTTTCCAAAATGTCCAAAAACATGATCAAAGCTTAAAAATTGAGCAAGATATGCCTTGTGGAAGTTGGGAAAGTTTTAGGAATTTTGAAAAGTCAACTTTGCTTCAAATGCCTCAAAATTGCTAATGGGCCTCAATTTCTTCCAAGAATCATCACCCAAAATCTATGCACGACCCATTGACTTTAAAGGGAGTTATTTTCTTATTTTTAATTTATTAATTGAATTTTTAAATCCATTAATTCATTTAATTAAAATTAAATATGAGAAAAATACTAAACAAATGTTTTTGGATCTTTTTATGCAGCATATGCCCTCATTATTCACTCAATATTTCGTGCATACTCAAAAAGGCAAGAATTGACAATGATTGGTATCACAAAGGTATGAAAAAGATTGGAAAAGATTATGCAAAATCAAGAATTCAAAATCATGAATGCAAAGGATTATGGACTTGGATTTATACCCTAATTCATTCCACATATAAGCACAAACCTAAACCTAATCACAAAGAACAAGCTAGCTGCGCTCAGAATCAAAAACAAAAACTTGCATTTTTCTTAAAAAGTTCAAAACTGAAAACATAGTTGGAGGGTTTTTCAAGGTCTAAAAAGTATCCCAAAAGATTGCTGGAGCCTTCTTGAACGTGACTCAATACGTTTCAAGTCCCCTAACCTCAAGAACTGGTAGAACGCCATTGCCCGGTTCATGAAAATTTGCATAATCGTACCTTGAATTTCATGCCATATTAATGCATTTTAATGTTTGATTTGTACTAACATGGACTCTCTGAATCTTTTGGTGTCTTTTAATTGAACTAATCTTGCCTGTAGCGAAAGATGCCATTGAAATGTTCTAGGGTTTCAGAAGCTTCCAATTGGGGACTTCTTCATGAGGAAAAATTGGCCGTCCTAACCTACACCATTGAATTCAGAAATTCCAGACAAATCTAACCATACCATCGCGCCCTTTTTCTTTTTCGTTATAACCTAATCGCTATTTTTGTATGTTAGGGTTAGTGGGGGTTTAAAACCCCCGCAATCTGTTTGTATTTTCAGGCAAAAAACGAAGGCATGGTGGAGAAGACGCTGAGGTGTAAGCATAAGACTGGGCCATTCAAACCTTTCGCGCGTGTTTTCGTTTTCCACCACTAACTCTTATTTCTCTTTCATAATAATTCTATTCCATTAAATATCAAAGAAACTCGCTTGGCTGAGTGGTTGATGTGTTGTCCTTCAAGCATTGGGACCTGGGTTCGATTCCCAGGTCCCCCACTTATTTCATATATTTTGTTTTAACACGCTTCTGTGCAGCATATTCTCAAAGGTTCACCATATGCCTTCGCCAGCTTGCCTGCCACATGTCCAGCAACGCCAATTCAAAGGCCATGATGAGGGTCCCAGGGTACACACCAGTCAATGCCTCCACACGCAAGTCTGAAAAGTCAAATGGGCTTGCATTTCATGGGCCAGATTACTCTCAACATACCTCCTCAATTTGGGTCAACACCCCCATCTGTTTGCATTTTCTTCTCTTCATTTTTTTCTTTTCTTTCATTTATTTTAATTATATTAATTGTTTATTTAATTCCACAAATTAATTTTTTATAACATAAAAATACAAAAAAAGTCAGAAACTATAAAAAATAAAAATATGTTCATTTATTTTTTAATCAATATTTTGTAAATAAAATTCTAATAACCAATTAGTTTAATTTTAGGTTTAATTCTAATTTTTTTTTTAAATAAACTAAAAATGTAGAAATTAGGGTTTTTATACTTTTATTCTTTTTTTTTCCTTTTTCACCATTATTAATTATTAATTATTTTTGTAAATAAATATGCCATTTAATTAATTAGGGTTAAATTAGGTTACAACTTAAACATTTTTAATAAATTAAAAACAATTTAGAACTAGGGTTTTAATTAACTTTTAATTCCAATTTAATTCTCCTTAATTCCATAAACACAAAAACTCCAAAAAAAAAAGTTCTTTCTTTTATTTAATTTAATTAATTTATGATTTCGATTTAATTTCTTTAAAAGGGTCCAACACCCTCGCATTCTCGATTTTTATTTCTTTTCGCACATTTACTTTTATTTCCTTTTTTAAATTTATGTACTTGCCCCAAAGCCTTGTAATAGATTAATTAGGATATCTACTTTCCGCATTTTATTTATTCCAATCGGGTCTTGGTTTAATTTGGCGATGTAGATCCACGCCTTGTAATAGCGTATGACCTTTATTTCCTGTACTTTAAATTCCGCACCTTTTAAACTGTTAATAATCACATGAAAGAATGTATGCTCAAATAAAAACAATGCGTAGAACACTCAATGCATGATCAAGACAAAAATAACTGAAAATGACACACAAATCACACACCACTCCTAGGGTACGCCTCACTGTTGCCTTGCCCCTCGAAACGTGGTCGTCGAGTAGAGGACGTTTTAGTAAGTCCTCATGTCCATGAACATGGCATGAGGGTAGCTTCTAAGGTGTCTTCCTATTGCTCTGGTGACCACATTGTTGCCTTGTCCCTCGAAACGTGGTCGTCGACTATAGGACGTCTTAGTGAGTCCTTATGTCCCATTGATCTGGTTGCCTCGAAACAAGTTGCCTCGGAATAGTTGCCTCGGAATAAAAGATCAATGGCATAAGGGTAGCTCCTAAGGTGTCTTCCTATTGCTCTGGTGACCACACTGTCCCTAATCCTCGAATTGACCCGAACACCTCCAACGGTGGTGCTACCTACCTCTCAATGGTGGGATGGCACTACCTCAAGGACATTTACACAGACTAATTCCTTAGGGTAGGTAGATGACTCGTATATACTTGCTCTAATTCAAAACAAATCAAAAACTCCTTTTCACACCGACACTTTGCAAAAAAGCTTTCAAAAACAACTTTTCAAACACTCTTGAGGACTGATACAAGAGTCGATCTGAAACTTTCAAAGAAACTTTTTCAAACCCACTCTGAAAAGCAAACAAACATTTTTGAAAACACAAGCGAGCAAGTATCTAAGAGCCCATGGATAACCATGGATAACCATGGATAGAAAGGGTGCTAACACCTTCCCTTTCTATAAATCTACCTCCCGAACCGAGAACTAATCTCAATAAGGAATTTTTCTGTGCTTTTGTCCTTTCCATGTTGGAGAAAATAAAAGACGGTGGCGACTCTTGCTTCCGCGACATTTCGCGAACCAGCGTTAAACAGTCAGTTCCAGATCCACCGGTCACAGAACTGGCGACTCTGCTGGGGATATTTTTTTAAAGTGAGGTGTACCTTAGGACTAAGATCACTTGTGTTTTCAATTGTTGTGCTTGTTTGCTTTATTATTATGGGACTTTCTCGGGAGTTCTATAGATCCTAGCCCGGATCTGGGGGATACCTTCTTAGAAAGTAGCAACAAGGCTGTGAGGGAACTGTGCGGGGTATACCGACATGGTTGAAGCAGTCTGCTACGTTGATGTGGCACTTTGGTGTGTACCGGTAACCCTTGAGTTCAGTCAAGGAGAGTACAGGGCCACCGCGTGGTGTCATGAAGCATCAACTGACCTTAGGAACCTTAATTGAATCATCTTGGCCTCTTTAGGGTAGTGAGATAACTGACTTTGGTGCAGTCCGAGGTTGGTTGATACTCGATACTACACTCAATTGAGGGTTGTTTTCTTGGAATATTTCGGTCTCCAATTCAGTGGCTAAATCGAAACGATGAACAATGAAAGCAATCCAGTGATATTGGGACCCTTAGAACCCGGTTACTTCTAATAGGACAGGTTTGAGCCCACCAACTTCAAGAGGGTAATACCCAGACCCCATGCTGGCCTAAACTCTAAGGGCTTCTCTTGTGTGACTTGTGTGCCTTCCAACTTGACTACTTGCATGCTTGTTATCTGACACTTGAATTTCTTGCAGGTTTTGTTTATAGTCCTTAATTGGGACTCATAACAGGGTTTACCTACAGTACCCCATGCATAGCATAACATCATACCATTGCGTACATCCCGCATAAGGACTAATCCATTTCAAGGATCTCAAGGGTCTGTGGTGCAGGTCATGATGAATCAAACTGTCCAGCAAGGGGCAAAGAGGATTTATTTTCCTCTAGCCAAGGTCGTCAGAGGCTATGACCCACTTGATATGGTGAGCTTTGACCCTTGAAGAAGGATTCTCAGCAACATGGAGTTCCTTCAATCAAGCTACAAGATTCAAATTCTAACAATCTTCTTGTTTACCCTGCGAGGTCCTTGAAAACATTGCATGCATATCATACATTGCACTACAGGTACCCTTTTGACAGGTCACTTACCTTCTTCGCTATTTATTTCAGCCGATCGTCATGAATCCTGAAGCATCTACTGAGCAATCCATCCAGGCCCTCCAGGCCCATAATGCCCAATTCCAGGAGTTGATTAAGAGTCTAGCCCAGGGCCAGCAGGATTTGAAGACTCTGCTCCTGAAGAAGAAGAAGAAGAGGACGGTGCTGTTCAACCCTAGACGCAAATCTGGGCATGGGTCACAAAATGAAGCTGAACTGACTACCCCATCTGTTGGGAAGGACAGTCCCCATGAGAGAGAAGTTCCTAGCCCAGTGGTCTCCGACAACGAGACTGATTTTAATAATGAGCAGTACCCTCCAGCTGAGGACCGGTACAAACAACTAGAGGATCGTCTGAATGCCATGGAAATTCAACAAGTGCCTGGGTTGGATTTCAGAGACCTGGGTCTATCTTCTGGTGTGGTGATCCCACACAAATTCAAGGCTCCCTCTTTTGTTAAGTATGATGGGGCATCCTGTCCCAGGCTGCATCTCAGATCTTATGTGCAGAAGATTCAACCATACACTGTGGACAAGAACTTGTGGATCCACTTCTTCCAGGAGAGTCTTTCAGGGACTCATCTCGAATGGTTCTATCAGCTGGATGGAACCAAGGTTCGTAACTGAGAGGAGTTGGCTACTGCTTTTTACAAGCAGTATCAGTATAATGCCGACCTCGCTCCTACACGTACCCAACTCCAAGGTATTTCGTTAGGATCGGGAGAAGGTTTCAAAGAATATGCGCAGAGATGGAGAGACCTTGCTGGGAGGGTACAACCACCTTTGACTGACCGGGAACTCGTTGATATGTTCCTGGGGACCCTATTCGGGCCGTTCTTCAATCATCTCATTGGTAATTCATCTGCAGGGTTTACCGACCTCATTCTGACTGGGGAAAGAATCGAAGCTGGTATCAAAGCCGGGAAGATTCAAGAGGCCACACCTTCTGATACTCACAAAAAGCCTTACATGGGAAAGAAGGAATCTAATGTTGCGTACAGTCAAAAGAGTCGTCATGACCAACATGCAGGGGCAGTCATGATCTCTGGTTCTGCACCACGCCGAAAACCATAAAAGGGAAATCAGCAAAGGCCGGACGAGCCTAAAAGACAATTCACCAACATCAACATGCCATGGTCACAAGCATTGCAGCACATGTTGAAAATGAACCTGATTACGGTGATCAACCCTCCTGCAAATCCCAAGACCTCCTCTCCAAACTACAATCCAGAGGTGAGGTGTGCTTATCATTCTGATAGCCCGGGGCACGATACTGAGGACTGTTGGGCGCTGAAGTATAAAATCCAGAATATGATCGACGCTAAGGAGATCGAATTCGAGCCTGCTGAGACTCCCAATATGACCACTGCTCCCTTGCCAAAACATGGCTAGGATTGAGAGATTTTTGTTCATTTGAATTCAAGTTGTATTTTTCTTTTCTTGTTCAAACAAACAATTGTCATGTTAAACTCTTTTATTTCATGAATGCATTACACATGTCCGTCTTGAATTAATTATGTTTACTATACTGCAAACGGTTTTCATATTTTTGTGGTGATCAACTCTTGATTGAAATTTCTAAGCCTCTTGAGGGAGGATGACGAAAACGATACCACGATCTTTACATTATGCTTTTGAACGGACCCCGCTGATGAGGTACAGGCATTGTTTCAATTCCTAAACACTGGAGTTATAAGGAAGATAATCCCTCGTCAACCCCTTCGAGCCAAAGAAGTAGGAGTTTTTCTTTTCGAAAATTAAAACCCTTAATCATAACCTGGGGCAGGGTAGTTCTCTCAGTTGATCCAAGTGCATAACGAATGGCATCAAGAGAAGTCCTTCTGAAACAAAAGACAATGATGGTTCCCTATAATCATAAAGACAGGCAGTCATTACCAAAACAAAAAAAAAAACTAAAGCCCAATAAGTCAAAACCTATAAAAGAGACTTACAAAACTGGGGCATCCTGCTGACTGTAATCACAAAAGAGACAGTTCAGGAAAAATTTAGGGATAGAGAAATCAAAAAGAAAGAGGTCACACAAACCCTTAATAACAAAAAGGAATGACTGCCTATTCAAAATAAACTATCAATATCTGAACCATCACTGGTATATCAGGACAAAGACTCAAACAAGGTCTAACGCACGATCAGCTGAGTTTAGGTTTGAAGAACATCACGAAGAGCGGGTGGGTACAAATAATTTGAGCCTTTATCCTTTGTTTCTTAAACCACGAACCAGGCCACGTTATAACCCTCAAAAGTCCTAGCTGAAGCATGGGTTAGTTCGAAAGCATACTGTTACGAAAGGTATCCTGACTCCTTAAGGCTTGCGGTAAAATAACGAGTTGACATCACCGTTTACAAAAAAAAAATTCACTTGTTTTTATGAAAAATTGCATTTTCAAAAACTTCTTGACAGACATAAGCTTTGCATTCTTAAGATAACATTGTTTGCATATGATTATTTGTTTGAACAGTAGAGAACTTTGCGCAACGAATATCCGATGAACGAAGGTCTTCTCAACAAAAGAGTCACCTCCAGTGGAAGAAACACTCCCAATCAAGGGGCATGGCATGATCAGTGTCCATCATCTGGGGCAGTCCAGCCAAGATTTGGAGAATCTCTCAAAAGGCCAACCAGCTTGGGGCAACTCTCCATCTGAGACACTTGGGGCATTCCAGCAACGAATCTTGCACGATCAGATATCTTCTGGTAACATGGCAACACAAGCAGCCAGGGGCACCTCCCTACATTCTAAGAGCGTGGACATAGTCGAAAAAAATACTATGCATAATCAAAGACCCACTAGGTTGACACACCTAGGCAAAATAAGGGCTTCCCGGCGAACCAAAAGGGTTCGGGAAAAAATAAGGGATGAAATGGAAAATTTGTACACCCGGCAAGTCGAAAACCTGGAAAGGCGGCTTGGGCAAAAATGGGTATCCCGGTGGACTGAAAACCCGAAAGGGCGGTCCAGGCAAAAGTTAGGGATCACAGCGTACGACTATGTCCCGGCATCTCGTCACTTGCCTACCAAAAGAAGATTTGTCAATCGGCAGTCACCAAGTACCTCCACATGTAACATCAGAAACAGGGGCAATAATGAGTCGTCCAGGCGATCCAGTTGCCTTGTCAACCAAAGTACTAGGGAAAGATCAATATAAAGATGATTACCATCTACCTTTACAAATTCCAGATCAACATTGGTAACAAGCCAAGGAAAATCAGCGGACGGCTGATCGTGGGTTAATATCCGAAACCAAACAGGACAATCATCCACTTGATCATCATCAGGCAACCCTACACCGGTTCCTTCTCAACTTTCAGACAAAGTCTTACACGGACTCATCCTCAAGCAACCCTACACCGGTTCCTTTTCTTTCAGACAAAGTCTTACACAGACTCATCATCAGGTAACCCTACACCGGTTCCTTCTCCTTCTCAAATAAAGTCTTACACGGACCCATCTCAAGAAACCTTACCCCGGTTCCTCCAGAAGTCTTACACGGACTTATCATCAAAGTGACCCTACACCGGTTCCTCCTAAAGTCTTACACGGATTTATCTCAAGTTTTACACGAACTTACCTCCAGATAACCTTACCCCGGTTCATCAAGAAGTTTTACACGAACTTGCCCGGATAACCTTACCCCGGTTCATCAAGAAGTTTTACACGAACTTATCCCGCAGTAACCTTACCCCGGTTCCTCCAGAAGTCTCACACGGACTCATCTCAAGATAACCTTACCCCGGTTCATCAAGAAGTTTTACACGAACTTATCCCGAAGTAACCTTACCCCGGTTCCTCCAGAAGTCTCACACGGACTCATATCAAGATAACCTTACCCCGGTTCATCAAGAAGTTTTACACAAACTTATCCCGAAGTAACCTTACCCCAGTTCCTCCAGAAGTCTCACACGGACTCATATCAAGATAACCTTACCCCGATTCATCAAAAAGTTTTACACGAACTTATCCCGAAGTAACCTTACCCCGGTTCCTCCAGAAGTCTTATACGGATTCATTATGAGTAAACCCCACACAAGTTTCCTTCTTTCCAAAGATGAAGTTTTACACGGACTCGTCACCTAGAAACCCTACACAGGTCCTATATTTTCAAGGATGCAGTTTTATACGGACTCATTGTCAGTAAACCCTACACAGGTTTCCTTCAACTCCAAATGCAGCTCCACACGAGCCCAACCTCAAAGTAACCCTACACAGGTGTCCTTCTTTCCAAGATGCGGTTTTACACGAGCTCATCATCAGGCAACCCTACATAGGTTCCCTCTTTCAGCTTACAAAAAATTACAGTTCAAAAATTTCCCCAGGAGAGTCCAATCAGGATTTCCCCAGGAAAGTTTGAATCCATCTCCCCAGCAGTAAGCTTATCCCCAGTAGATTTTGGAAGCTTATCCCCTACAGAGTACGAACGTGTCTCCCGGCTTTATTCAAAGGTTATTTCCCTACCAGAATATAACTGGGTTATCCTCAGCCAAAAACCACGGAAAGATCGTCCTCGGTGAAGCCTTCTTATCCCCAGCGAAGTCTATTAAAACTTCCAACATAACAACGGTATCCCCAACGGAGTTACCATCAACATCTCAACAGCACACCTCTCTCCCCATAGAGTACTGTTCCCCAGCAAGGTCGCTAGAGTAGTCATTCCCCGCAGAGCAATCTCTTCATCAAGTTTGTTCCCCAACGGAGTTATCTTCTCCTACCGGCATTCTTGCAACTATCATCCCCAGCGGAAACAACAAAGCACTTCTCCAACATCAGCCCAGGATGTGACTTCCCGGCACCCGTCAAGGATTTACTTTCCTAGACAAAAACATACATTCATAAACATCACATACATCATGATACATGCATAAACGCATCATACCTTACAATCTCATTTATGTTGAGAACATCATTGCTTGATCCATATCATGCATTGCATATGACTGACGTTTACCTTTCAGGAAAGATCCAGTTAAGTTCTCAGCTATATTCCAAGACCTAGCCTGGTTTAGTTAAATCGACCCTAAGATTTTCCTGATTCTTATCCAGTCAAAGGCCTTCTCTGGTTCAGTCAGATCGACCCTAAGATCTCCCTGATTCTTATCTAGTTGAAGATATTCCAAGACCTTGTCCGGTTCAGTTAAATAGATTCCTAAAGATTTTTCTGATTCTTATCCAGTCAAAGGCCTTCTCTGGTTCAGTTAAATCGATTCCTAAAGATTTTTCTGATTCTTATCCAGTCAAAGGCCTTCTCTGGTTCAGTCAGATCGACCCTAAGATCTCCCTGATTCTTATCCAGTTGAAGATTCCAAGGCCTTCTCTAGTCCAGTTAAATCGATTCCTAAAGATTTTCCTAATGAAGACTCAATAGAAGACGCCCAAGATTCTCTCATTGTTACTGTTGAGGTTGAAGTCGCCTAAGATTCTCTCATCGTTACTGTTGAGGTTGAAGTCGCCTATGATTCTCTCCCCGTTACTGTGGAGGTAGTAATCGCCCCAGATTCTCTCATCGTTACTGTTGAGGTTGAAGTCACCCAAGATTCTCTCATCGTTACTGTTGAGGTTGAAGTCGCCCAAGATTCTCTCATCGTTACTGTTGAGGTTGAAGTCGCCCAAGATTCTCTCATCATTACTATTGAGGTTGAAGTCGCCTATGATTCTCTCATCATTACTGTTGAGGTTGAAGTCGCCTATGATTCTCTCATCGTTACTGTTGAGGTTGAAGTCGCCCAAGATTCTCTCATCGTTACTGTTGAGGTTGAAGTCGCCTATGATTCTCTCATCGTTACTGTTGAGGTTGAAGTCGCCTATGATTCTCTCATCGTTACTGTTGAGGTTGAAATCGCCCCAGATTCTCTCCCCTTACTATGGAGGTAGTAATCGCCCCAGATTCTCTCATCGTTACTGTTGAGGTAGTAATCGCCCAAGGTTCTCTCATCGTCCCGCTGAGGTAGTACCCATCCCTGATTCATTCATCACCTTTTGAAGCTCCAGATTTAATTCCTGTAACCAGTCAGGGCGCATCTACACAAAGAGTTTGAAGACCAGCTCCTGTAACAGGCCAGGTACTCATTTTCTTTTTCAGGTACGCAAGTTCTCGCAAAGGAATCTCTTACGCGATCGACACCCAGATGGCATCTATAAGCCCATCCACCTATCCATCACCTCTCAACATGGCATCTATAAGCCCATCTTCCTATCCATCAATCTCCAAATGGAATCTGTAAGCCCATTCCCATCATCACACTGCTATCATGTGAGCGCAAATTTCTGGGCACTCTAGTGTTCAATCATCTTCCACCTTCGGATTACGAAAGGCACGCAAGCCAATCTACACCCTCAGGTCTAAAAAGATTGAATAGGGGCAACTGTTGTACCCCAAAATTTTCCCTCCCATATTCTTCAAGATTTGCTAAGATCATACTTCAAAATCTCCCAAGGGTTGCACAGTCCAATGGCCTCCTAACAGTCAAAAATTAGGGTTTTGGTTCTGGCAAAGAAATTGAAGTTTCCAAGGGTCCAAACAAGTCCCACATGCCTATAAACATTGTCAAGCATCCTCATGCCAAGTTTCAAGACTTACAGCACAAAATTGCACAGTCAAAAACCCTAATTGCTCAACAGTCAACTGCAGGGGCAAAATGGTCATTTGACTGTCAAAGGTCAAAATTTTTGGTCAACATCTTATTTTGAAGCCACAAACATCATTTGATCAATTCTTGATCATGATTTCACAAGCATGGCTCAAAAAGTCTCAAGATGCAAAAGTTTCTATTTTTGGACAGTTGAAAAAGTCAACTGCAAATTGACCAAGGCATAACTTCCACATGGTTTATCAGAAAAATTCCATCCAAAGCTCATTTTGAAGAGAATGACATTTCCTACAATTCATCTTCACACTTCAAGTCCAAGAAATGCTCTCACAAAAAGTTATCAATCTCAACATTATAGGTCATTTTCAAAAGTCAACAAAAAGGCACTTTAAGTCAAAGACCATAACTTGAGATTGGAAAATAAAAATGACATGGGACCAAATTCATTGGTTAGAGGACTTCAAGACCTTTCCAAAATGTCCAAGAACATGATCAAAGCTTAAACATTGAGCAAGATATGCCTTGTGGAAGTTGGGAAATATTTGGGAATTTTGAAAAGTCAACTTTGCTTCAAATGCCTCAAAATTGCTAATGGGCCTCAACTTCTTCCAAGAATCATCACCCAAAATCTATGCACGACCCATTGACTTTAAAGGGAGTTATTTTCTTATTTTTAATTTATTAATTGAATTTTTAAATCCATTAATTCATTTAATTAAAATTAAATATGAGAAAAATACTAAACAAATGTTTTTGGATCTTTTTATGTAGCATATGCCCTCATTATTCACTCAATATTTCGTGCATACTCAAAAAGGCAAGAATTGGCAATGATTGGTATTAAAAAGGTATGAAAAAGATTGGAAAAGATTATGCAAAATCAAGAATTCAAAATCATGAATGCAAAGGATTATGGACTTGGATTTCTACCCTAATTCATTCCAGATATAAGCACAAACCTAAACCTAATCACAAAGAACAAGCTAGCTGCGCTCAGAATCAAAAACAAAAACTTGCATTTTTCTTAAAAAGTTCAAAACTGAAAACATAGTTGGAGGGTTTTTCAAGGTCTAAAAAGTATCCCAAAAGATTGCTGGAGCCTTCCTGAACGTGACTCAATACGTTTCAAGTCCCCTAACCTCAAGAAATGGTAGAACGCCATTGCCCGGTTCATGAAAATTTGCATAATCGTACCTTGAATTTCATGCCATATTAATGCATTTTAATGTTTGATTTGTACTAACATGGACTCTCTGAATCTTTTGGTGTCTTTTAATTGAACTAATCTTGCCTGTAGCGAAAGATTCCATTGAAATGTTCTAGGGTTTCAGAAGCTTCCAATTGGGGACTTCTTCATGAGGAAAAATTGGCCGTCCTAACCTACACCATTGAATTCAGAAATTCCAGACAAATCTAACCATACCATCGCGCCCTTTTTCTTTTTCGTTATAACCTAATCGCTATTTTTGTATGTTAGGGTTAGTGGGGGTTTAAAACCCCCGCAATCTGTTTGTATTTTCAGGCAAAAAACGAAAGCATGGTGGAGAAGACGCTGAGGTGTAAGCATAAGACTGGGCCATTCAAACCTTTCGCGCGTGTTTTCGTTTTCCACCACTAACTCTTATTTCTCTTTCATAATAATTCTATTCCATTAAATATCAAAGAAACTCGCTTGGCTGAGTGGTTGATGTGTTGTCCTTCAAGCATTGGGACCTGGGTTCGATTCCCAGGTCCCCCACTTATTTCATATATTTTGTTTTAACACGCTTCTGTGCAGCATATTCTCAAAGGTTCACCATATGCCTTCGCCAGCTTGCCTGCCACATGTCTAGCAACGCCAATTCAAAGGCCATGATGAGGGTCCCAGGGTACACACCAGTCAATGCCTCCACACGCAAGTCTGAAAAGTCAAATGGGCTTGCATTTCATGGGCCAGATTACTCTCAACATACCTCCTCAATTTGGGTCAACACGCCCATCTGTTTGCATTTTCTTCTCTTCATTTTTTTCTTTTCTTTCATTTATTTTAATTATATTAATTGTTTATTTAATTTTTTATAACATAAAAATACAAAAAAAGTCAGAAACTATAAAAAGTAAAAATATGTTCATTTATTTTTTAATCAATATTTTGTAAATAAAATTCTAATAACCAATTAGTTTAATTTTAGGTTTAATTCTAATTTTTTTTAAATAAACTAAAAATGTAGAAATTAGGGTTTTTATACTTTTATTCTTTTTTTCCTTTTTCACCATTATTAATTATTAATTATTTTTGTAAATAAATATGCCATTTAATTAATTAGGGTTAAATTAGGTTACAATAGAACTAGGGTTTTAATTAACTTTTAATTCCAATTTAATTCTCCTTAATTCCATAAACACAAAAACTCCAAAAAAAAAGTTCTTTCTTTTATTTAATTTAATTAATTTATGATTTCGATTTAATTTCTTTAAAAGGGTCCAACACCCTCGCATTCTCGATTTTTATTTCTTTTCGCACATTTACTTTTATTTCCTTTTTTAAATTTATGTACTTGCCCCAAAGCCTTGTAATAGATTAATTAGGATATCGACTTTCCCCATTTTATTTATTCCAATCGGGTCTTGGTTTAATTTGGCGATGTAGATCTGCGCCTTGTAATAGCGTATGACCTTTATTTCCTGTACTTTAAATTCCGCACCTTTTAAACTGTTAATAATCACATGAAAGAATGTATGCTCAAATAAAAACAATGCGTAGAACACTCAATGCATGATCAAGACAAAAATAACTGAAAATGACACACGAATCACACACCACTCCTAGGGTACGCCTCACTGTTGCCTTGCCCCTCGAAACGTGGTCGTCGAGTAGAGGACGTTTTAGTAAGTCCTCATGTCCATGAACATGGCATGAGGGTAGCTTCTAAGGTGTCTTCCTATTGCTCTGGTGACCACATTGTTGCCTTGTCCCTCGAAACGTGGTCGTCGACTATAGGACGTATTAGTGAGTCCTTATGTCCCATTGATCTGGTTGCCTCGAAACAAGTTGCCTCGGAATAGTTGCCTCGGAATAAAAGATCAATGGCATAAGGGTAGCTCCTAAGGTGTCTTCCTATTGCTCTGGTGACCACACTGTCCCTAATCCTCGAATTGACCCGAACACCTCCAACGGTGGTGCTACCTACCTCTCAATGGTGGGATGGCACTACCTCAAGGACATTTACACAGACTAATTCGTTAGGGTAGGTAGATGACTCGTAGATACTTGCTCTAATTCAAAACAAATCAAAAACTCCTTTTCACACCGACACTTTGCAAAAAAGCTTTCAAAAACAACTTTTCAAACACTCTTGAGGACTGATACAAGAGTCGATCTGAAACTTTCAAAGAAACTTTTTCAAACCCACTCTGAAAAGCAAACAAACATTTTTGAAAACACAAGCGAGCAAGTATCTAAGAGCCCATGGATAACCATGGATAGAAAGGGTGCTAACACCTTCCCTTTCTATAAATCTACCTCCCGAACCGAGAACTAATCTCAATAAGGAATTTTTCTGTGCTTTTGTCCTTTCCATGTTGGAGAAAATAAAAGACGGTGGCGACTCTTGCTTCCGCGACATTTCGCGAACCATCGTTAAACAGTCAGTTCCAGATCCACCGATCACACCAATCGAAGGGTCTTTCAGAATGCCAATCAAAGTGCTTGTCCATAATGCCAATCGAAATGCTCCTTCAGAATACCAATCGAAGGGTCTTTCAGAATGCCAATCGAAAGGTACTTAAAGCATCACTCAAAAATTTTATTTTTCCTTAAGCAAGGGTTTCTGGTCAACCATTCAGGGGGAAGACTTTGGAAAACATGAGAGGGAAAATTTTGGGGGTGCAACAGTTGCCCCTGTTCAATTTTCTTAAACCTGAGGATATAGATTGGGTTTCGAGCCTTTCGTGATCCGAAGGTGGAAGATAATTGAACACTAGAGTGCCCATAAATTTGCACTCGCATGGTGTAGTATCAGCATTGTGACATCGGGAATGGGCTTACAGATGCCATTTGGAGATTGTTGGTAGGAGGATGGGCTTATAGATGCCATCTGCAGGAGTGTCGATCGCATAAGAGATTACTTAGCGAGAACTTGCATACGTGTTGTTGTAGAAGATTCCACAGGGGAAGTCTAACTTTGTTGAGATTTAGGAACCTACCTGTACTTCAACTGAGAGAATGCTTCAGCTGAGTTTTAAGAACCTGTACATAATTCAATTGGGGGGGAACATCTTCATCAAGATCTAGGAACTGTCTCGTGCCCACCGGGAGTATACCGCTGAGGTTATAGAACTTGCCCACACTATGACGGAGGAAAACATCAAGATCTAGGAACTGACTCGTGCTCAATGGAGTATACCGTTGAGGTTATAGTACTTGTCCACACTATGACATAGGGAAACATCTTCATCAAGATCTAGGAACTGTCTCGTGCCCACCGGGAGTATACCGCTGAGGTTATAGAACTTGTCCACACTATGACGGAGGAGAACATCAAGATCTAGGAACTGACTCGTGCTCAATGGAGTATACTGTTGAGGTTATAGTACTTGTCTACACTATGACATAAGGAAACATCTTCATCAAGATCTAGGAACTGTCTCGTGCCCACCGGGAGTATACCGCTGAGGTTATAGAACTTTTCCACACTATGACGGAGGAGAACATTAAGATCTAGGAACTGACTCGTGCTCAATGGAGTATACCGTTGAGGTTATAGTACTTGTCCACACTATGACGTAGGGAAACATCTTCATGAAGATCTAGGAACTGTCTCGTGCCCACCGGGAGTATACCGCTGAGGTTATAGAACTTGTCCACACTATGACGGAGGAGAACATCAAGATCTAGGAACTGACTCGTGCTCAATGGAGTATACCATTGAGGTTATAGTACTAGTCCACACTATGACGTAAGGAAACATCTTCATCAAGATCTAGGAACTGTCTCGTGCCCACCGGGAGTATACCGCTGAGGTTATAGAACTTGTCCACACTATGACGGAGGAGAACATCAATATCTAGGAACTGACTCGTGCTCAATGGATTATACCCTTGAGGTTATAGTACTCGTCCACACTATGACGTAGGGAAACATCTTCATCAAGATCTAGGAACTGTCTCGTGCCCACCGGGAGTATACCGCTGAGGTTATAGAACTTGTCCACACTATGACGAAGGAAAACATCAAGATCTAGGAACTGACTCGTGCTCAATGGAGTATACCATTGAGGTTATAGTACTCGTCCATACTATGACGTAGGGAAACATCTTCATCAAGATCTAGGAACTGTCTCGTGCCCACCGAGAATATACCGCTGAGGTTATAGAACTTGTTCACACCATGACGGAGGAGAACATCAAGATCTAGGAACTGACTTGTGCTCAATGGAGTATACTGTTGAAGTTATAGTACTTGTCCACACTATGACGTAGGGAAACATCTTCATCAAGATCTACGAACTGTCTCGTGCCCACCGGGAGTATGCCGCTGAGGTTATAGAACTTGTCCACACTATGACGGAGGAGAACATTAAGATCTAGGAACTGACTCATGCTCAATGGAGTATACCGTTGAGGTTATAGTACTTGTCCACACTATGACATAGGGAAACATCTTCATCAAGATCTACGAACTGTCTCGTGCCCACCGGGAGTATACCGCTGAGGTTATAGAACTTGTCCACACTATGACAGAGGAGAACATCAAGATCTAGGAACTGACTCATGCTCAATGGAGTATACCGTTGAGGTTATAGTACTCGTCCACACCATGACGTAGGGAAACATCTTCATCAAGATCTAGGAACTGTCTCGTGCCCACCGGGAGTATACCGTTGAGGTTATAGAACTTGTCCACACTATGACGGAAGAAAACATCAAGATCTAGGAACTGACTCATGCTCAATGGAGTATACCGTTGAGGTTATAGTACTCGTCCACACTATGACATAGGGAAACATCTTCATCAGGATCTAGGAACTATCTCGTGCCCACCGGGAGTATACCGCTGAGGTTATAGAACTTGTCCACACTATGACGGAAGAGAACATCAAGATCTAGGAACTGACTCGTGCTCAATGGAGTATACCGTTGAGGTTATAGTACTCGTCCACACTATGACGTAGGGAAACATCTTCATCAAGATCTAGGAACTATCTCGTGCCCACCGGGAGTATACCGCTGAGGTTATAGAACTTGTCCACACTATGACGGAGGAAACTGTAGAGATTGAGAACCTTATCTGAAATTCAACCGATGATAATTCAATTGAGATTTAAGAACCGGTTGGGTCTTCGATGTAATTGAGAACTTTAGCTGTATCTTTCCTGAAAGGTAAAGGTCAGTCATATGCGATGCATGATATGGATCAGGCAATGATGTTCTCAAAATAAATGATATTGTATCCATATGATGTGTACATGCATGTATCATGATGTATGGGAATGTGATGTTTTAGATGGGGAAAATAAATCCCGGAGCTGCTGGAGAATAGAGTTGAGTCTGGATGATTGTCAGAATTGCGTCTGCATCTGGAGCGTATCTGAAATGTATTTGAATGAGTGACAAAATGACATTCGAATCTGGATCGTATCTGGACTGTAATTTGAATGAGTGACAGAATGACATCTAAATCTGGATCGTATCTGGTCTGTAGTTTGAATGAGTGACAGAATGACATCCGAATCTGGATCGTATCTGGACTGTATTTGAAGGTCTCTGATTGCCTGTCATTAACTAGAAGAAATAAATCTAACCAGAGGAGGTCTTTTTTTGATAATGATGTGTGATGAAGGAATCTGAGACGATTGCTACTCCAAGCAGATGATGAAGGAATATTGGACGATTACTACCTCAGCAGGATGATGAAGGATTCTTGGACGATTACTACCTCAGCAGGATGATGAAGGAATCTTGGACGACTACTACAACAACAGGATGATGAAGGAATCTTGGATGACTTCTACCTCAGCAGGATGATGAAGGAATCTTGGACGATTACTACCTCAGCAGGATGATGAAGGAATCTTGGACGATTACTACCTCAGTAGGATGATGAAGGAATCTTGGACGATTACTACCTCAGCAGGATGATGAAGGAATCTTGGACAATTACTACCTCAGCAGGATGATGAAGGAATCTTGGACGATTACTACCTCAACGGGATGATGAAGGAATCTTTGATGATTACTACCTCAACGGGATGGTGAAGGAATCTTGGATGACTTCTACCTCAGCAGGATGATGAAGGAATCTTGGACGATTACTACCTCAGCAGGATTGTGAAGGAATCTTGGATGATTACTACCTCAGCAGGATAATGAAGGAATCTTGGATGACTTCTACCTCAACGGGATAATGAAGGAACCTTGGACGATTACTACCTCAGCAGGATGATGAAGGAATCTTGGACGATTACTACCTCAACGGGATGATGAAGGAATCTTGGATGATTACTACCTCAACAGGATGGTGAAGGAATCTTGGACGATTACTACCTCAACGGGATGGTGAAGGAATCTTGGACGATTACTACCTCAGCAGGATGGTGAAGGAATCTTGGACGATTACTACCTCAGCAGGATGGTGAAGGAATCTTGGACGATTACTACCTCAGCAGGATGGTGAAGGAATCTTGGACGATTACTATCTCAACAGGATGGTGAAGGAATCTTGGATGATTACTACCTCAGCAGGATGGTGAAGGAATCTTGGACGACTTCTACCTCAGCAGGATGATGAAGGAATCTTGGACGATTACTACCTCAGCAGGATGATGAAGGAATCTTGGACGATTACTACCTCAACGGGATGATGAAGGAATCTTGGACGATTACTACCTCAACAGGATGATGAAGGAATCTTTGACGACTGCTACTCCAAAAGGTAATGACTTTTATCTGTTGATCGATCTTTCCTGAAAAGGTAAAGAGTTAGTTGTATGCAATGTCATGATGTATGCATTGTGTAATGATGTTCTCAAAATAAATGAGATTCATGTTACATGTATTTTGTATGCATATTCTATGAATGTTATTGAAATGTAATTTTGTCTTGGAGAATAAATTCTTAACAAGTGTTGGGGAGTTATTAAATCCTGGACTGCTGTTGAAGAGTAGGTATGTCTTAAAATTTGCTTAGAATGTTTCCACTGAGGATCCTTTTTTTGTTGAGGAGAACTCCGTTGGGGAAAGTTGTGAACTCTGTGGAGAGTATTGATTCATTCTAGGGGATCAAGTTCAGGAGTCTCGGTTGTCCGTTTCTCTACTGGGGAGTCAAAGTTAAACTGACATCTGGTCGGGTCCAGGTTTCACAGTAACTTGCTGGGGATTGTAGAGTAGTCTACTGGGGAAGAGGAGTTATGGTCCTTTAATTTGTAGTAGTCGGAGAGGAAAACTCAAGCTGGGGAGTCTTGGTGTTGTTGGGTAAATAAACCCTGTCGTTAGTCTGCTAGAGAGGTGACATATTCGTTGGGGGAAGTCCTCGAGGATTCTTGAGGTTGATTCAACTAAGGAAAGGTTTTCAGAGATTAAACCCTTGCTGGGATTCATCCTATGAGAAGGATTTTAGGGAGATTTGTCATTGCCCCTAGTAGCAAGTGTTTGTGACATTGCCAGAAAATGTTTAATTGTACGTAACCCTTCACTGAGATTGACGTTCAATGCCCCAAGCGACGGAGATGGAGACTTGCCCCTGGTTACTCTGCACTTCATCAGAGATTTCTTGAAATCTTGACTGGACTGCCCCAGGTGTGCTGGATAGTGACATGTCAAGTCCCCTTGTTGATAGGAGATTTGTCAATGGAAGTGTCATCCTTTTTGAAGTGATTTTGTTCACTGAGAGTGCTTTCGTTCATCGGATACTCGTTGTGTGAATTTCTCTGCTGTCAAACAAATAGCCAAATGCAAACAATGATATTCAAATAATGCAAAGTTTATGCTTGTCTCGAAGTTTTGAAAAATGCGTTTTTTAGCAGAAAACTTTTTATAAGACAAATTCAACAAAAGATTTAGGACAAAGCCTTACAGGAGTCAGGATACCTTTTGTAACAGTATGCTTTCGGACTAACCCATGCTTCAGTTAGGACTTTTGAAGGGTTGTAACGTGGCTTGGTTCACGGTTTAAGAAACAAAGGATAAAGGCTCAAAGTATATTTGTACCCACCCGCTCTTCGTGATGTTCTTCAATCCTAAACTCAGTTAATTGTGCATTTGAACTCCAAATGAGTCTGGAACGACGTTTTTGGTGATGGTTCACACAAGTTTGAATTTGAAGGCAGTCATCATTTTTTTTGCAACATTTTTCATGTTGTCGAGGATTTGTAGCGACCTCGTTCTTTTGATTTGTTATCCCTAACTTTTGCCTGACTGTTCCTGTTTTCAAGATTACAGTCAGCGGGATGCCCCAACTTTCTTAAGCCTCCTTTATAGGTTTTGGCTCAGTAGGCTTTTCTCTTTTGAGAGATTGACTGCCTATGAGATAAGGAACCACCACTGTCTTTTGATTCCAGAGGAATGCTTTTGATGTCGTTCGTTGTCTTATGAACTGAGAGTTTTGCGACTTCAATGCACATCTTTTGAATTAACTGAGAGACTACCCTGCCCCAGGTTTAAATCAAAGGTTTCAATTTGTGTTTAAAACAAAAAACTCCTACTTCTTTGGCTCGAAGGGGTTGACTAGGGATTATCTTCCTTATAACTCCAGTGTTTAGGATTTGAAAGAAACGCCTGTACATCGTCAGCAAGGTCTGTCCAAAAGCATACTGTCTAAGATTATGGCATTGTTTCGTCGTCATCCCTCTAAAGGCATGTAACTTTTAGCAAGAGTTGAATGTCATAAAGTGAGTAAAAAGAATAGTTTAAATGTAATTAAAATGATTGGATAAAATCAAGACAAACATATGCAATGCATTAATGAAACAAAGTTTGGCATTAATAGATAATTGTTTGAATAACAAAGAGATTACAACTTGAAAATTCAAATGAACCAAAGTCTTCTCGTCTCAGTACTTGTAACTTCAAATGGTGAACCGTGGAGGGATGGTAGAAGAAATTAGCCTGACCATCTTGTGTGAATTCCAATGCTCCTTCATCAATCAGGTTTTGAATTTTGTACTTCAACTTCCAACAGTCGTCAGTATCATGCCCCGGGCCGTTAGAATGGTATGCACACCTTGCATCAGGATTGTAGTTGGGTGAAGAAGTCTTAGGATTCAGATGAGGTCCTACCAATGTCACCAGATTCAATCTCAACAGGTGTTGCAAAGCTTGGGACAACGGCATGTTGAGCTTGGTAAACTGCCTCTGATTAACCTGTTGTTTATGGCAAGGTTGTTGTTGGACCCGTGAGGTAGTAGCAACTCGGAGAGGTCCATTCTTCACCATACCAAACTCTTGTCTTCTTGGAGGCTGATTAATGATTTGATCCCCAGCCTTGACTGTTTGCTTCACGTTGTTGTATCTGTCTTGATGAAGCTGGTTGATCATGGTTCTCAACTCTTCTTATTCCCGAGCTAAGCCTTGGATAAGAGTCATCTGCCCCATAATTTGGGTTTTCATGGCACTGAACTCAGCTTGCAGTTGTTTCAGCCGTTCGTCCTTATTGTCTTCAGGACTTTTCTTGACCAAGTTCCCCATGAGGAGTGTTCTCAACTCTTCCTGCTCCTTGGATAGGTTTAGGAAGATTTCCCTGAACTGAGTCTCTTGAGTATGAAGATCCTGGTTGTCTTGTTGGAAAGCCATTGCTGAAATAAACAGCGAGAACATGAGAGACCTGTATTGGGAGACCTGTTATGCAATGATATGTATGATATATGTATGCAATGTTTTCAAGGATCTCGCGGGGTAAACAAGAAACTGTTAGAATCTGAATCTGGTAGCTTGATTGAAGGAACTTCATGTTGCTGAGAGTCCTTCTTCAAGAGTCAAGCTCACCATATCGAGTGGGTCATAGCCCCTGACTCAAGTTATCATGTTTTGATCTCTAGACGACATTGGCTAGAGGAAAATAAATCCCCTTGCCCCTTGCTAGACATTTGATTTACCATAACCTGCATCACAAACCATTGAGATCCTTGAAATGGTTAAGGAAATGTTAAGGCATGATGTTATGATGTGTATGGTATGCGTTTAAGCAAAAGTGTGAGGTGATGTAAGTAAGCCCTGCAATAAATCCAAAATATTGGATAATGACTGTAAACAAAACCTGCAAGGAACTCATGTTGTCAGATAACAAGAATGTGCAAGTAGTTCAAGTTTGAAGGCACACAAGTCACACAAAAGAGCCCTTAGATTTCAGGCTTGCATGAGGTTTCATAGGTAAGTACCCTCTTGAGTTTAGTGGCTCAAAACCTGTCCTATAAATAGTAACCGGGTTCTAAGGATCTCAATATCATTGGATTGTTTTCTATGTTCATCGTTTTGGTTTAGCCACTGAACTAGCGACCAAAATATTCCAAGAAAACAATCCTCAA
Source organism: Vicia faba (assembly GCA_948472305.1). Lineage (NCBI taxonomy): Eukaryota > Viridiplantae > Streptophyta > Magnoliopsida > Fabales > Fabaceae > Vicia > Vicia faba. The sequence goes on along the minus strand of OX451740.1, from coordinate 172,993,860 downwards.
TGAGTGTAGTATCGAGTATCTACCAACTTCGGACTGCACCAAAGTCGGTCATCTCACTACCCCTAAAAAGGCCAAAATGGTCAAGTAAGGTTCTAGGTCATTAGTGCTTAGTGATATCACTCAGCGGCCCCGTATTCTCTTTGATTGACTCAAAGGCTACCGGTACTCACAAATATGTCGCACTAATATAGCAATTGCTTAAACCGTGTCGGTATACCCCGCACAGTTTCCACAACGTATTGCTATCTATGAATGTTTCCCAAATCCGGGTGGAGGATTTATAGAACTCCGATACAAGCCCACAAAATTAAAAGCATACAAAGCAATACAATTGAAAACGCAAGTGATCTAAACCTAAGGTACACCTCACTTATAAAATCCCCAGCAGAGTCGCCAGTTCTGTGATCGGTGGGAATGAGAACTGATTGTTTTTGGAATGCTGGTTCGCGTTTGCGTTTGTTTTTGCAAAATGTCGCGGTAAGCAAGAGTCGCCACCGTCTTTTATTTTATCCAACAAGGAAAGGACAAAAGCACAGAAAAATTCCTTTTCGAGATGTTTCTCGGGTTCGGGAGGTAGATTATAGAAAGGGAAGGTGTTAGAACCCTTTCTATCCGTGGTTATCCATGGGCTCTTAGGTACTTGCTCACTGTGTTTTCAAAAGTTTGCTTTTCTTTATGTTTGTGGGTTTTTGAAAAGAGTTTTGTTTTTTGAAGAGAGTGTAAGTGTGGAAAGTTTTGTTTTGTTTTTTAAAAGGAGCAAGTACTTAAGAACCTCTACCTACTCAAAAAGGAATTAAATTGTGCAAATATCCTTTAGACAGTGCTATCCCACTATTGAGGAGTAGGTAGCACCGTCGTTGGAGTTTTCGGGTCAATTCGGTTAAGGGACGTGTGGTCACTAAAGCAATGTTAGGATGATTTAGCGGTAACCCTAATGTCTTAGATCATTTTTTATCGAGGCAACCATTTCGAGGCAAATTTTGATCTTTGGACAGGAGGGCGACCTCTAAGACTTCCTATACTCAATGACCACGTTCAAGGCAACCAAGTGAGGTGTACCCTAGGAGTGGCATGTGCAAGTGTGTCAATTTTCAGTTATATTATCTTTGCATGTCATGGTGAGCTACTGTTGATTTTAAGTTAAGAGTTAATCTTGTCATGCATAGCCTAGTTAACATACATCTAAACAGTTAATATAAGTACATGAATTTAAAGTGCGGGAATTGTAAATCCTACGCTATTACAAGGCTTCGGGGAGGGGGATTATTTACATGTCCAAAAATTGGGGGAATAAAAAGCAGTAAAGTGTAAAAGGTCTTAGTTAAGCTATTACAAACCAGTAGGCAGTTACAAGAAAATAAGCGCGCGCGAAAAAAATTTAATCGAAGTGTCTTTGGGTTTTGACCCTTTTCTTTTTATTAAATAAAGCATATTTTTTTGTCATTTTTTATTTAAGAATTAAGACTAACTAATGATTAATTAATTAAAAGAAAATATTTTTTTGAGTTTTATTTTATTTTGAGAAAATGATCTAAATCTACTTAATTTTAGTTTTGGAAAAACGTTAAGATAATTAAAAGGTTAATTAACAAAGTTAATTTAATAGAAAAAACTAGCCTAATGTTTTTGTGTTTTTGATTTTATGTTGATTAAAAAGATAAAAAGATGTCAATGAAAACAAAAATAAAATACAAGGGGATCCTTCGATCTAGGGAAAAAAAGGAGCTTAGAGCCAAGGAGGGAATGAAAGCTTCGATCCAAACAGCGTCATGGCTCTTTCGATTGGGCCAGGAAGTGGGCATGAACAGCCTTCGATCCAGGGAAGGGGATTTCCTTTCGATCCTGGGAAAAAAGCCTTCTTCGATCCAGGAGGGCTATGGGAAGCTTCGATCCAGAGAAGGTGTCTCCTTCAATCTGGGATGCTATACCTGCAAAAGTATGTTAGCAAAATAAAACTCAGGGCCTGGTATCGAACCCCAGGCCCTTCGATCCTACGTGCGCTGAGTCTTTTCAGGCTAAATCTACAGCAAATGTTAGCAAACTAAGAACATGACCTGGGGCCAAACCCAAGCCCTTGAATTCTGTCTAGGATGGAAAATCTAATGGGATATAAAATATGGAGGTGTTATGCAAAATGAAAAGTTTTGACAATTTACGCTCTCTTACCAGCAGATTGAATCTTCGATTTGGGTACCGGCTGGATGGGAGGACTTTCAATCTGAGGGCTTCTGGGCGTGGGCACCTTCGATCTGAAGGACTACTTTGGCTTGGAAAATTCTGACAACCTTTGATAGATTGTATGGGCAGCGCCTCTCCAGTGTTTTTTTGTTCTCCTGTTGTGTGTTTTTTTCGTCCTCTGTAATGTGCCACTGGCCCTTGTATTTATAGGAGTGTGGGGGTCTAGTAACGTCAGGAGACAACCATTTAACCAGGCCTTTAATGCCATGAGACAAGAATCAGACACATTAAAAGTTTTCTTTTTTGAAATATTCATGTCTCTTGAATGAACCTGGACATGTTTGTTTTGAGTGCCCTCTTGATGACCTCCTTCGAATGGCCCTTGTCCAAAGATCAATCGAAGGGTACTAATTAAAATTCCAATCGAAAGGCTTTTTTAACAGGCCAATCGAAAGGTGATGTTCATGCTAATCGAAGGGCTCCTTCAGCATACCAATCGAAGGGTCTTTCAGAATGCCAATCAAAGGCGTTGACATAATGTCAATCGAAGTGCTTGTCCATAATGCTAATCGAAAGGCTCATTCAGCATACCAATCGAAGGGTCTCTCAGAATGCCAATCGAAGTGCTTGTCCATAATGCAAATCGAAAGGCTCATTCAGCATACTAATCGAAGGGTCTCTCAGAATGCCAATCGAAGTGCTTGTCCATAATGCCAATCGAAAGGCTACTTCAGAATACCAATCGAAGGGTCTTTCAGAATGAAAATCAAAGTGCTTGTCCATAATGCCAATCGAAAGGATCCTTCAGAATACCAATCGAAGGGTCTTTCAAAATGCAAATCGAAGTGCTTGTCCATAATGCCAATCGAAAAGCTCATTCAGAATACCAATCGAAGGGTCTTTCATAATGACAATCGAAGTGCTTGTCCATAATGCCAATCGAAAGGCTCCTTCAGAATACCAATCGAAGGGTCTTTCAGAATGCCAATCGAAAGGTACTTAAAGCATCACTCAAAAATTTTCTTTTTCCTTAGGCAAGGGTTTCTGGTCAACCATGCAGGGGGAAGACTTTGGAAAACATGAGAGGGAAAATTTTGGGGTGCAACAATGAGTCTACGCTCGACTTTGTCTAGAAGGTACGTTTGGAATGAGTCTACGCCCGACTTTGTCCAAAAAGAATATCAGAAGGAAATCTATGTCTGACTTCATCTGAATGATGCTTTAAGAGATGTCTATGCCCGACTTCATCTAGAAGAGATATTATTCAGAATGACTTTCCGGGGAAAGTTCTTAAGTAGCTACTTGTCAGATTTAGTCTATGAGGGAAATTGTCTAGTCATGTAGATAGTCACCCTGTCTTGTTTCAGGAATTATTCTCTGACATGTTAGAAAGTTATTGATGATGTTCACCTGTTTGTGAACTTTACCTGAAAAGATAGAGTTAGTATTTATGTAATGTCATGATGTATGTAGTACATTGCATAATGATGGTCTTAAAGAAAATGAGAGCGTGCTATATGCATTTCGTATGCATATGCTATGATAAATGATGTATGAATATCAGATGTCGTTGAAGTGTATCGGTAGCTTTATATAAATTTTTTGACCGGGAAAATAAATCCCGGAATACTGCTGGGGGTGGAAACAATAATTCTTCAATCTTGTTTAGAATGTCTCTGCTAGGGACTCATGCTTGCTATTTGAGGAAACTTTGCTGGTGGATTTGATTTCTTCTTGGGAAGAAGAGTTCAAGAACATTGGTCGTTCATCGCTCTACTGGGGAGTTTAATTCTTATATACCCTGGCTGAGGATAAAAAAGATGGATAACCTTCAGAGGTGATGTCTGACCGAGTTTTTGATATGGATGCCGACTCGTCTGGGGAGGATAAGATTAATTGATATCTGGTCCAATTTCAGACTCTGTAGCAACTCTCTGGGGATAGTGGTCCAAACTACACTTTGCTAGAGAGAAGTTTTTCTGGTGATGTGTAGCATTCAAAGTAATAGGCTAAAGCTGGGGAGACTGTATCCCGTTGGAGAAATAAACCCTGTTGGAGGAAATAAACCCTGTTTGGGAAATAAACTCTATTGGAGAAACACTCTGTTGAAGAATATACTCTGCCGAGGAATATGTTTTATTGAGGGATATGTGTAACACCCCAATTCTACCCCAAGCAATTTACGGAAAATCAGAGTATAAAAATTTCCAGAATAATCAGGATGCTACACATTCAACAGAGACACATAAACCTGTCATGCTTTTAGAATAGATACATAACACTTAAAGAAAACCGAATGAACACAACTCGTGAATAAAGTCTTCATAACATAAACCAACTTTGATTAATCACGCAACAGTTCATGATAATTCTCCATATGAGACATATCATCTTTTGAATCATAAAACAACATCAATATGATAACTCCTCAAATAACAACATAAGGTTTGATAGATAAACAACAAAATAAGACAAGCGTTCATCTCCCCCCGAGTGCTATGTATCAGAGAAAATGACATCAAACTAGAACTAACAACGTTAACGGCTACTCCTCTTGGTTACCTGCACGTCACCAACAAAGGGTAACATTCAAACAGAAAGGGTGAGATATCGAATACTATAATAGAACATATGATAAATAATATATCGAAATAAGTTTATGTAAAATCACCACTTCATACCAAATCAACATAAAACAATATCATTCTCCAACACCTCAATTCAACTTATAACATTACCGTGCATAAACAACACTTCAAATAAGCAACAAATCAATGACTCCAAATGCGACTCAACTATGCAAATGCGTGTGGTACCATTGGAGCAGAACTCTCAACTTAGATATTGACAGTTTACCGAGGCATAAGGCATAAGCCCTCAATACAAATCTTGCCAATAAAGGCCAATGTGGTGAGCATTCGCTCCAACTTAGAACATGCCAATCCAGGCCAACTTTAATGCTATGCTATGCTATGCGATGATATAAACAACCACAACTTGGCAACACAACAACGACAACAACATAATAAAGGTCAACATAACAAAAATTCACACCTTCAACATTTGCCAAAGGCCTATATCACCTTTATTACCAATTAATCAAGGGTAAGTCACAAAATTTACTTACTACGCAGATATCGAAACAAAACGACATTTCAGTCAAATTCGCAAAATACATCAATATATCAACATACCGAATTAATTAACTCGTCTCTAATTATTTACCAACTTAATCAATTAATCCCATTGCTAAATTATTTTTATCACTAATAAAATATTAATTCAACCATTTAAAATATATATAGTCCACTGTTATTTGTTCTCCCTAAAATTGCTAACTTATTATACAACTAATGGGTGTGTCATTCTTCCACATAAATTAGCTTCTAGCAACTAAATTTAATTTACTGCTACTGAAAATAGTGACATAAATACTGCTATGAGAAATTATTGATATCTATTAAAATTATGCAGCATAGTGCCATAGAGGAACAAAACAGAGAAACAGAGAAAACAGAAAGAAGCAAGTGCCCCTGACTCACAGTGCCAAGTGGCACTTCTCTCCACCTACTACACATGTGCCGATCGGCACCTCTCCTTTTCCCAAAGGTTTCCGAACGGCAACCTCCCCATATACACAAGTGTCTAACGACACTTCCACTCCCAGTTTTGTTTCATTCCTTCTTCTTATTTCCTATAATTAAATCTCTATGCGTAGTTCTTATACTGCTTCGGTAATTCTTCTATCTCCTAATCCAACTCAACCCAGATAATAACACAACAACTCACATATTATCCTTGACAGTTCTATAACTAAAACAATATTAATCTTCATTATCACAACAACATAAGCCAAGAACAAGTTAATAAAACAGTAACAATTTCACATACAATTTCCCATATACAAAGTATCATACACCCCATTATAGTATAGGAAATCCACCCTTACCTGGTTTGATTTTGAAAACACTTAAGGAAGCTTCAATGGAATTTCTGATATTGACTCTAGCAGCAACTTTCCTCGTTCTTCTCCTCTTCTCACAAACCCTATTCTCTTTTCTCTTATTTGTTTTTTCTGATAACACCACTTTCTCTCTCTCTTCTATTTTCTAATAAAATACTATTATACAATTCTTAGTAACTTAAATGGGCCTAACCAATACACCCTCCTTATTACTTCGCGACACCACACTTAAGTCCAACATCAATTCTAAGCTTACTAGTAAAATGCTACTCCAACTTATTTATACCAATATAAACCTGATTAAATTATTATTCCAACTTAATAAAATAATCCCGACTTTAAAGATAAAAATTCGAATTAAAAAATAAAATATTCAAAACAATATTTAATTAAATAAATAATTAAATATCGGGGTGTTACAACTCTCTCCCACTTAGAATATTTTTGTCCTCGAAAATAAAAGTTTACCTAGTTCAAATAACTCGGGATAGGAGTCTCGCATCTTGCTCGCTAACTCCCAGGTCATACTCTCTCCAACAGCTCCTAACCAGACAACTTTCACCAATTCAATATTCTTCCCCCTTAGAATCTTCATCTCACAATTCGTGACTCGCACAGGCATCGTCTCCACCATGAGATTATCCCGTACTTGCACATCGTCCATCTGAATCACTTGAGACGGATCAGGAATATACTTCCGAAGTTGCGATACATGAAACACATCATGCAAATTAGCAAGCTTTGGCGGTAATGCCACTCAGTAAGCAACCTTCCCAACTCGATCTGATATCTGATACGGACCAATAAAACGAGGAGTGAGCTTCTTATACTTCAGAGCTCGCCCAACACCATTCACAGGGGTGACTCTCAAAAACACATGATCACCAACTTGGAATTCTAAATCTTTCCTTCTCTTGTCATGGTAACTTTTTTGTCTACTTTGAGAAACCTTCATTTTCTCTCGGATAAGCTTCACTTTCTTAGTAGTCTCTCGAACAATCTCAGGTCTAAGTACGACACTTTCACCAGATTCATGCTAACACAATGGAGTCCTACACCTCCGACCATACAACGCCTCAAAAGGTGCCATCCCAATACTAGAATGGTAACTGTTATTATAGTGAACTCAATCAACGGAAGATAAGTATCCCACGAACCTCCCTGTTCAAGAACACACGCTCTCAACAGATCCTCCAATGACTAAATAGTCCTCTCGGTCTGACCATCTATCTGACGATGATACGCCAAACTCAACCTCAACTTAGATCCCAACGCCTCTTGCAAACTTTTCCAGAAATCAGAAGTAAACCTCGGATCTCTATCCAAAACAATACATAAAGGAACACCATGCAATTTCACAATTGTTCTGGTGTAGATCTTTGCCAACTTCGAAATCGAATATGTGATGTTAATAGGTATAAAGTGTGCCGACTTTGTAATCCTATCAACAATCACCCATATCGAGTCATTTCCCCTCAAGGTACTAGGTAATCCTGTTACAAATTCCATCGAAATGCTATCCCATTTCCATTCTAGAATCTCTAATGGTTGCATCAACCCCGCAGGCTTCTGATGCTCAACCTTCGACTTCTGACAAGTCAAACAAGCATACACAAACTGTGCCGCATCACGCTTCATACCAGGCCACCAAAAGAAATCTTTCAAATATTGATACATTTTAGTAGCTCCTGGATGAATACTCAAACTGCTCCAGTGACTTTCCTCAAGAATCACTTTCTTAATCTCTTCATCATCAGGAATGCAAATACGATCTCGGAATCTTAACACACCTTGCGCATCTATCTTGAAATCATCATTCTCAGATAGATCAATTCTCATCATCTTATCCACCAACTTTACATCTAGCTTTTGAGCCTTGCTGATATTGTTGAGAAAGTCATTATTAATCTTTAATATTCCCAACATAACACTCTGCAACGTCACTTCACGAACTAGACTCAAATCTCGGAATTGCTCAATCAACTCCAACTCTTTAACCATCATTGCTCACATGTGCAAAGTCTTTCGGCTCAAAGCATCGTCCACAACATTAGCTTTTCCTGGATGATAATTCAAACCAAAATCATAATCCTTCAGCAATTCTAACCACCTTCACTGCCTCATATTCAACTCTTTATGATAAAAAAGATACTTCAAACTCTTATGGTCACTAAACAATTCGAATCTAGAACCATAGAGACAATGCCTCCAGATCTTTAACACAAAGACAACTGCAGCCAATTCTAAATCATGCGTAGTATAATTCTTCTCATGAGTCCTCAATTACCTCAACGCATAAGCAACCAACTTACTGTTCTGCATGAGTACACCACCTAACCCCATCAGACAAGCATCATAATACACAATAAAAGGTTCCCCGGGATTAGGCAAGGTCAAAACTAGAGCTGACGTCAACCTCTTCTTCAACTCGGTAAAACTTTCTTCACATCGACTATCCCACACAAAGGCTTTACCCTTACAAGTCAACTTTGTCAACGGAAGTGCCAACTTAGAAAAACCTCATATAAACCATCTATAGTAACCGGCTAATCCCAAGAAACTTCTAATTTTAGTAACCGACTTCGGAGCTTCCCATTGCAACGCAACATCAACTTTAGAAGGATCCACAACGATGCCACTACCAGAAATGACATGACCAAGGAAACTAACCTCATGCAACCAAAATTCACACTTGGACAACTTCGCATACAACTTCTTCTCTCTCAAAACATGCAATACAACTCTTAGGTGCTCTTCATGTTCCTCTTCCGACTTAAAGTAAATCAGAATGTCATCAATGAATACCACCACAAATCGATCCAAATAAGTATGAAAGATATGATTCATGTACTCCATGAATACTCCCGGTGCATTGGTCACACCGAAAGGCATCACCAAATACTCGTAGTGTCCATACCGAGTCCTGAACACGGTCTTCTGAATATCATCTTCTTTCACTCTAATCTTGTGATATCCTGACCTCAAATCAATCTTAGAAAACACACTTGCACCCACCAATTGATCCATCAACTCATCAATCCTCAGAAGCAGATACTTGTTCTTAATCATCACTTTATTCAACTGCCTGTAGTCAACACAAAGCCTCATACTTCCATCTTTCTTCTTTTCTAACAACACATGCACTCCCCACGATGATACACTAGGTCTTACAAACTTTTTTTCAAGTAGCTCTTCTAACTGCTCCTTTAATTCTGACAATTCAGATGCAAACATCCTGTACGGTGCCATAGAAACAGGTCTGGTACCAGGTACAAGATTAATCGCAAATTCAACTTCTCTATCTGGCGGTACATCAGGAATTTCATCAGGAAACACTTCAGGAAATTCTCGCACCACTTGCAACTCATCAATTCTAACTTGGTTCTCCATTGATAGCGACGCCTTCAACGTGAACACATGCACTTCGTCTTGCATCAGCTGCCTCAACTGTTTACCGGTCAACAAACCAACTCTTTCCTCTTCAAGAGTAGAAAACCTCATAGACTTGTTATAGCAATTGATATGAACATAGTTATACTCTAACCAATTCATACCTAAGATCACCTCTAACCCGCTTAACGACAAACAAATCAAATCAACAGTAAAGTCTTTGCCGAAGATCGACAAAGGACTATTCAAACACACACGAGAAGTAGTCACCGATCCCTTAGCCGGGGTCTCGACGACCATTTCTCCATCCATAGAAGACAACACAAGACCCAATCTTTAAACACAATCAGCAGCAATAAAACAATGAGTAGCACCAATATCAATAATAATAATTAAAGGAGTACTATTAATGAAATATGTACCTCTGATGAGTCTGTCCTCACTAGCTATCAAATTCCCATCCAAAGCAAACACCTTGCCACCAGTTTGTGCCTTCTTTGGTTTCAGACAATTACTACCAATGTGTCCTTCTCCACCACAGTTGAAACATATCATCTCCCTACGGAACACAACCCAAGTTATTTCCTCACCTGCAGCTTCCAACCTTGCACGCATTTCTAGCCACCAGTCATCAGCTTCAACTACTAGCATGTGAATGCAATACCAAACCTTCTGTGCCGGGGTGCAATCCATCACACGGAAAATCCACTCGATTTCCTTCAACCAATCTAGGGCTCCAACAAGATCACGCCTACCCTTGAACACCGACGAATTCTCCCTTTGGAAAGTCTCCAAGCTACGAGATCCGACATTCTCATCCGTAATTGGCTGATTCTACATAACTTGAACTATCACTTGCAGAGCAGCAACAATCGCAGCATCGTTCCTCCCAACCATCTTATCTCAACACTGCAACACAAAAAACGATTAAGAAACTAACAATACTCTATTGTTACACAACTACGACTCGATAACTTGATCGGACGGACCGATCTTCTCTGATACCACTAATGTAACACCCCAATTCTACCCCAAGCAATTTACGGAAAATCAGAGTATAAAAATTTCCAGAATAACCAGGATGCTCCACATTCAACAGAGACATATAAACCTGTCATGCTTTTAGAATAGATACATAACACTTAAAGAAAACAAAATGAACACAACTCATGAATAAAGTCTTCATAACATAAACCAACTTTGATTAATCACGCAGCAGATTCATGATAATTATCCATATGAGACATAACATCTTTTGAATCATAAAACAACATCAATACGATACCTCCTCAAATAAAAACATAAGGTTCGATAGATAAACAACAAAATAAGACAAGCATTCATTTCCCCCGAGTGCTACGTATCAGAGCAAATGACACCAAACTCGAACTAACAACGTTAACGGCTACTCCTCTTGGTTACCTACATGTTACCAACAAAGGGTAACATTCAAACAGAAGGGGTGAGATATCGAATACTATAATAGAACATATGATAAATAATATATCGAAATCAGTTTATGTAAAATCACCACTTCATACCAAATCAACATAAAGCAATATGATTCTCCAACACCTCAATTCAACTTATAACATTACCGTGCATAAACAACACTTCAAATAAGCAACAAATCAATGACTCCAAATGCGGCTCAACTATGCAAATGCATGTGGTACCATTGGAGCAGAACTCCCAACTTAGAAATTTCCAGTTTACCGAGGCATAAGGCATAAGCCCTCAACATAAATCTTGCCAATAAAGGCCAACATGGTGAGAATTCGCTCAAACTTAGAACATGCCAATTTAGGCCAACTTTAATTCTATGCTATGCTATGCGATGATATAAACAACCACAACTTGGAAACGCAACAATGACAACAACATAATAAAGGTCAACATAACAACAATTCACACCTTCAACATTGGCTAAAGGCCTATATCACCGTTATTACCAATTAATCAAGGGTAAATCACAACATTTACTTACTACGGAGATATCGAAACAATATGACATTTCAGTCAAATTTGCAAAATACATCAATATACCAACATACCGAATTAATCAACTCGTCTCCAATTATTTACCAAATTAATCAATTAATCCCATTGCTAAACTATTTTTCATCACTAATAAAATATTAATTCAACCATTTAAAATATATATAGTCCACTGTTATTTGTTCTCCCTAAAATTGCTAACTTATTATACAACTAATGGGTGTGCCATTCTTCCACATAAATTAGCTTCTAGAAAATAAATTTAATTTACTGCTACTGAAAACAGTGACATATATACTTCTATGAGCAATTACTTATATCTATTAAAAGTTATGCAACATAATGCCATAGAGGAACAAAATAGAGAAACAGAAGCAAGTGCCCCTGCCTCATAGTGCCAAGTGGAACTTCTCTCCACCTACTACACATGCGTCGATCTATGCCTCTCCTTTACCCAAAGGTTGCCAAAAGGCAACCTCCCCATATACGCAAGTTCCGAACGACACTTCCACTCCCAATTTCGTTTCATTCCTTCTTCTTATTTCCTATACTTAAATCTCTATGCGTAGTTCTTATACTTCTTCAGTAATTCTTCTGTCTCCTAATCCAACTCAACCCAGACAATAACACAACAACTCACATATTATCCTTGACATTTCTATAACTAAAACAATATTAATCTTCATTATCACAACAACATAAGCCAAGCACAAGTCAATAAAACAGTAACAATTTCACATACAATTTCCCACATACAAAGTATCATACACCCCATTATAGTATAGGAAACCCACCCTTACCTGGTTTGATTTTGAAAACACTTAAGGATGCTTCATTGTAATTTCTGAGATTGAACCTAGCAACAACTTTCCTCGTTCTTCTCCTCTTCTCACAAACCCTATTCTCTTTTCTCTTATTTGTTTTTCCTGATAACACCACTCTCTCTCTTTCTTATATTTTCTAATAAAATACTATTATTCAATTCTTAGTAAATTAAATGGGCCTAACCAATACACCCTCCTTATTACTTCGCGACACCACACTTAAGCCCAACATTAATTCTAAGCTTACTAGTAAAATGCTACTCCAACTTATTTATACCAATATAAACCTGATTAAATTATTATTCCAACTTAATAAAATAATCCCGACTTCAACGATAAAAATTCGAATTAAAAAATATAATATTAAAAACAATATTTAATTAAATAAATAATTAAATATCGGGGTGTTACAATATGCTCTGTTGAGGAATTTTATCGTGTTGGAGAAATAAGCTCGGTTGGGGGAGAGAATTTCTGTGACCTGTACTGATGATATACTCTCTGACGACATTTTTGGGAAAAATCATACTCTTTCTCCTAGGGGATCTGCTGGTGGATATGATTAGGATATTTTGGACTTGTGGGGAATGTGTCTTTGTTGAAGATGGGCTTGTAAAGATGACTCCGCGGAGCATAATCTTATGGGAACTGCTCTGTGGGGATTCGTGGACGACTTGAACGTTATCCCATCTCCTAAAGTCTTGAGCAAATACTTATTTTTGTTTTTATACATATTTGTTAGCAGTAATCATATTCATATGCATATGTTCATTCAATTTTAGTCATTGGACGTTTTTGCAAACAAAACAAAAAAGTAAAATAAAATTTGAATTTTGAAATCATGTTTATATTGATAGATTTCCTATAAACAAACGATTATTGTACAAAGGGACAAAAATCCTAGTAAGAGGAAATCGTCATGACAAATAAAGATAGTACAAAGTGGAAACAAAATATATAGCTATGTGTAAATGATCTCGTCTGATTTCAACTCTACTATTGCCCTTATGTCTTTGAACATCTAATCTCTTGTTGTCGGAAGAAATTTACTAAATCGATCTGTACCATTTGAACTTGTCGTCAGTAATAAAGCTGGCTATGAGTGCTCAACGGTACATAGTCGTACGCTTTAATCCCTAACTTTTTCCTGGACCTCCCTTTCGGGTTTACAGTCCACCAGGATACCCTTTTTTGCCCAAGCTGCCTTTTCAGGTTTTCGATTTGCCGGGTGTACAATCTTATATATATATATATATATATATATATATATATATATATATATATATATATATATATATATATATATATATATATATATATATATATATATATATATATATATATATATATATATATATATATATATATATATATATATATATATATATATATATATATATATATATATATATATATATATATCCCTGATTTTTGCCCGAACCCTTTTGATTCGCCGGGATGACCTTATTTTTACCTAGGCCAGTCAACCTAGCAGGTCTTTTTCATACGTAGTATCTTTTAACTATGTCCGCGTTTACATGGTGTGGGAGATATTCACCGTCCATGGCGGTAAGTATCATGGCACCGCCCAAAAAATCTTCTTGATCACAAATAGCCCTTCGTAGGTGGGAGTCCATTTTCCCCTGGGATCACCCTGCGGTAGGATGATGCGCTTTATTACCAAGTCACCAACCTGATATACTTGATGCTTGATTATCTCATTGAAGTATTTGATCATACACTTTTGATACATCTGATAGTGACAGATAACCGTAAGCCTCTTCTCGTCAATTAAATTCAACTGGTCCAGCCTAGTCTGAATCCATTCATCTTCGTCCAAGTCTACATCTTCAATAATTCTCAAGGACATAATCTGAACTTTGACAGGAAAGAAAACCTCCATACCATAAACCAGAGAGAATGGGGTTGCCCCAGTAAATGTCCAAGCTGAAGTGCAATATCCATGGAGAGAAAATGGTAACATCTCGTGCCAGTCTTTATACATCACTGTCATCTTCTGTATAACCTTCTTAATGTTCTTATTTGCAGCTTCCACTGTGCCATTCATCTTTGGTCGATAAGGAGAAGAATTGTGGTGCTTGATCTTGAACTGCATGCAGAGTTCTGTGATCATAGTGTTATTCAGATTAGTACCATTGTCCATGATAATCCTTTCGGGGATGCCATATCGACAGATAAGGTTATGCTTAATGAACTCGGCGACCACACTCTTAGTAACGGAGGCAAACGAGGTTGCCTAAACCTACTTTATGAAGTAATCAATGGCGACAAGGATGAAGCAACGTCCGTTGGAATCAGTAGGTTTTATATCTCCAATCATATCAATGCCCCACATTGCAAACGGCCAAGGAGCAATCAAGACATTTAGAGGTACTAGAGGCACATATACTTTGTCAGCATAGATCTGGCACTTGTGACAAGTTCTTGAGTGGTGATGGCAGTCAGTTTACATAGTCGACCAATAGTAACCCGTTCTCATAATTTTATTAGTCATAGTATGTCCATTGGAATGAGTACCAAAGATACCTTCGTGCATATATTTCATAATCTTCTCCGCCTCTTTCTTGTCCATACAACGAAGCAGAGTCAGATCATGGTTGCACCTGTACAAGTTTCGTTGCTCATGAAGAACTTAGCTAAGAACCTCCGTAGGAATTTCTTGTCATTGATATATTCTATTTCAGATATTCTTGAGCCTCAAGATATCTTTTCACTTTATGAAACCAAGACTTCTCTTCTACTTCGTCAGTGTCAACTTCGTAGCAGTGTGCAAGTTCATCTAGCCTTTCAATGGTAATCTTGGGAGCCTCATTGTCCCATATGAATTTAAACATAGACAACATGGTTGCTAATGCATCTGCAACCCGATTCTCTTCTCGTGGGATATGATCAAAAGGGATCTCCTCGAAGTACGGTATTAAGGTCAACACATGCTCTCGATGTAGAATGAGATTCAGATGCTTCGTATCCAACTCTCCCTTGATTTGACTGATCACCTGGGCTGAGTCCCCATATACGCTTAAGAACTTAATTCTCATGTCAATAACAACTTTAATACCCATGATGCACGCTTCGTATTTAGCCATATTATTGGTACAATCAAAGCATAATCTGGCGGTGAAGGGTGTATGGAAACCCTGAGGAGAGATAATTATAACTCTAATTACATTTCCAAGTGCGTTAGAAGCTTCATCAAAAACCATGTCCATCTGGATCCTGGCTCAGGTCTTTCATATGGTCTAGGTTCTTCAAAATCTATAACTAGCATAATGTTCTCATCCGGGAATTCGAAGTTCATGGATTTGTAGTCGTCTACAGCTTGATATGCCAAATGATCTGCCAATACACTTCCTTTGATTGCTTTCTGAGTGGTGTACTGAATATCATATTCTGTTAAGACCATTTGCCATCTGGCTATTCTTCCGGAGAGAGCAGATTTCTCGAATATGTACTTTATGGGATCCATCTTAGAGATCAACAAAGTAATATGGGTCAACATATACTATCTTAGTCGGCGAGCAGCCCATGCCAAAATGCAGTAACTCTTCTTGAGCAGTGGGTATCTTGTTTCACAACCGATAAATTTTTTTTAAGGTAGTATATTATATGCTCTTTTCGACCAGACTCGTCATGCTGCCCCAGTACACACCCTATTGAGTTCTCTAAAACTGTTAAATACGTGATCAAAGGTCTTCCTTCAACTGGTGGCATCAAAATTGGAGGTTCTTGGAGGTACTCCTTGATTTTGTCAAAGGCTATATGAAAATTATCGTTCCATTTTCACTACCTGATCTTTCTTCAGCAACTTAAAGATCAATTCACAAGTAGCGGTCAAATGAGAAATAAATATGGAAATATAATTCAGTCGTCCCAGGAAACCTCTGACTTCCTTCTCGGTATGGGGAGGAGGCATTTCTTGAATAACTTTTACTTTAGAGGGATCAACCTCAATTCCTTTACCGTTGACAATAAAACTAAGGAGTTTACCAGACCTCACCCCAAAGGTGCACTTATTCGGATTCAACCTCAACTTATACTTCTTCAGCCTCTCAAACAACCTATGTAGATGGTCCATATGCTCTTCTTCAGTCTATGATTTGGCTGTTATATCATCGACATAGACCTCTATTTCATGATGAATCATGTCATGAAACAAAGCTACCATAGCACGCTGATATGTTGCGCAATCGTTCTTCAACCCAAAAGACATAACCTTGTAGCAGAACATGCCCTAATATGTAATAAAAGTAGTATTTTCCATGTCTTCAGGTGCCATATTGATCTTATTATACCCTGAGAACCCATACATGAAGGAGAACACCATGTACTGAGCGGTGTTGTTGATCAAAACATCAATATGTGGAAGCGGGAAGTCATCTTTAGGGCTCGTCCTATTCAAATCCATGTAGTCTACACACATACATACCTTTCCGTCTTTCTTCGGTACCAAAACCACTTTCTCAACCCATTGAGGATAGGATGTCACTGCTAAGAACCCTGTGTTGAACTGTTTTATTACCTCAGCTTTGATCTTCTCTGACATCTCGGGACGCATGCGAAGAACCTTCTGCTTTATCATAGCACAACCCTCTTTCATTAGTAGAAGGTGAACCACAATATCAGTATCAAGCCCTGGTATGTCTTTGTATGACCAAGAAAAGATATCAACATATTCATGCAACATTTGTATCAACCTGTTCTTAACACTGTCCTCTAAGTTGGCGCCTATCTTGACTTTTTTTTATGTCTGTTTCAGAATCCAAGTTTACCACTTCAACTGGCTCTTCATGTGGTTGAATAGATTTCTCTTCTTGCACTAACAATATGGCAAGTTCTCCTGGTATCTCACAATCTTCCTCACCTTCGTCCTTGTCTTGGTAGATCGAATTTTCAAAGTCATAAGTGGAAATAGCAGAATCGTTATCAACGGGATCTAGAGTGGACGTGGATCTGTAATGTATTGTGTGGGTGTGTGTAAGAGCACATAGCTATTTGAGAGTGATAAAATTAGAAAGAAAGACAAAGAGTACAAAATTTGAATGCAAAACATCCAATGTTTTATTAAACGAAAATATGTTTATGAAATGACAACCCTTAACAAACGAATCATTGTGCCCCGAGTAAGGTACAAGGCTTAAAGTCATTTCTTAAATATTACAAAGCCAAAACTTGAAAGCAATAAAAGCAGGAATGTAGATATTACTCATGACTAAAGGAGATAGAGATAATGTCCTCGACCTTCTAGTTTCTGAGCCCATTGTCAATGGTAGGAAAGATCCTCCTGTCAAGGTCATAATCGTTGTCAGCATCTTCTATTACGTTGACTCCGTTGTTGCTGATGCGGAATGACGGCCTTCCAGCATGAGCGCGGCGAATAGCCCTCTGACCCTCAATAGTGAAACTAAAGCCAAACATGTTAGACTTATAGGGAATATCAGGAAGCTGACCCAAATAGTACAACCACCTTCTTCTACAGTAGCCTTAGCATCTTTTAATGAAGCCATCCTGGGCGGAACCCTAGTAACTTTGGGAATGGCAGAGACATCTTTAGTTGAGGCAGGAGGGATGACTTCAAAACTTTGTTAGAGAGTCTCGATGAATTCGCCGTCCATCTCTACATACATGAATGAGTTCAAGTGGAGGACCATATACTCTTCTTCGCCGCAGACAATAACAATCTTTCTGTTCACATGATATTTTAACTTCTGATGTAGGTTGAAGTGACAGCGCCTGCCCCATGGATCCAGGGGCGTCCCAGTAAGAAAGAGTAAGCTGATCGAATATCCATTACATAGAAGGTAGATTCAAATATCTGCGAACCCATTTTGATCAGAAGATCCACTTCCCCGTGTACCATCCTCTTTGACCCATCAAAGGCTCGAACCACAATATCACTAGGTTTCAGTACGACCCCTTCGCAATCAAGTCTGTCAAGAGCGCCTTTCGGTAGAACATTTAACAAGGAACCAATATCAAGCCAAACATAAGCCAAAGTTGTGCCCCTGCATTCAATGGAGACATACAGAGCCTTATTGTGGTTTCTTCCCTCAGGAGTTAGATCAACATCAGAGAAACCTAATCCATTATCGGTTATTAAGCTAGCAACATAACTTCCAAATTGGTCAGCAGAAATCTCTTGTGGTACGTGAGCAGTCTTCAAAAATTTCACTGAAGCCTATGCATGGGCTTTAGAACACAATAGCAGGGATATCATGGAGATTTTGGATGGGGTTTTCCCCAGTTGTTCAACAACTTTATAATCACTTTTGTGGATAATCTTCAATACCTCTTCCAACTCTTGTCTATAGGTGTCTTCAACTGTAGCTTCCTTCGGTGCCTTCTTCTGGGAAAGCTCTGTTATTTTCATTTATCCCGAGCCTCTACAGGTTACTCGATGGCTATAACTCTAACAGGTGTAGTAATAGTCTTCGGAGAGGTTTCTGGAGAGAAAACCCTTCCGCTTCTAGTAACCTTACTGGTTCCAGCAATATTGTCGATGTCGGGATCATCCACTTCAGTAACTTCATCTTTAACAGTCGATAGTTCTTGTTTTCTGCCATGGTAGTAGACGTAGGATCCATAGTTCCAAGGAATAGCTTTATCCGAAGAATATGGGATAGGTCCGGGTGTAGTGATGATTAGAGGAGCAACTTTCGGATCGACAGTAATCCTTACAGGACCTTTGGAGGTGATCCTGACTGGATGGCCAGAAATTACAGATAAGTCATGACACAGATTATCAGCAGACGAAACCTTCTCGATCATAATTATATGTCCATTAGGCGTTGAATGCATTCATTCAGTAATTTTCAGCCATTGAGTTGGGCTGCACAACAGTAATATTTTTCAATACAGCCTGAAAATAAACCAGCCTACAACAGATTCTTCTTGATTATTGGTAGGGGAGTAACCAACTCACTTAAAGTAGCCACATAAAGAGCATCGTCAATTGCACTTATTCCTTTGTCATGCTTCGACATAGGCACAATAATTACATTTGGGGTCTTAGAAGGATCAAACTCAATCTCCTTGTTCTCAATCATGTCCTGGATTTTGTTTTTCAGGGTCCAACATTTGTTTGTGTCGTGCCCAGGATTGTTAGAATGGTAGGTGCATTTCGCGTTCGGATTGTACTTAGGAGAGGAGGTGTTGGGGTTCTGAGGAGGATACCTCAGTGTAATCATCTCCGCTTTTAGTAAATGTTGTAACGCCTGAGACAATGGCATATTAATCTTGGTAAACTGCCTTCCCGGAGCATCTGACCTATGCCTATTGCCTTGTTGTTGTTGTTGAACAGGTGCAGTATTAGAAATTAGTACCGCTCCCATAAACTAATTGTGGTCATTTTTACCACGACCCTTTTAGCCATAAACAACATTGGTCTCCTTCTTACCATTAAATGTCTTCTTCACAACATTTGAAGAAGCAACCACTTGAATTTTTCCACTCTTAATACCACTTTCAACTTGTTCCCCAATTAGAATCAACTCAGTAAAACCAGATGAAGAACTCCCAATCAAATGATTAAAGAATGACCCTATCAGAGTTCCCATGAACATATCAACTAGCTCTCGGTCAGACAAGGGAGGTTGTACCCTTCCATCTAAGTCTCTCCATTTATGGGCATATTCTTTGAATCCTTCATTCGAATCAATAGTCATGTTTTGTAATTGCACACAAATTGGTGCGAGGTCAGCATTGTATTGATACTGCTTGTAAAAAGTAGCAGCCAAGTCTTCCCAAGTGCAGATGTTGGTTCCCTCAAACTAATAGAACCACTCGAGTTGTGTACCAGACAAACTTACCTGAAAGAAGTGAACCCATAACTTCTTGTCAGCAGTATGGGGTTGGATCTTCCGAACATAAGATCACAGATGAAGTTTCGGACAAGACACACCATCATATTTAAAAAAAGCGGATACCTTGAACTTGTGAGGGATAACTACCCCCGGAATAAGACCCAGCTCTCCGAAATCTAATCCAGGTACTTTTTGGATTTCCATGGCCTTGAGGTGATCTTCCAGCTATTTATGTCTATCATCAACAGGAGGATACTATTCATCAGAATATTCTTCGTCTTCAGGCATCTTACCAGAACTAAAGTTGATTCCACCTTTAACCCTAACACTTCTACCATCCCTCTCTTCGTTGTCGTCTTCATCAGAGGTGATATCACCTGTTTGAACCGGTTTAGAGGAACCTTTGAATCTTCTTCCCATGTTGAGGATAACAATTGGCTTCCGTGTCTTCTTCTTTTTGGTGATGAGCGCCATCATATCTTTCTGTTCTTGAGCTAGGTTCCGGAGGGTCTCCTGGAATTGGGCATTCTGAGCTTGGAGTTCTTTAACAGTTTTTTCAAGATCCATCTTTTACTGAAATAAACAACAAGAAGATGAGAAAACCTGTATGGGAAAACTTGTTATGTAATGATGCATGATATGTAGATGCAATGTTTTCAAGGATCTTTGCGGGATTTAAATTTGTTTAAACAAAAGGAAACAAAAGAAATTTTAGTAACAAGCTCAAATTAGAATTGCTTTTAATAAAAAGAGTTACAAAATAGAAAAATATAAATTCAAGTCTCCCATGGACGCTTCCTCTTTGTGTTGACATATTTGTTAAGGATTTGTTCTTCGTGGAGTCATTTAGTCAGCTCCAACACTTTATTCTCACTAGCATAGAACTGAGCTTCAAAGGTATCTCTTTCTTCCTTATCCAGGACTTCTGTAGTTCTTCGAAGTCGCTAGGCATATCAGAATAAAGAACAATATGAGAAACATCCCCTTCAACAACAGGCTCTACGATCACTGGTAGGATAGCAGGATATGGCATTTTGAGATTTTGAGCACGAGACGGCACCCATCCGAGGTAAGGCTCTAGAGGAATGGAATCCTTGTATCCCAAAGTCTTGCTATCAATCTTGTTGACCATGCCCCAAGCACGTATAAACCTCTGATGGTAGTTTTGAGGATCATTCTCATAGTCGAACAAAATACCCTGGATGAGCATATCATGAGGACCGTCCCTTCGAGCATATCCAAAATGATGCAAAGCTAAAGAGGGATTATAAGTGATGCCACCTATTATACCAAGGAGTGTTACATTATGGAATTCCCCATAGTGATCAATAATAGTGACATCTTTCTGAGATCGAGAACACCAATGGATATCTGCATGAGTGAGTGACATCAACCTTTGAGACCACCTCAAACCTTGTTCATTTTTTATCACTGATCGGGGCAAGTGCGAAATAAACCACCTGGACAATAGAGGTATACAACATATAAGAGTTCCTCTCTTCTTTATAGTACGAGTGTGGAGGGAATGCAGGACATCTCCAAGCAAAGTAGGTACCAGATTATGAGTGAGAAATATTTTGATGGCACTCACTTCTATGAATTGGTCCAGATTAAGGAATAGTACCAACCCATAGATCCTCAAATCTAAAATATCCTCAAAATCACGGAGATTCATGGCCTTCTCTATCTAAAATTTAGGAAAGAAACCCTTGACTCCATTCCTTGTTTCCCAATTAGATACAATGTCCGATCGTTTCAGGTGTAAGGCTATTGCCACGTCTTCAGGTTTCAGAACTTGTTCTAAACTGGTGAAATGTATCTGATCAAGAATAAGCACTTGATAAGCTTAGATAATTCTTCCATTGTGGGTACCAATTGATAATCTAGGAAGGTAAAACAGTGATGCTTCAGATCATAGAACTGGAAAAGAACGCTCATGATGTCTTCCTAAAAGCCAGTGGTAATCAAACTTAGTAGATGACCATGTCTCTTGGTGAATTGAGATTTGTCAGGAACCTTTGAGACTAATTCCTCGAGCTTGGGAGGTATCCTTATGAAGTTGATCCGGATGGTATTCCTACGAGTGGAAGCCATGACCCTGCAACACAAAACAAAGATAAATCCCCTAGATCATTGAAATGGTTAGTCATGATATAATGTTATGATGTCATGATGTCATGATATCCTATTCAAATGGATAATCAAACACAAGAAAAGCATGCAAGGGCCTTAGGTTTAATGCTTTCATGGGGGTTGTAGGTAAGTACCCTCTTGAAGTTTAGTTGGCTCAACCTGTCCTAAAGAAGTAACCGGGTTCTAGCACGACAATTGACTTGCCACCAAACAAAACTCGAGAGTCGAATCTCAATGATAGTAGTATCGAGTATCAACCAACTTTGGACTGCACCAAAGCCGACTATCTCACTACCTTCTAATGGATAAGTTGGGTCAATTAAGGTTCTAAGGTCACTTAGTGCTTATGACACCACGTGGCAGCCTAGTATGCTCCCCAACTGACTCGAGGGATACCAGTACAAACCAATGTGTCACACTAACATAGCCATCACTTCAACCACATTGATATATGATGTATAGTTTCCAAGATCTATTGCTACTTACCTAAAATGTTCCCCAGATCTGAGTATAGGATCTTTGCAAGAAATAACCCAAACAACCCTTTAAAAATAAATCCAACAAATCAAACAAGTAAAGCTCTTAAAAGTGATCTAACTATAAGGTAACCACACTTTTAGTTATCCCCAACAGAGTCGTCAGTTCTATAATACGGTGGGAGAAATAATTTGTTTTGCGTTTTATCGCAAATGTTGTGGATAGCTAGAGTCGCCACCGACTTTTCTTTTATCCAATAAGGAAAGG
Source organism: Vicia faba (assembly GCA_948472305.1). Lineage (NCBI taxonomy): Eukaryota > Viridiplantae > Streptophyta > Magnoliopsida > Fabales > Fabaceae > Vicia > Vicia faba. Next base: position 172,970,809 of record OX451740.1, on the reverse strand, counting down.
GTGAAAAGAACAGGAAAGACCTTCGATAATTTTTTGAGTTCGGGGGATAGGTTATGAAAATGGAAGGTGTTACCACCCTTTTCATATGTAGTTATCTACGGGCTCTTAATCACTAGCTCACTTTGTTTGAAAATTGCTTTGTGTGTGTGATTTATTTGAAAATATTTTGAAAATGCCTAAGTATGACAAAATTTGTAATGATTCTTGTATAAGTTAAGAATGCGTATAAAGTGTTTGTTTTTGAAAATATCTCAGAGAAAAGTGTTTTGTGTAAAGGATGTTTTTGTTTTTGTGAGCAAGCGATTACGAGCTATCTACCTACTTATAAGTTATTCGTGTTATTTTGCTCCTCCTTAGATAGTGATATCGTACCATTAGTTAGTAGGAAGCCCTATCGTTGAATGTGAATGGACAAGTGCGGGTCGTCGTACAGTCATCGAAGGCAACTCGTAGGTGCGCTTTTAGCAATTTATCATAAGGGACTAATATCGTTTATAGAAGGCAGCATCGAAGGGTCATCGAGGAACTACAATCTTTTTAACCGAGGGTCTTTGCTAAAGAGTCCCCATGTTCGAGGGACATGATTGTTTTACGAGGCAACAAGTGAGGTTAGCCTAGAGGTGAGTGTGTGAAAAGTGATTCAATTCAGTTATTTGATCTTGATTAAGGTTATCTAGCATTTCGTTTTAGATCTTACCATACAATCCTATTAAACTAAACAATTACAAGGAAAGCAGTAAATTACCGAAAATAAAGGTCCTACGCTATTACAAAGCTTTGGGGAAGGGAGTACAAAACCATAAAACGGGGGAAAAAGAAAACAAATAAAAGCCCTAATTAAACTACTACATACTGTAGCAGTTACATAATCGGAATAACTAATGCGAAAGTAAATGAGCGAAGATTGTAAAACAAAAAGAAAATTGAAAATTGTTTTGTGATCGTTTGATGATTAATCTAAAAAAAACTAATTGATTTTAATTTAGAAAAGAATTAACTGATTAAAAATAATTGATTAATTAAGCAAACCCTAAAATCTAGGTAGATTTTTGTTCAATTGAGAAACCCTGAAAATTTTAAATTAGGGTTTATTGATTAAAAACCTAAAATTAAGCTAAAACCTAAAATTAAATTAAAACCTAGAATTAGTTAAAACCTAGAATTAATTAAAACCTGGAATTAAATTAAAACCTAGAATTAATTAAATTAGGGTTTTAAAAAAACAATGGTTTAAAAAAGCTTTTGTAAAAGAATAGGAAAAAAGAAGAAAAAAGTGAGAAACATAAAATTGGAAAAATAGTAAGGGTGGGTGTTGAATCCACGCTCTCAAGAAGTTTCACACAATAAACACACCACCATCCCAACGCGCTGGTTGTGTCAAGATAACTGATCCAAGGCGTCATATGATAAACCTGCAAAGATAATGGAAATATGAAAAAAAAGGCAAAACCGGGGATCTAACCCGTGACCTGAGAGAGGAGTGACTTAGCGCACATGTTTCTACCACTAGGGTGACTATACATCTATTTATATAAATTAAACAATTAATATATAATATATAAACTAATATAGTGACCGGAGAAGCGCCGGAGCCCTAGCTCCAGTCGTCTTCTCCAGCGACCTGTTTTTTCAAACCCTGCAAAAACCAAAACGTCAATGATCCAATAATGTCCTACCCCCCTAAAACAGAGGTTGCGAATCCAATGGTGGTGTTAGCTTTGCTTAAAAACACTTGTACACAAAGATACAAAGAAAATAGTTCCGCGTGCCCTAACAATGACGTTTTGTTGTTCATGTGTCAAAGCTCACAAATAATGCATCAAAACAGTTCTAATGGCATATATGAACACGTATGGATGCGTTAAATTAGTTAATAATGCAAAAATTATCAGTTTGAATTTTGAGAATATTACAAAACTGGTGAGTTTGAATGATGGTGTTTTGGCGTGCTTCAGCCTTGAGCAAGGGTATGGATCGTCTCCTGGGAACTTCAGGAACATGTTTAGATGCTAGGCTTGAACTGCAACTGCTTGGAACTTGCAATGTAACTTTTCCCTAATCTTGAAAATTTTGTGACAAAACCCTTGTTTCTTGAGGAAGCTTTCATGTGTCTTTTTGGTCTGAATGCAATGTGTATTTATAAGACAATGATTTAGGTCAAGATAATAGGATCATATCTTTGTCATTCATGGTGAAAATATTTGATTGAAATTTGTATGAAAAGATTATATATTTCCTCAATATTGTGCCAATCAACCTTGCACATTTTCTTGGTCTTCAAGACACATCCTTGGGCCTCCAATTTGATCAAATAAAGGTATGTGCGCCTAAATTCAATGGTTTCATATTTGATTTGATTTAATTTACTTTTAAATGAATAAAATCCAAATAAAAGAAGTAAATATCATAAAAAATATGTGAATGGACTTAGGGGTCTTTAAACATGTCATGAAAACGTTTGGATATGAAAACTTAGGCCCAATAACTCAAAATTACAAATTTGCTCAATTTGGAATTCATGCATTTGCCCAAAATTTTCCAACTTGCAATGGTAATAACTCACTTAATGTTTATCTTTTAAAGGTAATCTGGGACTTTTTGGAAAGCTCAAGATGTCCTTTACAACCTCTATGTTGATCATTTTTTCTTTTTAAGACCTTATTTTGATGTAAGTTGCCTTGACCAAAAGTATCTTTTTGTTGACTTTTGAAATGACCTATAATGTATTGGCTTATATCTCTCAAATGATGCATTATTTGGACTTGAGCTTAGAGAGAAAAGTTGTAGAGAATTTAATTTCCTTCAAAATGAGATTTTGTTGGGGAAAATATGATGAAGCATGTGAAAGTTATGTTTGGTCAAAGTTCAATTGACTTCTCTTAAGGAAACCCTAATTTAACAACTTTTGACTTTTGATGATTTGATGGATTTCCTTGAGGAATCATGATCAAACCTTGATCAAATTATAAATGTGCATTCAAAATATTGATTTTGATCAAAAATCTTGAAGTTTGACTGTATGTTGACCACAATTGACTTTTTACCCAATACAATTGATTTTCAGTCATCTGAGCCATTGACTAAGAAAACTTATGATGTAAGGCTTGAAACTTGATATGAGTATCCTTGAATACATATGAGGAACCATGAAAACCACTTAAGGCCTTGGAAACCCAATATTCCTTTAGAAATAACAAAGTTGTGGACCCATTGCTTAGGAGGAAAATTTGTCTAATCAATTCTTGAGCAACCTTGAGCATTTGAGGACCTTTTGAGAATGTCTTGAAGAAAAATGGGAGGGAAAAGTTTGGGGTAAAACACATGTCTCAGACCATGTCGTAGAACATGTTAGACTATGACACCGGATCTAGAGGGGGGGGGGGGGGGGGGGGGGGGCGGGGGGGCTGAATAGATCTCCAAATAAAAATTACCTTTCAAAATGATTATTTAAAACTTAATTGAAAAAAATGTTGAGCGGAAGGATTTTGGCCTAGATCAATATAGTAGTCTAAACGAATATAGTTCTTGGAAACTCAAATATGCACAAGCCATATGGAATTAATCATAATGATAAAATCAATCAACATAATAATATCTTAATTATCCATTTAATATTCAACACAATAGTTTCCTATTTCAAATGAAATCATATTAAAAACATAACTTGACAATTTATCGAACATGCGACGCGCAATCAATTTTTCATAATTTTCTTTGAGATTTGTTGATATGAAAAAGCACTTACAACCTAAGTTATTATAAGCTAATCAACAAGGCAATTTAAAATTTAATAATCAAAGAGAAATTATATACGAATCAATCGATCAAACAACATATTCAACACATTGCATATAGCGAGTAAATGAAAGTAAGAGATAAGACATAAAAATTTTCCTTTGAGTTAAACAAGCTAAATAACATGTAAAACACTTGGCGTGCAATCAAAGTTTCAGAGTTTTCCTTTGTATTATGTTGATATGAAAAAACACTTATAATCAGAAGTGATTATAAGCAACTAAACACACAATTCAAAACAAAAATAATTTTAGAAAATTCCTACGCGTCGATAAATTACTCAATGCTATTTGAAAAATAAATGTATGAAGATTAAACAAGTAAAGCAATAAAAGAAAAGAGACACGGGAATTTTTTTAGGAAGTTCACTAATCTTCCTTGCTATGGCTACATCTACCTCCAATTCAAAATTTGGAATTAGGATAATTTCTTACTTTGCAAAAGTATAGTTACAAGAGAAGTGTTCAAGAGCAATACTACACACCATAACTGTTTGATGTTGATTCAACCCTTTCTCTTATTTTGATCTTCAACAAGACCAAGACTGATAAATGCAACCTATTCACCTCTTAAGCTACTTCCTTAAAAATATTTCAAACACTCCAAGGTTCCTTGCAAAGATTTCAAACACTCTAAGGGATTTTTTACTTGAGTAAATCTGATTGCACACTATCAACACAAGATCACTGATTCTATCATCCAATTCTTGCTACTTCCTTAAAAAGATTTCAAACACTCTAAGGTTTCTTGAAAATATTTCAAACACTCCAAGGGATTTTTCACATGGACGTTTCCTTCTCGCACGATCTTGCACTAAAACCCCCGATTCAACAAATGATTTTGGAGGAGAAACCCTGTGGTTTTTCTAGGATGAAGACCCCCTACAAATATTAACCCAAACCAATTGGAAATCCATAATTCTTTGTCTAGATGGAACCCCGACGGAACATCATCATAATGTAATATTGGTGTGTATGCATAGATTGAAAGGTTGAAGAAGAAGAGGAAATGTAGGCTAATTTTATGGTATTATCATGTTAGAATTATGCATGAATGATATATTTATAGTTGGAATCTTTTTAGGTAAAAAAGGGTAGTTTCAGAATGAAAAAATAATGAAAAATGACACACAAAATAATATGTGTCGATCTGAAAATTTATGTGTCGACACATGCAAAACAATAGATATAGTCTTTAAAAATGCAGTACATGTGTCGACCTGAAAATCGTATGTGTCGACACATGTGCCTGTATTTTAAAGCAGAAATGCTGAAAACTTTAATATTGTAGTAAATGTGTCGACCTGAAAAATTTATGTGCCGACACATACTGAAGCTTTTATGAAAATGCAGAAATGCAAAATTTATGTGTCGACACATAGAAATTTCAGGTCGACACATAAGTGATGAGTTTGTACAAAAACTGATTTTTCATGATTGGGACCAGTTTTAAAGTTATTTTAAATTATTCCTAAGACCTCTAATGCAAGGGAGTTTCACAAGACATAAGGATATTGTCCATCATACTCAAATGTTAGCTTTCCGAGTTTTGACATCATGCAAAACCCTTTAATAGTGAAGTTGCACTCACAAACTCCCCCTTTATTATGATGACAAAACTTGTGATGATGCATTTCATGTAGTTATCGAAGGCTCCCCATGACTTTGTACTTCCCATATTCATATCGCATATTCTTCTCCCCCTTTGAAAACATCAAAAAGAAAGAAGGAAAATCATGAGAAGTATCGTATTCCAATACCAATACTAATATATCACACAGAGGCATTTTTGCAATGAAGAGCATACAATTACATATCCCCATATATATATATATATATATATATATATATATATATATATATATATATATATATATATATATATATATATATATATATATATATATGTAATGATGCAAAAACTAATAGATAGAAAGCATAAAACATTACCAAATATGTAATGCAATTTCATGAATAATGAATGTGATGCAAGAACAAGCTAGTCCAGTTGCTTCTATAGCATCATGATTACGTATGTGATGCAGTGGGAGAACTGACTTGAGGGTTTTGCGTTTTATCGTAAATGTTGCGGTTAGCAAGAGTCGCCACCGACTTTTCTTTTATCCAAAAGGAAAGGTGAAAAAGCACATGAAATACCTTTGATATGTTTTCTTGAGTTCGGGGGGTAGATTATAAAAAGGGAAGGTATTAGCACCCTTTTAATCCATGGTTTTCCATGGGCTCTTAGTTACTTGCTTAGATCACTTGCTTTTGTTTGTTTGAAATTGTGCTTGGTGTGGTTTTGAAAGTATTTTGTAAAAAAGAGGCCATTCGTTTGGACAATCTTTGTAATGATTCTCGTTCGTAAGAATGTATACAAAGATGTTTGTCTCTTTTTTTTGAAAATTTTTTCAAGATTTGTAAGATGTTTTTTTGAAATGTGTGTGTGTTTGTTTTGAAAATAGCAAGGATAGTTGTTTGAAATGGAGCAAGTAACTAGAAGCTATCTACCTACTCAAATGTCTTTCTTATGCATTTTCTATTCCTTTGAAATTGTTGTCTTACCATTGATTTGTTAAGCAACCCTATCTTTGGATGTAAACGGGACGGGCGTGGGTCATTGTATAACCATGATTAGCAATGTTTGCAAAGTATCTTAGCATTTGGAGGGACCAAGATCATTTTGTAAGGCAACTTTTGAATAGTGTCATCGAGGGACTATGATCCTTATGTTTGTTTGTTTTGCCAAGATACTTCGCATGCGTATTATGGCCATTTTTGTTTTAGGAAACCAAGTGGAGAAACCCTAAGGATGCTTGTGTGCAAGTGTATCATTTTCATGCTTTGATTTTGTCTTGTATTTAGGGTGTTCTATTTTTCTTTGTTTTATTCTTGTCATACAAACCCTAATTACTAATCATGGCATATAAAGCGATAAATTGGGTAATGTAAATACTTCTAAGATATTACAACAATTTATGGGAGGGGGTATACAAATTTGAATGGGGATTTACAAAAATATAAACCTAAATAAATTATTACAACCAAATCGAATTTATACGAATCAGAATAAATACAATATATTATTTAAAAATACAATACAATGTATATGTAAGAAAAGATTTTTTTTTGTGCCTTGTTTTTATGTAAAAGAAAATTTAAATCTAAGCCTAAAAATGTAAGGAAAAGGAATTAATTTTTAAAAGGGGTTTAACCCTAATTATTATTTTAAAAGGAAATACAATTTTTATATGTATTATTTTATGTATTTTCTTGTATAAAAATAATAGATAATATTGTATAAAGATATAAAATTTCTATATATGCAAAAATAAATGTTTATAGGTATGAAATAAGAAATAAATTAAACTACACATGTTTTAATTATATTTACAAGTTTATTAAGAAAATAAATGATATCTTATTAAAATAAAATATATTTTTATGTGAGAAATAAACTAAAAAATATTATAAAAGTGCAATATTATTAATGTTATTAATTTATATTTTTTTTTGGATTTTTAAACATTAAAGAAAATATTTAATATATATTAAAAATAAAAATATAAAAAGTTGGCAAGGGGGGTGATGTAGCAGATTAGAGATATCATGCAAGCAAAAAAACTATGGCCCAAACAATGGAGGCCCATCCTGCAAAAAAGTCACAAAACTGAAAAAAAAGGCAAAAATATGGAAAACCAAAAGTAGCGCCCAGGTTTGAACCCAGGACATGGGTCTTGCCAGAACGCTACTTTGCAACTGGTGTGGCTATACATCCATTGTCTTATGGAAAGCAAAAATAATATAACCCAAAACAAGTCCTTGCCCTGTACTTCATCTCCTTCCTCAAGCTTGGCCACACATCCTGTAACTCTCTCATACTTCCATGAAAATAAAAACTCATAACATGAAAGTTGTAGTACTTGAACTCACGATTCCAAACATATGAGTTATGTAAGCTAACTATAAAAAATCAAAGAGAATTTTAAAAGCCCTAAATTTTAACATAATATTTTCAGAAACTTCAAGTTCCAAATTCTTTCAACTCAAGTAAAATTAATGCAAGATAAAGATATGTACAACTTCGTTATGATGAGGACTACATATTTTATTCACAAATCATGGCCTATAGTTGCCTGTACAAGGAGATAGAGTTTGAGATTTTACCTCCTTCAGTTGGAATCATGGATGAAATTGGAATGAGTTTGATGGAGGCCTGATGCTTGCTTGAGCTTCCTTGAACTTCCCTAGATGTATTCCAATCCCTGCCTTGCTCTGAAAGTATCTGAAACTCTTTGGCCAAGTCAAACTGCAAGCTCTGAAATCAACAATGGCATATGATGGAAAATTAGTTACAGAACAAGGATGAAGGTCTGGATTGGCTAGGTATCAAGTATGTAAGATGTTTGAATGATCAAAACTTAAAACGCACGAGCCAAATGGAAGGTGGGTATGTTTATGCAAAAACTGCAGGTTTGGACAAATTTTTGGTGTTTTTCTGGTTGGGAGTGTTTCAGGCCTTTGCTAATCGTCCATTGTGTTGCATAATGTTTGTATATTAGTATAAGATCAATTTTCTATCCTCCCTTCAACAGATGTGCCAGTTCTAGCCTTTTGGCCACCTTTCTTCCTTTTGAAGCAAAGTGAAGTGACAATGCTTGCCATGCATGTACTTGCTCTCTTAGGGTTGGTATCAGCTTGTCCAATTTGCTTTATACCTGTGAAACTTGTGTGTACAATAGAGACAGGTCCAATGCTCAAGAATTGGAAAGTGGCAAAAGTTGTGCTTTTCCAAAATGGCAATGGTCACTTTATGCCATTTTTGGAATTGCAACTTGGATAATGGTTCTAAGGCATGGATCAAAGCTTTGTCAACTGAGTAAGCATTTAATTAAGGATTGAGGAACAAGTTTAGGACCTGTAAAGCATGGATTAGGCAACATAGGTACTGATTGCAACTTTGTTCTTCATGAAATGGCTTGGACAAAAAGTGAGAAATTGCCAACTTCATCTTTTCGATTCTCCCTACTCAAAAATGATTTTGAGGAGTTCTTGGAAATTTTGGAAATCTTGCAATTTTCTCTATAAATCATCTTTGAAATGCATTTTGAGATACCTCTTAGAACTAGGTGAAAAATGGCCATGAGGTTGGGTCCAAAACCTGCCTAAATTAGGGCAAAATTTCATTAAGTTATTTAGTTCATGACCATGTATTCACAAATTTATATCTTGATATCCTATCATCTTTAGGGAAAAGTGTGTGAAGCAAAGTTGTATATTTCATGGAGGTATACAACTTTCATGTTGGGAACTTTCCTTGAATCATTATGCATCATGGTGAAAAAGTGGCCTAAAGTTGAGAAAAAATAAGAAATTTTCTATACTTAGAAAATTTTCTAAGTTAAGAAAAATTTCAAATTCAAACCCTAATCTTCAAACTTGGATTTGTTGATGAAAAAGTTTCACATTTTGACATGTTTTGATGAATTATGACCCTTGGTATTTGATTTTGACCAAAAAGTCAAAGTTTGACTTTTCAGTGTACAGTTGACTTTTGACCAGTTGATTGCAAATTTCATCTGTCAATCTAATGAATTTGATATGTTTTGAGCCATGTAATTAATTCAAGGTTATGCAATTGAATCCTTGAAATCATTCCTTAACTCAATTGGTCATCTGCTAGGTTAAAAATCAGAAATTTCCCTTCTTCAGTCAAAACCCTAATTTTGACCATTTTGCCCTTTTGATGATTTGATCAAATTTCTTGAGGAATTATGATCCAAACTTGACCAAATGATACATATAAGTTTAAAATGTGGATGTTGATAAATAATTATGAAGTTTGACTGTAAATTGGCGATGGTTGACTTTTTCGCCAATACAACTGATTTTTAGGTCAGTTGTCCAATTGACTGATAAAAAAGGTGGTTCAAGGCTTGAAACTTGTCATGAGTGATCTTAGGGATCCATAATGATGTTTTAAAGTCATATGAAGCATTTATAGTCCAAAAATCCTTGTGCAAACTCAAACCCTAATTTTGAGTTATCAGTATAAGATGAAATGTCTTGAGCTGACCAAACCCTAATCCAGTCTTGAGTCAAAGGAAATTTGTGAGAAAAGTCTTGATAAACGAGAGGGGAAATTTTAGGTTACAACAACGTAACACAATATAATGGAACTTCTGATGCCGCAAACGCATGTGCCTAGCATAATGACAAGAACATGTCACTACTCAATCCAAAATGAAAATATCTCCATAAAATGTGACTCAACTACAATAAGAACCGTACGTGCAGTTAACATGCTTACATTCAACTCATGCATAAATGCAAGAAATAATAATAGAAATACATACTTGTATATACAAGAACAAACTTATACAAATGTGAAAAAATTAATACATGAAGTCATTATAAGCATATACATTGAAAACACACAATGGTTATCAATAATTTTTTTTTGGAAATGAACATTCATGGTTTTCATCATTTGAGAACATAGCAAACATTTTTCACCAACTAAACATGTACTAAGAAAATATTACTTTCAAGGAGAAATTTGGAACAATATTACCTCACTCTTGATGGAATGGAAGTTGCACTCACATAATGTAAATTATCAAACAAAGTGTTAGAGAAAAAGTATAAAAGTGAATGCATCATAATAAAGAAGGCAACATTGGAGACATTAATAATACATAATTCCATATGTTTGTTGAAAGACAATTTTGTTGAAAATGTTTTTGTGAAAATGTCGGCAAGTTGATTTTCACTATCAAGATGCACGAACACAACATCCAATTTTTCAACATGATCACGGAGGTAATTCCCTACGCATGTGTTCCTTCCTTGAGTTACTTTATTTGGAGTCCGGGAGAGAAATTTAACTCCCCATAAGATTCATTTCAAATACTCCATGCATAAGCTTAGAGAATTCTTTGACAAGTCTCATGTTATTAGAATCAAATATGATGTAATGTCAAATATGTTATGATTGATGTTTAATGAAGCTAAACATACCTATGTACACATAAGTGTTTATAAGAAATACATGAAAATATATGTGATGAAGTCATTTCAAATATATAAATTGATAACTCACTATGATTACCAATTAATAATTATGTTTCAAATGAACACTCATAATATGTATACCATACATCAATTATGTCATGTATTTAGAGAAATAAACAAGTAAAAGAGAGAAGTTACTAACAAAGCAAAAGTTAAATTAATACTACCTCACTGTACAATATGACAGAGGATGCACTTGCCTTTCACACGTGACTCTCGAAAGAAAGTTGAACCAAATGCAAAGTATACCACAAATATTTTAGAACAACACGATCTTACCACTTTTTTACTTTGACAAAGTACCCAAAAGTATAACTTGTGATGAGTCCAAGAAGGTACTTAATTTGATGATAATTAATTTTGATTAAACTCTCATCATTTATCCTTTCCATGTTAGTTATCTTTCTCCTCCCCGTGTTTCAGCAATTCATGTTGATCAACACCTTCTTCGGGGTCATTGAGTATTGTTGTACCCTAATTTTTTCCCTTAAGATTCCTCTATCATCTCATATAGACTCAATCACAACAAGATCATACTAGGGTTTGGTTCTTCTCCCTATCCTTAGGTTTAATTATGAGGAATCACCAAGCACCTTGATTTGTATATTGTGATCATATATGTTTTGTATTGATTAACTTTCAACTAACAAATGCAATGAATGTTTTCTCTAATTGATAATACTATATGAGAGGGCACAACACATTTCATCAGGTTGATGCATAGGTTCATGACTTTATTTCTATGCCTTCTTCAACAAAGCTTCATTGAGATTCAAGCTTCATAATTGAATATGCTTTAAAGTAATATCATGACAAGGTCTACTATGATCCATCATGCCTCAATTTGTCAAAGAAGTCAAAAGATACAAGGGTTGATTGAAGAAGTTTGACCTAATTGGACAAGTTCTTGATTCCTTGATCACAAGGGCATAACTCTCTCAATTCTTAATATTTGGAGGGGGTTATTGTTTCTATGGATTCTTTTTATCATCCACAACAACCTCTATTCACATGGAAAGAGTTATTATGCAATAAAGTTTGTCAAAAATGAAAAGGGTTTCCAAGTCATTTTGGTGCTTGAAGAGCTAGGGTTTTGAACTTTTAAGGGCTATATCTTGCCCATATTTTGAGATTTTTGAGTGGATCCAAAGATATTCTTATCTTTAAAGGGTTTTCAACGAATAAATTCAAAAGTTTCAAGAAACTTTTATGTTGAAGATGCCTAATGATTAAGAAAGATTACAAGTCCTCTAGATAGGCCATCAAATTTCCTTATATGATTTCAAAAGTTCATAACTTGGTCAATTTTTATCTCCTTAAGCCCATTATTTTTCCATAATGATATTAAGAATGTGAAATTAAACTCTTATTTTATGTGCAAGACTTGAAAATAAGTGGAAGATGCCCTAAGAATTCAAAAGATTATTGGTCACCTCATGAATTTTCACAAATTTTACAAGGCTATAACTTTGTAAATATTTGGTATTTTTGAGTGATTCAAGTTTCACAATGCTCTTTGAGAAGTCTACTTCAAGCTAGAATCAATGATCAAAGCTTAATTTTGGAGTAATTCCTTGTTTGAACTCAAAACATTATAGGTCACTTTTGAAGAAAAAAAAAACATAGAATTTTTCTAAGTACAAAAAGTCAGCATCTTTTTCTCAACTTTGACTCATCACAACTTTTATCTCAAGCATCAAATTGATTCCATTCTTGGCACATTGTAAAGATTATAACCTTCTTTTTTAAAAGTTTCAAGAATCATGCCCTAAGACCCCTTGAGTTGTGAACACCATGGGTTCTAAGATGGTACCTTAAAATTGAAGTTTCCTTCCAAGTCATAATTTGAAATTCATAATATGGCTTCTAATCACCAATTTAACACGCATTTTTGATTTAAACATGTTTAACAAAGTTCCCAAAGTTGAATTAAGGATCAAAACACAGGAATTGATTGAGTTTTGATGCACATGGGGTCACATTTTTTCATTTTCGAGCTTGATCCAATTTCCATCCAAACTTCAATTTTCCTCTTAATTCTTTGCACTATTCGCTTCCCTATAAATAGAGGACCTCACTCCTCTCATTTTCTCAAGCTTGAACAACCAGAATCACCCTGTCAAACTCTCTGCTTAACCCACTTTTCTGCAACTTCGAATTTGGTTTTACAGTCTTCCTCAATCCATTTTCTTTGCTAATTCTCCATCCTTGAACTTCACTGAAGCTAATAGAAGAAGAACCAAACCCTAAAGCATCCAAAATCGTGCTAGCTAAGTCAAGTTTCAGAGCTCTAAATTTGAACTTCAATAAATAGATTCCTTCACCAATTCTCTCAAAATTTGTTACTATAATGAAGCTCTCATCATTCTGATACTAGTCACAACATTTGTATTCAACTGGAAGTGAGTTTTGGCCATGAATTTTCCAATCCCTATTCAAATTTTTCCTTCTGGTTTTTTGCAAATCGATTGAGCTACACCTTAAATAAATTTTTCGCGAGGGTACGATTGTCTTCATATTGATGAGACGAAGCGAATGACATATGTCTGAGCTCCTGATTTTACTGTATGAGAGACCTGCAATTCGCGTGGCTGGAGGTTGAAGATGACAACATGTCATCTCTCAACCAATGATAATGCGCTATTTGTTTTTTTTCTATCAAAATCTGATTTAATATTTGATCCAGTGGTTTATTCACTAAGGACCATGATATGCACAACGCGTCAGATCCCTTGGATTTGATTACTAATGCATTTTGACATTCATCCAATGGTCTATATCTTTTTATTTTTATTTTCTGATTTTTATATTTTAATTGACTTAAACTTCAAAAAATAATAGAAAATTCATTTTTGCCTCAAAAATTATGAAAAAATTCACAAAAATATTTTCAAATATTCTCTTTCTGACTTTTATTTTTTCATGATTTTATTCTTAGATTTGATATATTTTATAAATTTTCCTTTATTTTAACTTGTTTATAATTATTTAAAATTACTTTTTGATATTTTTAAATTCTAAAAAAAATTTATAAAAATGATTTTCCTTATTTTTGACTTTCTGAAATTTTTCTAGAATTTTATTTTGACTTCTACTATTTTTGATCTTTTTTCACTTATTTGAGTGATTTTAATTAGTTTAAAAAAATACTTTTTTGTTTTAAAAAATTAATAAAAATATTTGAGATCATTTCTGATTTTTCTATGGTCTCTTTAAATTTTTTTTGATACTTTGAATATAGTTTGCTATTTTACCTATTATTTTCATTTTAAAAAACAATTTAAAAATCATTTTTCTTTTTTTCTTTTATTCATTAAATGCAATTTATTTTTTAATATATTCTGGCTATGTGATTGTTGATCATGAACTTCATTAACATTATTGAATATTGGGTGTTGAGTTTAACACCACTAAAATGGATGGATGATTTTAATGATAAATTTATTAAACTTTTTGATTTAAATATTTCCCCTCCCTCTTCACTTATCCTTTTCTTATATGTGCTACATGTTGTTAGAGGATGATCTACATATCATCTCTCCAAACATATGGCACATAGATTGCTATTGACATACCTCAAAATAGGTGCGACTTCTATATAAGTCCACTTACGATTGCTTAACATAGCGCTAAATTTTGTCCCGATACGAGAAATGATCATTCGTAGCTAAAACCTATGCTTGCAAGCCCAAGTATGTTTAATTTGAAACCTTTGATCCAATAACTTTGAGGTTCATTGTTAGGAGGCTTTAGTCTTAGCAATCCTCTAATGAATCTTCATAAACTTTGGTCTAAGTGAATCATTTAAACATTGTTGATCATTTATTGTCGCCTCGAGATTTTGAAATGAATGATATACTTGACAAAAAAACAAAGGAAACTTGTTGTTGTGAGGCTTTTATTTTATCAATCTTCTAATGAGTTTTCAAATACAAGTTTCAAGATGGTCATTCAACTAACCTCTAATTTCTAACTCATTAACAATTGACTTTATTTTATACTTTTACTTTACGCCTTTAATTTTACGCACAATTTATTTTAGCATTTACATTTCATGCTATTTTCATCTTTGCTCACTTGAGCATTTATCTTTATGTCATTTTTTATTTTTCTCACTTGAGCTTTCATTTTGTTTTTGAAGATATCTAATAATCAACTTGAACAATAAAAAGCTTTAAGGTTACTTGGACTATTTGGTTACTATCCTTGGCATTATGGAGTTGTGGACTTCTTGGACTTAGGAGTAGAGACCTTGACTACCCTTGCGACCTTATGACTTCTACTGTTATTATTTCAGGAGTTCTTGGGGTTTACCCTAAGACATTGGGTTGACTTTCTTCATGTGCAGGTTATTCTGATTATATGTTTTGTCTGTAATTTGGAATTCATCTGTATACAGTTGTTACTCTGCCCAATTTTTGTGAAAACTTAATGCATCTGAAGCTTGGTATTCTTAAGAGGTTTATTATCTTTGCTTGTTTGGTTTCAAGTCCAAAGGATGGGAATTCTACATTGACTCATGTGTCAAGTGTTGGCTTCTTGTTGGTTAGACGGTTCTTTTCCTTAGCTTTTACCTTATGCTTGAGGATAGTCCCTTCATATCCTCCCATCTTCTTTAATTTCAAAAATCTTCTCCCTCCTTTTTAAAACTCTTCTTGCTTTCTAACATGAACCGATTTCACAATAAACTTGGACTTAGGTCCATGCATTTTAAAAAAACATTTTCTTAATTAAACTTTAACCAACTTAATAATACCTTGACATTTTTTGTGAGAAGACTAAAAGTCAATCAATCTCATTCTAACTGTTTTTCCATTTTGGCTTTTTACCTTAAACTTTTCTCAAAAGATTAGACTCTTGTCAATCCTTGTAGTGATGCGAGCTACTATACTTCTATGATATGTAGTGAAGGGAGTTATTTTCCACTTGAATGTTGAGTGAGGATTTGTTGATTTTAAAACCCAAGCTATATCCTCCACTTTGAGATGATGCAAATTCTCCTTTCTCATAATCGTGGGTAGTAAGTATGTTTTCCACTCGGATACGACGATGATGTCTTGTCTCTTAAAATTAACCAACACACTTGTGTTTTAAAATTTTAAAAGGTGAACTACGAGTACCATGATCCCCTATTGCACAGAAAGTGGTACATAGGCACTAAAGGTTTGCAACTGCGGCGGGTGCAAAATTGTAAAATATACTTCTTTTCTCATCTCCACCATCTATTTTTATACAACACTTATAGCCACAATACACAATTTTCAAAGAGGTTTCTGTGGAGTACCGTAGATGTTTAGGGTGCTAATACATTCCCTTGGCATAACCAACCCCCGTACTTAGATTCTCTCCCCCTTTTTTGGGTTATTCTCTCTTTTCCCATTCCTTTGGAAACAATAAAGCGCAGTGGCGATTTTTATTTGATCTATGTGAGTCAAGTCAATCCAATGGCTTAGTCTGAACATTTCTACCACTACAGAAAAAATAGTGACTTCACTGAGAAAAGATTGACCAAATGCTAGTCCATCCCTAAGTGGGTTGAGCCTATCTTTGTTTATTTGTGTATGTGCTATTGTTTATTGTATATTATATGTTGTATATATGTTTTTCTGGATTTTCCTGGTTTTCAGGGTGCTTGGTGATTTCTCATAAGTCCTATACCCGGACTTGGGAAAACTTACGATAGGACGGACGGTATAGTCATGTTAACATTGAGGGAGTAATCACAAAAAAGGAGGCATGATATTCTCCACTCAGTGGAGGCCCCTTTGATTGTAGTGTCATTTACCGAGTAATCGGGAAGACGTGCTGCTTTAGACCTGGGAGCCCGCTGAAGCAGAGGACCGTAGAACCCTTAACCAATCTTGGCCTTTTAGGTGTAGTGCGGAAACTATGACGGAGTAATCCATAAGTAGTTGTCATGCGATACTACACTCAGACCAGTTTTTCTTGAGAATATTACTAATTACTGAGTAAATAGAGACGTTGGTAATATTCGAAGGAAGTATGTAGACTCTGGGAACCTCTTAGAACCTTGCTCGGCAGGTGATAAAATTTTAGTCCATACCTTGTGGGTAGTACCTTTGACTTCATGCTTGTGATGCCGAACCTATGAACCCCATGTTTGTGATCTTGTGTGTGATTGTTGCATCATGCATTCATGCATCCATGAGCATCCTTTAAAGCATATGTTTAAAGGGACTTAAAGTTGACCTTTTTACGGATATATCAGGTACTGTTTGACCATGGATTCTGAAAAAAGAAAGACTAGGAAGTACAGTTTCAAGGATCCTAAGATAGATGATTTGATGAGTCTAATTTCCAAGATCCAGAGTTCTAGAGATTTTCGAAGGATGTATGGATCCATCGTGTCTCTTATAAAGCTCAGGATGAAGGAGGGTATTCTCTCAACTTTGGTCCAGTTCTATGATCCGATGTATCCGTTTTTTACTTTCCCTGATTATCAACTAATGACTACATTGGAGGATTATTCTTACATACTGGGTTTACCTGTTACTGGTCGTGTTCCTTTCACCGATTTAGAGGGAGAACCCAAGTCTCATGAGATTGCTGTTATGGTTCATTTGGTTAAGTCTGAGAATGAGGCCCACATGACTACCAAAGGAGGAATTCTAGGATTACCCGCTCAGTTTTTATTGGAGAAAGCTTATTACTTTGCTAGGATGAAGAGTACAATTGCTTTTGAGGCTATCTTTGCTCTACTTGCTTATGGGTTGTTCTTATTTCCGAACATCGAGAAACTTGTGGATATCAATGCCATCAGGATCTTTTTGATCGGGAATCCAGTTCCTACATTATTAGGAGATTCCTATTACTCCATTCATCTTCGAGATTACTATCATGGAGGGATGATCATTTGTTGCACGCCTTTGTTGTATCAATGGTTTATTTCTCACTTACCTCAGGGCGATGCTTTTTGGGATATCAAGAAGGAACCTCGTTAGGCTCCAAATATTATGGCCCACACTCATTCAGATATTGTTTGTTATTTTGATACGGTGTCAGAACCAACTATTTATACTGGTTTTGCGTTTGTGTTCGCAAATGTTGTGGTAAGCAAGAGTCACCATCGACTTTTCTTTTATCCAACAAAGGAAAGGGTGAAAAGAACAGCAAAAGACCTTTTCGTGAATTTTCTGAGTAAGGGGGGGGGGGGGGGGGTAGGTTATGGAAAGGGAAGGTGTTAGCACCCTTTCCATCTGTAGTTATCTATGGGCTCTTAGATGCTTAGCTCATTTGAAAAATACCTTGTGCTTTTGTGTGTTTTGAAAAAAAAAGTATTTTTGAAAGTGCCTTAGTGTGGCGATTTGCTTTATGATAACTATAGTATCAGTCCTCAAGAGTGTTGATAAAGCGTTTTTTGAAAGTGTTTTTGAGATTTATTGTGTAAGTGAAAAAGTTTGTTTTAAGCAAGCATTTAAGAACTATCTACTTATACTCGAAAAGGTTCGTTCTTTTCTTCCTATCCTTTAGACAATGCTATCCTACTATTAGTGAGTAGGGAGCCCTATCGTTGGATGGTTGAGGGACATTTTAAGGGAGGTAGAGTCATAAAGGTAACACATGGAGATGCTTTAGCAATTTTTGTTTAATGGACTAGATCATTTACCGAAAGGAAACACTGCAGGGTCATCGAGGGACTATGATCTTTTGATTCGAGGGTCTTTGCTAAAGCGTCCCCTCTTTCGAGGGACATGACTATTTTATTTTCTGAAAGGCAACCAAAGTGGGCGTACCTTAGAGGTGTATATGTGTAAGTGTGTCATGTTCAGTTTATTTTAGTCTTAGATGTTAGGTTTGCTAATTTTTGATTATTAATCTTGTCATACAATCCTATTAGTCTAGAAGTAATATATACAGTAATTTAAAGTGCAGGAATTAAAATCTACGCTATTACAATGCTTTGGGGAGGGGGATATTTACATGTCCACAAAATGAGGGGAAAATAAAGAAAGCGGTAAAGTAACGTCCTAATTAATTCTATTACATTCCATCAGCAAATACATTAGTATATAAAAAAGTGCGAAATGGAAAGAAACGTCTAAAAACCTAAAAAGTTCTAGACAATATAAGAAAATATTTTTGTTTTTTTTCTAAGAAAATAATTAAACTACCTTAAATCTAGATTTAATTAAAAAATAATTATTAAGTGAATTTAAGCATAATTCTAGAATTTTTGTATTTTTATTTAAGAAAATATTTGAATGAAATAACCTAATTCTAATTGATTTTAAATTAATTAAAACAAGTCAAAGTAATTAGGTTAATTAATTTACAAAATTAAAATTAATTTTAGAAAAATCCTAATGCTAATATTATTATTATTTGATTTTATGATTAAAAAATGATTTTTGTCAATAAGGAAATATAAAAAAGCAAATTAAAAAGACTAAAAAAAAAGAAACAAAAATAATGATGGGCCTGATGTCTAAAGTAAAATGGGGGATATGTTTGAGATTTGTTAAGGCCCAAATATACAAGCCCAGACTCCTGCGTATGATTCAGTGGTGCTGTTCCCTTGAAGGTCTATCATGAGCGCCCGAATCTGGAATGTTTGATCTGATACTGTGGTGCTTTGATGGTGGTGATTTGAGGAAACAGGGTGTGCGCGCTGGAGGTTGAAGTGCTGGATCTACAAGAGTATGTTAGAAAAATAAAATTACTAGACATGGGACTCGAACCCAGGCCCTCTCCCTTTTCACACGCCTTGCCTTGCCAACTGAATTGATGTTCCATTCATGTATTATAACAAATGCACGATATTATATATAAAACAAAGTCAAATATATTATTAAACAGAAAAATGCGCGCTGATTTGAACTGCCCAATGAGGGGCCGCCAGGAAATCGACCGGAGGGATGCCGTAGTCAAACTCCAGTCGTCTTCTTCGGTATCAAAAATCTGCAAAACTCAACAAACTTTGATTTAGGCAAAATCAAAAGATTCTATCCCATGCGAAATTACCCCCTGAGTTCGAATAGGAGGCTTATTCACGCTGAAAACCCCTGGATCATGAGATACAACAAAGAACTTAGATTGTGCCCTAGAAATGGAACGATCTTATCCTGGCTCTTATTCTTACATATCTTACATTGAACCTACTCTATGGATCACCCTGAGCATGAAACAAACATTAAAAGCCACTAATATATCACAAAACCAAAGATACGAATTTGAAAATTTTACCAAAAGTGAGTTGTTTCAGTTTGGAACTTCTGGGCGTGGAATAGCTTGAATGAAGGTTGGTATGTGCTCCTTGGAATCCTGGGATGTTGATGGAGGACCTGGAATGGGCTGAAAGAGTCTGGAACTTGTTTTGTGAATTTCACGATTTTGATTGATTTTTGCAACTTTTGTATGGCTCTTTGAGGTAGATTTCAGCGTGAGTAATGCTTGCACATGGCTTGTATTTATAGAGGAGATGGAGGGAACATGATAACATGGAAAAAATCAAGCCCATAACTATTGTTTTTAAACCATGATCATAATTTGGAAAAATGCCTTCTTTGATGATTTTATGCCATTTTCGAACTTGGATGAACCTGGACAAAGCTTGCACGAAATCTTGGGCTTCTAGGCAGACCAAAACACTAGCCCAAAGATCAAGGCCCATTTCCAAATATTTTGTGCAATTTATTTTATATTTATTTGAAATAAATCAAAATAAATATGGACAAAATAGGTAGAAATTGTAAGGCCATTGAAAAATGAGATTAAAGGTCCCCTATAAGTTTAGGAAGATATTTTAAGTCCAAGAAATTAGGCCATTGACCTAAAAGTTTAAGTTTGCCCAATGCACAATTCTTGAAATCTTCCAAATTTTCCCAACTTGGGAAAGTCATAACTTGCTCAATTTTTATCCCATGATGATGATATTGGAATATTTGGAAAGCTAAAGATGTCTACTTCAATTCCTCTTTTGATCAATTTTGCATTTGAAAAATTTATCATGATGTAAATGGTCTTGACAAAAAGTGTCTTTTGTTAACCTTCTGAAAATGACATGTAATGTATGAGCTTGTATCTTTCAAATGGTGCATCTCTTGAACTTGAGGAAAAAGAGAAGTTGTAGGGAATTATATTCTCTTAAAAATGAGCTTTGGTTGGGGAAAAATGGATGGTGTATGTGAAAGTTATGCCTGGTCAAAATTCAGTTGACTTTTCCAATAGAAACCCTAATTTAGCAATTCTTGACTTTTGATAGATTAGGAGAATTTCTTGAGGAATCATGATCAACCCTTGATTAAATGATGGATTTCACTTCAAACACTTGAGCAATTGACTGAGCAAACTTGTAGTGTAAGGCACGAAATTTGGTATGGACAATCTTGAAGACATATTAGGACCATAGAAAACCTTTGAGACCTTTGGAGCTCACACATCTTGATGAAAAGTGAAACCCTAATTAGAGGTTCATTACTTAGGAGGAGAATTTGTCTAGTCTATTCTTTGGTCAACCTTGAGCAATTGAGGACCTCAATGAGCATGTCTTTAGTAAAGATGGGAGGGAAAAGTTTGGGGTACAACAGCTGCCACTGTTCAATCTTCTTAAACCTGAGGATTTAGATTGGCTTGTCTGCCTTTAGTGATCTGATGGTGGAAGATGATTGAACACTAGAGTGCCCAGAAATTTGCACTCGAATGAAGTAACACTGATGGTTGATGATGTCAGGAATGGGCTTACAGATCCCATTTGGAGAAGATGACTGAGAGTCGTCGGAGATGGGCTTAAAGATACCATCCAAAGTAGATGCCGATTTCATAAATGGTCCCTTTATGGGGGATTCATGTTCCTGCTGTATGAGGAGGACTCCGCTGGGGAATATGGGTTTCTATTGTTCTCCCGCTTGAGGAAAAATCTATGGGAATAGAGTCTAGGAGCTTCAGTTGTCCAAGAGTCTATTGAGGAGTTATCTTTGTACTGGAGAGATGAGAGTTTTCTGCTTTCTGGTTGAAATCTAGGCTTCACAATAACTTGCTGGGGATAATGGAATTAACTGTTACCTAAAAATGTATTAGAAAGAGCCTGTGTAGGGCTGTTTCAGGATGAGTCTGTGTTAGTTTGCATCCAAAGATATATGAGAAGGAGCCCCTGTGGGGCTGTTTCAGGATGAGTCTGTGTTAGTCTGCATCCGGAGATATATGAGAAGGAGCCTGTGTGGGGCTGCTTCAGGATGAGTTTGTGTTAGACTGCATCTGGAGATCATGAGAAGAAACTCGTGTAAGATTGCTTCATCTTGTCATGTAGATATTTTTCCTGTCTTGTTTGAGGTGTTAATCTACAAATTAGCTGTTCACAGATAGTTGTCCTGTCTGGTTTTAGGCATTAATTTGGAACTTGAAAATTGTTGGTCGTTGAGATAGTTGTCCTGGCTGGTTTCATGCATTAATATCTGACCCAAGAAAGAAAGATAGTTTTCCCGTCTGGTTTCGGGTGTTAATCTTCAATCTCTTCATGTATATAATTTTCCTGGCTTGTTACAGGTATTAACCTACAGTCGGTCGTCCACAGATAGTTGTCTTGGGTTGTTACAGGTATTAATCTGGAACTTGTTTTTGTCGGTTGTTGAGATAGTTATCTTGGCTTGTTTCAGGTATTAATCTCTGACCCGAGAAAGAAAGATAGTTTTCCTGTCTGGTTTCAGGTGTTAATATTCAATCTCCTCATGTAGATCATTTTCCTGGATTGTTACAGGTATTAACCTACAGTCGATCGTCCGCAGATAGTTGTCTTGGCTTGTTACAAGTATTAATCTGGAACTTGTTTTTGTTGGTCGTTGAGATAGTTGTCCTATCTGGTTTCAGGTATTAATCTCTGACCTGAGAAAGAAATATAGTTTTCCTGGCTTGTTACATGTATTAATCTCCAATCTCCTCATGTAGATAGTTTTCCTGGCTTGTTACAGGTATTAATCTACAGTCGGTCGTCCACAGATAGTTGTCCTGGCTTGTTATAGGTATTAATCTGGAACTTGTTTTTGTTGGTCTTTGAGATAGTTGTCCTATCTGGTTTCAGGTATTAATCTCTGACCTGATAAAGAAAGATAGTTTTCCTGGATTGTTACAGGTATTAATCTTCAATCTCCTCATGTAGATAGTTTTCCTGGCTTGTTACAGGTATTATTCTACAGTCGATCATCCACAGATAGTTGTCCTGGCTTGTTACAAGTATTAATCTGGGACTTGGCAAAATTGGTCACATAGATAGTTTCCCATATGGTTTTGGGCATTAATCCATGGCCTATTGTATTTGTTGGTAAACCCGTCTTGATTCAGGAGTTCATACCACTTGGTCGTGAAGATAGTTTCCCTGTCTAGTTTCGGGCATTAATCTTTGACCTGCTGCATAAGTTGATAGTGTTTGTCTGTATGCTAATTTAATCTGAAAAGGTAAAATCAATTTCATGCGATGTCATGATGTATGAATTGCATGACGCTCTCAAAATAAATGAGATTGTGATATATGCATTTGTGTTGCATATTCTATGATGTTTGTAAAATGATGCATGAGTGCAATGTATGAACGTGTAAGTTGTTCCATTGCAGTGTTGTTGAATTAGGGAAAATAAACCCCTAATCGTAGTTGGGGGTGAAGAATGTAGGTCTTCAGATTTTGTTGAAGTTGAAATTCTGAGAGAAGGATTTTCGTTGTCATAGAAATAAACTCTGTTGGGAAAAGAGAAACTCTGTGCGCTGCTTGTGGACTTTGTTGGCATCCCGCTGGGGAATCCTGAGAAGCTTGGCGACTTCACTAGGGAATCTTTTGTTGGAGCAGTAATTTGGAGATTTTGCTCTGCCGAGGATATGAGAACCTGACACCATTAGGTTTCATGCTGAGAATATGGTAGTGACCTTGTAGTATGATATCTCTGCCTCTGTACCTACTGGAGAAGGTATCTGTGGGAGGAAATATCTGCGGGGTTTTGTGGATGGCCCTTAGATATTGTCCCATTTCTTAAATCCATCGGTAACTGTCTTTCTGTTTTTTATACGTATATTTGTAAACAGTAATCACATTCAAATGTATATGTTAAAAAATAATCACTGGATGTTTTCGTAAACAAAACAGAAAAATAAAAACAAATAGTTTTTCACTTTCAAAGAAATAACTTTGTATTAACTTGAATAAGCGTTTTTGTACAAGGAGACGAACATCCTAGTAAGAGAATATCGTTGTAAGAATAAAACTTTACAAAATAGCATACAAAGAAAAACAACTATGTGAAATAATCTCATTGGGTTCCCATTCTGCTATTGTCTTTATGCCTTTGAGCGTCTCATCTCTTTGCTGCTTGTCCGAAGCTGACTGGATTGATTAGTACCACTTGAGCTTGATAGTTGTTACTGAAGATTTCCTGTAAAGTGATCCAACGGGACATTGTTATACGCTTTAAATCCATAACTTTTGGCTGGACCGCCCTTTTGGGTTTTTAGTCCACCGGGATACCCTTTTTTTGCCCAAGTCACCTTTTCAGGTTCTCGACTTGCTAGGTGTACATATTTTTTATTATTTTTTATTTATATATATCCCTAATTTTTTCCCGAACCCTTTTAGTTCGTCGGGATGCCCTTATTTTTGCCTAGGACAGTTGACCTAACGGGTCTTTGTTCATACGTAGTATCTTTTAACTATGTCTGCATTTACATGGTGCGGAAGGTCGTCACCGTCCATAGTGGTTAAAATCACGGCTCCACAAGAAAATATGTTCTTGATCACAAATGGTCCTTCGTATGTAGAAGTCCATTTGCCCCTGGGATCACCTTGTGGCAGTATGATGCACTTGATTACCAGGACACCAACCTGATATACCTGACGTCATACTTTCTTGTTAAAAGCTCTGATCATACGCTTTTGGTACATCTGACCATGGCAGACAGCCACGAGCCTCTTCTCTTCAATCAAGTTTAATTGGTCAAGTCGAGTCTGAACCCATTCGTCTTCATTAAAACCTGCATACTTCATGATTCTCAAGGAAGGGATCTGGACTTCAATGGGTAGGACAACTTCCATACCGTATACTAAAGAGAAAGGAGTTACCCATGTTGATGTGCGCATCATGGTGCGGTAACCATGAAGAGCAAATGGTAATATCTCGTGCCAGTCTTTGTATGTCACCGTCATCTTCTGTATGATCTTTTTGATATTTTTATTAGCAGCTTCTGCAACGCCATTCATCTTCAACCGGTAAGGAGAAGAGTTATGGTGCCGAATCTTGAATTATGTGCAGAGCTCGATGATTGTAGTGTTGTTGAGATTGGTACCATTATCCGTAATGATTCTATCTGGAATACCATACCGACATATAAGGTTATGTCTGATGAATCGGGCTACCATGTTCTTGGTAACAGAAGCGAATGAAGCTGCCTCGACCTACTTCGTGAATTAATCAATGGCAACCAGGATAAAGCGGTGCCCTTTAAAAGCTGTAGGTATAATTTGTCCAATCATATTGATGCCCCACATTGCGAATGGCCAGGGAGCAATCAAGATGTTTAGAGGAACCGGGGCACGTGTACTTTATCAACATAGATCTGGCATTTGTGACAAGTTCGCGAATGCTGATAACAGTCCGTTTCCATAGTGGACCAATAGTATCCTACCCGTAGGATCTTCTTAGCCATCGTGTGCCCACTGGAATGGGTGCCAAAGGTACCTTCGTGCAAATCAACCATAATCTTTCTGCCTCACTCTTGTCTACACAGCGAAGCAAGGTAGAATCGTGATTGTGCTTGTAGAGAATTCTGTTACTGAGGAAGAACTTGGCAGAGAACCTTCTTAGGAACTTCTAATCATTGACTGAAGCTGCTTTAGGATACTCTTGGGCTTCGAGATATCTTTTGACTTCATGGAACCAAGGTTTTTTACACTACTTCTTCGGTATCAATCTCCTGACAGTATGCTGGTTCATCCATTCTCTCAATAGTGATCTGAGGAGCTTCATTATCCCACCTGACCTTGAACATGGATGGCATAGTAGCTAGCACTTCCGCTAGTTGATTTTCCTCTCGTGGAAATTGCTCAAAGGTAATTTCTTAAAAATGTGGAATCAGTGTCAACACATGCTCTTTGTAAGGGATGATATTAGGATGATTTTTGTCCCATTCTCCTTAATTTGACTGATCACTAAGGCCGAGTCTCCAAATACACTCAAGAATTTGATCCTCAAGTCGATAGTAGCTTTGAGACCCATGATGCATGCTTCATATTCAGCCATATTATTGGTACAATTGAAAAATAGCCTGGCAGTGAAAGGAGTATGACAGACTTTAGGAGATATGATCATAGCGCCGATGCCATTGCCAAGAGTGTCAGATGCTCCATCAAAAACCATAGTCTATCGGGATCCTTTTTCAGGTCCTTCATCCGGTCCAGGTTCTTCACAATCAGTTACTAACATGATGTTCTCGCCAGGGAACTCAAAATTCATGGATCGGTAGTCATCCACAACCTGATAAGCTAAATGATCATTTAATACACTTCCTTTAATTGGCTTCTGGGTTGTATACTAAATTTCATATTCAGTCAAGATCATCTGCTGTCTTGCTATTCTTCCAGAGAGAACGGGCTTCTCAAAGATGTACTTAATAGGATCCATTTTAGATATCAACAAGGTAGTGTGAGTCAACATATAATGTCTTAGTCGGTGAGCAGCCCATGCCGAAGCGCATCAAGTTTTCTCGAGTAGTGAATATCTTATTTCACAGTTAGTAAATGTTTTGCTAAGGTAGTATATTACATGCTCTTTTCGACCAGACTCATCATGTTGCCCCAGCACACACCCCATTGAGTTCTCTAATATTGTTAAGTACATGATCAGAGGTCTTCCTTCAACCGAAGGCATCAATATTAGAGGCTCTTGAAGATAATCCTTTATTTTGTCAAAGGCATTCTGGAAATCATCATTCCACTTCACTGCTTGATCTTTCTTCAGTAATTTGAAGATTGGCTCACAAGTAGCGGTTAGGTGGGAAATGAATATGGAAATGTAGTTTCGGCATCCTAAGAATCCCCTAACTTCCTTCTCAGTGCAAGGATTTGGCATTTCTTGTATAGCTTTAACCTTTACAAGATCGACTTCAATGCCTTTTCTGTTGACAACGAAACCTAAGAGCTTACCAGATCTTACTCCAAAAGTGCACTTATTCGGGTTCAGCCTCAGTTTGTATTTCTTCAGCCTTTCAAATAGCTTATGGAGATGATCAAGGTGATACTCTTTATTCTAAGACCTAGGTATCATATCATCAACATAGACCTTTATCTCGTGATGGATCATATCATGAAACAAAGCTACCATAGCACGCTGATAGGTTACCCCTGCATTCTTTAACCCAAATGACATAACTTTGTAACAGAAAGTTCCCCACTGTGTGACGAAGGTTGTTTTCTCCATGTCTTTAGGTTCAATTTTTATCTGATTGTATTCGGAGAAACCATCCATGAAGGATAATACCTTATATTGTGCGGTGTTGTCAACCAAATCATCGATATGGGGAAGCGGGAAGTCATCCTTGGGGCTTGCCCTGTTCAAATCTTTGTAATCCAAACACATACGTACCTTACCGTCCTTCTTAGGTACTGGAACAACATTGGAAACTCATTATGGATAAGAGGTAACAGCTAAGAAACCAACATTGAACTGTTTCATGACTTTAGCTTTGATCTTTTCTGACATCTCAAGCCGCATGCGACGAACCTTCTGTTTCACTAGAGGGCATTCCTCTTTTGTGGGCAGACGATGAACCACGATATCAGTGTCAAGTCCTGGCATGTCTTCGTATGACTAGGCAAAAACCTCAACATAGTCATGTAACATTTGTATTAACCACCCTTTGATGCTATGCTCCAGATTGGCCCCTATCTTGACTTCTTTCTTGTCCTCTTCAGTACCCAAGTTAACTGTCTCAACCGACTCTTCATGAGGATGTATTTACCTTTCTTCCTATTGTAACATTCTGGCAAGTTCTCCTGGTACTTCAAAATCTTCCTCACCGTCGTCATTGGCTTGGTAGATCGAATTTTCCAAGTCATAATGGGCAATAGCAGAACTGTTATCAATAGAATCCAGAGTGGATGTGGATATGCAGTTTGATATGTGGGTGTGTGTAAGAGCATAGCTGTATATATTGTGATAAAGTAAAAAGTAGAAAAGAAAAACAAAGAGCAAAAATTTTTCATGCAAAACGTCCAATGTTTTATTGATGACATATGAAAATGAAGTAATGACCCTCACAAATAGACCATTGTGCCTCGGGTAAGACACAAGGATTTAAAGTTTCAATTGTTCAAACATTACATATCCTAAAAAAAAAAGACAAATGACTCTTGAATAAAAGAGAGGGAATAAAATATTTAGCCTCCCAATTGATAAGTCCATCGCTGATAGTTGGGAAGATCCACTTGTCCAAGTCATAGCTACTGTCAGCATCTTCTGTGGCGGAGACAACATCAATATCACTGACTCTCGGGCCATGCTTGGGCATAGGTGCAGTTATGACATTGGGAGTCTTAGGAGGATCAAATTCAATCTCCTTTGCATCAATAAGGTCTTGCACCTTGTTCTTTAAAGCCCAACAATCGTTTGTCTCATGCCTCAGCATTTCAGATTGGTAGGAACATCGAACATTTGGGTTGTAGCAGGGAGATGCAATATTAGGATTCTTAGGGGCCTCCTTTAAGGTCACTAGATTAGACTTCAGTAGATGTGGAAAAACCTGAGATAATGTCATGTTGATTCGAGTAAATTGTCTTCTGGGCGCATCTTGTCTGCGCTGATTGTTTTGTTGCTGGTTTGATGCAGGATTGAAAATCATAACAGCCCCTACCGTCGGACGATGTTCAGTTTTATTGTGATTTCTTTGGCCATAAGCAGCACTGAGCTCCTTCTTTCCAGTGAAAGGTTTCTTTGCAGTATTGGAGGATGCATCTCTCTGGATTTTACCACTTTTGATGCCAGCTTCTACCTGTTCACCAGTGAAGATCAATTCAGTAAACCCAGCAGACGAGCTTCCAATCAGATGGTTAAAGAATGGACCATATAACGTGCCTAAGAACATGTCCACCAACTCTCTGTCCGACAAAGGAGGCTGGACTCTTCCCGCAAGGTCTCTCCACTTTTGGGCATAATCTTTAAAACCCTCACCGGAACCCATAGACATACTTTGTAACTGTGTACGAGTTGGGGCGAGGTCAGCATTATATCGACACTGCTTATAGAAAGCAGCAGCCAGATCTTCCCAATTATGAACATTGATTCTTTCCAGTTGATAAAATCATTCCAGCTGAGTCCCTATCAAACTTTCCTGGAAGAAGTGTACCCACATATTCCTATCAGTAGTGTGGGGTTGAATCTTCCTGACGTATGACCTTAAGTGCAATTTAGGACAGGAGACACCATCGTATTTAGAAAATGTAGGGACCTTGAATTTCTGCAGGATGACCACCCCTGAAATCAAGCCTAGATCTTCAAAATACAGCCCGGGTATCCTCTGGATCTCCATAGGATTGAGTCGATCCTCCAACTGTTTGTATTTATCATCAACAGGAGGGTACTACTCCTCAGAATAGTCAGCTTCATCTTCCTCAGACCCTGGATTGTTGTTTTCTTCTGTTTGTTTCTCCTCTTGATTATCCCCCTCATTTGACGGGGTTGCGAAATCTAGAGCTCGCTTGGCCAGTCCTCTGAACCTTCTATCCAAATTCAAGACACCAGTTGGTTTCTTTGGCTTCTTGGTATTCTCCTTGACGGTCAGAGCTTTCAGGTCTTCTTGCCCCTTAGCCAAAGCCAAGAACATTTGCTGAAACTGAGCATTTTGAGCTTGGAGATCCTTCACTATTTGTTCAAGAGCCATTTCTTTTGCTTAAATAAACAGCGAAAAGATAAGAAACCTGTCTTAAAATACCTGCTTATGCAATGAAATGCATGATCATGTTTATGCAATGTTTTCAAGGACTTTTAAGATCTTAAATTTTCTTAGTCAAAGAGAAGAACAAACATTAATTGCATTCATAAATTTAAATTATTACAATGATCCCTCTTGGGCTAACAATGTAAGGAACAAAGATAAACAAAACTCCTAAATCAAACAGGACTCAAGCTTCCCATGGGCGCATCCTCTTTGGTGCAATATAGGAATTCAAACTTTGTTCTTCATGCAGTTGTCTTGTAAGATCTAAAACCTTTTTCTCTCTTGCATAGAACTGGGCTTCAAAGGTATCTCATTCCTGTTTGAGTTGAATCCAAGATCTTTGCAATTCCTCGAGAGTAGTTGGCATGTCAGGATGGAGAATAGTATGAGGTACATCTGTATCTGCAATGGGTTCCATGACGATGGTTAGAATGGCGGGGTAAGGCATCATGAGATTTTGAGCGCGAGCTTGCACCCACTTAAGATAAGGCTCCAAAGGGATGGAGTTATTATGCCCCAGTGTCTTGCTATCCACTCTGTTCACCATGCCCTAAGCTCGGATGAACCTCTGACAGTACCCTTGAACATCATCCTCGTAGTTGAACACAATGCCTTGAACCAATACATCATGAGGACCATCACTCATAGCATACCTAAACTGCCGCAACGCCAAACAAGGGTTATAAGTGATTCCTCCTCTAATGCCTAGGAGAGGGACATTGGGGAATTCCCAACAACAATCAATGATGGTAATGTCTTCCACACATTGAGGACACCAGTGAATATCCGAATGCGTGAGAGATGTCAACCTGTTGGACCATCTTAATCCTTGTTCGTTCTTTACAATAGACCGGGGTAGGTGCAAAATAAACCACCTAGCCAACAGAGGAGTGCAACACATGAGAGTCCCTCTTCTCTTTAAAGTGCGAGTGTGAAAAGAGTGTAGAATGTCTCCAAGTAAAGCGGGCACCGGATTATGAGACATGAAGATTTTGACCGCATTGGCATCTATGAGTTGGTCCGGATTAGTAAACATTACCATCCCATAGATGAGAAGGGCCAATACCTCCTCAAAGGCTTGTAAATCCAAAGTGTCCCAGATATAGTGAGCTTTTTCAAACAAGAACTTGGCTAGAAACCCTTTGATACTGCTTCTTGTTTCCCAATTTGCCACAACGTCGGACCGTTATAGATACAGGGCTTGAGTAATTTATTCAGGCTTTGGGTCTCTTTCCAGACTGTTGAAGGGTAATTGATTGAGAATAGGCACACCCAATAACTGAGAAAATTATTCCATGGTAGGTACCAACTGGTAGTCGGGAAATGTAAAGCAGTGGTGTAAAGGGTCAAAGAACTGGAAGAGAACTTTCACCGTGTCTTCATCAAGGCTTGAAGTGGCCAAACTGAGGAGTCGACCATGTCTTTTAGTGAACAGGGAATTCTCAGGAACCCTTGATGCCATTTACTTGAGTTAAGGAGGTATCCTTACGAGGTTGACTTAGATAGTATTTCTGCGAATGAGAGTCATGTCCTACAAAACAGACGCAAAGATAAGTCCTAAAATTCCTTGAAATGGTTAGTGTGATATGCCAATGCCATGATGTTATGATGTTATTTACAAACAAAATATATACAATCACACAAACAGATCCTTAGGTTTAGGATTGCATGGATTCCATGGGTAAGTACCCTCTCGAAGTATAGTTGGCTCAACCTGTCCTATTAATAGTAACCGGGTTCTAGGAAATCTCAATATCACTGATATTTCTTCACCGAGCATTGTTTCAGTGCAAGCCTCTTTGTTGGCGACCTAAATATCCCAGAAGTCAGATCTCAATAAGTGTAGTATGAAGTATCAACCAACTTCCGACTACACCAAAGATGTCTATCTCACTACTTCCTAATGGCCAAGTTGGTTCAATTAAAGGTTCTAAGGTCAGTTGATGCTTCATGACACCACACAGCGGCCCCGTATTCTCCTCGACTACTCAAGGGCTGCCGGTACCAACAAATGTGTCACATCAATGTAGCTATTGCTTCAACCGTGACGGTATACCCCACACAGTCCCCATGATCTATTGCTACTTACCTAAAAGGTGCCCCAGATCCGGGTGTAGGATCTTTACAAGTAAACCCAAACAAAACCCTTAAAGTAAAGCAAACAAAGCATACAAGGAAAGCAATTTAAAATGATCAACTAAACTCTAAGGTAACCCCACTTTTTACTATCCCAAGCAGAGTCTCCAGTTCTATGATATAGTGGCAGAACCGACTGTTTATACTGGTTTTGCGTTTGTGTTTGCAAATGTTGCGGTAAGCAAGAGTCGCCACCGACTTTTCTTTTATCCAACAAAGGAAAGGGTGAAAAGAATAGAAAAAGACCTTTTCGAGAATTTTCTGAGTAAGGGGGGTAGATTATGGAAAGGGAAGGTGTTAGTACCCTTTCCATCCGTAGTTATCTACGGGCTCTTAGATGCTTAGCTCATTTGAAAAATACCTTGTTGACATTCTGAAAATGACCTGTAATGTATGAGCTTGTATGTTTCAAATGGTGCTTCTCTTGAACTTGAGGACAAAAGAGAAGTTGTAGGGAATTAGATTCTCTTCAAAATGAGCTTTGGTTGGGGAAAAATGGATGATGTATGTGAAAGTTATGCCTGGTCAAAGTTTAGTTGACTTTTCCTATAGAAACCCTAATTGAACAATTCTTGAATTTTGATAGATTAGGAGCATTTCTTGAGGAATCATGATCAACCCTTGATTAAATGATGGATATCACTTCAAAATGTTGACGTTGACCAAAAATCATGAAGTTTGACTGTATTTGGGCCACAATTGACTTTTGACCTAGTACAATTGATTTTCAAACACTTAAACAATTGACTAAGCAAACTTGTAGTGTAAGGCATGAAATTTGGCATGGAAAATCTTGAAGACATATTTGGACCATGGAAAACATTTTAGACATTTTGATCTCACACATCTTGATGAAAAGTGAAACCCTAATTAGAGGTTCATTGCTTAGGAGGAGAATTTGTCTGGTCAATTCTTTGGTCAACCTTGAGTAATTGAGGACCTCAATGAGCATGTCTTGAGTAAAGATGGGAGGGAAAATTTTGGGGTACAACAGTTATCATCAGGCTTACCACGATATGGATATTGTCGATAGTTGTGGTAGTTTCCCCAATGTACCTCTTCTCGGTACAAAGGGAGGAGTTAACTATAATCCCGTTCTTGCATGATGGCAGCTTGGACATCTGATGAGAGATAAGCCAAATAGTATTCATCTGAGT
This sequence comes from Vicia faba, assembly GCA_948472305.1. Classification (NCBI taxonomy): domain Eukaryota; kingdom Viridiplantae; phylum Streptophyta; class Magnoliopsida; order Fabales; family Fabaceae; genus Vicia; species Vicia faba. Next base: position 172,937,724 of record OX451740.1, on the reverse strand, counting down.
GGTTTCTTTCTCAAAGATGGATATGATCATAAGAAATCTAAGGAGGAAATTGCAAAGGCTTGGCGCCATATTCACAGGAAGAGTAGAAAGGACTTGGGACCTAGAGGAGTTGTTTCTTTGGAGCGTTATCTCTGGTGGGTACAAGCAAGGGAAATTCAGTTGACGATGCCATATTCCCATGGGGAACCTTTACCTGATATGTTTGTGAAGACCACCCCTCCACTTTTAGATGATTTGGAAGAGCTTAAGCCTGCCCTAGTCATGATGCAGCAGGAGAAAAAGGTCTGGAAGAATAAGTGTTAGAGTTTGGAAACGTCCTATCGGGCAGACTTGAAGGAGAAGGATGGCCTAATTGATATTCTTGAGAGTCGTGCAATAGAGATGATGGAAAATCAAGAGGATTTATTTTCCTCTAGAGCTCGATCAAAACTTAGTCATTCACTTCCCGACTCCGATGATTGGAAAGGGATTGCCGACAGTTATGCAGAAGAGAACAAGCAGTCGAATGCTCAGATTACAAGACTCACGGGAAAGCGCTAGTGTGTAGAGAGATCTTCATCAGCATGGCCTTCTTAGGATATTAGATTCTATTTTATCTTGTACTTAGGATTGTTGAAACTTGTACTAAAAGTTATAATACATTTTGAAGTTATTATAATGAGATTTTCAGTATTTCAAATGTGTTAGTACTTTAGTATTTGCAAATCGTCTATAATTCTTTAAGTCCCTTGAAATTATTAATAATGATAAATAAATCATATGCATTGCATATAATGCATCATCATGCACATATTTCTTGCATTTTCGTTCATACCTATGTGTCTTACTGTGTTTCTCTAACTCCATTCAGAAGCAAGTTATCTCACCAGTATAATACCCAGGCTAATTCTAGGAAGAAAATGGAGAATCTTGAACAAGTGAATCGCGAGTTACGCGAAGAAGTTACTGCTTTGAAGGCCGGTATGGAAAATCTGACTGCTTTGATGGAATTATTGGTGGCTGCTCAGAATCAGCCACCACTTGCTTAGCCACCACAAACAACAATTGCTTCTGAAGGACCATCAATTCTCGTTTCTGTTACTCCAGTTACTGCTGCATAGAACCGTATGCCTCAGGGTTACCCGTGGGGGATGCTAGAAAATTTCATGCCAAAAGGGTATAATCTTGATGCTCAAGTTGCTCCAGTTGTTCAAGCTGCTGCTACTCCCACACCTCCTGTGGTGCATGTTGCTCCTATGGCTAGAAATGAGATTCATTATACTGCACCTCCTTCGGTGAATGTTATGCCATTTGTTAATGATGAAGTTTATCGCTCTGTTCCTCCACCTAGTGAAAGTATGGGTTTCTATGACCGGTTAGATGACTTTCAAGACCATTTCAATGAGATGCAGAAGGAAATGAAGGCCCTTCAAGGAAAATAATTGTTTGGACAGAACGTCAGTGAACTCTGCCTAGTTCCCAATGTGAAGTTCCAACAAAGTTTAAAGTGTCCGAATTTGAGAGGTACAAGGGAAATTCTTTTCCTCGTGACCACCTCGTGATGTATATAAAAAATGTCTACCCATAATAATGATCAGTGTTTGCTCATTCATTTCTTCCAAGATAGTTTGACTGGTGCTGCTCTGAAATGGTATATGAGTCTGGACAATAGTAGTATTCATACCTTCAATGATCTGGGAGAAGCCTTCATCAAATAGTATAAGTACATTTTGTTAATGGCACCTGACCGTGACTAGTTAAGGGTAATGGCTCAGAGAGACAAGGAGTCGTTCAAAGAATATGCGCAACATTGGCGCAAGATAGCTGCCCAGGTGGTGCCACCTATGGGAGAACAAGAAATAACCAAGGTCTTTTTGAAAACCCTTGGATCATTTTATTGTGAAAGGATGGTCGCCAGTGTGTCGAGTGACTTTACCAAAATGGTAAGCATGAGTGTTCGTTTGGAAGAGGTTGTTAGATAAGGGCGCTTGACAAAAGATGAAGGGACAAAGAAGTCGTCATACGAGTTTTCTCGAAAGAAAGAAAGTGAAGCGAATGCTGTCAGTGGGGAAAGGAAGATTAGGTCAGCTAGAAGACATCATCGGTACCAGCAACATGTTGCTTCTGTGACTCCAGTTATCAATGTAGCTCCAACCACACTTGCCTATCAAAGATCACCTCCTCAAGGAAATCAAGGGCAGAGTCAGAAGAGAGAGGCTTTTGACTCTATTCAAATGAGTTATGCATACTTGTTCCCAAATTTTATTCAGAAGAAGTTAGTTCAGACCAGGCCCCCCATGCAATACCTTCACCTCTACCTTGGTATTATAAGGCAGACCAGACGTGCACTTTTCATCAAGGAGCCCCAGGGCACAACATTGAGAATTATTATCCTTTGAAATCTAAAGTACAAAAGATGGTGAGATATGGCCTCCTATCCTTTAAAGGTGTTGGCCCTAATGTGAAAGATAATCCTTTTCCAAAACATGGAGGAGCAAATGCTGTAAATATGGTTATTGGTTGTCCTAGGGACTTCCGAATTTTTGATATCAACCTGGTTAGAGGAGATTTGGTAAAAATGCATGCTGACCTCTGCGAATTTAGCTATTATAGACACGACCATGCTGGTCATGGTATTTGCAGCACAAATATTCAAGGATGTGATAAGATAAAAGCTGGTCTTTAGGAAATGATGGACGAAGGACTCATTCATATAATTAGGCCAAAGGCAGAGTACGAAGAAGATGTGAATATGGTCTTTGGATGTCCTGGGGAATTCCAGATTTTTGACATGAATTATATGAATGACGATTTGATACAGTTACACGCTACCTTCTGTCCCATGGATGGTCAAGAAGAACACCATTATGGGTCTTGCCAGATTTGCTGCAGATACTCTTGTGGTTGTTCCATTATGGAAAAGGGTGTTCAGTTTTTATTGGACAACGGTACTATCAAAGTTTCAGGCAATAAAGATGATTACCATGGGATTAATGCGATTGAAGATTGCTTGGCTGAGATTGTGTCAGATGATGAGTATGCTTCTGCAGATAAATTCTTTTCCTCAGATCAAGATGTGTTCTCCAACAATGATTCTATGATGTCTAAGTATTTTGAAGAATGGGTGAATTTTATTGTGCCTTGTTTTGGTGTTCCCGCCCCTATAGAGATTGAGTACCATAGTAAGCCAACTTTTTCTCTAGTGGTGATTACTTGCCGGGTCCTGTTCCTAACGAATCAGACAAAGCCGTGCAATATAAATACAACATTACAATCCTAGAGGATGATGTGGAAGTTCCCATCCAACCAATGTCTGATGTCAAGAATATTGCTGAAGCCAACCCAGTGACCCGCAGTGGCCGTGTTTTCGCACCTGTCATTCGAGGGAATGTTAATGCTGATAAAAAGGTTGTTGAAAGTACTAAACCTAAGAAAGCAATGGGGGAATCTAGTGGTACTACACTAGAAAAATATGTGGACGATATATTGAAGATCATCAAGATGAGTGACTACATGATCGTAGATCAATTTTTGCAGACTCTATCAAAGATATATATTCTAGCCTTGCTAATATAATATTCTACTTACAGGGAATATTTGATCAGAGTATTGGGTCAAGCTTTCATGGAAAGTGATATGCCTTTAGACCAATTCAATAGTGTTGTCGGGAATATTACATCCTATAATAACTTGAGTTTCTATGACGCTGAATTTCCTGATGAAGGAAGGAATCATAACTTGGCTCTACATATCTCCATGAATTGTAAGAACGATTCATTGTCCAATGTACTGATTGACAATGGGTCCGCTTTAAATGTCATATCGAGGAACACATTCATGAAGTTGAAGTACCAAGGAACTCCCATGCGCCCAAGTGGCATGATTATGAAAGCTTTTGATGGATCGAGGAAGTCTGTCATCGGGGAAGTAGATTTTCCTATTCACTTAGGCCCATAATTATTTCAGATTACTTTCCAAGTTATGGATATGGTTCCCGCTTACAGCTGTTTACTGGGGTGACCATGGATCCACGAGGCAGGGGCTGTTACTTCCACTTTGCACCAGAAGATGGAGTTTGTTTGTAATGGAAAGGTGGTCATCATAAATAGAGAACAATCATTGTTAATATCTCATTTATCCTCTTTCAGTGTTGTGGAAGCAGATGAAGATGCTGTTGGAACTCAGTTCCAAGCTTTATCCATTGATAATGTGAGGAAAAATGAGGATTCTACAACCTCATTTAAGGATGCTCAACAGGTAGTGCGTAATGGCCCTAGTAAGGTGTGGGGGAAGATTGTTGATCCACCTGTGAATAAAAATAGAACTGGTTTTAGATTCTCTATGAAGAATAGTAAATGTAAGGTTATGAAGCTGAAGTCTGCTTTGGGAAAATATCAAGACATCATTCACAGCGGAGGTTACCTTCATCCAACTGTTCCTAGGATCAATGTTATCCTGGAAGGAGAATCATAACAAGAGATGCTGAACTACGTGATGCATGGAGTCAAAGTCCAAAACTGGGTCACTATTGATTTTCCCTCTTGCATTCATATCTCAAAGTAATTTGTTTTTTGTTAATCTTTTAAAAAATATTTCACTCTGCCCAAGGTAAAAGTATTGATATTATATGGGCATATTTGTTGCTTTGATCTTTAAAATCATTAATAAAAGTTATCTTTGATTTCCAAATTTTGTCTTTATTTTCTTCTTTTTCTTAGAAAATGGTAATCAGAAAAATCCTTTCAAAATAAATAATAACTATAATTGAATATGCATAATCACTTTCTATATGTGCCAGTTTCTAAAAAGTAATCATACATCATATGTGCAGATTAATTAAAAAACCGTTGAGTACAATGACCATGCACACTCTCCCAACCTTGAATATCATGCGTATTTGGCCAAAGAAGAAGAATATGATGAAATAACAGAAGAGGTTTCACAGTTTCTTGAGCGCGAGGAAAGTACCAATCAGCCATATAAAGAGCTGTTAGAGACGATTAATTTGGGTTCAGAGGAAGATCCAAAAGAAGTCAAGATTGGAGCGTTGCTTCATCCTGATGTAAATAACATGTTGATTGAATTGTTGAAAGAGTACGTGGATATCTTTTCCTGGTCATACCAAGACATGCCTGGTTTGAATACTGATATTGTGGAACATCATTTGCCGCTAAAGCCATAATGCCCGTCAATCAAGCAGAAATTGCAAAGAACTCACCCTGATATGGCAGTGAAAATTAAAGAAGAAGTTTTAAAGAAGATTGCTGTACCCCATCATTTCCCTCTCATTTCTCAAGGATTCTCTCACAAGATCTTCTATAACGTCAAGTTTGCAGCACTGATACATCAATTTAGGCTTGGATTTGGCACAAGGGAAAAATGGTCAATTGCATACTGGAAAGTCAAACTTTGACTTTTTGGTCAACATTACATTCCAAAGATCAAATTTCATCAAGAAATTCAAGAATATTAAGCTTGATCATCAAGAAGTCAAGAAAGTCAAAAGTCAACTTGAAAAGTCAAGATTTCCAAGACATAGAAATTTTCTAAGTGTTTTTATACATGATAATTTCACCACTTCACGCCATTCTTTCACCAAGATGAAAGAAAGTTCAAGGAAAACTTTCAACATGAAAGTTGTAGATCCCAATGAGATCTACAATTTTGCTTTGATGATCAAATCCTAGAAGTTCTTGGATTTTGAGTTATAAATTCATGAAGTCATGACATTTTCACTTAACACTTAGAGAAATTTTCTACAGATTTTTGTTCAGGATTTTATCCCAACTTCTTGGCATTTTTTCACATAGTTACAAGATGATTTTGCCAAAATGGCCAGCATGAAAGTTATAGAGGATGTTTCAAGCTTTCCAAAACATCCAAGAGCATGAGTTTATCATACTTCAGCTAGGAGATTCAAGGGCTTGAAGTTGGGCATCCATCCTTGAATTGCAAGTCATTCTAAGTGAAGAACACATAAAAAAACCCTCATGATTTACTGCATAATCTTATGTTGCAGGCTTCTTTGCTTGCAAATCTCATCATAATTTAATGCTTACACCCACTCTTGAGCTATTAACCAAGTGTTTAAACCATTGTCCAAAAGATCTTTCTGATTTATGGCATAAAGGCACCATTTCTATTCTTGAAAAGCAAGCTTTTTGTACAAAGCTTGTCTTGAACCCATACCTTGATTGTTGCTGATTATACTCCACCATAAATCATGGGAAGTATCTCCTCAATACCAGCAACTTTGGTACTTCACCTTGTGACTATGGAGTACTTGACTTAGTTTGATCTTTGCAATCCAACCAAACCATAACATGATGTCTTGCAAACCTAATAAACTCATATGCACAAACACCTTGACTATAAATAGAAGAAGCATTTGCAACTGTAGGAGGTTAGAAGAAATAGAGAGAAAAGCCAGAAGTTTTGTTGTAAACTAGCTATCAAGATCCCATACTCTCCAAAAATCCATAATTGTCGAAAAAAGCTCCCACTCTTGAGTCTTGAAGTCCAAATATTTGGAACTCTCACACCTTGCAAGCTCTGTCCAAACATCTAAGCACCTCACATACATCACGTATAAATTGTTTAAACTCAAGAAGAAGCTTCTACAACACCTCTGTTTTCTTTTCCAAGTTCAAGAGCAGTCAAGACAACAACTCAAGCTCAGAGTATAAGATCCAGTTCCAAGCAAAACATTGTTGAAATAAAAAAAGTGACAGTATGAGTCGACACATAGCTTTATGAGTCGATACATACTGCTTTACAGGCCCAAACAAGAAGGAAAAAGAGTGTATGAGTCGACACAAAACACGTATGAGTTGACACATGCAGTGTATGAGTTGACACATACCATTATGTATCGACTCATACTGAGTTTATTTGGAAATACATGGGTAAGGAAAGTTATGTGTCGATGCATAGGAGCTCGTGTCGACACATAATAGTTCAAAATGCATTTTTACTTCTTTTTACACTGTTTTTACATTTCCTTCATTGTCATTCGATATGGTTGTAATATTTAAGTTACTATTTCATCCCCATTTTTAAATTGTACCCCCATCCCCTAAACGATGTAATAGCGTAGGACTTTATTTTCCGCAATTTAACACTTTAAAATACTAGTGCTAGAAATTAGGGTTTTGTATGGAAAGACTAAAACCAATCAATAGAAAAACCTAATCAAAGACAAAAATAATGCATGTAAATCAATACACTTTCACACTTACACCCTTAGGGTAAATCCACTTTGTTGCCTTATGAAAATGGCCATATTATACATGTGAGGTATCTTAGCAAAAACAAACAAAAAATACAAGATCATAGTCCCTCGATGACGCTATCTATGTTGACTTTTCAAAATGATCTTAGTCCCTAAAGAAAGATGCTAAGATACCTTGCAATATTTCTAATCATGGTTATACAATGACCCACGCCCGTCCCATTTACATCCAAAGATAGGGTTACTTACCAAATCAATGGTAAGATAACAATATAAAAGGAAAGACGAAATGAACATGAAAGAATTTTGAGTAGGTAGATTGTTCCTAGTTACTTGCTCACTTTCAAAACAAAACATCCTTGCTATTTTCCAAAAAAAACACTAACACTTTCAAAACATCTTTCAAACTTGAAAACATTTTCAAAAGATCAACACTTTGTATACATTCTTACAAACGAGAATCATTACAAAGTTTGCCTAAACGATGGCGCCTTTTCAAAATACTTTCAAAAACCACACAAAGCATAATTTCAAACAAAAGCAAGTGATCTAGCAAGTAACTAAGAGCCCATGGAAAACCATGGATGAAAAGGGTGCTAATACCTTCCCTTTTCATAATCTACCCCCCGAACTCAAGAAACAATCTCAAAGGTCTTTCCTGTGCTTTCTCACCTTTCCTTTTGGATAAAAGAAAAGTCGGCAGCGACTCTTGCTAACCGCAACATTTATGAAAAAACACAAAACACCCAAGTCAGTTCTCCCACCGTATCACACAGATTAAATACGGTTTTCTTGTGACATCAGTGTACCCTCAGTGGATTTCTAATATTGTCCTAGTACCAAAGAAAGATGGAAAAGTTTGCATGTGCATTGATTATAGAGATTTAAACAAAGTTAGTCCAAAAGATACTTTCCATTGCCACATATTGATATGTTGGTTGATAGTACAACAAAATTCAAAGTATTCTCGTTCATGGACGGATTTTACGGATATAATCAAATCAGAATGGCTCCCGAGGATATGGAAAAAACAACGTTTATCACACCCTGGGGAACATTCTGTTACAGAGTGATGCCCTTTGGGTTAAAGAAAGCTGGTGCAACGTACCAGAGGGCTATGAAAACCCTATTACATGATATGATGTACAAGGAAATTGAGGTATATGTTGATAATATGATTGATAAATCCCATACTAAAGAAGGGCATGTAGAGGATTTGTTGAAATTATTTCAGCGTTTGAGGAAGTACCGTCTCTGCTTGAATCTGAACAAATGAACCTTTGGTGTATGATCAGGAAAATTGTTAGGTTTCATTTTCATCCAGAAAGGAATTGAAGTTGATCCTGATAAAGATAAGGCAATTCAAAAAATTCTTGCACCAAGAACTGAAAAGCAAGTTAGAGGCTTCCTCAGGCGTTTGAATTACATTTCTAGATTTATATCCCATATGACTGCAACTTGTGAACCTATCTTTAAGTTGTTAAAGAAAGATCAAGGTTATGTATGGAAAAATGATTGCCAAAGGGAATTTGAAAGTATTAAAGAGTATCTACTTGAACCTCCTTTCTTGCTCCGTCCCATTGAAGGAAGACCATTGATTATGTATCTGATAGTGATAGATAATTCTATGGGATGTATTTTGGGATAACAAGATGAAACAGGGAGAAAAGAATATGCTATTTATCATCTCAGCAAAATTTTTACTGACTATGAGTCACGGTATTTGTGATCGGTGGAAATAAAACTGACTGTTTGGAATGCTGGTTCGCGAAATGTCGCGGTAAGTAAGAGTCGCCACCGTATTTTATTTTCTCCAACAAGGAAAGGACAAAAGCACATCAAAATTCCTTTTCGAGATGTTTCTCGGTTCGGGAGGTAGATTATAGAAAGGGAAGGTGTTAGCACCCTTTCTATCCGTGGTTATCCACGGGCTCTTAGGTACTTGCTCACTATGTTTTCAAAAGATTTTGCTTTTCTTGTGTTTGTGGGTTTTGAAAAAAAGTTCGTTTGAAAACTTCGTTTGACTCTTGTATCTGTCCTCAAGAGTGTATGAAGTGTTTGTTTGAAAACTTTTGTCAGAAAAGTGTAGGTGCGAAAAGTATTTTTTTGTTTTGAAAGAGCAAGTATCTAAGAACCTCTACCTACTCAAAAGAAATTAAGATATGTAAATGTCCTTTAGACTGTACTATCCCACTATTGAGAAGTAGGTAGCACCGTCGTTGGAGTTATTCGGGTCAATTCGATTATAGGGACATGTGGTCACCAAAGCAATAGTAAGACGCCTTAGCGGTAACCCTAATGTCTTAGATCCTTTTTATCCGAGGCAACCGTTTCGAGGCAACTTGGATCTTTAGACAGAAGGGTGACCTCTAAAACACCCTATACTCAATGACCACGTCGAGGCAACCAAGTGAGGCATACCCTAGGAGTGGCATGTGCGAGTGTGTCATGTTTCAGTTTAGATTATCTTTGCACATGTTATTGTGAGCTACGAGTTGATTCTAATTTTCAGGCAAGTCTTGTCATGCATAGCCTAATTAACATACATCTAACAATTTAAGTATTTGCGGAAAGTAAATTGCGGAAAGTAAATCTACGCTATTACAAGGCGTCGGGTATTTACTCGCCAAAAACAACCCTTGAAAAGTAAATTGCGAGAAAATAAAGAAAGCGATAAAAAAGCCCTAATTAATGCTATTACATCCCTGGAGCAATTACATAAATATGATCAAAAATTAATATGCGCGGAAGAAAATTGCATTGGAGAAGTCCTTAGGGTTTCGACCCTTTTTTGAGAAAGAAAGAAGTTTGGTTATTTTGCATTTAATTAAATTAAACTTAAAACTAATTAATTAATTAATTAAAAGAAAAAAGTATTTTTTTTGGTTTTTTATGTTTTTAATGAAAATAAAATAAAGAAAAAGTCACAAGTTAGTAAAAAAAATCTAATTCTAATTTATTTTATTTATTGCAAAAAATTATTGAAATTAACCTAATTAAAAGACTAAATTAATTACATTTATTTACAAAAATAATAAATTAAAGGTGAAATTAATAATAATAAGAAAAATATTATATTTTATGTTTTCTGATTTTATTATGAAAATAGTTAATTATGTTAATTAAGTAATAATAATAATAATACTTAATAAAATAGTTAAATAAATGAAATAGAAAATATAAAGAGAAAAAAAAAAGAAACCAGGGGGGGTGCTGGCCCATTATGGAGGTGAAGAAGCAATTTCAGGCCCATCAAGTTGTAAGCTTGTTTGACTTTGGTGATTATCCAGGGCGTTGGTTGACTGGGAGCATGGTAGTCATCATCTTTTGGCCACTGGATCTAGGCTTGGAGACACATGGCATGCTGAGGCGTGAGGTACATGATGGACCACTTTTAGAAGCCTGCATGAGAACATGTTAAGAAAAGAAATAAATGTTTTTGGGGGACCTGGGACTCGAACCCAGGTCCCAATGATCCCAAGCCAGCACATCAACCACTACACCATTTGCACGCTTTTGTTATTATAATAAGAAGCAAATATAATATATAAAAATTAATAAATATGTTGTAAACACAAAAACAAGCGCGCGTTTTTTGAACCACCCAATGATGTATCAACACATCATCATCTTCCTCGCTGAACCTGCAAAAAGGACATTATATAGCGGGGGTTTTTAACCCCCACTGTATACCATGAGGAAAAATAGCGATTAGGAATAGGGTGAACATAAATGTTTCGCGAGGGGTGGGTTGCAACCGTTTTGGCCTCGCGATTTCAGTGATCCATCTCACAGGTCCCAATTTTACTGGATTTGGAAAGCCCTAATTTAAAAGCTTATGAACCCTAAAACTTGTTCATGGCATCTTTGGATTCTGGGCGTTTCAATGCAATTAAACTATACCATTAGCTTTGTACAGTCCCTATTAACACAAATAAATCAACAAAATATGTCAAATGCGCATGAATAATGAGTTGCAATTCTGGAAAAAATGTGCAAACCGTGATTCTGTTTCCTTGGATTCCTTGAGCTTTAGCGTGTGAATTTAATTGCTACACGTTCCTGGGAACCCCTGCAAGGTGTTAGAATCAACGAATTGCTTTGAATTGCCATGGAATATAGAAAACAGTTTTGCAATTTTCTTGAATTTTCTTGAATTGGTTATGGCTTTTTCTGCAGAGATTTCACGTGTGCATGATCAGGGTTAGCTTGCATATTTATAGAGGAATGGAATTAGTTCAGAATCTTGCAAAGAAATCCATGGAATGATGATTTAAATATTTGATTGGAAATCACATATTTTTGAATCTTCATGATTGGAAAAAGTTGCCAATTTTGGAGATATTGTATCTTTGACTTGGTGCACGAAATTGCCAGCCTTTTTAGGTCATTCTTGCTTCACAAAAAGATTGAAAAACCATATCTTTATATTTTCCTACAATTTAAATTAATTAAATGAATTAATATTGATTAAAAATCCAATTAATTAATAAAAATAAGAAAATGAATTCCATTAAGCTTGATGGGTCGTGCATAGGCCTTGGATAAAGTTTCAGGAAGAAATTTGAGGCCCATTAGCAAAAACAAGGTCTTTTGAGCAAAGTTGACTTTTGCAAATTCATAAAAATTTCCCAACTTCTCCAATGCATATCTTGCTCAATTTTGATCATATTGTAGCTGTTTAGTTATTGGCATGCATTTTTGGTAAAACCAGGTGTGTGAATGTCGTGACTGATGTCATAACATTCTAGTTTATTAGGTACTGATTCATTAGGTACCTTTGCAGAAAAATATTGTCATACAGGTGCTGCTGTTTATGAGTGTGTATCTGAGCATTTTGCAAAAAGATCACATTTACCAAAATCAGTAGACAGGAATTCAGATGTCATAACAAATGTTAAGACATCCTGTTCTGAACTAACAGTTTGCAGTTTGGGTAATTCTGAGTTTTTTCAGGAAAATGACTCAGTCTTTCCAGAACAGAAAATCTTGCGGACTTGGGGTTAACCTAGCTCAACCCTAACCTGGTTGATAAAGTCCTGTGACCTAGTCTTAAGGTCAAATGGAATTAACCCTAGATTTTTGTGGAAACCCTAACTGAAGATGCAACTGCTATATATTCAACAGGGCTGCTGTTTGGAATGTATCCCTTTTTGACAGAAGATCATTTAGAAGCTGTATAGTTTTAACTATTGTAATCCAAGCAAGTATCATTGTGATAAGTGACTTGGAATAGGCTTTAATTGTAAGGGTTGTGTATCACTCAAAGCTTTGAAGCAAGAGTGTTTTTGTGTCTCTTGACTAAAGCTTTGAAGCAAAGTCAAGTTAGGTTTATGTATCACTCAAAAGCTATGAAGCAAGAGTGTTTGTGTTGCTTGATTAAAAAGCTGTGAAGCATAATCAAGTGTATGTTTTGAAGAGTGTCTTCATCAATTCATTATTCAATTGTTTTAAGTATCACTGCTGTGATTGAGGGGGAGTGAGTAGGAACTCAGGTTTAAGTTGTACTTAGATTGAAGTTGCATTGGGTAGGTCTTAAGTGAAGGAGATAAACTGGTTGGTTTATTCCTGAATTAATATCTCTTATAGTGGATTTCCTCCCTGGCTTGGTAGCCCCCAGAGTAGGTGTTGTTGCACACTGAAATGGGTAAACAATTGACTGTGTTCTTTACTGTTTTTTGTATTTACTGTCTTATAGAAAGTCAGATACGGTGTCATAACATTGAACGTGACATTGAGTATCTGCAGCCAGAATTTCAATTGGCATCAGAGCAGGCACCCTGCTTGTATTACTGGGTGAGATCTAGGGATATCACTTTCTGGCACTATGGACAAAGAAGGAGTTTTTGGAAATAGACCACCCATTCTGGATGGAACAAATTATGACTACTGGAAACCTCGTATGATTGCCTTCTTAAAATCTCTGGAAAAAAAGGCTTGGAGAGCTGCTGACAAAGGATGGATCCATCCCACCATAACTGAGAAAGATGGGACAATTAGTCTGAAGCCTGAGGAAGATTGGAGTAAAGAAGAAGATGAGTTAGCCCTGGGAAATTCCAAAGCTTTAAATGCCTTGTTCAATGGAATTGATAGAAACATATTCAAACTAGTATATCAATATGAACTGGCCAAGGAAGTTTGGGACACTCTCAAAACTACCCATGAGGGCACTTCCAAAGTAAAAATGTCAAGACTTCAGATGTTGACTACCAAGTTTGAGAATCTAAAAATGATGGAAGATGAAACCATTCATGAGTTTCACATGAACATCTTGGAGATTGCCAACACCTCAGGAGCACTGGGAGAAAAGATGTCAGAAGAAAAATTGGTGAGAAAGATTCTCAGATCCTTGCCTAAAAGATTTGCAATGAAGGTAACTGCCATAGAGGAAGCCCAGGACATCAGCAAGTTGAAAGTGGATGAACTTATTGGGTCTCTTCATACTTTTGAGATGGGGATCACTGAAAATGGTGACAAGAAGAACAAGGGCATAGCACTTGTATCCAACACTGATGTTGAAAACAAGGAGGATGAAGAAGAAAATATTTCAGAAGCTATAGCCATGCTTGGAAGACAGTTCAACAAACTCATCAAAAGAATAGATCCAAAGTCAAGGTCAAATGTTCATAACATTCCCTCTGACATTGACAGTTCCAGCAGAAGACCAAGGTCAGAAGAGAAGGGAAATCAAGGCAGAGGAATTCAATGCCATGGTTGTGAAGGATATGGGCATATTCGAGCTGAATGTCCTACCTTTCTTAAGAAACAAAAGAAAGGAATGACTGTTACCTGGTCTGACTGTGATTCAGAAAGTAATTCTGAAGAAGAATCTGCCAAACTAGTTACTGCTCTAACTGGTGTTTGTACCTCTGAAAGTGACACTAGTGATGAAGAAGTGACATTTGAAGAACTGGCTGATACTTACAAGAAATTATGTATCAGAAGTGCTGAAGTCTGTGTGCAGAATGAGAAACAATCAAAACTCATCATAAAGCTGGAGGCTGAAAAAAGGGCAAACCTTGAAACTATAAGTCATCTAGAAGGGGAAGTTCAATTGCTGAACTCACAACTGAATCAAATGACCAAATCTGTCAAGATGCTAACTAATGGAACAGACAAATTGGAAGAGATCCTTCAGGTTGGACAAAATGTGGGAAACAAATCTGGACTGGGATTTGTGGAAGCAAAGAAATCTGGTACAAATAAGAAGATCAGGCCTGATAAGCAAATGTCAAAACAGATGTCTCAACACAAATCTCAACATCAGGAACAGAGACATATGAAGAAAAGGTACCAAAGATGGAGATGCCATCATTGTGGGAGGTATGGCCACATAAAGCCTTTCTGCTTCAGATTGCATGGATACCCTAATCAGAACTCAGGTGTCAAACCTAAGTCTAAAAAGGTACCACATGCTCCTAAATGGAAGAAAAAGGCTACTTCCCTGATAGCCCACACTTCCCTGAGGGTCTCTGCAAAGGAAGACTGGTACTTTGATAGTGGGTGTTCCAGACACATGACTGGAATCAAGAACCTCCTCAATAATGTTAAACCTCACACCACCAGTTTTGTGACCTTTGGAGATGGTGCTAAAGGTGAAATCAAAGGAGTTGGTAATTTGGACTGCCCTGGAGTTCCAAGTCTCAATGAAGTACTGCTGGTAAAAGGGCTGACTGCTAATCTCATTAGTATCAGTCAATTGTGTGATCTAGGATTCAAGGTCAATTTCTCAAAATCTGAATGTCTTGTAATTAATGAAAAACAAGAAATTGTAACGAAAGGAGTCAGATCTAAAGACAACTGTTACTTGTGGGAGCCTGAGAACACTAATTTCTCCTCTGTGTTCCATTGCAAAAGAAGAAAAAGAGGTGAAACTGTGGCACCAAAAACTTGGCCATCTTCATCTAAGGGGTATGAAAAGGATTATCTCCATGGAGGCAGTCAGAGGGATTCCAAGACTGCAAATTGATGAAGGAAGAGTTTGCGGTGAATGTCAGGTTGGTAAGAAGACTAGGATGTCACATCCAAAGTCAAGACATCTGACCACCTCTAAGGTTCTAGAACTTCTTCATATGGATCTGATGGGACCAATGCAGGTGGAGAGTCTTGGTGGAAAAAGATATGCCTATGTGGTTGTGGATGATTTTTCCAGATTCACCTGGATTAACTTCATTAGGGAAAAATCTGATGTATTTGAAGTTTTTAAAGAATTGTGCAAAAGAATTCAAAGAGAAAAGGAAGGGTGTATTGTCAGAATCAGAAGTGATCATGGCAAGGAATTTGAAAACAGCAAGTTTGATGATTTCTGTTCCTCAGAAGGAATTAGTCATGAATTTTCTTCTCCTATAACTCCTCAGCAAAATGGAGTTGTGGAAAGAAAAAACAGGACCATACAGGAATCTGCCAGAGCAATGATACATGCCAAAAGACTTCCTATGTATTTTTGGGCTGAAGCTATGAATACAGCCTGCTATGTCCATAACAGGGTCACCTTGAGAAAGGGAACCTCATCCACCATATATGAACTCTAGAAAGGAAGAAAACCAACTGTGAAGTACTTCCATGTGTTTGGCAGCAAATGCTATATTCTGGCAGATCGTGAACAAAGAAGAAAACTGGACCCTAAAAGTGATGAAGGCATATTTCTAGGATACTCCTCAAACAGAAGAGCTTATAGAGTATTCAATTCTAGGACCAAAGCCATGATGGAATCAATAAATGTCATAATTGATGATTATCATGAAGAAATAGATGTCCCTTGTAATGTTGAGACATTCTTTGAGACTTCAACCCAACAAAATGATCTACCCAACACCACCACAACAGAATCTGAATCAAAGGAAGCTAGCAAGATCCCTTCCATCAGAATTCAGAAGGATCATCCAAAAGAGCTCATCATAGGAGATCCCAACAGCGGAGTCATTACAAGATCTAGAGAAATCATCTCAAACTCTTGTTTTGTGTCCAAAATGGAACCAAGAAATGTCAAGGAAGCTTTAACTGATGAATACTGGATTGGAGCAATGCAAGATGAACTGAACCAATTCAAGCAACATGAAGTTTGGGAACTGGTTCCTAGACCTGAAGGAACTAACATCATTGGCACAAAATGGATTTTCAAGAACAAATCAGATGCTGAAGGAGTTGTCACCAGGAATAAGGCAAGACTTGTTGCTCAAGGATACACTCAGGTTGAAGGGGTTGATTTTGATGAAACCTTTGCACCTGTGGCCAGGCTGGAATCAATCAGACTCCTATTGTCAATTGCTTGTCTTCTGAAGTTCAAGTTATTTCAGATGGATGTGAAAAGTGCCTTTCTAAATGGGTACCTGAATGAGGAAGCTTATGTGGAACAGCCTAAAGGCTTTGTGGATCCAAACCACCCTGATCATGTCTACAAATTGAGAAAAGCTCTATATGGCCTGAAACAAGCTCCTAGAGCATGGTATGACAGGTTAACAAAATTTCTCTCAGACAAAGGATACAGAAAAGGAGGCTTGGACAAAACACTCTTTGTCAAAACTGAAGGAGGGAAGTTGATGGTTGCCCAAATATATGTTGATGACATAGTGTTTGGAGGAATGTCAGAACCTATGGTTAAACATTTTGCTGACCAGATGCAGGCTGAATTCGAAATGAGTCTCATGGGAGAACTAACTTATTTTCTTGGACTGCAAGTCTCACAGATGGAGGACTCAATCTTCTTATCTCAAAGCAAGTATGCTAAGAACATTATAAAGAAGTTTGGTATGGAGAATGCCAGTCACAAAAGGACTCTTGCTCCTACTCATTTAAAGCTTTCCAAAGATTCAAGTGGGGTTAAGGTGGATCAAAGTCTGTACAGAAGCATGATAGGAAGCTTGTTGTACTTAACATCCAGCAGACCTGACATTGCTTTTGCAGTTGGAGTTTGTGCAAGATACCAAGCAGATCCTAAAGTCAGTCATATCAATCAAGTGAAGAGAATTTTGAAGTATGTGAGTGGAACTTACAACTATGGGTTGCTATATTCTCATGGCTGTGAACCAACTCTGACTGGCTACTGTGATGCTGATTGGGATGGTAGTGTTGATGATAGAAAAAGCACCTCTGGAGGATGTTTCTTCTTGGGAAATAATCTGGTTTCCTGGTTCAGCAAGAAACAGAATTGTGTGTCTCTCTCTACTGCTGAAGCTGAATACATTGCAGCTGGTAGTAGCTGTTCTCAAATGATCTGGATGAAACATATGCTTACTGAGTATAATGTCACACAAGATGTTATGACATTGTACTGTGACAATCTGAGTACAATCAACATTTCCAAGAATCCCATTCAGCATAGTAGGACCAAACATATTGACATAAGACATCACTTTATCAGAGACCTTGTAGAAGAGAAGACAATTAAATTGGAACATGTTGCCACTGAGCTACAGTTGGCTGACATTTTCACCAAGGCACTTGATGCAAATCAATTTGAAAACTTGAGGGGTAAGTTGGGTATTTGCCAACATGAGGAATTGTAGCAATTAATTTTGCTTAAAACAAGGGTTAAAGGAGTTATGCTTGTTAAGTCTGTTCTGATTGGGTTAAACTTATATTTGCCATTTCCTTCAATTCTTTTAAGAAGTTGAACAGACACTCCTTCTCTTCCTTCTTCTCTCGTCTCTGCATCAAAACCCAATCTCTCTATCAGAATTTTCTCTCCAGTTGCTATTGGTCTTCTAAGACTATCAAAATGTCTCAAACACCATCATCATCCAATACGACTATTTCGTCCTCTTCCTCTGATCAAGATTCTAGGGCAATCTCATCTTGCCTGGATTCTGAAGTCCTGGAGATCGCTCCTCTTAGAGAAGTGGAAACTAACCCCACCAAGGTCAAAGAGCTGAGAACAAGGCATGCAGGAAGGTCCCAAGCTACTGCCTCTGGTAATCCTTCTCATCCTTCTTCTTCTGTTCCCTCTGAAATTGCAAATAGGGAAGGGTCAGCCTATGTTCGTCAAGCAATAGCTAAAATTGTTACAAGAATTCTAAACGAGAACCACTTAGTTCCTGGCATTTCTGTTCCTTTAAATCAAGAAAGTTCAAATGCTGAAACAAATCTAGATGTCTCTAAGGATGTTGAGACATCAGACAAAGAGAAGAATGCTGACATTGCTCACAAGAAAAGGAAGAAGCCCAAACCTTCTGAGTCTGATGACAGTGCTTAAAGGTTGGTGGAGTTGCTGGTTGGTGGAGTTGCTGTTTCCTGGTGGAGTTTGCAAAGTGTGTTCAGTTTTTTGTCTTGTTGTGTTACTTTTTTCTGGATGACTGTATAATCTTTTAAGAACATATATCTTTGGCCCATTTGTGGCTAAAGAGGGGGAGATATATTTTGGTAGACTTTATTGGACATTCTATTTTTCTGCAGTCATTTTTTTTCTGCTGCTATCTATCTCTGATTGCTTAGGGTCTTTAGCCAAAAATCTGCCAAAGGGGGAGTTTGTAGTTGTTTAGTTATTGGCATGCATTTTTGGTAAAACCAGGTGTGTGAATGTCATGACTGATGTCATAAAATTCTAGTTTATTAGGTACTGATTCATTAGGTACCTTTGCAGAAAAATATTGTCATACAGGTGATGCTGTTTATGAGTGTGTATCTGAGAATTTTGCAAAAAGATCACATTTACCAAAATCAGTAGACAGGAATTCAGATGTCATAACAAATGTTAAGACATCCTGTTCTGAACTAACATTTTGCAGTTTGGGTAATTCTGAGTTTTTTTAGGAAAATGACTCAGTCTTTCCAGAACAAAAAATCTCGTGGACTTGGGGTTAACCTAGCTCAACCCTAACCTGGTTGATAAAGTCCTGTGACCTAGTCTTAAGGTCAAACGGAATTAACCCTAGCTTTTTGTGGAAACCCTAACTGAAGATGCAACTGCTATATATTCAACAGGGCTGCTGTTTGGAATGTATCCCTTTTTGACAGAAGATCATTTAGAAGCTGTATAGTTTTAACTATTGTAATCCAAGCAAGTATCATTGTGATAAGTGACTTGGAATAGGCTTTAATTGTAAGGGTTGTGTATCACTCAAAGCTTTGAAGCAAGAGTGTTTTTGTGTCTCTTGACTAAAGCTTTGAAGCAAAGTCAAGTTAGGTTTATGTATCACTCAAAGATGTGAAGCAAGAGTGTTTGTGTTGCTTGATTAAAAAGCTGTGAAGCATAATCAAGTGTATGTTTTGAAGAGTGTCTTCATCAATTCATTAGTCAATTATTTTAAGTATCACTGCTGTGATTGAGGGGGAGTGAGTAGGAACTCAGGTTTAAGTTGTACTTAGATTGAAGTTGCATTGGGTAGGTCTTAAGTGAAGGAGATAAACTGGTTGGTTTATTCCTGAATTAATATCTCTTATAGTGGATTTCCTCCCTGGCGTGGTAGCCCCCAGAGTGTGTGTTGTTGCACACTGAACTGGGTAAACAATTGACTGTGTTCTTTACTGTTTTTTGTATTTACTGTCTTATAGAAAGTCAAATACGGTGTCATAACATTGAACGTGACATTGAGTATCTGCAGCCAGAATTTCACATATGAACATGTTCTTGGACATTTTGGAAAGGTCTTGAAGTCCTCTATCCAATGCCTTTGTTCCCATGTCATTTGGATTTACCAATCTCAAGTTATGGTCTTTGACTTAAAGTGCACTTTTGTTGACTTTTGAATTTGACCTATAATGTAGAAATTGATAACTTTTTGTGAGAGCATTTCTTGAATTTGGAGTGTGAAGATGGATTGTAGGAAATGTCATCCCCTTCAAAATAAGCATTGGATGGAATTTTTCTGATGAACCATGAAAAAGTTATGCCCTGGTCAAGATACAATTGACTTTTCTACTGTCCCAAAATAGTAACTTTTTGCATCTTGATGATTTTTGAGCCATTCTTGTGGAATCATGATCAAGACTTGGTCATATGATGATTGTGGACTCAAAATAAGATGCTGACCAAAAATTCTAACTTTTGACTGCAAAATGACCATTTTGCCCCTGTAGTTGACTGTAGATCAAATGAGGCTTTTGACTGTGCAAATTGGCACTGTGAGTCTTGAAACTTGGCATGTAGGTTCTTGAGGATGTATATGGGCCTATGAGACTTGATTGAACCATTGAAAACCCCAAATTCCTTGAAAGAACAAAAACCCTAATTTCAGCTGCCTTAGGAGGTGGTTTGATTGTGCAATCTCTTGAGTAAACTTGAACCATTTGAGGATGATTCTTGACAAACCTTGAAGAATATGGGAGGGAAAATTTTGGGGTACAACAGTATTCTATGCTGGAAAAAACATGTTGTGCTTTGGCTTGGGCGGCTAAACGGTTGCAGCAATATATGTTGAATCATACTACTTGGTTGATTTCCAAAATGGATCCAATTAAGTATATTTTTGGAAAGCCTGCTCTTAAAGGAAGAATTTCCCGTTGGAAGATGCTATTATCTTAATATGATATTGAATACCGTACTCAGAAGGCTATAAAAAGCAGTGTGTTGGAAGATTATCTTGCTCACCAACCGGTTGATGATTATCAGTCTGTTAAATATGATTTCTCTGATGAGGCTATGATGTTTTTGAAGATAAAAGATTGTGACGAACCTTTTCCTGGGGAAGATCCTGATCCTGAATCCTGGTGGGGCATGGTGTTTGATGGAGCTGTGAATGCTTATGGGAAAGGAATTGGTGTTGTGATTATCACTCCTCATGGGTCACATATACCTTTTACTGCAAGATTGGCATTTGATTGTACCAATAATATGGCAGAATATGAAGCTTGTATCATGGGTCTCGAGGAGGCTATAGATCTCAGAGTCAAAATTCTAGATATGTATGGTGATTCAGCTTTGGTAATAAGTCAGATCAAAGGAGAATGGGATACTCGTCACCCTGGCTTGATTCCCTACAAATACTATGCTATAAGATTATTACCCTTCTTTAATAAAGTTGAATTCTATCACATTCCCAAAGAAGAAAATCAGATGGCAGATGCTTTGGCTACTTTGGCTTCTATGTATCAAGTAAATACTTGGAACAATGTGTCTCGTATCACATTGTGACGTTTGGATAGACCATCTCATGTGTTTGTAACAGAGGAAACGTCAGATGAAAAACCTTGGTATTATGATATTAAGCATTTTCTCCAAACTCAGGAATACCTGACTGGTGCATCAAACAAATATAGAAAGACACTGAGAAGGTTGGCAGGAAGCTTTTTCCTTAATGAAGATGTGTTATACAAAAGAAATTATGACATGGTCTTGCTCAGATGCGTGGATACACACGAAGCATACATGTTCATGCATGAAATCCATGAAGGTTCCTTTAGTACTCATGCCAATGGACATTCGATGGCAATGAAGATGCTTAAGGCAGGTTACTATTGGCTGACAATGGAATCTGACTGTTACAAATTTGCAAAGAAGTGCCAGATTTATGCTGACAAAATTCATGTGCCTCAGAGACTTCTCTATGGTATTTCTTTCATGTGGCCTTTCTCTATGTGGGGTATTGAAATGATTGGAACGATTGAACCTTAGGCATTGAACGGACACAGTTTTATCTTGGTGGCAATTGACTACTTCACCAAATGGGTGGAAGCAACTTCATATGCTAATATTACTAAGCAGGTTGTAGTACGCTTTATCAAGAACAATCTTATATGTCAGTATGGTGTTCCAAGCAGGATTAACACCGACAACAGCTCAAATCTAAATAACAAGATGACGACATAACTTTGTGAAGAATTCAAGATTGTCCATCACAATTCATCTCCCTAAAGGCCATAGATGAATGGGGTTGTAGAAGCTGCTAATAAAAACATTAAGAAGATCATCTAAAAGATGGTTGTTACCTATACATATTAGCATGAGATGCTTCGTTTTGCTTTGTATAGGTATTGTACATCTGTCCGCACTTCAACAGGGTCAACCCCATTCTCTCTTGTATATGGTATGTAAGCAGTGCTCCCCGTTGAGGTTGAGATTTCCTCTTTACGCCTGATAATGGAAACTAAATTGTCAGAGGCTGAATGTGTCCAGAACAGGTTTGACCAATTGAATTTAATTTAAGAACAAAGAATGACGGCCTTGTATCGTGGCCAGTTATACCAGAAGAGAATGAAGAAAGCTTTTGATAAGAAGGCCAATCCTCGTGAAATCAGAGAAGGCGACCTCATGCTCAGGAAGATCATGTCATTTAACGCTGATTCTAGAGGTAAGTGGACTCCCAATTTTGAAGGCCCATATGTTGTCAAGAAAGCCTTCTCTGGCGGTGCATTAATTCTTAAAACAATGGATGGCGAGGATTTCCCATGACCTATGAATTATGATGCAATCAAGAAATACTTTTCCTAAAGAAATAAAAGAATAACTCGCTAAGTCGAAAACCCGAAAGGGCGGCTTAGGAAAAAAAGAGCGTCTCGGTAGGCTAAAAACCTGAAAGGGAGGTCTAGGAAAAAATAAGAGACATAGACAAAATAAATTCTTCCCGCTAGGTTGAAAACCCGCAAGGGAAACCTAGGAAAAAATTAGGGATTTCTTGGCAAGTTATTACGTCAGACAAGACTTGATCATTGAAGCAACAATCTTCTTGGATCCTCACCATACTTCAACAGAAGCCGCTGCTCAAGAATTCAAAGTTGTGAGGGAGAATAGTGGTCATTGTATTTCAATGTATCTTTTCCAATATATTACCATTTTCCAAACTTTGTAATCATCTAAGGGGTCTCTCCATTCGCATACCACCATTCTATTAATAAAGTTTGAGCTTTTATCCAATCCTTTATAACTCTTATTTTATTCTGCTTACAAAGACTCCATTTATGATTGATAGTAATTTTCAAAACAAAGAGATTTCATAATAAAATTGCTTTTGAAAAAGAATTTACAAATTACTTTTTACTTTAGATTTTCTGACTCAAGGAAAAAATAAAAATAGTGATTCTGAGGATGGATGAACTCAGAATTTTTTTTGGAAGTAGGTATTCCCCAGGAAAGTTCTTTCAGGTCACTTTCACTGATATGTGTATGATCTTGTTGTTATTTCTCAAATAGTTGGAGATGATACCAATTGATGTATGGCGCGGTGTTGGATTTTTAATCCCATTTCCCCCAGTCAGGTATTGGTTTAGGTTTTCCTCCAGGTTGATAATTTTGGTTTCGGGTTTGCATTGTTTGAAACCTCTATCCCAGATTCCCTAATGAGGTCTTCACTCATATGATGGAAGTTCCTTCTCCCTTTGTGCAATGAGGTGGAATCATTTGCAAAACACCGCCCTTTTTGCAGTATTGGTATTATTATTATTGTTTGGCAACTAGACAAGGGCAGTATATTTTATAAGAAGTGTTGAAACAAGTGTCAACTTTTTGGGTTTTCTCCCGCCAAGCGTTGGGTTTGATTTAAAATCCCCATACTTTTGATTTGTTTCTATATTGTTTGACTTCTTAAATATCTAAGTAAATCTAAGATAATGTTTCTCTCTGATAGTTGTTATCCCCATGTGGTTTCATGATTTCTCCCTAGAGAAGTTTGTGTAATCATCAGTCTTAGTATTATAGAATGTATTTTGGGCTCCTATCGACGTTGTGGTATCGTCCCCCCAATGAAGTCAGCACGGGATCCCTAACTGATATATCAAAGGCTTGGTATTCATTTTCCCTAATGAAGTCAGTATTGTAATCTCCAGTGGAAGTCTAGACGTTGAAGCATTGTTTTCCCCATTGAAGTCTGTGTGATGCTCATCGGTGAAGCTTGAAGGAGGATGTTATATCCCTGTATCCGTTTTGATTCATTGTTTTAAATTGATAATTTTCATATTAGTTTTTCCCCAGTTAAGTGAAGCCGTGAAATATGAATTTGTTTCCTCGGTTGGTGCTTACTTTCTTATAAAATTTTCATCCTGGATGTGATTTAGCCGAGTGTTAACTTTACCCAAGCTGGTTTTGTTTGGTTATTTCCAATGTTGTATGTCTATTTTGTCAGTATATACAGGATACCATTCACACGTTCATATATACATCATGCATAGCTGAATTTAACAATTCATTGATCATTTGCATTCATTAATATTTTGTTGGCACATTACCCGATTTTGCAGAGTTATGTTACCCTCTCTCCAATAGATTATTGACCCTAAGTAGAAAGTATACATCCTTTCAATTTCCCCACTGATTTATCTGTCGTGGAAGAACTTTTCTTTATCCTACCTATTCAACTCATTAGCTGGATGAAATGTGATCCCTTTTTGAGTTTATTTCTCATCAGATACTATCTCGGTTGACTGTTTCACTCTGGTTTATTTCTGGTTTGAATCTGTGGTCCCCGACAACATTATTATTCTGATTTTTGTAGGCTCTAAACTCTGGATTGAGGGTGTGCATTTATTTTTCATAAGAATATTTTATCTCCTCAATATGAATATATTGAAATTTCCCCAGAGAAGTCATATTTCTTTGCCCGAAGGGTTTCTTATAACAACAAGTGGAAGATCTCTTTATTTGAGCAACCTATACTTCCCCAGTAAGTCTGTTGTTCCCCGAGAAAATTCAGTTGCACTCTAATGGATGGTAGTCTCGTCAATATGGAAGATAGTTCTTTGTGGAGATTTGTTACTCCAATGGATGGTAGTCTCTTCATTATGGGAGATAGTTTGTTATGGAGATTTGTTACTCCAATGGATGGTAGTCTTGTCATTATGGGAGATAGTTTGTTGTAGAGATTTGTTACTCCAATGGATGGTAGTCTCGTCATTATAGGAGATAATTCATTTTTGAGATTTTTTACTCCAATGGATGGTAGTCTCGTCATTATAAGAGATAGTTTGTTGTTGAGATTTGTTACTCCAATGGATGGCAGTCTCATCATCATGGGAGATAGTTCATTGTTGAGATTTGTTACTCCAATGGAAGGTAGTCTCGTCATTATGGGAGATAGTTTGTTGTTGAGATTTATTACTCCAATGGATGGTTGTCTCGTCATTATGGCAGATAGTTTGTTGTTTAGATTTGTTACTCTAATGGATGATAGTCTCGTCATTATGGGAGATAGTTCATTGTTGAGATTTTGTTACTCCAATGGATGGTAGTCTCATCATAATGGGAGATAGTTAGTTGTAGAGATTTGTTACTCCAATGGATGGTAGTCTCGTCATTATGGGAGATAGTTCATTATTGAGATTTGTTACTCCAATGGATGGTAGTCTCGTCATTATAGGAGATAGTTCGTTGTTGAGATTTGTTACTCCAATGGATGGTAGTATCATCATTATGGGATATAGTTCATTGTTGAGATTTGTTACTCCAATGGATGGTAGTCTCGTCATTATGGGAGATAGTTCATTGTTGAGATTTGTTACTCTAATGAATAGTAGTCTCATCATTATGGAATATAGTTCGTCATTGAGATTCACTTTGCTCTGAAGAATTTGTATGTTTCAGGTCATAAGTATTGGTGCTAATAATTTGTTGCTTGATTCTAATGTTGGCTTTTGCTTGTATTCTCCTACCATTTCTTTTCCCATTAGGGTCGACGTTACCTTTTTTGTTATCTTCTTAGTGAGTGGACAGTTCATAGTTATCCGTTGATCACTGTTATCATTTATTTTCTTTCCTCAACATTTGAGTTAATGTTAATTTGTCTCCTCCCTGGGCTTTACCCCAATAGAGTCGAGTCTTCTATTCACCAGTGATTTATTTTCCTTGTCTAATTTTATTTTAATCTTTTTATGAGGGCAAGGTTCCTTCAATAAGGGTTTCAATGATGCCAAAACTTTCTACTATATGTTGGAAATATTGTTAGATTATTTGGTGAACAAGGTAGCATGAAAAGTGTTCAGGAATTGGTATTTTTGGAAATTTACATGTTGTGAGTCGACTCAAAGAAAGCTCAGGTCGATGCATGATTGAAAGTTTCTCATTTGGGAAGTCTCGTATTTTCTCACGTCGACTGTGTGGTCGACTCATCCTAGAAGTAATATTTAGGAACTATGCATCGACGCATAGCCCTGGAGCGGTCGACGCATGGATAATGCACTTTTCCATAAGGTACTTTCGGGAATGCTCAGGTCGAGTCAGCCTTCTGCATAGGTATACGCATGGATTGTAGACACTGTCATATGACACTTTCAGGAATGCTCAAGTTGAGTCATGCTTCTGCATAGGTCGACCGTTCGCTCGTTAAAGCTGTTTTTCAGCCTGTTAGTTTGGTTCTTGACTTTAGATGACATATATAATCTTGTTTGGTTCTATCATTTGGGTTTAACAAGAAAAGTGAAATAGATACACAAGGTACTCATCATCTTCAACCTCTCATTCATCCATTGACAACTACACAAAATAATTTTTGTCGATCAAGGTGCGAAGCGTGTGTTGATAACGTTCGAAGTAGAAGATTGCGATCTTGTTCGGGTTGAGTAATTGTGGGTTTTTCTTGAAAAAAATCTGATGATTTTGTCCTCCAAGATCATTTGGATTTGGGATTTTTGACAATTCTTTTCTTCACCAAATTCAGCCGTGCTTAAGGGATTGAGGAATTGTGGGTTCGCTCAACAAGTTAGCTACAATCAGAGGATTTTGAAGGAAGAATCGGGGTCATCATCTTGCAATTAAATAAGCCGAGCAGAGGGTTTGAGAAATGATTTGGGTTCTCAACAAGGTAGCTGCAACCGGAGGTTTATCGAAGATTGGTGACATACTTGGTTCAAATCGAATCAAGGGAAGAGAGGAGCTTATTTTTCAATTCAACATATTGGGTTTGAATTGTGGTGACTATTTTCTATCTCTTGTATAAAATTTACAATCATAATAGCAATTATCCTAATTATAAATTCTATAATTAGGGGCAGAGGTACCCCACGTGAGGACGACAGGGGGAACTGCCTAAACAAATCGGGTGACATTTTTCTTTCTAGTCTTTTACCGTTTATATGCTATAATCAATGAATTTGCACTTGTGGTTCCAAGTGTATGGATTTGTAGTGCAATAGAACTATTGCTAAAGACTATAGAAATCACTTTGATTACTATAATTGGTTTTAACACTACAAATTAAGATAGATTGGACTTGGTGTGACTATGCACACCAAGTGTTCGATAAAAGTCCAAAAGTGAAAATTTGTGTGTTTGCTTCTCAACAATTCATTGGAAGTAATTGACAATAGTTAAAGAGTATAAGTGACCAGTTATAATTGAGTTAAGGGTTAATAATTCTCATCGATTCTTTCCATTTGGTTTTACACATATCCGTTCTTTTCAATAGAGGATCATTTTTAGACGAGTGTATCCGGGTAGCTTTCACTGTGTTTCAAAATTTATTTAAAAACTCATTTAAAATTAAAGTATCTATTCAGCCCCCTTCTAGATACGTCCTTTCGTCTAACAAGTGGTATCAGAGCACTGTTTTATCTAGTGCTTCACTTATAACTCTTTAGACAATGGACAATGATCCAAAAGGGCGTACAATAGAGCGCCTATTTCCACCGGTGAAAACTATAGCTATTGGAAAGATTGTATGCATGTGCATATCAATTCTGTTGATAAAAAAATTTGGAAAGTCATAGAAGAAGGTCATATGGCCATAACTATGTTAAACAATGTGGGTGCTGTTGTACCCAAACCAGAAGCACAATGGGATGAAAAAGATGAGAAAAACTATGCTTATGACTGAAAAGCAAAAAATATGCTCATATCTACTCCTGGAGTTGATGAATACTTTCGTATCTCTCATTGTGCTACCACTAAGGCAATGTGGGATGCTTTACAAGTTACCCATGAGGGTACAAATGATGTCAAACTATCAAGGATTAACACATTAACTCAAGAGTTTGATCTCTTTCACATGAAGCATGGTGAAACCATTGCGGACATGCAAAATAGATTTTCTAACATAATAAATTGCTTACACACACTTAGTCATATTACCTCCAATGTTGTTGCTATTAACAATATTTTGAGATGTATTAACAGGGAATAACAATTTAAGGTCATAACTATCAAGGAAGCCAATGATCTAACTACATTGGATCTTACAACACTCTTTGGTAATCTTCAAGAACATGAGCAAGAGCTCACAAATCTAAATAAGCATGAAAAGAAAGAGAAGAAAGAAAAGCTGAGGGACACGAAGAAGAAGACCATCGCGTTAAGGGATTCAAGTTCCAAGTCTTCCACCATAGATTTAAGTGGAAGTGACTCAAGTGATGGAGATGAGAGTCCAGATGAAGATTTGGGTTTATTCGTAAGCAATTACAATAGATATCTTCGGAAGAATGAAATTCAACATTCAGATAAGAATCTCGTTGACTATAGAAGGAAAGCTAAGCGAAACAAACATTTTGAAAGAAAGAGAGATAAGTCAAAAGGATATTGTTACAATCGTGGGAAACTCGGTTATTATAAACCAGATTGTCCCTTGTTCAAGAAATACAAAGTAAGAAACAAGTTTCAAAAGAAGCCGAACAAAGCTAGAAGAGCTTACATTGCTTGGGATAGTTATAGTGTTTAATCAAGCAAAGATGACTCTAGTGATGAAGAAGAAAAAGAAAACTTATGTATTATGGCGCATCACAAAAATAAAAAGAATGTAAGTCACTCTAAATATGAGTATGTTGATGATATGTCTTATATTGAATTACTAAATGCCTTTAACACTCTACATCATGAGGCTAAGGAAGCTTTTAAACGCTTAGCCTCAAATAAAAAGATTTTCAAATACCTTGAGCATAAAGTTTCCAAATCTGAAAAGGAGTTGGAAACTCTCAAGGCATCCATGATAGAGAGTATCAAAGACAAAGATGAAATTGACAAGACCTCTTGGCAAAATTGGCATGGATGTGAAACTTGTCACATTTGGGAAAGAGAGACTAAAGTTATTAAAGCCAAATTAGACAAAGCTTTACAACCCAAAGTTACATTTTCTATTGATCGTTCAAACATTAGAAAAAGCATGATTAATCCCTATCAAAAATACTCTTATCAAATAAGAGATCAATCAAGCAAAAGTAACTCCTATCAAGACTCACCTTGTCTATATTGGTTCAAGGAGGGACACACCATTAAAAAAATGTCAATTTAGAATATTTTTCGTACCTAAAGGAATTTTCAAATTGTCTCCCAAAGGCAACCCATGTTTCACTCACACACAAGGACCCAATAAAAATTGGGTACCTATTTCCCTTGTTTGGTTTTGTATGTGGAATGTCTTGAGACTATGAAAAGAAGATGGTTTCTCGATAGTGGGTGCTCAAGACATGTGACGGGTGACATTTCCCTTTTCTTTGACTTTGTGGCTAAGAAGAAGGGATTTGTAACCTATGGTGATAACAACAAGGGAGTTATAATCAGAAAATGTAGTGTAGGTAATCCCTCTTCTACTACTATCTCAAATGTCCTTTTAGTTGAGGGTCTTAAACATAATCTCATTAGTATTAGTTAATTATGCGACAAAGGATATAAAGTTTCTTTTTCAAAAGATTGTTGCTTAATTGAAAATAGTGATAAGGAACTTGTGTTTAAAGGCTTGAGGGTTAATAATGTATATATGCTTGACTTGAATGAAGTATCTTTGAGCGGCGCTAAATTTCTTGTCTCCATAAGTGAAGACTCATGGCTTTGGCATATGCGATTAGCGCATTCCAATTTTGACTTGCTAAACAAACTTGTATCAAAAGATCTAGGTATAAATTTACCCAAAATAAAGTTATCCAAATATCACTTATGTGATGCATGTCAAATGGGAAAACAAACAATTTTTTTTTAAAATCTAAAAAGATGATCTCTACAACAAAACCACTTGAACTTCTCCACATGGATCTTTTTGGACCATCTAGAATAAAAAATCTAGGTGGTAATTATTATGGTTTTGTTATAGTAAATGATTTCTCTAGATTTTGTTGGACAATTTTCTTAGCTAGCAAAAGTGACCCTTTTTCCGCGTTTGAAAAATTTGCTAAGATGTTCCAAAACAAGTTAAACACTAAAACTGTTACAATCTGAAGCGATCACGGGGATGCATTTGAAAACCATCTCTTTGAGGAATTTTGTGAAAAACATGGCATTGATCATAATTTTTCCGCACCATGTAATCCACAACAAAATGGAGTAGTGGAACGCAAAAACCGTGTTTTAGAAGAACTCGAAAGAACTATGATCAACGAACATGCCCTTCCTAAGTACTTTTGGGCTGATGCCATAAATAGGGCTTGTTATGTTTTGAATAGGATCCTAATCCGTCCAACTCTAAACAAAACTTCATATGAACTACATAAAGGAATAATGCCTAATATTTTACACCTTCACGTTTTTTGATGTAAATGTTTTGTGTTGAATAATGGAAATGAAAATCTTGGTAAGTTTGATTCAAAAGCAGATGAAGGTATATTTATCGGATACTCTCAATCTAGTAAACCTTATGGGGTATTTAATAAAAGGTTACAAATTGTTGAGGAATCCGTGCATGTGTCTTTTGATGAATCTTGTCTGAGATCGGTGGGAAAAGGTATTGTATTTGATGGTGCACTGTATCTTCAGAGAGCATACTTAAAGATCCGTATGTTAAAAGCGATGAAGATGATCTCCCATTGGAATGGAAATCTATTGAAAATAAATATCTGGATGTTTAAAAGCAATGAAAATGATCTCCAATTAGAATGGAAATCTATCAAGGATCATGTTATCGACAATATCCTTGGAGATATCACCAAAGGAGTCACTACATGGTCCAAGATTAGTAACTTTTGTTATCATTTTGCTTTCGTCTCACAAATTGAGCCTAAAAATTCCAAAGACGCTTTACTCGATGAACATTGGTTTTTAGCTATGCAAGACGAGCTAAACCAATTTAAGAGAAATGAGGTTTGGGACCTTGTCCCTCCTCCGTGATACCATAGTGTAATCGGCACTAAATGGGTGTTTAGGAACAAGTTGGACGAAAACGGAATAATAACACGCAACAAGGCTCGCCTTGTTGCTGAAGGGTATAACCAAGAGGAGGGCATCGACTATGAGGAAACTTATGCACCGTTTACCCGACTCGAGGCTATACGCATTTTGCTTGCCTTTGCATGTTCACAAAGTTTCATGTTATATCAAATGGATGTTAAGAGTTCTTTTCCAAATGGTTATATTAATGAAGAGGTTTATGTAACTCAACGTCCCGGATGTGAAAACTTTGAGTATCCTAATCATGTTTACAAACTAAAACGTGCTTTATATGGTCTAAAACAAGCCCCTAGGGCTTGGTATGAACGCCTTAGCAAGTTTTTGTTAGAACAAGGATTCTCAAGAGGAAAGGTCGATAAAACTCTTTTCATTAAGCACCATGGAAAACATTCAATCTTAGTACAAGTTTATATGGATGATATTATATTTGGTTTTACTAATATATCATTGGTCAAGGAGTTCTCTAAGTTGATGCAGGGAGAATTTGAAATGAGTATGATGGGTGAATTAAAGTACTTCCTCGGGCTTTAAATAAATCAACTCAAGAAAGGGACTTTTGTGAGTCAAACCAAGTATTGTTAAGACCTATTAAAGTGGTTCGATATGGCAAAATCTAAGATCATCAACACTCCAATGACTAACGTGGTTAATCTTGATCGTGAAGAACATGGTAAGCCGATTGATGAAAAAGGTATAGAGGCATGGTCGGTTCCCCTCTTTATCTTACCTTTTCTCGTCCCGACATTATGTTTAGTGTATGTATGTATGCTAGGTATCAGTCATGCCCCAAGGAGTTGCATTTAAAAACCGTTAAGCGCATACTTAGGTATCTTTGTGGTACTATTAGGTGTGGGCTATGGTTCTCCAAGGGTAGTGATTGTTCTTTGGTTGGTTATTCCGATTCCGACTTTGTCGGTTGAAAGTTGGATAGGAAAAGTACTAGTGGTACGTGTCACTTCTTTTCAAATTCATTAGTAAGTTGGCATAGAAATAAACAAGTTTCCGCTGCCTTGTTAACTGTCGAGGCAGAATATATCGCAGCAGGTAATTGTTGTGCCCAAATTTTGTAGCTTAAACAAAAACTACTTGATTTTAATGTCAAACTCGATCATATTCCGATATTTTATGACAACACTAGTGCCATTAACCTAACCAAAAACCCGATTTTACATTCACGCACAAAACATATTGAGATTAGGCATCACTTCCTTAGAGATCATGTAGAAAAAGGTGACTTCGTATTTGAGCATGTTGATAGCACTAATTAACTTTCAGATATTTTCACAAGACCTCTTGCAATCGAGTTCCTTCTTCCACATTCGTAGGGAACTTGGTTTTCTTGATATTTTGGATAGGTTGTGTGATACGGTGGGAGAACTGACTTGGTGTTTTGCGTTTGTGTTTGCAAATGTTTCGGTTTAGCAAGAGTCGCCACCGACTTTTTATTTTATCCTAAGGAAAGGTCAAAAAGCACATGAAAGACCTTTGAGATGTTTTCTTGGGTTCAGGGAGTAGATTATAGAAAGGGAAGGTATTAGCACCCTTTCTATCCATGGTTATCCATGGGCTCTTAGTTACTTGTTTAGATCACTTGCTTTGCTTTTAAATTGTTTTAAATGGTGCTCTTCAATTGTTTGAAATGATGCTTTGTGTGTGGTTTTGAAAGATGTTTTAAAAAGAGGCCATCGTTGTGGCAACCTTTGTAATGATTCTTGTTTGAATGTATACAAAGGTGTCTTTGTTTTTGAAAGGTTTTCAATGTTTGAAAGTAGGGTTTTGAAATTGTGTTTGTGAAGTGTGTTTGAAGATAGCAAGGATGTTTTGCAAGCTTTTGATCAAGTAACTAAGAGTTATCTACCCTATTTTACTCAAATATCTTTCTTATGTTTTTAACCCTTTTAACAGTGTTGTTTCACCATTGTATTTGGTGAACAACCTTGTGTTAGGATGTTAAACGGGACAGGCGCGGGTCATCGTATAGACCATGATAACAATGGTGTCAAGCTTTTTTTGGCAAATTCTCTTGAGGGACTTGATCATTTTGTTTAGGCAACTCAGATAGCGTCATCGAGGGACTATGATCTTTTGTTTTGTTTTTGTTTTGCCAAAGTACTTAACATGCATACCATGGCCCATTTTTGAATGCAACAAGTGGATTGTAACCCTAGGGGTGCAAGTGTGCATTGTGTTTATTTTTCATGCATTTTTGTCTTTGATTAGGTCAAACTATTTGTTGATTTGGATTTTTGCATACAAACCCTAATTCTCTAATCATGGCATAATTGAAAGCGTAAAAGTGCGAGAATTTAAATTCTAAGCTATTGCAACATGATATAGGGAGGGGGGTACAATTTTGAATAGGGGATTATTTTGCAAGAAATTTAAATCCTAAGTTATTACAACCAAATTGAATTTACAATGCATAATATTTAAATGTACAATATTTAAATAAACACAATAAATATATATAGAATAAAATGTATTATGCAAAAAAAAAGAAGTTTTTATGTATGTAAAATATTTTCAATGTAAAGAAATATAAAGAAATAAATAAAATAAAAAAAAGGTTAATTTTATTTGTTTTTAGGGTAAACCTTAATTCTTTTAAGAAAATAATATTATATATTATTTATATACAAAAATATATTAATATGTACAAAAATAAAAATATATTGAAAAAAAGTGTTTTTTTAATATAAAATAACAATAAAAATAAAAATGTAATATTTTTTTATTTTTATTCTATGTTTTTAATAAAATAAAGTATATATATATATATATATATATATATATATATATATATATATATATATATATATATATATATATATATATATATATATATATATATATATATATATACTTTTTATTTTTATTCACATTGAAAATATTTTCTTGAATATATTTTATTTTTGTAAATATTTTATTTTATTTTATACATACTTAATATATATATATATATATATATATATATATATATATATATATATATATATATATATATATATATATATATATATATATATATATATATATATATATATATATATATATATATATATATATATATATATATATATATATATATATATATATATATATATATATATATATATATATATATATATATATATATATATATATATATATATATATATATATATATATATATATATATATATATATATATATATATATATATATATATATATATATATATATATATATATATATATATATATATATATATATATATTAAGTATGTATAAAATAAAATAAAATATTTACAAAAATAAAATATATTCAAGAAAATATTTTCAATGTGAATAAAAATAAAAAATGAAAATAAAAGTATTATTTACATTATTTTCAAGTTTAACAAATAATTATAAAGTATTTAAATTGTTTTAATGTTAGAAATAATTAAAATTAATACCAAATAAATGTAAAAAATCATGAAAATATTTTTTTGAGCATTTTTTATGTTTGGAAATAAAATGATAAAGTCATAAATGAAATAAAAATGCAAAAATAATAAAAATACAAGAATTTGGGCCAGGGGGTATGAAATTGAAAAAGAAGGTGTTTGAAGCAAAAAAGCCAAGCCCAGCCCATCAGCTTCATCTTCTTCCTTCAGACTTTTGAAAACGTGCGCCTGTTATACAAACTCGTATCTCCTGTATTTGTGATCTTTTGACAAAACTCAAAACATGAAACTTGTAGAGCATCAAACCACAATTCTAACCATATAAAAAACTTAATCTAACTCTCAAAGACCAGAGAGAATTTCTCTGGCCCTAATTTCTAACCTAGTTTTTTCAGAAAGTTCATGGATGAAATTCTCTTAGCACGTTTAATATAAATGAAAACTGAGCATATGTATGGTTTCAGGGTTGAGCATATGTTATTGAGTTTTCTAGTTGTTGTTGTAGAAGCATATGCTGAGAGTTAGATAGGTAGTTGGCAATGGATGAGAGTGATCAAGAAAAGAAACTAATTTTAGGTAAACTGAGATTTTTAGAGCCTAGAAGGGTAAACATGTAGGAAAGTTGTAGTGATGGTGTGTGAAGTGGAATGAGTGAATTTATAAAGAGTTTTTGTAATGATGAGAAATAATCTTTAGAAGTGCATAAATCTGACATATGTTGAAGAGTAATATGTAAGTCTAATCTCAAGATAATGTCATCTTCCAAAGCATTTCAATAAATGCTAGGCTTGGTTCAGAGAAGATAGTTGTCTTAAGGGGAATCATTAACTTTACACTATATTGATAACTCATTTAATGAAGTAAGCTCTTCATTTTCCAATGGAAAAATATATTCTTAAGGTAACATTTTTACCATGGTTACTTCTGATATATGAGAAGTTCATTAGATTGAAGTACCACATCTCAGAAGCCATCAACAAGAATGATGTGTACACTAAAAGTCCATACATTATTCTGGAAGACTGTATGAAGTGAGAAAATCCTTTATATACAAGTCATAATTTTCTGAAAGGTGATAGATTTCATAAAGAGTAGCCAGAAACCAATCTTTGTCCAGAATCTCTTCATCAATAAATGCAGACTCTATTATGGACACCAAACTTTAGAAATGATGCTTCAGATAGTTTGAATGATGGTCTGGTTCTGCCAGGTTTAGTCTAGACATTCGTAAACAATTCCTCATCATGTGATGATCTTTGGCTAAGCTTCTTTAGCTTTTGAATAAGCATCTTCTGAGTCTTTGACTTTTTGTCCTTATGAACAGTTTCATTATCTTCTGCACCTGAGAAGGTAATCTCCAGATCTGAATGATTTTTAACTAGCTTTGACTTTTCAACGTCAAGCTTATCGTTACATATAACATTGATTGGTTCTTCACAAAGAGATGTCAATGTTGTATATTTTTTAGCATTATTTGCATTCAAAATATCCTATCATGACACAAATTTAAGTTTTAGAAACAAGCCTTGTTAA
Organism: Vicia faba; assembly: GCA_948472305.1. Lineage (NCBI taxonomy): Eukaryota > Viridiplantae > Streptophyta > Magnoliopsida > Fabales > Fabaceae > Vicia > Vicia faba. The sequence goes on along the minus strand of OX451740.1, from coordinate 172,901,610 downwards.
GATTTTATTTAGTACTTAATGTAAAACAAGAGCATTCAAAAGGATGAAAGAAAAGAAATGTCAGAATTTTTGTTCTTCCATAACTCATAGGGAGTCTTACCCAAAAAAAGGTCTTAGAGAGACTCTGTTCTGAATGTAACAAATTGTGTTTAAAACCTCTTCCCATAAGTGCTTTTCCATGTTGATTTTATTAATCTAGACCCTAACACAATCCATTAAGTACTTGTTCTTCCCTTTAAAATTCCATTATGTTGTGGAATTCTAGAGCAGGGGAGGATAAGAGAAATGTTGTTTCCAATTACCAGCTTCTCAAAGAGTTTGATATTGAGATCTTAACCATGATCACTTTTAACCTTGATAAATCTGAGATTTATTTTGTTATGCACTTGGATACAGAAGGCGATGAACATGGAAAGTGACTCATCCTTGTAATAAAGAGACATCATCCAAAGCCATCTGCTAGGGTTATAAGACATGACTAGTCCATACTCTTTTCCATTGATTTGTCGTAGTTTTTACAAGTCCAAACAAATCAATGTGCAGAAGTTCCAATGGTCTAGAGGTAGAAACAAGGTTATTTAATTTAAACAAATGTTTTTAAAAACTTTCCCTTCTAACATGCATCACAAAGAGCTTCTGAAGAGAACTTCAGATTAGGAAGGCTTCTGATTAAACTAAGCTTGTTTAGATGAGATATTGTTCTCATACTAACATAACTCAATCATCTTATAATATAAGATATTTTTAAGAAAAGCTCTTTAAGATTGGAAGGTCTGATCTTAGAAAAGTTGTTTTTCCTATTTATCATTGAATGTAATAAACTCATTTTTCTGACACAAGGCAGGATTCTTTAAAAAGGATAACACCATAAAAATTGTCACCTAATTGATTTAAGGACAGCAAGTTATGTATTATTCTAACAGCTTATTAAAATATTTAAATAAAGAGAATAAAATCATTACCAACTTTTTCTGAGATTACGATCTTTTCCTTCTGATCACCTCTGAAACCCATAATGCCTTCACGCTTAATTTCCAGCATTTGGAACATATGCCTTCTTCCCACCAAGAGATCCACAACTCCAATATGCTAAGGATAATAACAAATATTCCAAAAAATAACCTTAAGTATTTTAATGTTCAAGTTGATTATTAGGTGTCTTCAAAAGAAAAAGAGCTCAAGTGAGCAAAGATAAAAGAACACAAAGTAAATGCTCAAGTGAGCAAAAGGAAAATAGTATGAGATGTAAATGTTAAAGATAAAAGTGTATAAAAGTAAAGACATAAAATAAATGCATAAAGTAAATGATGATCTTGGACCAAGAACGATGATAACTCATTAGAGGATTGATAAAATCAACACCTCCTAACAACAAGTTTCAAAGGTATTGGATCTAAGATAATCAATAAACCATACTTGGACATACAAACATAAAGTTTGAGCCACAAATGATCATTTTCTGAATTAGGACAAATTCAACGCTATGTTAAGCAGTCGTAAGTAGACTTATGTAGAATTCACACCTATATGAGGTCGGTCAATAGAAATGTATGTACCATACGTGTTAAAGACATGGTAAAAACCATGCTCCTAAAACATGTAGCATAAGTAAAAACAAAAGGTGATCAAGACCTAGGTCATGGAAGATAATTTTTCAACTATCCATTAACTTAGATGAAGTTAAAGTTCAAATGAGTTATCCAAATTGATCAAGAAAAGAAAATAAAATAAAGGGGATAAAGAAGATAAACTCCATGATAAATGACCAATGACGATTGAATTTTGAACCTAGGTCAAAGTTGACGAAGACTTGTTAGAAGATTGATAAAATTAAAGCCTCCTAATAACAAGCCTCAAAGATTTTGAACCAAAGTCCAATAATCAATACTACTTGGACCTTCAAACATAGGTTTGGGCCACTAATGATCATTCAAAGGGATGTAATCAACATCACAGAAAATAAAAATGAAATCAATTAGAAAAACAAATTTAAAACAATTAATTAAATGGTGAAATACACAAAGTGTATCAAAACACCAAATTATAACTCCAAAAAATTACCAAGGTCAAACATGGGTCAACATGGGTCAAACTATGAAAGGTCAAACATGGGACAAATTATCATTGGATCCTTTCATAATTTTTCAGAAATTAAAAAGTATTAAATATATTTTTAAACCAATTAAAATAAAGCAAATAATCCAAAAATTATAAAAAATAGCAAACTTCAAAATAAAAATATGAAAAAATATTCATAAAGTCAGAAATAATTCAAAGTATTTTTGTGTAATGTTTCATAATTTTTGGATAAAAGATAAAATAGTTATGACTATTTGAAGATAAAATGAATTTAAAACAAAAATAGAAAAAAGAAATAAAATTAGAAAATATGAGAGGCGTTGGATCTCTCTTCATTAATTGATGTGGCAATCAGGATGGCTCAGAGACACGAATGCATGGTAAACATCAGTCAATGCGCACACACCATAGCCAGAAAAGTCAAGCGAATTAAAACATTTCAAGTGGCATGCCTTCATTGGTTAAGGATGATATGTTGGTGATCTTCAACCTCCAGCCACCTGCAACTAGAGCAAAACTCAAATCCTTAAATCTGTAAATTTAGATGCTCATAGTGGTATCATTGGATGCGTCTCTTCAAGAGGATCTCAACCATGTCCTCGCGCCAAATTTATATAAACCACATCATATTCATTTTGGAAATTACCAGAGAAAAAGTGTGAAACAAAATTTGAAAATTCAAGCTCAAATCAACATGAAAATTAAAACCAAAAGAAGCATAAGCTTCAGAGAAGAAGGGACTACATCCTAAAAATTTATTTGAGACGATTTGGTTGAGAAATCTACTTGAATGAAGTTCACTTCAAATGCCTCTGAAACTGAACTACTATAGCTTGATTTTATGCATGAATGTATTGGATTTTGTAGTGACAAGTTTGCACGATGATCAAAGAATGAAGAATCAGAAGAGAGTTTTGAGAAAGAAGGCTTGAAACAATAAAATTGATTTTCAAATTTCAAGCTTCAAAACTAACTTTGGCAGGGTGACTCTGTCTATCCAAGCTTGAGGAAATGAATGGAATATGATCCTCTATTTATAGTTGAATGAATGGTGAGCTCATACGTGTGAAATTGTGATGATTGGAGGGAATTCTTGTAAAGCTTCAAGGCATGAGAAGTGTGACTCCATGTGCATCAAAAATCACTCAAAACTTGTGTTTCAATGCTTAAACAAGTCTTAAAAACTTTTTTAATGAAGTTTAAGTGGAAAACACGCATCAATTTGATCATTAGAAGTCACATTATCCAATTTGCATTCTGACTGTGTTGGAAAACTCAGTTTCAAAAGGCCGTCTTCAAATCCATGATGCAACTTTCTCAGGAGGCTTTATGGCATCATTCTTGTTTCATTTGAAAGACCTTATCACAATCCTTACAATGTGCCAAGAAAGTATTCATTTGGACACTTGAGCTGGAAGTTGTGCCAATTTGAAATCGTGAAAACCTAACTGACTTTGACACTTAGAAATATTTCTAAGTGTAGAGCTTCATAATGACCTATAATGTTCTTCAAACTTACATGACCTTCAACTCAAAATTAGATTTTTATAATTGAAGATAAAATTAATTAGACTCTTTAAATGGAATTATGGAATTGAGATCACTCAAAAATCATAAAAAATCAGAGAGAAATAGTTCTTGGAATATGAAGAAAAATTATTGAGAAATCCATAAATGACATATAATATTTCATTGAATTCCATAACTTTTGACACATTTTATATCTTTATATTTGAAGTAAGTTGTAGTAGACATCCTCAAGTTTATTGTGAAAAAATAATGAGCTCAAGGAGATAATAATTGACCAAGTTATGATCTTTTGAAGTCAATCAAAGATTTCCATGTTTTTCTCAAAGGACTTGTAATCTTTTCAAACTTTGATGATATTCTAATCACAATTGAATCTTGTCATGTGAAGAGAAGTTGTTATAAATGATGAGAAGAGTCCAGAGCAAAAAGAACCACTTCAAAATATTGAAATTGAGAGAGTTATGTACTTGTGACCATACAGATCAAACCACTGGAGTCAACTTTGAATCTCTTGAACTTTTATTGCAAATTATGGCATGATGAATCACATTAGACCTTGAAATGATGTTATATTTAAGCACACTTGATGATAAGACCCATTGCTTCATGAAACATATTGAAGAAGGCATGGAAATAAAAATATGAATGTATGAAGTTTCTTGATGAGTTCAACCACTAACTTTGAGTCAATATTGACCAAATGAAGTGAGATAGCTCTCAATCCAAAGAAGTTTGATGCCATAATCATATCCATGAAGATAAAGCTTTTAAAACTCCATGATTTTCCAATTGACCGAGGATCAACCTTCAAAACCCTGGCTTAAGAGGTGAGAGAGATGCACTTGGATCTACACCTACAATGTACAAAGTATAAAGAGAAAACATACATGGATTTTGGTTAAGGGTTAGTAAACATAAAATACATATGTACAAGATACACAACTCAAAGTGCTTGGTGATCCCTCAAGAGCAAATTTAAAAATAGGAGATAGTAGAAGAGATAAACCAACCACATGTGTGATCTTGATGCATTGAGTTGATATGAAATGTTGGAAGATATTAGGGGCAAAAATTGGGTATAATAGCTGCCCTTATTTAAGTGTATTCTATCCAAAGATACGAAGGTTAAAATATTCATTTTGACGCGATTGAAGATACTTAAATATAAAATAAACCTTATTTTTGGTCCTAAGATGCCACACCATGCTTGTGGTTATGAATGTAAAAGATAAAATCCACAGGGGAAACAACACACTACTGGGAAATACAAAATGATGTAGACAAAGCTACGACACAAGATATACTAAAAGAGAATTCAACTAGGAAAATAAACCACTGGGGAGAAACACGACTCTAGGGATAAACTTGAATGGAGAAACTCAAAATCATAGTTAAAGAATCAAAATGAGAAGTAAGAATTTGACGGAGAAGTTCCTAACAATACAAGCAGTAGGCCATAAAGGAAGTAATCTTTAAGAAAGGATTACCAACTCGACTAGGGAAAGAAACTTAGCTCCATTAGAGAAACATTAAATCTCCTAGGGAAAAGAAAACACAAATCTATTGGGGTAAAGCCCAATGAAGAGTAAAAGGAAACAAGATAACATTATCTCCATAAAGGAGGGTAAAGCAAAATAACACAGTGACTAATATATGACAGTGAATCATCAGTACTGAGACTGGTAAAAATTAACATCAATACTGAGATTGGTGAGAGCTCAACTCCATTAGGGTAAAGCCCAAAGAGGAAAAGGTAATACAAACCCTATTGGGTACGAAAGCCAAAATGGGAAGTACATGTCACAGGAGGTGAATATCATCTATCAAAGATCTGATAGTCTAACAACGGTAAACCCATAAGGATAACAAAATGAATACCATCTATCAGAGGGCTGATAGTCTAACAATGGTAGACACAAAGAGTGCAATGAATACCATTTATCAATGAACTGATAAGCTAACAATGGTAAATGAACAAAGATATAGACTTGATACCATCTATCAAAGGTCTGATAGGGTAACAATGGTAAGCAACCAAAAGTATAAAAGTGAGTATCTATCAAAGATCTGATAGTCTAACAATGGTAAACACCAAAAAGTTATAAGAGTGAATAACATCTATCAAGGGTCTAATAGTCTAACAATGATAAACACCAAGAGATGGACTGAATACCATCTATCAAAGGTCTGATAGGCTAACAATGATAAACGACCAAACAGTCATGGATAAACCAATCCCGAAAGAAAAGTAATAGTTGCTAATAAAGACCAAAGTTCAATCTAGGAACAAACTAGAATGAAACAGTCAAATAAGACTTTACCCAATGAGGAATAAACTCAAATTGGGATTAATTCCATCCAGGTAATAAGCTAGGTAGGAAGGCTAAATAAAAAATTTTCCACGAGGGATAACACAGTGGTGGAATTGAAAGGATGTACCTTTTTCTACTTAAGGTTGACATTCTATTGGAGAGAGGATAATACACACTTTGCAAAGAGGTTAACAAATATCAACAGAAACATAAATGAATGCAAATGAGCAATGAACTTTAATACAACTATGTATGATATATGTATGAATGAATGATCATTTGTCATATATATGTTGATAAAACATACATACAACACTGGGGATACCTAAATAAAATAAACTTGGGTACATACGACACTCGGCTAAATCGCATCTAAGATGGGAACTCTATAAGAGAGTAAGCAACCAATTGAGGAAACAACATCCTATTTCAAGGCTTAAATTCTATGGGAATGGAAAAATTGCTTGAAAATAAACAAAGCACAATCTTATAATCCATGATATGTAGAGTTACAGGGATGTAACAACTTTCTCTGAACTTCACTAGGAGGTATCATACCGACTTTGCTAGAGAAGAAGACGCCACATCTATTGAGGGGAAACCATAAAATTTCTCCAATACCAAGAATGGTGGTTGCATAAACTCTTATGGGGAAGATCAAAGAGACTTCGTGGGAATAACAACCTTAAAGGGAGTCACCATCCCTGGTTCTTATGAGAAACATAAAGTGAGAGAAAGCCCAAAAATTGACAACTGTCTCAACACCTCTCAAAAAGATATTGTTCTTTAGGTTGTTGTTGGGGAATACGGGATCATAAACCCAACACCATATAACAACTTGGAGGAAACCCTCTATTTGATTAAAATTCATCGGGGAAACCATGCATTCATTTGTGTAAGTAAAACATAAAAGACTTTATGGGGAGAAACCTTAAAACTTGGAGTTTATCCATCCTTGGAACAACTGTTTTTATTCGTTTTATTCACAACTGAAATAGAAGTATTTTGCAAATTTTCAAAATTTGTTTTATTATTTAAGTCTTTTTGTGTTGAAAATTACTATCAATGATAAATGATTTTTTTGCAAGTAGAATAACAATAAGAATTGCAAAGAATTGAATAAAGGCTCAAACTTTAGTAATATAATGGTAGTTTGCAAATAAAAAAACTCCTTAGTTGATTACAAAGCTTGGAAAATGGTAAATACAAGGAAAAGGTATATTAAAATACAATGATCAATATTCTCCCTAACAACTTTAAATTCATGTACTTAAGCTTCATTTGAAGAGCGAAGAAAATTTGAGAAGATTGTTGCTTCATTGACAAAATCTTGTATGATGCAGTTACTTGCCAAGAATCCCTAACTTTTTCCTAGATTGCCCTTGCGGGTTTTCAATCTACCAAGACAATTTAATCTGTTTATATCTACAATTTTGGCCTAAGTAGCCTTTAAGGGTTTTCAACTTAGCGAGCTGTTCTTTTATTTCTTTAGGCGAAGTATTTCTTGACTTCCTCAGTGTTCACGAAATGTGGGAACTCCTCACCATCCATAGTTTCAATAATTAATGCACCGCCGGAGAAGGATTTCTTGACAACATATGGGCCTTCATAATTAGGAGTCTACTTGCCCCTGGGATCAACGTTAAAAGATATGATATTTTTGAGCACGAGATCGCCTTCTCTGAACTTACGATGTTTGACCTTCGTATCAAAAGCTTTCTTCATTATTTTCTAATATAATTGACTGTGACACAAAGAGGTCATTCTCTTTTATTCAATCAAATTCAGTTGGTTAAACATGTTCTGGACCCATTCAGCCTCTGCCAACTCGATTTCCATGATTACTCGCAAATAGGGGATCTCAACCTTGATGAGGAGAACTGCTTTCATGCCATAAATAAGAGAGAAAGGGGTTACCTCTGTTGAAGTGCAGACAGATGTATTATACCCATGCAAAGAAAAAGGGAGCATTTCATGTCAATCCTTTTATGTAAAAACCATCTTCTGGATGATATTTCTAATATTCTTATTAGCAGCTTCAACAAGCCCATTCATCTTAGGTCTGTAATGAAAAGAGTTGTGATGAGAAATATTGAATTCTTCGCAAAGTTCTTTCATCATCTTATTATTCAAATTCGAGTCGTTGTCAGTGATAGTCCTATTTGTAAAAATATACTGATAGATAATATTATTCTTAATAAACTATACCGCAACATCTCTGGTCACATTTGTATAAGAAGTTACTTCCACCCATTTGGTGAAGTAATCAATTTCCACTAAGATGAAATGATATCCATTTGAGGCATCGGGTTCAATCATCTCGATCATATCAATACCCCACATAGAGAAGGGCCGAGGGGAAGAAATAAAATTGAGAAGTGTCTGAGGCACATGAATCTTGTCTGCATAAACCTGGTACTTATGGAACTTCTTTGGAAATTCATAGCGGTCAGATTCCATTATCAGCCAATAGTAACCTTCCCTAAGCATCTTCTTTGTCATTGAATGTCCAATGACATGAGTACCAAATGAAACTTCATGGATCTCTTGTATTAACATGTCTGCTTCGTGTTTATCCACGCATCTGAGCAAGACCATATCGTAATTTAATTTGTATAACACATCTTTATTGAGAAAGAAGCTACTTTCAAACCTTCTCAATGTTTTTCTATCTTAGTTTGATGCCTAAGTGGGTATTCTTGAGTCTGGAGGAAGTGTTTGATATCATAATACTAAGGTTTGTCATCTGATGTCACTTCTGCCGCAAATACATGAGCTGACCTATCAATTCGTTGGATAGTAAACTGAGGTACCTCATTCCAATAATTCTCCTTTTACATATAAGCCAAATTGGCTAAAGCATCCACCATCTGATTCTCGTATCGAGGACTGTGATGGAATTCAACTTTATTTAAGAAAGTTAACAACCATCTTGCATAATCTTTGTAGGTAATCAAGTTAGGGTGACGAGTTTCCCATTTACCTTTAATCAGATTTATCACTAGAGCTGAATCACCGTATACATTAAGAATCTTGATTCTGAGATCCATAGCTTCTTCAAGACCCATAATACACGCTTCATAATCTGCCATATTATTGGTACACTCAAAAGTCAACCTTGAAGTGAAAGGGATATGAGATCCATGGGGAGTGATAATCACAACACCAATTCCTTTACCATAAGCATTTACAACTTCATCAAACACCATTCCCCATCAGGATTAAGGACCAGACCTTCCTCTGGAAAATGTTCATCGCAATCTTTGACTTTTAAATACATCACATCCTCATCAGGGAAATCAAACTTTATTGACTGATAATCATCCACCGGTTGGTAAACAAGGTACTCTCCCAAGACACTACTCTTAATGGCTTTCTGAGTACAGTATTCAATATCATATTCAGACAACAACATCTGCCAATGGGCAATTCTTCCAATAAGAGCAGGATTTTCAAAAATATACTTAATTAGATCCATTTTAGATATAAATCAAGTAGTATGATTCAACATATACTGTCACAGACGCTTCGCGGCCCATGCCAATGCACAACATGTCTTTTCTAGAATATAATATCGTGACTCATAGTTAGTAAACTCTTGCTTAAATAATAGAGAGTGTACTCTTTTATTCATGTTTCATCTTGTTGTCTCAAAATACAACCCATGGAATTATCCAACACAACCAAATACGTAATCAATAGTCTTCCTTCAACAGGAGGGAGCAAGATAGAAGGTTCAAGCATATATTTATTAATGCTTTCAAAAGCCTTATAGCAATCATCTATCCATACACAACCTTGATCTTTCTTCAAAATCTTGAAGATCGCTTTACAAGTAGCAGTCATATGAGAAATGAACCTGGAGATATAATTCAAACGTCCAAGGAAGCCTCTAACTTACTTTTCATCTCTTGGTGCATGCATTTCTTAAATTTCTCTAACTTTATCAAGATCAACTTCAATACCTCTTTGGCTGACAATAAAGCCTAACAACTTTCCAGAGCAAACACCAAAAGTGAATTTATTAGGATTCAAGTGGACATGATACTTCCTCAAACGCAAAAAAAATTTCAACAAGTCTTCTAAATGCCCTTCTGTTGTACCCCAAATTTTGACCTAAGATATCGTCTCCTACCTGCATCATTACATTACAAGTGTTTTAATCCATCGATTTTAAAATTCATAACTTTTTTCAGGCCGAGAGCTATTTATGTTGAACATTAAATCATTTAATCGATTCGTGCTAAAATAATGTTTATTAATTATTTATTATCTTAAATTTAAATAATTGAAATTCGTTTTCGATTATTATGTAGTTTAAAGATGTATAGATAATAAAATAAACATTAGAGAAGAGGCGCATTAATTGTGCAGACAGTATTTATTTATTACTCACTATCTTAAATTTAAATAACTGGAATTCATTCTTAGTTATTACATAATTTAAAGGTTTATGAATAATATAATAAATATTCGGAAAAGTTTATTGGTCAATAATGATTATTTAATCATTTGTCATTCTAAGTTAAATAATTGAAACTCTATTTTAATTATTATAATTTAGAAAGTTATGGATGATGAATTAAATAATTGAGGCTATTAATTGATCAATGATAATTATTTATTTATCTGTTTATTATTCTGAATGTAGGTAGTTGAAATTCGTTTTCAATTATTATACGATTAAAGAATTGTAAACGATAAAATAAATAATTAGAGAGAAAGAAGAAATTAATTGGCGAATATTGGATTTTTATTCATTTTTTCTAATTGTACAATTATTATGTAAACATTGTATCTATTACAACAAAATTACAATAATAAATTTACAAAGCTAAAATGAAATAAAAGAATTAATCTAATATTCCTAATTCTAAAACTTCCGATCCAATGCGTTTTTGTCTGCTCACTTGATGTTACCTGCAAAATTAAAAGAGATTAGAATTCGAACAAATAATTAAAAAGCGAAATTATTTAAGGTTCATCATTAAAAGCAATGGCCGGAATCAGTTACTCTTTTTTTGCAAATCACGGGATTTCTCCCGGTTCACAAAAAAGAAAGGAATTTTTAAATGAATGCACAAGTTTATTTTTGTCCAAAAATTGCATGTTTTAAATTAATTGCATTTTTCAAAATCCAAATGCATATTTCAAAAAACATACAGCATACAAAGTCTCTGCATGATCTCAACATATGCAAGCAAATGCCAACGTAAACCTATGCCCACATAGTAGAAAACAAAACATAAGCCACTTTTGCATTAGAAGTCAAAAAATATGTAGTTTAACAACATATGCAAGCAATGTAATATTCCTTATTTTCATCATTTTCTGGCCATTTGCAATTTCAGAAAAGTACAGCCTATCATATTTTTGTCAAAACTGTACTGAGAGAGAAAAAGAGAGGGAGAAGTGTGGGTTTTACAGGCTTGGCATAGGCAGGAAAAGAGATACAAGACAAACTGTAAAATATAGCCAGTAGAAATAAAAACATAAAAGAAGAATAGAAACAAATTGGAGATAGCAGTCTAGTGCAGAATGCCCAGGAAGAGGGAAAGTATTTCAAAATCTCCAGCCTGTAACGTAAACAAGGGGAAGGGAAAAACTGTTATAACATAACCAAAGAAATCACATATCAGAATCAGATATCCAAGCCTTCAAAAACTTAGAGAAAAAATAGTTATAAAAAAAAACACACAAAAGCTAACAGAACTTGCATAACCATTCCGTTACTGTCAAAACCATAAAAAAATCTATGGCCTAAACCTTGCAAAACTGTTTTAAACCCTCAAGCCAACATCACCACCCTTTCTACTGTCCAACCAACAAAACCAGTAACCACAGCATAACCTGCTAAACCAGCTTTCAAACCATCATTCACCATGGCCTAAAAAACCAATAGTTTCTAAACCATTAACTTGATTGAGCTATTAAGCCAATATCACAAAAATGCCTACTGTCTAAACCAATAGCATAGCATAAACACCATAAAAACCTGCGTACAACCAAGAGACCTTGGCAAAAAACCAGTAAAACCCGTATAGGACCTAAACCAACTTCCAAACCCAAGCTACAGTAAAGCCTCAAAAAACATTATCATAGGCCATTGAATACATCACAGTACCAGAAGAAGAAAAAGAGAAAGATCGAAGCATACAGTATCAGCAAGAAGAAGAAGAAAATCACGTAAATACCAGTCACCGAAGCGAGCTCGTGACCTTCCTCTCCTCGCCGCCTGACCTCCTTCGCTCCTGACTTCCTCCTCCATCTCCGCTTAGGTAACGATGCCCTCTCCCTTTTTACTTCTTTGGTACCTCAATCAAACAATAAAAATCAAACGATAAGAATCAAAACGGTAAGAATCGAAATCAGAATCATCACATGCAAAACGAACTAAGCTTTAACGAATCGAAACGTTTTCATACCATGAACCCATCGCGCCTTGGCTTGCGTCGGAGGGAAGAGGAGTTTGGAGCGGGTGGCCATGGCAAGAAGAGATAGCGAAACTCAGAGGCAAGTATGGAGAAGAAGATGCGAAGATGACAAAGAGAAGAGAGATGCGCCGTTCTGCCTAGCAGAACCCTAATCCCCATTATGTTAAACAAAACTAACCCTAAGCATTTTGTAAAACATATGGGCCTCACCCCATTTCTCCAGCTTAAGCCCACACGTTTTTGTTCCTGCACCCCCCCACTTTGGATTCTGCATGGGCCTTCAAACCATCTAGCCCATATACCTTTCTTGCTTATTTTGACACACTTTTTTTCACTTTCTTTTTATTCTCTCTAATCTTTTTTTAGAATTATTATTTATGTTAATTAATTGATAAGTATAATAAAAAAAAACAAAAGATATGTCTAACTAGGTTTTTTATTAATTAGTTTGACCTCTTAGTTTAATTTTGGATTTAATTTAAGAGTTTTAATTTTATTTCATTAAGGTAAATTATTAACTTTTAATTTAATTTAGAACCCCTTAATCTTTTAAATAAGTATTTTTATACATAAAAAATATAGAATTTAAGAATGTAGACATTTTATTTGTTCTAATTAATTCTCCTCTTACATCGTTATTAAACAAAAACTCTAAAACATATAAAATAGAAAAAACTTAAAAAATATTTTATTAATTCATTTTCTTGCTTTATTAATATTAATATCAAAATATATCAAAAAAAACTTAATGACTTAAAACTAAAAAACATTACGTCCTCGTTAAATAATTCTCTTGCTTTTTATCCCTATCACAATGCGTAAAAGGTAAAAAAAAATACTTTCTTTTCGTTAATATAAAGCCAAAATCATAAAAATACATTATTCGCATCATTTAGTCTATCATTTAAATTGTCGTTATTTAATCATTATTCGCATATTTTGTCCGTGTATTTATTTATTTGTTTATTCTGTTTATGCTTAAATCCAAAGGAAAAAACAGTAAATTTGTTGACTTCATGTCCTCAAGTCTAACTGCGCGAACTTTCGCATTTCATTAAAACGTAGGATAATTTTCCCTCAAATATTCACCCTTTTCAAACTTATGCCCTTTAAGCAAAAACTTCAACATTAGGTCGTCGTAACTTCAAAAACCCGTCCGTATCCTGTTTCGGCCAAAACGATTTATTTTCAATCAAGCAATCAATTTTAAATAAAACATATATTTCAAAAGGTTCCTATAGAGTACTATAGATGCATTGGGTGCTAGTACCTTCCCATTGTATAACCAACCCCCGAACCATAAGATCTCTTTTCAAAAAAAACGCTTTGTATTTTATTATTATTTACATTGCATATTTAGGGTTTTATTTCGCTCTTTTCCCTTTTCCTTTGGAAACAATAAAGCGCGGTGGCGACTCTTGCTTTTGTGAGACGAATTAATCAATAATTCGATCTCCAATTTACCCCGCTACATTTTTTTATCGCTACAGAATTGGCGATTCTACTGGGGAAAGATTGACCTCTTGCTGGTCCATCCCTAAGTGGGTTAAGCCTAATTTGTTTTATCTGTTTCCTATTATTTGATTTGCTTGATTATATGTTTAAATTGGGGTGTTTGGGTTTTCTTTGCAAAGGACGAATCCTATACCCAGATTAAGTAACACTTAAGGAATAGGACGGGCGGTATAGTCATGTTAACTTTGAGGGAGTAATCCCGAAGAAGGAGGCATGAGATCCCCAACTCAATGGAAGGCCCTCTTGAACTTAATATTTGTTTACCGAGTAATCGGGAAGACATTATTATTTTCGACCTAGGAGCCCGAGAAGTTGAGGACCGTAGAACCCCAACCCATCTTGGCTTTTTTTAGGTGTAGCACGGAGACTATAACGGAGTAATTCGGAAGTAGTTGTTACGCGATGCTACGCTCGGACGAGTTTCTCTTGAGAACATTGCTAATTATTGAGTAATCAAGATGTTGGTAATATCCGAAGGAGGAATGTAGACTCTGGGAACTCTTAGAACCTTGTCTTACAGGTGTGATTGAAACGTTAGTACATACCTTTGGGTGGGCTTTACCCTCGACTCCATGCTGAACGTTGAACCTTTAAACCCCATGTTCGCAAACTTGTGTGTGACTGTTGCATTATCATTCATTCATGCATTCATCAGCATCTTTGTAAAAAACTCGTTTTTCAAGGAACTTTGGAATGATTTTTGCAAACGTCTCAGGGTATTATGGAACTTGGAAGGAGAAATACTCGAAGCTTTAGCTTCAAGGAGCCCGAGATTGAGGAACTGAAGAGTTTGATTCCGAAGATAGAGAGTCCGACAGATTTTCAGAAGAAGTATGGGTCCATCGTACCGCTCATGAAGCGCAAGATGAAGAAAGGCATCCTCAACACGTTGGTTCAGTTCTATGATCCCCTGTACCGATGTTTCACCTTCCCGGATTATCAGTTGATGCCTAATTTAGAGGAGTACTCCTATATTCTTGGTTTGCCGATCGCCGACCGTGTTCCTTTTTCTGGATTAGAAGAGGAGCCCAAATCCCACGAGATAGCAACCATCACCCACCTGAAGAAGTCAGAGATAGAGGAGAATATGACTACGAAAGGGGGAATCCGGGGTTTGCCGGTGCAGTTTCTGTTGAAGAAAGCTCGTTACTTTGCTGATACAAAGGATACTGTTGCCTTCGAGGACGTGTTTGCTTTACTCGCATATGGCCTCTTCTTATTCCCTAACGTTGATAAATTTGTGGATATCAACGCCATCAGAATTTTCCTGATTGGAAATCCGGTCCCTACGCTGCTAGGGGACACGTATTACTCCATCCATCTTCGAAACTCTTATCAAGGAGGGATGATTATTTGTTATGTGTCGTTGCTGTATCAGTGGTACGTCTCGCATTTACCTGGGTCCGATGCTTTCTGAGATCTCGAGAAAGAACCGCGTTGGGCGCCAAAGATTATGGCTCTCACTCATTTCGATATTTACTGGTACAATCGAGTTTACCATGACGTGGAGATCATTGATAGCTGTGGTGCTTTTCCCAACGTACCTCTTCTTGGTACGAGGGGTGGAATCAACTACAACCCTGTTCTAGCGCGCCGTCAGTTCGGGTACCCGATGAGAGATAAGCCGAACAGTATCCATGTGAGTGGTTTCTTTCTTCAGGAAGGACAAGATCATCAGGCTGCTAAGAGGGAGATTGAAGGAGCTTGGCGCCATATCCACAAGAAAGGGAGAGATATGCTGGGACATAGAGGTGCCGTTTCTTTGGAACCTTACCTGCAGTGGGTCCGTGCTAGGGCTTGTGCTCTCAAGATGCCATATAAACTTGAGAAACCTTTATTCCCTGCCATCGCACCATCATCTGTTGTTATCCCTATCTCGGATGTAGGAGAATATCAAGGAAACCTGGCTAGGATGAAGTCCGAGAGGGATGCTTGGAAGGAAAAGTACCATATGTCTGAATATGAGAATCGAGTCTTGACTCGACAGCTGAAAGAAAAGAAGGAGTTGCTGCTTATTCAAGACGACCGATTCGTTGACCACGATGAGAAACTTCGTCAGAAGGATGCCTTACTGAAGAAGTATGCGAGTGAAAGGAAAAGAAAGATGGAGGGTTCGGTAAGCGCGGCTCTCGTTCCTAATCCGCAGGAAGAAATCATCGATCGACTGATAGCTGAAAAGAAGGATATGGAAGACTTTTACAAAGAAAAGATCAAGAAGCTCCGATTACAGCTGGTGTTTGGTCCGTCATCTGAGGATTCCGAGTGAGCTTTAGCTTTTAGTTTATTTTATTGATGTCATTTTGTAAAACTATGTAAAAGAGCTTCATGCTCCGAAGTTGTAATTTATTGTTTTATTAAGAGCTTCATGCTCCGAAGTTGTAATTTATTGTTTTATTAAGGGCTTCATGCTCCGAAGTTGTAATTTATTGTTTTATTTTGGGCTTCATGCTCCAAAGTTGTAATTTACTGCTTTCATATTTTAAAATTGTAATTTATCACTTTATTATGGTTTTCATGTTTCGAAGTTGTAATTTATTGCTTTCATTATCGGATTTTTTATCCCAAGGTTGTAATTTACTGTTCCAAATTGTAAGTTGTAATTTATCGCTTTCGATTAATGGATTGAGTTTTTGTTGTTCCAAATTCCTTTACCACTGATGTATGCAAAATTATTAAAGTTCCTTGAAAAAAACTTTCAAAATGAGTCATCATTTGCATCGCTATCATGCATCATTTCACTTTCCACCTCACATGTTTTCTAGAGTCTCATCCTTGTTCTTTTTCCACCGAAGGTTGTCAAGCTGTCTCACCGATACGACACTCGGGCCAATCGTCAGAGGAAAATGGAAGATTTGGAACAGGAAAATCATGAGCTTCGTGGGGAAGTTGCTACACTTCGTGTTGAGATGGAAAAGTTAACTGCGTTAGTTGAAAGTTTGGAGGCTGTTCAGAATCAGCCATCGACTACGGCTGCCGAGATTCAGACTTCAACTCCAGTGGTTTCCGAGATTGTCACAGTTCCTGCCTCCGTAACTCAAATCAACTCTCCACTTCAACATTAGATGCCGAAAGGTTTTCCGTGGGGAATGCCTTACAACTTTGTGCCAGAAGGGTATCAACCTGCCGTACAACCTCTATTTCAACCTGCATTGTCTCTTCCTCAACCAGAGACAACTGCCATGCCGCCAGTAATTCCGTCTGTAACACCTTTTCCGCAACCAATTATGACAACTGTTGCTCCTGTGGTCCACTCCGTGCCATACTTGAATGAACCAATTTATCCTGCCGAGCCCGCTGAAAGTTTGGGTCTTTTTGATAGAATGGAAGAACTTCAGGATCAGTTCCAGGAAATGCAGAAGGAGCTTAGAGCATTGAAAGGGAAGGATTTGTTTGGGAAGAGTACGCATGACCTTTGTTTAGTTCCGAATGTCAAGATTCCAGCGAAATTCAAAGTGCCAGACTTTGAGAGATATAAGGGTGATTCGTGTCCTAGAAGTCATTTGACAATGTACGTGAGGAAGATGTCTACGTACTCTGATGATCATGATTTGTTGATTCATTATTTTCAAGACAGTTTGATGGGTGCTGCTCTAAAGTGGTATATGGGTTTAGACAGCATTCGAATCCGCAACTTTAACGACCTTAGTGAAGCCTTTGTCCATCAGTAAAAGTACAACGTTGACATGGCGCCGAACAGGGATCAACTCCGGGCGATGTCGCAAAGAGACCGAGAATCTTTTAAGGAATACGCCCAGAGGTGGCATGAAATTGCTGCTCAAATCTATCCACCTCTTGAGGAGAAAGAGATGACTAAGATATTTTTGAAGACTTTAGGGTCCTTTTACTATGAAAGAATGATAGCCAGCGCACCCAGCGACTTCACCGAAATGGTAAGCATGGGCATGCGATTAGAGGAAGGGATTCGCGAAGGGCGTTTGGTTAAAGAAGGGAGTCCGTCTAGCAGTGCGAAGAAGTTTGGAAGTGTTTTCCCAAAAAGAAAAGAGCAGGATGTCAGTGCTTTGTTTCCAGGTAGGCCTATGAGAGGTTACTCTCACGTTGCGGCAGTCACTCCGGCTGTCCGCCCAACTTTGATGACCCCAGCTCATCAAATTCCACCAACTCAACCACGGCCATTTCAGCAGCAGCCTCGACAACAGGCTTATCCGTTCAACAATCAGAGCCGTTCGCCCAGAAAACCGCAGTTCGATGCCATTCCTATGACGTATACTGAATTGTTCCCTGCTCTCATCAGAAAGAATCTCATCACAACAAAGCCTCCTCCTGTCGCACCGAACAGTGCTTCTCCGTGGTACAAGGCGGATCAATTCTGTGAATATCATCAAGGGTCGTCGGGGCACAACCTTGAGAATTGCTTTGCTCTGAAGGCGGACGTACAGAGATTAATTAAGAATGGCATCTTGTCTTTTAAGGATGTTAATCCAAATGTTAGAGATAATCCTTTGCCTCGACATGGGGCAGCTTCAGTGAATATGGTGGAAGGTTGTCCGGGGAAGTTTCGGGTTTTTCAAGTCGAGCACATAAGAGAATCATTGATCAGGTTACACCAGAGTTTGAGAAGACTTGCCTTTGTTAGGCACCAGCATGATTATGACATTTGTGAGTTTTGTTCAAGAGAGGATGATTGTCCTATTGTGAAGGAGGATATTCAGAAGTTGCTAGATCAGAGAATTATCACTATTACCTATGACCGAAATCCGGAAGATGAAGTGAATGTTATCACACCACAATTCAATTTTCCAGAATCAGTAGAGATTGCTTATAACAGTCAAACTGCGTCTGTTGATCCTTTGATTATTTACCCACCTGGCCCTGTGCCTTACAGCTCAGACCAAGCTGTGTCGTACAAGTATAACGCCACAATGATTGAGAATGGGGTAGAAGTCCCCATACCAACCAGACCGTCTTTTGTTAACATTGCCGATGTGAGTAGAGTTACAAGAAGTGGGCGTGTTTTTGCAGCAGTACCGTCGAGGAGACCAGAAGTTCAAGTTAGGAGGCCCATACCGGCGGAGATTCCAGTAAGAAATGTTGAACCAAGGGTTGAGATAGGCCGATCCAGTGAACCTACCCCTCACCCTGAAGAGGATGAGATCCTAAAGCTTATCAAAAGGAGTGAGTATAAGATTGTGGACCAGCTTTTGCAAACACCTTCCCAGATTTCCTTGCTTGCCTTATTGAGAGATTCTGGTGCACATAGAGAAGCCTTGATGAAGGTCTTGGACCAGGCGTTCGTGGACCATGATGTGACAGTTGATCAGTTTGATGGGATTGTGGGAAATATAACTTCGTGTAACAATCTGGGTTTCAGTGATGAAGAACTCCCGGAGGAGGGGAGAAACCATAATATGGCTTTGCATATTTCAGTAAGTTGTGGAAACGATACCTTATCAAGTGTGTTGGTGGATACAGGCTCGTTGTTGAATGTGATGCCCAAGACTACGCTGTCTCGGCTTTCATATCCAGGTGCTCCTATGAGGCCTAGTGGAGTAATTGTTAAAGCATTTGATGGTTCCAGGAAGACAGTTATTGGTGAAGTGGACCTTCCCATAGTGATTGGTCCCCATACTTTTCAAATCACTTTCCAAGTGATGGACATCCGTGCTGCCTACAGTTGTTTATTGGGTCGTCCCTGGATCCATGATGCCGGGGCAGTCACCTCTACGCTCCATCAGAGACTAAAGTTTGTAAGACATGGGAAGCTAGTGATGATTGGGGGAGAGCAGGCTATGGTGGTAAGCCATTTATCATCGTTTTCTTTTATTGATGCTGACGAGGACGTGGGGACCCAATTCCAGGGTCTATCTGTTGCTAAGAATACAGCGAAGAAGCAAGGAGCATCCATCTCTTCTTTTGAGGATGCGCGGCGAGTGGTGGAAAGTGGTTCGGCCGAAGGATGGGGCCAGGTGTTGACATTACCCGAGAACAAGTCTGGGGAAGGTCTGGGTTTTCATCCAATATCTGCAAGGGTCAAGAAGGAGGTGGTTGTTCGTCCGATTCAAGAGGTTTTCCGAAGTGCAGGGTTTGTACATCCTGAGGTTGATGCTATCATAGATGATGATTCCGAGGAGGATTTGCCCGTGTTTGTGACGCCTGGATTGGCTTGCCAAAACTGGATAGCTGTTGATGTTCCTGTGGTTATGCACATTTCCGAGTAATGTTTTGTTTATTTTCCTTTGAAAAAATTCGCTCTGCCCAAGGCGAAACGTATTTTGTGTCGGGCTATGAAAATAACTCCTTTTGCTCTGCCCAAGGCAAAAGAGAAATGTCTGGGCTTTTTGTTTCAAGTATTTCCTTTTAATGAATAAAAATGTTATTTTGTCCACTGCTGTTTTATTTTTCACTTTTTCTGGGAAATAGCAATGAAAATTAATTAATAACCTTTTGTTTTATTTGCACAAATCGATTTCTAAAATAAAGCATAATCATATGTGCAGATTAGTCCATGACTTAACCATCGAAAACAATGATCCTATGCCCTCTCCCAACTTTGAATTCCCTGTATTCAGAGCCGAAGAAGAGGATGATGAAGAGGTTCTTGTTGAGATTTCCCGTTTGCTTGAGCATGATGAGAAGGTTATTCAACCATTTGAAGAACCTGTAGAGTTGGTCAACTTGGGTGATGAAGAAGATAGAAAGGAAGTCAAAGTCGGAGCATTGCTTATCCCGGAAGTTAAGGAGAAGATGTTGGAGCTTCTCAGAAAGTATGTTGACGTGTTTGCTTGGTCCTACCAAGATATGCCAGGGTTGGACAATGACATTGTGGAGCATCGTTTACCGTTGAGACCTGAGTGTCCGCCGATCAAGCAGAAATTGAGAAGGACTCGTCCCGACATGGCTGACAAGATTAGGGAGGAGGTTCAAAAACAGATCAATGCAGGTTTCCTTGTTACGTCGGTCTATCCTCAGTGGTTAGCCAACATCGTGCCTGTTGCTAAGAAAGACGACAAAGTTCGGATGTGTGTAGACTACAGAGATCTGAATAGAGCTAGTCCGAAGGATGATTTCCCATTACCTCATATTGACGTATTGGTCGACAGTACCGCCAAGTTCAAAGTCTTTTCTTTCATGGATGGTTTTTCTGGTTACAATCAAATCAAGATGGCACCAGAAGATATGGAGAAGACAGCTTTCATTACACCTTAGGGAACATTTTGTTATCGGGTTATGCCGTTTGGTTTGAGGAACGCTGGTGCAACATACCAAAGGGCCATGACTGCTTTGTTCCATGACATGATGCATAAAGAGATAGAAGTGTACGTAGATGATATGATTGCCAAATCACAAACTGAGGAAGATCACTTGGAACATTTATTGAAGTTATTCCAGCGTTTGAGAAAGTATAAACTCCGTCTGAATCCCAACAAGTGCACTTTTGGTGTTCGTTCTGGAAGACTTCTGGGTTTCATTGTCAGTTAGAAAGCTATTGAGGTAGATCCTGATAAAGTTAAAGCTATTCGGGAAATGCCCGCACCCAAGACGGAAAAGCAAGTAAGAGGATTCCTTGGGAGACTGAACTATATTTCTAGATTTATATCTCATATGACTGCTACCTGTGGGCCGATTTTCAAGCTTCTCCGAAAGAACCAAGGATGTGTGTGGACAGAAGATTGTAAAAGAGCTTTTGATAGCATCAAAGAATATTTGCTTGAACCTCCCATTCTAATTCCTCCGGTGGAAGGAAGACCGTTGATTATGTACTTGACTATATTGGAAGATTCCATGGGATGTGTGCTTGGTCAACAAGACGAGACTGGAAGAAAGGAACATGCTGTATATTATTTGAGTAAGAAATTCACAGACTGTGAGTCTCGGTACTCATTGCTTGAGAAAACCTGTTGTGCTTTAGCCTGGGCTGCTCGCCGTCTACGCCAGTATAGGATTAATCACACTACTTGGTTGATCTCCAAAATGGATCCGATCAAGTATATCTTTGAGAAGCCCGCCTTATCTGGAAGAATAGCCCGTTGGCAGATGTTGTTATCTGAATATGACATTGAGTACCACACTCAGAAAGCGATCAAAGGGAGTATTTTAGCCGATCATTTGGCTCACCAACCAATTGAAGATTATCAATCCATCAAGTTTGATTTCCCAGATGAAGATGTTATGTACTTGAAAGCTAAAGACTGTGAAGAGCCGTTACCTGAAGAAGGACCTGATCCTGAATCCCGTTGGGGTTTGATATTTGACGGAGCTGTGAACTCTTATGGAAATGGAATTGGGGAAATCATCGTCACTCCCCGAGGCACTCATATCCCATTCACGGCGAGATTGAAGTTTGACTGCACGAACAACATGGCGGAATATGAGGCATGTATTTTGGGTCTCGAAGAAGCAGTGGATCTAAGGATTAAGATTCTTGATATTTATGGAGATTCGGCACTGGTGATTAATCAAATCAAAGGAGAATGGGAGACCCGTCATCCTGGTTTGATCCCTTACAGAGACTATGCTAGAAGATTGTTAACTTTCTTCAACAAAGTGGAATTACATCATATCCCTAGAGATGAGAATCAAATGGCTGATGCTTTAGCTACTTTGTCTTCAATGTTTCAAGTGAATGATTGGAACAACGTGCCTACAATCCGAGTTATGCGCCTCGACAGACCTGCTCATGTGTTCTCAGTAGAAGAGGTTACCGACGACAAACCGTGGTTCTATGACATTAAACGTGTTCTTCAAACTCAAGAGTACCCGCCTGGGGCATCCAATAAAGATAGGAAGACGTTGAGAAGATTAGCAAGCAGTTTCTTCCTCAATGAAGAAGTTTTGTATAAGAGGAATTACGACATGGTCTTGCTCAGATGTGTCGACAGACGTGAAGCAGACATGCTGATGCAAGAACTACATGAAGGTTCTTTTGGCACTCATGCCAACGTACATGCAATGGCTAGAAAGATGTTGAGAGCTGGTTAATATTGGATGACAATGGAATCTGATTGCTTCAAATATGTGAAGAAATGTCATAAATGCCAGATTTATGCGGACAAGATACATGTGCCACCGACCCTCCTTAACGTTATCTCTTCACCTTGGCCTTTCTCTATGTCGGGCATTGATATGATTGGAATGATTGAACCCAGAGCTTCAAATGGTCATCGTTTCATCTTGGTAGCGATTGATTATTTTACTAAATGGGTGGAAGCAGCATCTTATGCTAATGTAACCAGACAGGTGGTAGTCAGATTTATCAAGAATCAGATCATTTGTCGATACGGTATCCCGAGCAAGATCATCACTGATAATGGTTCGAATTTGAATAACAAGATGATGAGAGAGCTTTGTGAAGAGTTCAAGATCGAACATCATAATTCTTCTCCTTACAGACCGAAGATGAATGGGGATGTTGAAGCTGCTAACAAGAACATCAAGAAGATTGTCCAGAAGATGGTAGTGACTTATAAGGATTGGCATGAAATGCTTCCGTTTGCTTTACACGGGTACCGTACTTCAGTTCGAACATCAACAGGTGCAACTCCATTTTCCATAGTTTATGGTATGGAAATTGTACTCCCCGTGGAAGTTGAGATTCCGTCTCTGAGAGTGTTGATGGAAGCTAAACTTTCTGAGGCTGAATGGTGTCAAAGTAGATATGATCAGTTGAATTTAATCGAAGAAAAGAGATTGACAGCGTTGTGTCACGGTCAGTTGTATCAGCAGAGGATGAAGAAGGCTTTTAATAAGAAGGTTCGACCGCGCGAGTTCAGAGAAGGTGACCTTGTGCTCAAGAAGATATTATCTTTCCAACCTGATTCTAGGGGCAAGTGGGCTCCGAATTACGAAGGACCGTATGTCGTTAAGAAAGTCTTCTCTGGAGGTGCCATGATTCTCACCAATATGGACAGTGAAGAACTCCCGCGTCCCTTGAACGCCGATGCAGTCAAGAAGTATTTCGCTTAGGCAAATTTCTGGTCAAATCAGTCTTGGCATCTGAGCACATTCTGGAATTCAAAGTTGTTAGGGAGAATAGTGATCATTGTTTTTGTATGACCTTTTATTTCATGTACTATTTCCCCAAGCTTTTGTAAACCGTTGGAGTTGCATTGTTAGCGAACTACCATCTTATTAATGAAATTTGAGCATTTACCTGTTGTGGGCAAAATTTTAATTTTATGGAAATACTTGAAACAAATTTACTTAAAATGTTCTTATTTTAAAAAAAAATGTGTCGTGGATAACGAAAGGAATATTAACAGTTTGTTCCAAGGATGGTCAAGCCATGAAATGCAAAGCAGTACAGTAGTTTATCCTTGCATGATGAACATGTTTTATTTCAATTTGTTATGAGGGGTTGGTTGTGTTAAGTTTGTGTTTTTTTTTTCGGGGTACTAAGTTTGGTGACTCCCCAGCTGTCCCAGTTAAGCTTTGTTTTGGCTATCTCTATTTGGGCGATTTCTGAAGTCTGGTACACTTTGTCTCATACCGTGGTCGATTGGTGTTAGAAGATTGGATTTGGATGTTTTTCTCCTCAGAAGACTTGAGCCTTGTAGCGTGATACTCTCCGACATTGCTTTGTGTTTCCAGTTCCGTTTATCTTCCGTCTTTTTCAAGATTGGCCGAGTATCTATTTTGCTGTGACATCTTATTATTTCCAAGATATTCCATCTGTCTGTTTTGTCAGCATAACATTCATTTACTCATTTACACTTATATCAGCATGCATATCCACATTTGCCGTTGATTTTGGGTCGTACTTTGTTTATTCAAATAACGTACATATGTTCTTTCCAGGTAGAAAGTTAGCTTAGGCAGAAAATGTGTTTTTTTCTAAATTCCCCAACGGAGCTAACCCTCGTGGTTGATTTTGATTCAGCTTACCTTGTCCATTTCTGAATTAAGATGAATTCCCCAATCGAGTTACTTTCTCATCGGGTGGAGTCTTGTTTGACTGTTTTCTCTTTGGTTTATTCCTAGATGAAGTTGTTGCCTCTTGCGTAGGCTATCTCTTTGATTTTCCCCAGTGAAATCGCGACCCAGACAGTTGGTGCATTTATTTTGCACGTTAAAGTATATGATCTCCTCGGGAAGGATTGATTCAGGGTTCTCTCTGACGAGGATTTTATTCTGTGCCAATATCATCGCAATTTCCTTCTGTTTGTTTTTGGGAAAACGATAAGCGGCATCTCTTCATGAGCAACTTGTACGTTATAGACACCGTTGGAAAACGACAAGCGGCAGCTCTTCATGAGCAACTTGTACGTTACTTTTTGAAAGCGCCGAGCAGCAGTTCTTCATGAGCTACTAGTGCGTCATTTACTTTTTGAAAGCGCCGAGCAGCAGTTCTTCACGAGCTACTAATGCGTTGTTTACTTTTGAAAGCGCCGAGCAGCAGTTCTTCACGAGCTACTAGTGCGTCATTTTATCTTTTCGAAAGCGACAAGCAGCAAACTCTTCATGAGTTACCAGTACGTTACTACTTTTCTGGAATACAACAAGCGGCGGCCTCTTTATTTGAGCAGCTTGTATGTTATCGGTATTTTCTTTGGACAACAACAAGCGGCAGCTTTTTTATTTGAGCAGCTTGTATGTTATCGGTATTTTCTTTGGACAACAACAAGCGGCAGCTTCTTTATTTGAGCAACTTGTATGTTATTGGTATTTTCTTTGGACAACAGCAAGTGGCAGTTTTCTTTATTTGAACAACTTTCGTATCTACAATCTTATTAATTCAGCATTAATGAGTATATCTCTGAAAATCTAGCAGAGAAGTCTGTTACGAATCTGTACCTCCAGAAGTCGGTAATCAGTTATCAGCAATTTGATACTCTCTGTCTATTATTTGACCTTGAGTTGTGAACTCACTGTTTTGGATCAATGATCTGTTATGGCCTATGCAAAATGCTCTCTTTGTTAGGGTTAGAGGTCGTACTCCCTCAATTTTATTCGCTGTCAGGAGTCTGTCGTTTGAAGTCGATAGCTTGTTTCCCCAGTAATGTATAATCCATGCCGCTGTGTTTTGTTGGTGTTCGATTCCCCCAACATTGTCTTGTTTCACACAATATCATTCTCTGTGAGTTCGATCGCTGCATTCATATCAAACATGACGACGTCATCTTAGGACAAAATTTGCGTAAGTTAAGTATTTAAGTACCTTCAATCTCGTCGAAACGAAGATTTCAATCTTCATATCTCCGGATAGAAGAAACTTAAATAGGGGCAGCTGTTGTACCCCAAATTTTGACCTAAGATATCGTCTCCTACCTGCATCATTACATTACAAGTGTTTTGATCCATCGATTTTAAAATTCATAACTTTTTTCAGGCCGAGAGCTATTTATGTTGAACATTAAATCATTTAATCGATTCGTGCTAAAATAATGTTTATTAATTATTTATTATCTTAAATTTAAATAATTGAAATTCGTTTTCGATTATTATGTAGTTTAAAGATGTATAGATAATAAAATAAACATTAGAGAAGAGGCGCATTAATTGTGCAGACAGTATTTATTTATTACTCACTATCTTAAATTTAAATAACTGGAATTCATTCTTAGTTATTACATAATTTAAAGGTTTATGAATAATATAATAAATATTCGGAAAAGTTTATTGGTCAATAATGATTATTTAATCATTTGTCATTCTAAGTTAAATAATTGAAACTCTATTTTAATTATTATAATTTAGAAAGTTATGGATGATGAATTAAATAATTGAGGCTATTAATTGATCAATGATAATTATTTATTTATCTGTTTATTATTCTGAATGTAGGTAGTTGAAATTCGTTTTCAATTATTATACGATTAAAGAATTGTAAACGATAAAATAAATAATTAGAGAGAAAGAAGAAATTAATTGGCGAATATTGGATTTTTATTCATTTTTTCTAATTGTACAATTATTATGTAAACATTGTATCTATTACAACAAAATTACAATAATAAATTTACAAAGCTAAAATGAAATAAAAGAATTAATCTAATATTCCTAATTCTAAAACTTCCGATCCAATGCGTTTTTGTCTGCTCACTTGATGTTACCTGCAAAATTAAAAGAGATTAGAATTCGAACAAATAATTAAAAAGCGAAATTATTTAAGGTTCATCATTAAAAGCAATGGCCGGAATCAGTTACTCTTTTTTTGCAAATCACGGGATTTCTCCCGGTTCACAAAAAAGAAAGGAATTTTTAAATGAATGCACAAGTTTATTTTTGTCCAAAAATTGCATGTTTTAAATTAATTGCATTTTTCAAAATCCAAATGCATATTTCAAAAAACATACAGCATACAAAGTCTCTGCATGATCTCAACATATGCAAGCAAATGCCAACGTAAACCTATGCCCACATAGTAGAAAACAAAACATAAGCCACTTTTGCATTAGAAGTCAAAAAATATGCAGTTTAACAACATATGCAAGCAATGTAATATTCCTTATTTTCATCATTTTCTGGCTATTTGCAATTTCAGAAAAGTACATCCTATCATATTTTTGTCAAAACTGTACTGAGAGAGAAAAAGAGAGGGAGAAGTGTGGGTTTTACAGGCTTGGCATAGGCAGGAAAAGAGATACAAGACAAACTGTAAAATATAGCCAGTAGAAATAAAAACATAAAAGAAGAATAGAAACAAATTGGAGATAGCAGTCTAGTGCAGAATGCCCAGGAAGAGGGAAAGTATTTCAAAATCTCCAGCCTGTAACGTAAACAAGGGGAAGGGAAAAACTGTTATAACATAACCAAAGAAATCACATATCAGAATCAGATATCCAAGCCTTCAAAAACTTAGAGAAAAAATAGTTATCAAAAAAACACACAAAAGCTAACAGAACTTGCATAACCATTCCGTTACTGTCAAAACCATAAAAAAATCTATGGCCTAAACCTTGCAAAACTGTTTTAAACCCTCAAGCCAACATCACCACCCTTTCTACTGTCCAACCAACAAAACTAGTAACCACAGCATAACCTGCTAAACCAGCTTTCAAACCATCATTCACCATGGCCTAAAAAACCAATAGTTTCTAAACCATTAACTTGATTGAGCTATTAAGCCAATATCACAAAAATGCCTACTGTCCAAACCAATAGCATAGCATAAACACCATAAAAACCTGCGTACAACCAAGAGACCTTGGCAAAAAACCAGTAAAACCTGTATAGGACCTAAACCAACTTCCAAACCCAAGCTACAGTAAAGCCTCAAAAAACATTATCATAGGCCATTGAATACAGCACAGTACCAGAAGAAGAAAAAGAGAAAGATCGAAGCATACAGTATCAGCAAGAAGAAGAAGAAAATCACGTAAATACCAGTCACCGAAGCGAGCTCGTGACCTTCCTCTCCTCGCCGCC
This sequence comes from Vicia faba, assembly GCA_948472305.1. Lineage (NCBI taxonomy): Eukaryota > Viridiplantae > Streptophyta > Magnoliopsida > Fabales > Fabaceae > Vicia > Vicia faba. The sequence continues at coordinate 172,873,418 of OX451740.1, read as the reverse complement.
TGGCCTCCTTCGCTCCTGACTTCCTCCTCCATCTCCGCTTAGGTAACGATGCCCTTTCCCTTTTTACTTCTTTGGTACCTCAATCAAACAATAAAAATCAAACGATAAGAATCAAAACGGTAAGAATCGAAATCAGAATCATCACATGCAAAACGAACTAAGCTTTAACGAATCGAAACGTTTTCATACCGTGAACCCATCGCGCCTTGGCTTGCGTCGGAGGGAAGAGGAGTTTGGAGCGGGTGGCCATGGCAAGAAGAGATAGCGAAACTCAGAGGCAAGTATGGAGAAGAAGATGCGAAGATGACAAAGAGAAGAGAGATGCGCCGTTCTGCCTAGCAGAACCCTAATCCCCATTATGTTAAACAAAACTAACCCTAAGCATTTTGTAAAACATATGGGCCTCACCCCATTTCTCCAGCTTAAGCCCACGCGTTTTTGTTCCTGCACCCCCCCACTTTGGATTCTGCATGGGCCTTCAAACCATCTAGCCCATATACCTTTCTTGCTTATTTTGACACACTTTTTTTCACTTTCTTTTTATTCTCTCTAATCTTTTTTTAGAATTATTATTTATGTTAATTAATTGATAAGTATAATAAAAAAAAAACAAAAGATATGTCTAACTAGGTTTTTTATTAATTAGTTTGACCTCTTAGTTTAATTTTGGATTTAATTTAAGAGTTTTAATTTTATTTCATTAAGGTAAATTATTAACTTTTAATTTAATTTAGAACCCCTTAATCTTTTAAATAAGTATTTTTATACATAAAAAATATAGAATTTAAGAATGTAGACATTTTATTTGTTCTAATTAATTCTCCTATTACATCGTTATTAAACAAAAACTCTAAAACATATAAAATAGAAAAAACTTAAAAAATATTTTATTAATTCATTTTCTTGCTTTATTAATATTAATATCAAAATATATCAAAAAAAACTTAATGACTTAAAACTAAAAAACATTACGTCCTCGTTAAATAATTCTCTTGCTTTTTATCCCTATCACAATGCGTAAAAGGTAAAAAAAAATACTTTCTTTTCGTTAATATAAAGCCAAAATCATAAAAATACATTATTCGCATCATTTAGTCTATCATTTAAATTGTCGTTATTTAATCATTATTCGCATATTTTGTCCGTGTATTTATTTATTTGTTTATTCTGTTTATGCTTAAATCCAAAGGAAAAAACAGTAAATTTGTTGACTTCATGTCCTCAAGTCTAACTGCGCGAACTTTCGCATTTCATTAAAACGTAGGATAATTTTCCCTCAAATATTCACCCTTTTCAAATTTATGCCCTTTAAGCAAAAACTTCAACATTAGGTCGTCGTAACTTCAAAAACCCGCCCGTATCCTGTTTCGGCCAAAACGATTTATTTTCAATCAAGCAATCAATTTTAAATAAAACAGATATTTCAAAAGGTTCCTATAGAGTACTATAGATGCATTGGGTGCTAGTACCTTCCCATTGTATAACCAACCCCCGAACCATAAGATCTCTTTTCAAAAAAAACGCTTTGTATTTTATTATTATTTACATTGCATATTTAGGGTTTTATTTCGCTCTTTTCCCTTTTCCTTTGGAAACAATAAAGCGCGGTGGCGACTCTTGCTTTTGTGAGACGAATTAATCAATAATTCGATCTCCAATTTACCCCGCTACATTTTTTTATCGCTACACCTTCCTCAGTCGGAGATTTGGAAATCATATCATCAATAGAGACCTCAATCTCTTTGTGTATCATATCATGTAATAGGGTTGTCACAACCCTCTGATACATTGCACCAGTGTTCTTCAACCCGAAGGGTATCACTCTGTAACAAAATGTTCCCCAGGGTGTGATAAACGTTGTTTTTTCAATGTCCTCAAGAGCCATTTTAATTTGATTATCTTTAAAATCCATCCATGAGCGAGAAAACTTTGAATTTTGTTGTGATGTCTACCAACATATCAATATGTAGCAATGTAAAATCATCTTTAGGACTAGCTTTATTCAGATCTCTATAATCAATGCACATGATGTCAAAAGATAACCGACATCAATATGTTTCAAGATCTCCTCCTTAATTTTAACTGCCATGTCAGGATGAGTCCTTCTCAACTTTTGTTTGATAGGTGGACATTCGGGCTTTAATGATAAACGATTCTCCACAATATCAATATCTAACCCAGGCATATCTTGATATGACCAAGCAAAGATATCCACATACACTTTCAACAACTCAATCAAACCGCTCTTTACACCGGGATGAATACGTGCCCATATCTTGACATCCTTCAAATCCTCTTTAGAACCCAAATTAATAGTATCCAACGGCTCTTTATACGACTGAATGATATTCTCCTTGCTCTTAAGCAACCTAGAAACTTCTTCTAGAATTTCATCAGACTCTTCCTCTTCGGCCACATACACAGGATATTCAAAGTTGGGAGAGGGTGCAGGGTCATTGTTTTCAATGGGGTTTTTAATTAATCTGCACATATGATTATGCTTGATTTTAGAAAGTGATAAATGCAACAAGTGATTATGCAGATTTATTTACAGATATTCATTTATTTTGAAAGGGTTTTTTCTGATTACCATTTTCCAAGAAGAAGTAGAAAATAAAACATAATTTGGAAATTATAAGCAAATTTCATTAATGATTTTAAAATTCAAAATAAAGAATGCACCCATACAATATCACTTTCACCTTGGGCAGAGTGAGGCGATTTTTAAAAAAAAGAAACTACAAATTACTTCGATAAGTGAATGCAGTCGGGAACATCAGTAGTGATCCAATTCTGAACTCTCACTCTACGCGTCACAAAGTTCGGCATTTCCTTCTCGGGTTCATCTTTAATAATAGCATCAACCTTTGGATGAGTTAGATAGAGATAACCTGCACTGTGGAAGATGTCTTATATGGACAGAAAGAAGATTTCAACTTCACCACTTCATCCTTATCCTTCTTCAGGGAGAATCACAAACCTGTCATGTTCTTATTTACTGGTGGATCAATGACCTGACCCTACACACTGCTAGGACCTTTCTGAACTACTTGTTGCACATCTATGAAGGAGGAAATGAAATATTCACCCTTCTTTATATTATCAATATAAAACTCTTGGAACTGATTTCCAACAACAGTTTCATCATCTTCTACAACACTGAAAGAAGACAAATGGGATACCAGCAAAGCCTGTTCACCATTCACAATTACCACTTTTCCTTCACGAAAAAACTTCAATTTATGATGAAAGGTGGATGTAACAGCTCCCGCCACATGAATCCAAGGTCTTCCCAACAAGCCACTATAGGATGGGAGGATATCCATGACCTGAAAGGTAATCTGGAACATGCGTGGACCTATGTATATTGGCAAGTCCACTTCTCCAATGACAGATTTCTTTGTACCGTCTAATTCTTTTACTATAATACCACTATAGAGTATTAGAGTTCCTTGATATTTGAATGTAGACAAAGTACTCTTTGGTATCATATTCAAAGCAGAGTCATTGTCTATCAATACATTAAATAAGGCATCATTTTTGCAGTTCAAGAATATGTGCAAAGCCATATTATGATTTCTTCCCTCATTAGGAAGTTCATCATCACCAAAACTTTAATCATTGCAAGCCATGATATTTCCCACAACACCATTAAACTAATCAATCGACACGTCCTGCTCAACGAAAGCTTGGTCCAAGACCCTCAATGAAAGGTGCATAATTTATTAATAAGTGCTAGAATGGAGATTTTGGATGGAGTTTGCAGCAATTGATCAACAATTTTATAGTCACCCATCTTGATGATTTTCAAAATATCGTGAACATCTTTTTCTAAAGTAGAGCCACTAGTTTTCCCTTCTACCTTCTTGGGTTCAGCACTAGCTTCACTAATCTTCTTACTAGAATCAAAATTATTTTGAAAAGTCGGAGCAAACACCCGACCACTCCGGGTCACATGACTTGATTCAACAATGTTTTCCACACAAGAAAAATGTTGAATAGGCACCGCCTTGCCATCTTCCAGAATAGTTGCATTATATTTGTAGGGTATTGTACAACCTTATCAGACTCGTACGGAACTAGACTGGGTAAACAGATAACCAAGGGACTTACAACAAGCTTACCACTATATGAAATTTCCACGGGAGTAGGAATGTCAAAATATGGCACTATAACATTCACCTCAACCTCTTCATCTCTTCCTTTGTAAATAATAGTTTCAATCTCTGTATTAGACACATCCTCAATTATCGGCAAGGAAACACATGACAATTCTGCATCTCTTTTTCTATCAACAAGAATGGCTATTGCTCCCTCTTTAAACAAACATACGCCGTTTACTATCTGGAGATCACCCCTCAAAACAGCGCAACCCCATGGCTTCTTTACACATTCTAGACAACAACAGCTGAAATCAATTAGTCCTTTTTTAACCCATTTTTCATGTATCTCCACAAAAGTTACAATATTGATCTCTTCAATCATTGGTTCTTTAGCATACCTAGCATAGTCTTTAGCAGGAATTATTTTATCAACATAAATAGCCATAAATTTGTCAGAATAATATTTAATCATATTAACTTCTTCATACTCAACTCTTGGTCTGATGATATGTATAAGACCTTCATCCATCATCTCTTGGAGGTCACTTCTCATTTTATCACACCCACAAATATCTTGACTACATACACTATAAGCCACATGATCATGTTCTTAATAACTAAACTCACAGAGATCAACATGCATCTCTACCAAGTTACCTCTTATCAAGTTTACATAAAAAATTGTAAAATATTTGGGACAACCAGAAACCATGTTCACAATATTCCCACCTCCATGCTTAGGTAACGAATTAGATTTCACATTAGGACCTATATTCTTAAAAGACAGGATACCAGATATCACTAGCTTCTGGACTTCAGATTTCAATGGGTAACAATTTTTAATATTATGCCCAAGGGCTCCCTGATGGAAGGCACAATTCAGATCAGCTTTATATACCATGACAACTTTTCAGGTATGAAAGGAGGAGATCTAGTATGAACTAGATTCTTTTAGATCAGTGCAGGAAATAACTCAGTATAGCTCATCAGGATAGGATCAAAAGCTTCCCTTCTCGGATTTTCCCTTGGTTAGCCGGTTGTTAAATTCCCTGAGACTGGTAGGCAACAATAGTTGAAGTTGCACTAAAAACTGGGGTTATTGCAACAACATGTTGCTGGTGATGATGGTGTTTTTTTTCGTTCTCTACCTCCTTTTCCTTGAATAATGGCATTAGTTTCCCCTTCTTTCTTTCTAGAGAACCCATATGCATGATTTTTGGTGCCACTGGAACCTTCATCCTTCAATGAACGTCCTTCCCTAATGACTTCTTCTAAACATAAACCCATACCAACCATCTTAGTAAAGTCAGTAGGTGCACTGGATACCATCTTATCATATTAAAATGAACCAAGAGTTTTCAAGAAAACCCTAGTTATATCCTTTTCTTCCATTGGGGCACAACCTGGGCAGCAACTTCGGCCAATGTAGCACGTACTCTTTAAATGATTCTTTGTCTTTCTGAGTCATAACTCTCAACTGATCATGATCAGGAGCCATGTCCACATTATACTTATATTATCTTACAAAGGCCTTGCCAAATCATTGAAAGTGCAAATATTGGAACTATATAAACCCATGTACCACTTAAGTGTAACACTAGTCATACTATCTTGGAAAAAGTGAATTAACAAACGTTGGTAGTCTGTGTGAGTGAACATCCTTCTTAAATGCATCACCAAATGAGCACGAGGACAAGAGTTTCCCTTATATTTCTCAAAATCTGGGACCTTGAACTTAGCGGTACTTTCACATTGGTAACCAAACAGAGATCACTAACATTCTGCCCAAACAATTCTTTCCCCCAGTGAGCTTTCATCTCTTTATGAATCTCATTAAGCTGTTGATCTTTGAAATCATCCATTTTGTCATAAAAACCCAAGATTTTTCACTTGGCGCAACAACGACATGGTATATTTCATCGTTAACAATAAGAACAATGTGCATAACAGGCGGTGCAAAAACCATAACAGGATGAACAAGATGGGAAACTTGAGCATGTGGGTTATATCCTTCAGGCATGAAGTTCTTAGGCATTCCCCATGGATAACCATCAGGCGTCTTGACTTGAGGAGCAGAAACAACAGGAGTAGCAGAGACATGTACTGATAATATCTCAGAAATCATAATATTTTGTTGAGGTTGAACCATATGAGGAGAATGAGAATGAGATGGTGGTTGATTATGAGCAACCAACAGAGATTCCACCAAAGCAGTTAGATTATCCATACCGGTTCTCAAAGCAGTAATTTCTTTCATGAGTTCACGATTCTCTTGTTCCAAAATTTCCACTTTCTTCTTGGTGTTAGCCTGAGTGTTATAAGAGTGTGACAACTTGCTGACTGAATGATATAAAGGAAACATATAAGACACATGAGAAGAAACTTGAATACAAAAAATATGTGCAAAATGATGCATGATATGAAGTGCACATGATTTTTTTTTACTTATTTTAATTTTCAAGGAACTTTAAGAAACTGTAATATTGTAAGTAATATCTTTTCATTAATTATTTGGAAGTATTACAACTTTAGTACAAGTTTCAATAATCCTAAACACAAGAGAAGAAAAATAGAATCTAAAAGTCCTAAGGAGCCAATGCTGAAGAAGATCCCTCTACACGCTGACGCTTTCCTTTAAGCCTTATAAACTGATCCTTCAACTGCTTTTTTTCATTCACAAACTTGTCAGCGACTCCTTTCCATCCACCAAAAGAAGGAAAAATATGATAATGGTCTTACTCACTGGGACCTGGCTGAATACTAGAGGAAAATAATTTCTCTTAATTTTCCATCATCTCCATAGCATGTCACTCAAGAATCTCGATCAAATCACCTTTCCCCTTAAACTGTGCTGAGCGTGATACTTCTAGAGTCTGGTATTTATTCTTCCAAGCATGTTTCTCTTGCTGCATCCTGACTAAGGCAAGTTGAAGATCTTCAACATCATACAAAAGAGGAGGAGTAGGATCTACAAAAATGGCAGCTAAGGGTTATTGACAAGGATAAGGCATCTTCAACTGAATTTCCCTTGCTTGTAACCATCGAAGATGAGGATCCAAAGAAACAACACCTCTCGGTCCTATCTTTTCTCTTCCTTTCCAATGGATTTGATGCCAGGATTTAACAATATCTTCCTTGGATGTTTTGTTGTATCCTCCCTCCTTGAGAAAGAAGCCACTAACATGAATGTTACTTTGTGTATCTCTCATCAGATATCCAAGTTGATGACATGTAAGAACATCGTTATAGTTAATACCTCCCTTTGTACCAAAAAGAGGTACATTGGGAAAACTACAACAACTATCAATAATCTTCACTCCATTATAAGCTTGATTATACCAATCAATATCAGAGTGAGTAAGAGTCATAATCTTCTATAACCAACGCAACTTATTCTTGATATCCCAAAGAGCAGCAAATTAAGGTAAGTGAGAAATAAACCACTTGTATAATAACGGTGCACAACAGATAATCATCCCCTCTTGGTAAGACTTCCAAAGGAAATGGGAAAAGAGAGAATAAAACCCAAAATAAAAGAGACATCAAGGTAAGGGGGTTGGTTATGCAAAGGTAAGGTATTAGCACCCTAAACATCTACGGTACTCTGTAAGAATCTCTTTGAAAATCTGTGTATTTTGGATATAAAAAGAAATATTTACAAAATAGAAGGTGGGGATGAGAAACGAAAATGTTTGAATTAATTTTGATTTAGAAAAACTTCAATGAGCTTTGTGACTACGTACCACTAATGTGCAATGATGAAATCAAAACCATGTAGAAAGGAGAATTTGCATCATCTCAAACTGGAGGACATAGGTTGGATTTAAAATCAAGAAGACATCACTCAACACCCAAGTGAAAAATGTTTTACTTCACTACATGTTGTAGAAGTAAAGTAGCTTGCATCACTAAAAGATCAACAAGAGTCTAATCTTTGAGAAAAAAATTAAATTAAAAATCTAAATTGGAAAAATGGTTTGAATGAGTTAGTGAATTTTAGTATTTCAAAAAATGTCAGAGTATGATCAAATTGATTAAGGGTTTAATTAAGAAAAGAATTTTGAAAATGTATGGACCTAAGTCCACGTTTATTATGAAAGCGGTTCAAGTTTAAAAACAAGAAGAGTTTTGAAAAGGAGGGAAGAGATTTTGAAATTAAAGAAGATAGGAGGAGATAAAGAGACTATCCTAAAGCGCAAAGTAAAAAAGCTAGGGTAAGGAAAGGTCTAACCAACAAGAAGCCAACACTTGACATACAGAAGTCAATGTAGAATTCACACCATTTAGATTAAAAGCCAAGAAAGAATGATATCAAGTTAAAACCAAGCCTAAAATGAAATAAGACTCAGATGAAATAAGCCTTAGATGAAATAAGCCTCAAATAAATTAAGAATAAAGCAAAGTATTTATTTTTATTTCAAAGCTTAAATTTACCAAATGAAATTTCTTGAGTTCAAAATAACACATGCATATGAATAACTTGCAAACCAATGCCTTGGAGTAAACCCCAAGGAATTCAGATAAAAATTGTCTAGAGTAACATCTACATACATAGGAAATCCCAATCAAAATGCCTTAGATTAAATCTCAAGGACTTCAAACAAAGAAAAAAATAACTTGCACACAGGGAAATCAAACCAATGCTTTAGAGTAAACCCCCAAGGACTTCAGAATAACAACAAGGTACCAAGGTCTCAAAGTATCAAGGCAAGTCTTCTAATTCTGAGTCCAAGAGATCCATAACTCCAATATGCCAAGGATAGTAACCAATAGTCCAATCAAGAACCTTAAGTCTTTTAATGCTCAAGTTGATTATTAGGTGTCATCAAAAGAAAAAGAGATCAAGTGAGCAAAGATAAAAGATCACAAAGTAAATGCTCAAGTGAGCAAAAGGCAAATAGCATGAGATGTAAATGCTAAAGGTAAAAGTTCATAAAAGTAAAGACATAAAATAAATGAATAAAGTAAATTCATAAAGTAAAGTTAATTGTTAATGAGTTAGAAGTTAAAAGTTAATGGTCACAAATATGATCAATGATGATTGAATGATGATCTTGAACCAATAATAATGAAAACTCTTTAGAGGATTGATAAAATTAAAACCTCATAAGAATTTTCATAGGTATTGGACCTAATATAATAAATCAACCATACTTGGACTTAAAAACATAAAGTTTAAGCCACTGATGATCATTTTTTGAGTCGGGACAAATTTAGCCCTATTCTAAGCAGTCGTAAGTGGACTTATATAGAAGTCGAACCTATCTGAGGTCGATTAATAGCAATGTACATACCATACATGTTAAAGACATGGTAAAAACCGTGCTCCTAAAACATGCAACACAAGTAAAAATAAAAGGTGATCAAGATCTAGGTCATGGAAGATGATTTTTCAATTATCCATAAGCTTAGATGAACTTAAAGTTCAAATTCCTCATCCAAATTGATAAAGAAAAGAAAATAAAAGAAAGGGGATAAAGAAGACAAAATCCATGACAAATTATCAATGATGATTGAATTTTGAACCTTTGTCAAAGTTTATGAATACTTGTTAGAGGATTGATAAAATCAAAGTCTCCTAACAACAAGCTTCAAAGGTTTTGAACCAAATTCCAATAATCAGTTTGGGCCACTAATGATCATTCAAAGGGATGTAATCAACCTCAAAAAGAAAATAAAAATGAAATCAATTAGAAAAACAAATTTAAAATGGTTAATTAAATGGAATTAATCCATGAAATACACAAAGTGTATGAAACACCAAATCAACATGAAAATTACAACCAAAAGAAGCATGAACTTCAGAGAAGAAGGAACTACATTCTAACAATTTATTTGAGATGATTTCGTTCAGAAATCTACCTGAATGAAGTTCACTTCAACTGCCTCTGAAACTGAACTTCTATAGCTTGATTTTATGCACTAATGGTTTGGATTTTATAGTGATAAGTTTGTATGATGATCAAGAATGAAGAATCAGAAGAGATTTTTAAGAAATAAGGCTTGAAACAATGAAATCGATTTTCAAATTTCAAGCTTCGAAACTGACTTTGGTTGGGTGATTCTGGCTATCCAAACTTGAGGAAATGAATGGAATATGATCCTCTATTTATGTGAGAATGAATGGCGAGATCATACGTATGAAATAATGAAGATTGGAGGGAATTCGTGTGAAGCTCGAAGGCATGAGAAGTGTGACTCCATGTGCATCAAAACTCACTCAAACATTGTATTTCAATGCTTGAACAAGTTTTAGCAACTTCTTTAATCATGTTTAAGTGGAAAACTTGCATGAATTTGATCATTAGAAGTCACCTTATCCAATTTGTAATCTGACTTTGTTGGAAAACTCAATTTCAAAGGGTCATCTTCAAATCTATGGGGCAACTTGCTCATGAGGCTTTATGAAATCATTACTGTTGCATTTGAAACACCTTATAACAATGTTTACAATGTACAAAGAAATTTTTCATTTGGAAACTTGAGATGGAAGTTGTGTCAATTTGAAATTGTGATAAACTAACTGACTTTGATACTTAGAATTTTTTTATGTGTAGAGCTTCATAATAACCAATAACATTCTATAAATTTACATGGCCTTCCACTTAAAATTAGATCTTGATCATTGAAGATGAAATTAGGTAGACTCTTAAAATGGAACTATGGAATTGAGATCACTCAATAATCATAAAAAAATAAGAGAGTTATGGTTCTTGGAAGGTGATGGAAATTTCTTGACAAATCCACAAATGACCTATAATGTTTCATTGAATTCCATAACTTTCCACACATTTTTAGATCTTGATCTTTGATTAAAAGTTGTAATAGACATTCTAAATTTTATTGTGAAAAAGAATGAGCTCAAGGAGATAAGAATTGACCAAGTTATGATCTTTTGAAGTCAAGTCAAAGATTTCCATGGTTTCCTCCAAGGACTTGTAATATTTTCAAACTTTGATTATTTTATAAGCACAATTGGATCTTGTCATGTGAAGAGAAGTTGTTGTAAATGATGAGAAGAGTCCATAGCAAAAATAAACACATAAAAATATTGAAAATTGAGAGAGTTATACACTTGTAACCATATAATTAAGGACTTGTCCTAGTTAGGTCAAAGTAGTTGGATCAACTTTGAATCTCTTGAACTTTTATTGAAAATTAAGGCATTATGAATGACATCAAACCTTGAAATGACGTCATATTGAAGAACACTTGATGAGAAGGCTCACTTCTTGATGAAACTTGTCGAAGAAGATACGGAAATAAACACATGAACCTATTAGGTTTCTTGATGAATTCAACCACTAACTTTGAGTCAATCTTGACCAAATAAAGTTAAGAGAGCTGTCAAGCCAAAGAAATTTGATGCCATAATCATAGCCTTGAAGCTCAAGCTTTTAAAATTCACTGATTTACCAATTGACTGAGGATCAACCTTCAAAACCCTAGCATAATAGGTGAGAGAGATGCACTTGGATATACACCTACAATGTACAAAGTATAAAGAGGAAACATACATATTTTTGGATTTTGGTTGAGGGTTGGTAAACATAAAATACATATGTACAAGATATAGAATTAAAGGTTCTTGGTGATCCCTCAAGAGAAAACTTAGAAATAAGAGAGAGTAGAAGAGATAAACCAACCACATGTGTGATCTTGATGCATTGAGATGATATGAAATGATGGAAGATCTTAGGGGGAAAATTGGAGCATAAAACATGTTTCAACCTTTAACTTAGTCACAACCTTCTGACCAATACATAGTATCAAGACATGATTCATTTTTAGATAGTTTACGACTTCTAACGAATACATATTCTCAGATGCTTAGCTCATCAGAGCATTCTTCATGCATCATGATCTTGTCTTCTGATTGGTAGATGATAATATTTTTATAGCCAATTTATGATCTTATGATAGTTGATAAACTTGTCTATGAAAACCACTGAACTTTTGCAAAGTTCTTGAATCAAACATCAAACAAATGGTTAGTAGTAAAAGCATTATATCATGTCTAAGTTTGAGATTGTGTGAGTAAATACTATCAAAATCATATACTCTTTCTCCCCCTTTGTCAAAAATAAAAAAGATTTAAAAGACAAACTAAAATTTTCATTAAAACATAGGGATAAAGATACACTTGTTTTAGAAATAAAAGGAAAACTATTAAGTTCTTATACAAAGGGCTAAGGCTTCAAGCATCATCCTACTTGTCAAACTTTTCCATGAACTGCATCAATACATCAGACATCTTGTTGAACGAGGCCTCATGAGCAGCAACCCTTTCATCGTACTTATCCAAGCATTGGTGGATGAAATAATTATCATCTTTTTGTTTGTCCAAATCCGCCTTCAGCCTAGTTGTATGGTCTTCAACTTCCATAACTTGATTCCCCTTTGAACCAGAAGGTTGAACATCAATTGATGCCAAGATAAACCCATAAGCAGTAGTATCAACAACATATGAAGTACCAATGGAGACAACACCTTGTTGGTCAATTTCAGAAACCGGAACCTCTGGAGCAGGCATACACAGAGGAATTTAAGTAGTTTTAGATTTGAGTCATTCCATGTGTTTCCTGACAACTTCAAACAAACAGTAGGCTCACGTGATTATAGAATTAATATCAAACCATGTTATGAATTTGTCCCAAGCATTATCTATCATTTCTATATCCCTACTTGAAATAGATTTTCTTAAGACGGATCTTCATGAGTTACGAGCACAAAGTCCAAAATGATACATTATTCATCCAAGGGTGTGGGCCTAGTGTTAGTTCTAGCAAAATATACCAAAGGTTTTCCAAAATAAGGAGAAGGATCCCTATATGGAACAATAATGGTTTTCAAGATATCCTCTTCATTCATGAAGTCTTCAGGAATATCTTGAGCATCAGAGGTGTGATGTTAAGTTTGAGAAAAAGAAGGAGGATAATTTTGAAAAGGTGTGGTGTCAATCTCATCTTATTTTCCAAGAGAAGTGTTGGTTGGGAATACTAGAGATGGAGTTTCAAGGTTTCTTGTGATGGAGATGATGTGTTCAAGTGGATTGAGAGAGGATGCTTGAGGAAGATGTATGGTAATTTGATGGGAGAGGAATGATGATTATGTTTGATAAAGAGGTGTCTTCAAAGGAATTTATATTTTGTAGGTTTATAGGATTAGAAAAAATGTCTTCCAAAACATTTGGCTTTTTCTTGGAGGGAGAAAAATTTGTTTCAAACGAGGAAACAAATAATGGAATAGGTGGTGGAATTATGAAGGTGGATGGAGGAACAAATTAAGTAATCACAATATCAAACGATGCACGCATATTGAGAACAAATAGAGATGCTCTGACTATAGAAGAGGTAGACAATTTGGATGTTCTAGAAACCTTAGAAGGTCTAGACTTATCTTGACCATCAAATATTACCTGCTATCTTTTGATAATCTTCATCTTAAGGACTTTTGCAGGAGATTCTTCAATTTTGGGCTTTTGAGAGGATTTTCTCTTCTTCTTATAAAGAGAAACTCTTACAAAAGGTTTTGGATTGATCGCTGAATATCGATCAAGTAGATATTCAGGAAAATCTTTAATGCGATTTCTTCTGTTAATTACCTCAGACTCAATTGGTTATGAAGGTTCCACAACTGTCTCTTTAACTACCTTAACATTTTTCAGGGTTTTTCCATTGATGGTAGATCCTAAATTTACAATAATTTCTTCTTGATTTAAGGAATAAGCAAGATTACTTTTCAGAAGGATGTTTGAAATGATTCTTCCAAAAGGAATATGCTTCTTCTTATTGGGTCCTTTATCACTTGATTCAATGATAGTGTAATTCAGATGATTGAATAAAACTGCAGATAGGTTTATCCTTTCATTTGTGTGAATGACATGCAAAAGATACTTCTGGCCTGCATTAATGTAATATGAGGAGTGTGTTTCACAATGATGAGTGATGAAATCCAAAAAAACCTTGAACCAATCCCTAAGCATATCATGAAGAGATATGGGTTTCTATTCTTCATAACCTTCTTTGAATATGACTTCTTCTTTTTCAGAATTCATGAAATCATCAGTAGTCATGTTGATTAATTTGGATCTTATTCGGTCATGACTATATAGAATAAAAATATCTTCTTCTGTAATGAAGATCTTGTTTTAGTAGACACTTGTGAAATCATGTCCACTTATGGATACATAGGTATGTATCTAGAATTCCTTAACCAGGTCAATAAGTACTTGTTGCACCCCAAATTTTCCCTCTCATATCTCCCAAGACATTGCAAGAGAAATCTCCAAGTGGCTCAAGATTGCTCAAGAGTTGGACAGTCAAGTCATCTCCTAAGGCAATCAATCTCAAATTAGGGTTTTGTGTTGAATCAAGGTCCTTGCATCCAAATGACCTCCAGTGCTCCCCAATGTCCTAATATGTTCTCAAGATCATCCATGTCAAATTTCAAGCCTTGCAGAGGAAGTTTGGTCAGTCAATTGTCCAAGAGGTCCAAAAATTGACTATGCTAGGGCAAAAGTCAACCGTGACCTACAAATAGTCAAACTCAAGATTTTTTATCAACATTCTCATTTTAAAGGATATTTCATCATTTGATCAAGGGTTGATCATGACTCATCAAGGATTGCTCAAAATTCACCAAGACTCAAAAGTTTCTAAATTAGGGTTTTGCAGGAAAAGTGAACTCAACTTTTACCAAGCATAACTTTCTCATACTTTATGAGAAATGACCCATACAAATCTAATTTTGAAGAGGATTCAATTTCCTACAATCCATCTTCATACCCCAAGATCAAGAAATTCACTCACAAAAAGTTATAAATTTGGACATTATAGGTCATTTTTGAAAGCCAACAAAAACACCTTTTTTGCCAAAGCTTGTAACTTGAGCATGGAATATCAAAATGAGATGAGACCAAAAGGGTTGGTTGAAGGACATCTCAAGATTTCTAAAAAGTCTAAGAACACTTCCAAAAGTTCAAAAGTGAAGAAGTTATGCATTGTTGAAGTTGGGCATTTTTGCAAAATTGCCAAAAGTCAATTATCCCCAAAACTTCAAATTTTGTCAAAGGGGCCCATTCTTTTCCACTTGATTTGATCTTGTCACACTACACACGTGTCCTAGCTTCAGCCTCATGACAATTTATCAATTTTATTATTTAATTTGATTTTTTTAATGAATTATTGCATTTTAAATCATATAAAATCCAAACATTGATTATTGGATCTCCTTTTGGCTATTTCAGGACCTAATCATCATCATAAAGTGGATCAAATTTGTATCATGCATTACATGTGCAAAAAGATTGGATTTTGGACAAATTTGGAAGCTTTTCAATGGAGGATCAAATCAAATCTCCAAGCCATAATGCACAAAGATTCAGTCCATAAAACTTGACCTAATGCGTTGCTTTATACATATATAAGTGAAAGGCACGAGTTTGAAAGGTTAGAGGCTGCAAAATCACAAGAAGCAAACTTGAGAAAACTTGAAAAAAGCTTGAAACTGAAATCCTTCTTAGAGGCAATTTCAACACCAAATCTCAACGTGAATCAATTGCTGGACCTCCACTGAGTCAGAAGCAATCAAAAGCAAGCCACCACACCCTCTCAATCGCGCTGTATGTCCTTCACAAAACCGCCCTGTATTTGAAATCGCAACCTCTCATTCTGGAATTTTCTTGACAAATCATTGACCTATTCATGATCCTTGTGCAATTTCTAAACTTTCTGCATTATTTAATTGTGTTTATATGACCTGTAGTGCCATGCCCGAATCTAGGGTTCTTGGTTCTTGTTTTTGGGAATTTTGTTTGCAGGTGAAATTGACGCCATTGATGGACATAGGCATGTTTAGGAGGGAGAGACGAGCATGACTGTGGTTTTAGATTGAGTTTTCATGGCTTAGAATTGGTTTTAGGGTTGATCTAGGGATTCAACCGCATATATGAATTCGCAGGAAATATTACAGGGTCAAACGAGGAAGACGATGACGCGTCTCCCTCCTATTGGATAATTCAAATTTCGCACTTTATTTTTTATATTTTCTGGAATTTAATTATTTTTCCATATAATAATTGTTATCCAATGCACTAACGAATGAAGCATAGTGATGTAGTGGTAAGTGCGCTGTCCAGTGACTCACAAGACCTGGGTTAGAATCCCAGGTCCCCCAAATGCATTTGTGTTATTTTTCAACAGGTAATTCCATGCCTTTCCAAGTGCGCAGTGCATGATACTCCCTAATTCTAATGCCTGCTAGATGGCCCCAGGCCAGATCTGGTGGCCCATAATGAATGCCTACCATGAGCCAAAGTCAGCGCGTATGCATGGGAGTCCAAAAGTCAACCAGGCCTGCTTGTATTGGGCCACCAAAATTGCTAATCAACCCCCTGATCAGGCCCAAAACCCCCTTGGTTATTTCTATTTCTTTCTTTCTTTTTATTTTACTTATTTATTTGATTAATTATTTTTATTATTTAATTAACCAATTAAACTTTTTTCTCATAAAATCAAAAACCAAAATATATTTTATTTACTAAGTTTAATTTTTAGTATTTTATTTTTATTAATAAATAATTAACTTAATTAATTTAGTTTAATTAGAAAATAACTTTAATATCTTTTGCAAATAATTAAAATTAATTTAGATAATTAGGTTTTATTAACTTTGATTAATTTATTCTTATTTCTTTAAATATCAAAAATCCAAAAATTTTATTTTCATTAATTAATTAATTAATTTGTTCATTAATTTAATGCTTAACCTAATTTAATTTCTTCCATAAATTTAAAATAACCAAAAAAATGCTTTCTTTCAAAAAAGGGTCAAAACCCTAAAACAAGCGCCCGATTTAATTTTCCGCACGCGATCCATTTTATCATATTATTGTATCTGTTTCCCAGAATGTAATAGTTTAATAGGACTTTAAATACTTTTATCGCTTTATTTATTTTCCGCATCTTAATTTCAAGGGTTGCTTTTGGCGATGTAAATACCCGACGCCTTGTAATAGTTAGTTTTAATTTCCGCAATTTAATTTCCGCAACTTATAAACTGTTAGATGTTTGGTAATAGGGAATGCATGACAAGATTAAATGCTTAAACCTAAAATCAACATAGCTCACCCATGACATGTACAAAGACAAATTAACTGAAAACAACACACTCGCACATGCGCACTCTTAGGGTACACCTCACTTGGTTGCCTTCGAACGTGGTCATTGAGTATAAGAAGTTTTAGAGGTCGCCCTCTTGTCCAAAGATCATAGTTGCCTCAAAACGGTTGCCTCGGAAAAATGATCTAAGACATTAGGGTTACCGCTAAGGCATTCTAACATTGCTTTAGTGACCACACGTCCCTTAATAGAATTGACCCTTAAACTCCAACGACGATGCTACCTACTCATCAATAGTGGGATAGTATTTTATAAAGGACATTAGTACAGATTGATTCCTTTTTCGAGTAGGTAGATGGTTCTTAAGTACTTGCTCTCTCAAAAACAAAACAAAACTTTTCGCACTTACACCTTTCAAACAAAAGCTTCTTTCAAACCCACAAACACAAAGAAAAGCAAATTTTAAAACACTTTGAGCAAGTACCTAAGAGCCCGTGGATAACCACAAATAGAAAGGGTGCTAACACCTTCCCTTTCTATAATCTACCCCCCGAACCCAAGAAATATCTCAAAAAAGGAATTTTTTCTGTGCTTTTTTTCTTTCCTTGTTGGATAAAATAAAAGACGGTGGCGACTCTTGCTTACCGCGACATTTTGCGAAAACAAACGCAAAACGCAAACCAGCATTCCAAAAAACAGTCAGTTCTCTCCCATCGTATCACAATACTATCCATAAAGACCATCAAAGTAAACTGACCAACCTTGAGGAGAAATAACATATAGAAGATCACAACCATTACCAGCAAGTTTTTCGAAATCCACCAGGGCTTCAGAAAGAACAATCAATTCATTAACATGAGTGGATAGAAAAAAGTCGGAGACTTGCTCTTTTTGGGGATGATGAATTTGACTTTGAGTTTCAGCAAAATGTTATTGAGCAACCATTGTTAAAGATAAATAGATGCAAACATAAACTAGAGTGAAGTATTTTAGAGTTTTGAGAGAATTGGGGCTTGAAAAATGAAAGTGTAGGATAAGAGTAGCGTAAGTGTGTAAGGTGAAGGGAATGGGTTTTAAATATCCTTTGTAATGATGACTATTCTGGATTGGGCCAACAGCTAGGATGGGCCCAGTCTAACCCTTTCTTTCAGTAGAGTTCATACGTCCATGGCCAGAACCCCCCCTGCTCTCTGACGGGTAATAACGACCCTTTGCCCTCCCAAACCGGAACTGACCTAAGAGGATCTCCTTTTTCCACCAATAGCGTAACACTTTGCTTGTATCTCCTTTTTCCAACTCTTACTTGATCGTCATAGTGTCTTGCAGGTACAACCCCCTTTTTTCCTCCTCAACATCATAGCCCGACTGTAGATCATCATCCATCCACCTTGCAGGTTCTGATCAACTGGTAAGATCAGTGGTGTCGTCTGTGGGAAACTGCTCTCCTCTTCATTCTTTCCTCGAAACTCAAAGATCAAAGCAAAATTTCAATATTCCTTTCATTATTCATGGCCGACCATGATGATCTCCACCTGCTCGAAAAGGATATTATTTCCCCTGCACACAAAACCAACAGAAGCCAGGAACATCCTCACCTCGAGGACAAGCTAGGTTCCCGAGACGGCCAGACTGCATCTCCAGATTTAACTGACGCCCGACACAGCGACAACTAATTTTTTGACAAGGGAAATCCCAATAATCCTACCAAGGATCTTCCAGAGATCCTAAAACCAGTTCACATCCCTCTTAGCACCGACCCGACCATTGCAGCATTTCTCGCTGCTATCAATCATACCAACACCCTTATCCTGCAGCAGAACCAAAGGATAGGGGCCTGGGAGAAGAAGCGGTTGTGATGCGGTGGGAGAACTGACTTTAGGTTTTGCGTTTGTGTTTGCAAATGTTTCGGTTTAGCAAGAGTCGCCACCGACTTTTTATTTTATCCAAAGGAAAGGTCAAAAAGCACAGGAAAGACCTTTGAGATTGTTTTTGGGTTCGGGGGGTAGATTATGAAAAGGGAAGGTGCTAGCACCCTTTTCATCCATGGTTTTCCATGGGCTCTTAGTTACTTGTTTTAGATCACTTGCTTTTGCTTTTCAATTGTTTAAAATGGTGCTTTTGTATGTGGTTTTGAAAATATTTTGAAAAGAGGCCTTTGTCTAGGCAACCTTTGTAATGATTCTTGTTTGAATGTATACAAAGGTGTTTGTCTTTTGAAAAATGTTTCAATGTTTGAAAGTTTGTTTTTGGGAAAATGTTTTGAAATTGTGTTGTGTGTTTTTGAAATTAGAAAGGATGGTTGCAAGTTTGATCAAGTAACTAGGAGTTGTCTACCCTACTCAAAGATATTTCCTATACATTTTTAACCCTTTGACATGGTTGTCTTACCATTGCATTTGGTAAACAACCTTGTTTTTGGATGTTAAACGGGACAGGCGTGGGTCATCGTATGACCATGATAGCAATTGTGCTAAGTATCTTAGCAAGTGTTTTGAGGGACTAGATCATTTTTTGTATAGGCAACCAAGATAGCGTCATCGAGGGACTATGATCTTTTGTTTTGATTTTGTTTTTCCAAGACACCTAGCATGCATACCATGGTTATTTTTTAAGGCAACAAGTGGATGAAACCCTAGGGGTGCTTGTGTGCATTGTGTTGTCATTTTTCATGCATTTTTATCTTGTATTATTCAAGCTATTTATTTGATTTTTGTTCTTTGCATACAAACCCTAATCTTTCTATCATGGCATATTTGAAAGCAATAAAGTGCGTAAAAGTAAATCTAATACTATTACAACATTATTATGGGGAGTGGGGTACAAATTTTAATAGGGGGATATTTGCATAAAAATAAAACCCTAATTCAACTATTACAACCAAATTGAATTCATTGTACAAATAATAAATTGACAAATATTTAAATGGACAATTAAATATAAATATGCAAAAGAATGTTTTTGTATTTTATTTTATGTATGTAAAATAAATTATTTAATGTCCTAAAAATTAGAAAAAATAAAGATGATTATTTTTATTAAGGGTGGAAACCCTAGTTTTTGTTTTAAGAATATATATATATATATATATATATATATATATATATATATATATATATATATATATATATATATATATATATATATATATATATATATATATATATATATATATATATATATATATATATATATATACAAAAATGTTAAAAATATAAAATATGTATGACAATATTATTTTTAAGTGTATAATATAATAAAAATAAAATATGTAAGTATTTTAAAATTATTTGCAATTTATTTAAGAAATAAAGTATATATTATTAGTAAACTATTTTTATGCCCAAAAAATAATAAAAAAAAAAAAATAAAAATGTAAAAATTAAGAAAATATTTTTGGTGATTTTTTATATTTAGAAAAAATAATAAAAGTCAAAAAATATGAAATAAATGAGAAAATATAAAAAAATATAAAAAAAATAAGATAAATGGGCCAGGGGGTGCAAAAAGCAGGATGGGGGGTGTCAATAGTCAGCCAAAGCCAGGCCCAGCCCAGATTCCACTTCATCTCTAACCTCTGAACAAGAAAATGCGCGCCATGGTTCAAACTGGTAACTCCTGCATTTGTGCTTAAAAACAAAAACTTGCAACATGAAAGTTATAGCTCTTGATCACACGATTCTAACCATGTAAAAAACTTAATCTAACTCTCAAAGACCAGAGAGAATTTCATTGGCCCTAAATCTTGACCTAGTTTTTTCAGAAAGTTCAACTATCAAATACTCCTAGCTCAGTTAACATAAATGAATTCTACGCATATGTACAGCTCAAGGACAATGAGGACTACATTTTTGCTTCATAAACCTAAGCCTAATGATTCCTAAATAAGGAGATAGAAGTTTGAAATTTACCTGTTTCACTCAAGCTCTAGTATGCCAATGCAGCAACTTTCAGTGAGGCCTGAGGTTCTTTTGAGCTTGCTTGATGTTCCCTTGACCTTTCCCAATGCTTGGTTTGCTTTGAAATTGCCTGAGTATGCTTGTAGAACTCAACCTGAAAAGCTTCAAAGCAAAAATAGTGAAGTGTGAAAATGGAGTTACAGTGGCTTGATAATGGTTGGGATAGTTTAGATATGTTGTATGGAGTGTGTTGGAACTGGTTGCAAGCAAAACGCACGAGTGGATTTTGTTTTGGCTTATGATTTGCAGAACCTGCCCTGTTTTGGCAGAAAATGGGGTTTTTGGTGTACAAGGGTGTTGTAGAGGTGGTGAGCTCGTGTTGCTGGCTTAGTGTATTGTGCTTAAGTTGTTTGAAATGTGTACAAGCCTTGGTTATATCAGATTCACAAGATATGGACCTTTTGCAAGTTGACTTGCTTTTGAAGCAAAAGTTGATTTTTACAATGCCAAGGTCTGTACATGCCTGCTCCTAAGCTGCACGTAGTTGGTGTACCTTGCCCTAAGTTTGTGGATGTTGTTTTCTGCAAGAACTTTGGTCCATGGCTCAAGAAATACAATTTGACATAAAGCATGCTTTATGTAAATGGTATTGTTAACTTTTTGCCAAAAATGGATTAATCCTTTGTATAATGCTTCATAGATTAGAACAAAGCCTTAATCCAATGTGTTTGCATTTAATTTATGAGTGTGGAGAGGTTTAAGGCTTGTAAAACAAGTACAAGCAAGTTTTGGACAGATTTTGCAACTTGTAGCATGGTGTAAAATGCCTTGGACAAAAGTGATGATTTGCCAATTTCAAACTTTCGATTCTCCCTAACCATGAATGATCTTGGAGAGTTCTTGGACATTTTGGAAATCTTGCAACATGATCTACAATCCATATTTGAAATGCATTTTGATATTCCACTTGGAACTAGGTGAAAAGTTGCCATGAAGATAGGTCAAAATCCTGCCTAAACTAGGGCAAAATTTCACTAAGTTAGAAAGTTTTTGGACCCTTATTCATAAAATCATAACTTGAGATCCAAGCCTCTTTTGGGAAAACTTTGTGAATCAAAGTTGTATATTTTGTGGAGTAATACAACTTTCATGTTGGATGTTTTGTTTGAATCCAATTGCATCATGGTGAAAAAGTTGGGAAACTTTGGAAAAAAATAAGAAATTTTCATAACTTAGAAAATTTCTAAGTTATGAAAATTTTCCATTTTAAATCCTAATTTTCAAAATTAGGTTTCTTGGTGAACAAGTTTCATATTTTACACATCTTAATGAAAAATGACCCTTGGCACTTGATTTTGACCAAAAAGTCAAAGTTTGACTTTTTTGTGTAGAGTTGATTTTTGATCAGTTGATTGGAAAATTCATCTGTCAATCCAATGCATTTGAGATCTTTTGAACCTTGGGATTAGGTCAAGATGATGCCATTGAGTCCTTGAATCCATGCTTGAACCCAATTTTCCATTGGCTTGGTAAAAAATCAGAAATTGCCCTTCTACAGTCAAAACCCTAAAAATTACCATTTTGCCCTTTTGATGATCTGATCAAATTTCTTGAGGAGTTGTGGTCCAAACTTGATCAAATGGTTCATATGAGTCTATAATGTTGATGTGGATCAAAAATTATGAGGTTTGACTGTAAATTGGCCACAATTGACTTTTTCCCTAATACAGTTGATTTCTAGGTCAACTGTCCAATTGACTGAGCAAAAATTTGATTCAAGGCTTGAAACATGGTATGGGCAATCTTATAGGTCCAACATGAAGTATGAAAGTCACATGAGGCATTGGAAGCCCAAAAATCCCTATGCAAACTCAAACCCTAATTTCAGGTCATCAGTGCAAGGAGATGTCTTGAGCAGAGCAAACCCTAATCCTGTCTGGAGTCCAAAGAGTCTTGTGAGGGGAAATCTTGATAAAATGAGAGAGAAAATTTTGGGGTACAACAGCGGTCAAGGTCTCCCCCGTGGAGAACCCGACGAAGAGACTCCACTAGTGTATCTCAATTTAGGCGTGGCCTTCAACAAAGAAAGGAGAGGCTCGACGTTTCTTTCTTTAAGAAACGCAATTGCACACCCCTCACCAAAGATTAAGAATCTCATTCATCCAAGAAGAGGAAAGACGACCGTCAAATTAACCGCGCTCAATCAAATTATCCCGAACCAAGACAGAAACGGAGGAGTCCCTCCCCCTGACGAGACCGCGATGATCGACGGGTTAGAAATCATCACTCCCCTTCTCCGTCTCCCGTGGATAGTGAAGACGAAGAGCCCCGTGGCCCGTTATCAAGGGAAATTATAGAAGCCCAACTCCATGTTAGGCTGGAGAAGCCATCTCCGTTGGGAACCTACGATGGAACGATGGACCCCGACAAACACATTGAGAACATTGACGCTCTCCTCGACTACCGAGGAGTCAGAGGGGCCATCAAGTGCAGATTATTCCCAACCACTCTTAGGAAGGGAGCAATGTCGTGGTACAAGGGTCTCTCGGGCGAATCCATGACCTCCTAGAAGCAGCTTAGGAGGATATTTTCGAGACACTTCACCACTTCTCGTTGACACCCAAAGTCAGAGGCTTCACTTGAAGAAATCATCCAACGCATAGATGAATCTCTGAGGGCATACATCGAACGCTTCAACAAAGAAGCAATGAAGGTCTCCATGATCGACAACATGAGGAAATATCTCCTCGAGCACGGTCTCTGTCTCTGCAGCGACTTTGTCAAAGCTGTGGGCATTGAATCATCGGCCATGCTCGACTCCCTCCTCCTTAAGGCCCAGACATGCATCCAATACGAGGAGAAGGAAGCCGCCAATAACGCCTGGGAATCGAGGCACAGGGAGAGTTCCAAGACCTCGAGGAACAATGAGCCCTCGACATCCCGTCGAGGAGAAAAGAAATGGGAAGATAGGTCCCGAGACTCCAAGGACTACAAGGGGCCATCTGGTCGTTTCCACGACTACACCTTTCTGACTACCTTAAGGGAGCGTATTCTATCTAAATGCGCCAATTCCAAATTTAAGTAGGCTGGGGTGCGTTTCCCCTGACAAACAATTTCCAAACCGGGAACCAACAAGAGCAAATATTGCAGGTTCCAAAAAAGTCACAAGCATATCACCGAGGATTGCATTCATCTCAAGGATGCAATCAAAATACTAATTCGAGATGAGCACCTAAATAATACAAGAAGAAGGAAAGTGCGTGCAAAGAATCACTAGAAACTAAAAACGTCAAAGAGGGGAAGGAGTCCTCCGATATCAACGCCATACCGGTCGCCATGAGCATCTCGCGGCCAGAGTATTTCTACTACCCGGACATAGAGAACGTCCTGTTGTACTTCTCCTCCCACAGTCCTTGGGAATCGTTCCCCACAACCATGGTCATCTCTAGAGGGGGATTCAACAGGCACATGGTTGGGTCGGTAAAAAGAAGGTTCGACCAGCTTATCGAAGCTAACTCGGACATGGACACCATGTTGGACAAATTTTGAGGAGGCTCCCATCCCCTCACTTTCTACTGGGAGGAATTGCCGGGCGGAGCTCCGAACTCGATTATCCCGCTACTCACGAGAGCCCGCATGGAGAATTTCGACGTGCGATGTATACTGGTCAACTAGGTAAGCTCAGTGGACATCATGTACCCCCAGCTGTTCACCATGTTACAATTGAACGAAAGCCATCTGATCCCGTACGTAGGATCAAACCTCCAGGGCTTCAATGGAGCCAGCACGAAATCCTGGGGATATGTCAAGCTGATTGTTACCTTCAGGAGAGCGGTAACGGCTAGAGCCATCAAGACCCAATTCCTAGTGGTGGATTGCCCGTCTCTCTACCAGTTCATCTTCGGGAGACCCACTCTCGCTGAACTCATAGAAGTTTCCTCTACCGTGCATCTCAAAATAAAGTACTATACCGCTGAAGGCTTGGTCGCCACCCTCCACGGGGATATCCAAGTAGCAAGAAGGTGTTTTGAAGCTTCATCCAGGGGCCTTAGTTCCATCGACGTTCAACCTCAAACAACCACCAGATCCGTATTGTCCTCCATCTCCGAGGAAGTCAAGCCTCTACCGAGGGTCAACACCATCGACCTCGACATCCGCTTCTCCAAGGAAGATTGTGCTGAGCAAAGAAAGAAGGGAAAGGAGCCCATGGTCGAAGGCAAAGGTTTGACCCCTCTGCAAATCTCAACGAACTCTCGAGTCATGCACGACCAATCCCGAAATGCAACTTCGAGCTCGTTCTCCTAGGAGGAGATCCCACCAGAGGAGTGAAGATTGGAGCAGACCTCCCCGACTTGGAAAAAAGGAAATGCAAAGCTTTCCTAAGGGAGAATGTTGATCTATTCGCCTAGAATATGGCAGAGATTCCCTGATTAAATCCAGAAATTACATGCCATCACTTGCCTATAGATCCTGCCCACAAGGCGGTCGCCCAACATAGAAGAAAACAGACCTCCGAAAAAGCGGAGGCTGCAGAACTAACTTTAAAAGACCTCCTAGAGGCACATTTTATTTCTGAAGCCCAGTACACAAGCTGGCTCTAAAATGTAGTTCATATTAAAAAATATAATGGAAAGTGGTGCAAGTGCATTGATTATACTGATCTCAATTGGGCTTGCCCGAAAGATGCTTATCCCCTCCCCAATATTGACAAACTGGTCGACAACTTGGCCGATTTCAAATTGCTATCATTTATGGATGCATACTCTAGTTATAACCAGATCCTAATGGCAGAAATAAACAAAAAATACCCCGCTTTCATGACTGAATCGGACAAATATTACTACAATGTAATGCCCTTCGGCCTAAAAAACGCGGGCGCTACCTATTAGTGCATGATGAATAAAGTTTTTCGCAACGAGATAGGCGACATGCTCGAAGTCTATGTGGACGACATGATTGTCCACGGAAGAGCTCGACCATGCCCTCCACTAAAAGAAAGTGTTTGAGCAGGCTCGAAAGTTCCGGATGCGATTCAACCCGGAAAAATGTACCTTTAGCGTACGGGCAGGAAAGTTCCTTAAATTATACCTAACTGAACGGGGCATTGAAGAAAACCCTGAAAAATGTCGGGCATTTTCCGAATTTCTGAAGCCCACCTCGAAAAATCCATCTAAATCCTAAACAGCATGCTCATTTCTCTCTCTCGATTTGTGGCAAAATGCTCCCAGCACGCGCTTCCCATGTTCAAACTCCTTTATGAGCGAGCTTCCTTCGAATGGATGCCCGGATGCAAGCGAGCCCTCATTCAGTTAAAACAAACACTATCACAGCCGCTCGTCCTCTCCCGACCCGAGAAAGACAAGGTCATCTACCTCTATATGGCTATCGCCTCCGAGGTGATAAGCGCGACACTAATTAGAGAAACTCCAGAAGGAAAAGACCAATTTATTTCATGAGCAAGGCCCTACAAGGCCCGAAGGAGAGATATAAACAAATAAAAAAAGTATCTCTAGCCATCATTAATGCAGCGAGGAAGCTCAGACACTACTTCTTGGCCCACACCATGGTCGTCCAAATGGACCAGCCAATAAAGTAGCTGCTCGGAAGACAAGACATAGCCGGTAGAATGTTTAAATGGTCCTTAGACATCTATGGATTTGATATCTAATATGAGAGCAGAAAAGCCGTTAAGGCTCAGGCCTTGGTCGACCTCGTAGCAGAAATGACCTTGCCCGCAAACCCCAACGGATCATGCCGCTGGACGATCTTCGTGGATGGCGTCTCCAGTTCAACAGGAAGCGGTGCTGGCATTATATTGGAAAATAAAGAAGGTACCCTAATCAAGGTCTCCCTCGCATTATCTTTTTCGACATCTAACAATCAGGCCGAATACGAGGCATTCCTGGAAAGCTTACGACTAGTCGAAGATCTGGGAGCCGAGGAAGTAAAGATCTTCAGCGACTCTCAGTTGGTCACCTTTCAAGTACGAGGAGAATATCAGGTCAAAAATGAGCAACTCGCTGAATATTAGGCCCTGGTCCAAGAGAGGAAAAATAAATTTAAATATGTGGACGTGTAGCACGTTTCCTACGAACATAACGCTCGCACATATATCCTATCTAAGTTGGCAAGCACGAAAATGAAAGGAGGAAATAAGTCGGTAATACAGGAAATCCTTTCTCAAATAAGCACCAAGAGGCCACCCTCTACCTTAGAAGTGTTCGCCAACGGGGACAGTAATTGCTGGATGACCCCCGTACACGATTACCTCATTAAAGGAGAACTCCCCGACGACCAGAAAGAAGCGGCCGTTGTCAGACTAAGAGCTTTCTCGTACATCTTGGTCGGGGGAAAACTTTACAGAAGAGAATTTTCCATTCCCCTTTGAAAGTTCATTGACCGAAGCAATGCGGACCGTGTCTTACTCGAAATCCACGAGGGTATTAGCGGCCAACACCTGGGTGGAAGATCCCTCGCAAGAAAAGCTTTGCGAGCGGGATATTATTGGCCCACCATGCAACACAACACGAAAGAGCACGTAAACATTGCAATAAATTCCAATGACATGGAGACATGCATCTAGCTCATCCCAACGAGATCATATACCTCTCCTCTCCTTGGCCCTTTTCCTGGTGGGGATTGGATCTCCTCGGTGCATTCATGGTCGGAACCAATCAAAACAAATATTTGATCTTAGAGGTAGCCTACTTCACCAAATGGATAGAAGTCGAAGCTTTGGCCAAAATCACCACCCAAAACGTCATACACTTCTATAAAAGAAACATCCTCGCTCGGTTCGGCATCCCACAAGCGATAGTCACCGAAAATGGGATTCAGTTCACAGACCACACCTTTCAAGAATTCGTCACCAAACTAGGCACCACCCAACACTTCGCCTCTGTCAAGCATCTCCAGACGAATGGCCAAGCCGAATCCGCGAACAGGGTGATGCTCAGGGGCCTCAAGTGAAGATTAGACGAAACCAAGAAAAGATGGGTTGAGGAGTTACACAATGTACTACGGGGATACCGAACAATTGCACATTTGTCAACCGGGGAGACCCCTTTCTGACCAGATTACGGAACGAAGGTCGTCATTCCCGTGGTGATCGAAGAACACTCCAGATGAACCGAGGCTCTCCCAGATGAGGAGACGAACGATGTCTCCCTTTGTGAGGAACTGGATCTAGTAAAAGAAATCAAAACAGGAGCGACCCTACGATAGGCCTTACTCAAACAAAAAAATAGCCATGCGCTACAACACCAAGGTCATACGACGAGAGTTCGAGGTCGACAACCTTGTCTTGAAGAGAAATCGCAAAGAATCTCGTAAGGGAAAGCTCATGGAAAACTGGGAAGGTCCTTATCGCATCTATACAAAAACGGGGACCGGGGAGTATTACTTGGAAAACTTACAAGGGGAACAACTCATTCGATCATGGACCACTGAAAAAGATAAAAAAATATTACAGTTAAAAACACCGAGCAGTCGGCGAGTTTAGTCAACAAGAAAAACTCACCCAGGCCCCACCATGCGTGCGTGCCTAGGCACAAGCATAGAACCTAAAATATTCAGAAGAGGCGAAGCTCCAGTCTTATAACGAGGGCACCATCAGCCCGACATGGATAACTCGATCGAGCTCCATAGTCCTCATGCCATGACAGTAGAACAACCGGCTCGCGACAGAAAGTTTAAGCCGCTTAACCCAGGCCCCTTAAAACAAGACCTGAGTTCCGGCCCATGCCCAATATTCACCCTGATCGTTTGATTAGTTTCCCCACACTGGAAAACATACAAACTAAATGAGAAAATTCCTGCTACAAACTCTTAGCAAAGTGAGAGATATCACAAGGAGATAATTTTATCAGTAAACATGCAAACACAAGTTAAATATTCGAAATAAACGACCACCATGGTCGGAAAACTAAAAGAAACGACCATCTGGGCCACTATTGTGCGAATATTACAATAAAGGAAGCCTTTGACACCCCATCCAAAAGAATAAATTTGTGGCCATAGAGACCAAACTTGTTCAAAGATTACATAAACGGGAGAAAGCTCGGAGAAACAAAATTACAATAATACGACACGCATGACGAAATAAATAAAACAACTAGCAGTCACCCCTCGGTCTCTTCCTTGACGACGGGAAATAACTAGGCAGGACCCCCAGTGGGCTGAGCAACAAATTCTTTGAGGTAATCAGGGACCAGAATCTTACCAGCAACCACGTAATAGTTGATCCCCATACCTGAAGTGTTAAGTTCGACCCCGGGGTTAAGCATGTGCATATGCTTCACCGCATTTTCAAAACTCCCCTCGGAGGCAGCCTGGGCATCATCCGCCACCAATTTAAAATGAGAAACAAACTTAGCCTGAATCTTTATATCTTTGGTGTTCATTTACTCATCTTCAGTGGGCGTAACCTTGACAGTTAGGGCCGTTACCTTATCCCCAAGGCATTTCTTCTCAAGCAACATGAACCTGCGATCCTCAGAGAGTCTCCCTGATTCTTCCTCGGATATCCTCCGGGCCTTTTCCTCATCGATCCGCACCTTATCGCTCACGGCCAACTTGGCCCGAAGATTCTTCAACTCTGCCTTCTGGGAGGAACTCCCCTCGGTATAAGTGACGACCATCTCTAGAATCTGCATCAAACCAACGACATCCTGCACCAACATAACCCTCTTCTCCAGGTGGCCCAAACACTCGAGATGAAGGGATTCAGACCAAGGAAGGCAAAGAGTTGCACCCTCAAAAAAATCCCTTTCCAGCCAGCAAGGGGGCAGGTCGTACGTCCCTTTCCCCTTCTCCCCATTCAGGTCGACGCTTCCTTCTACACGCGGCCTCTTCGATTTTGAGGGTACAGGGGAAGGAGAGAGAGAAACCGTAGCTTGGGCCGAAGACGAGTCGCCCGACCCTGAAGTAGGAATGTAATACGGTGGGAGAACTGACTTTACTGGTTTTTCATTTTATTGCAAATCTTGCGGTTAGCAAGAGTCACCGCCAACTTTTCTTTTATCCAACAAAGGAAAGGGTGAAAAGAATAGGAAAGACCTTTTTAAAGATTTTGAGTTCGGGGGGTAGGTTAAGGAAAGGGAAGGTGTTAGCACCCTTTCCATCTGTAGTTATCTACGAGCTCTTAATCACTAGCTTACTTTTGAAAAATTCTTGGTGAATGTATTTGAATTTTTTTTGAAAATGCCTAAGTTCAACAACTTTGTAATGATTCTCGAGAATGCGTACAAAGCATTTGTTTTGAAAATATTTCAGATAAAAGTGTTTGTGAAAATGTTTTATTTTAGTGAGCAAGCGATTACAAGCTATCTACCTACTCAAAAGTCTTTCGCTTTATTTTTGTCCTCCTCCTTATATAGTGCTATCCTACCATTAGTTAGTAGGTAGCCTCAGCGTTGGATGTTTTGAGGTACAGGCGAGGGTCATCGTACAGTCACGAAGGCAACTCGTAAGATACTTTAGCAATTACCCTAAGGTTTTAAGATCATTTACAGAAGCAACGTTGAAAGGGTCATCGAGGGACTTATGATCTTATAACCAAAGGCTCACTACTAAAATTTCTCACGTCCGAGAGACGTGATTATTTTATTCCGAAGGCAACAAGTGGAATTACCTTAGAGGTGCGCGTGTGCGAGTGTGTTGTGTTTCAGTTATTTATCTGTAAACATTTAGGTTTTTCTACCGTTTATTTTTAATTCTTTCCATGCAAGCCTATTAGCATTCATCTAGCAGTTAATATGTATAAGTACGGAAAATAAAGATGCAGAAATTTGAATCTACGTTATTACAATGCTTCGGGATGGGGGGAATTACAAACCAAAATGGGGAAATAGAGAATAAGAAGTCCTAGTTAATCTATTACAACCCTTTGTACAGTTACATAATATTTGAAAATAAATAAAAATAGATGAACGCGCGACGAAGAAAAAGAGGGGAAAGTTGGAAAATCTAAAAATAATCTAAGTGATAAAAAGAATTATTTTTGTTGTTTTTGATTAGGAAAAAAATAATAATTAAATTAATAGAAACCTAATTCTAATTGATTAATTATTTAAAAATAAAGTTATTAAATAATTAAATCAAAATTAATTTAATTTAAAAAAAATTAAGTCTAATATTTTTGTGATTTTTGATTTTATGATTTTTTTAATAAAAAAGAAATTAAGTAAATAAAATATAAATATAAATTAAACAAAACATAATAGTAAAAAATAATAGGCCTCGCTGCAAAGAGTAATTAGGGGGGGTGAGAATCTGAAATCATTAAGCCCAAAAATGAGAAGGCACGGGCGTGGCAACGGGAAATGGGGGAGTGCAAGGATGAAGCTTGCTAGGCCCAAACAGATTTGAGCCCATGAGTTGTGTTCAATCCAATGTTGCCCTTCTTTGGAGATCCACCATGTGCCTATACGTCTAGACACATTGGATCCTGGAGCTGGGGATCTCTGAGGGCTGAAGGCGTATGGTAGGCGCACTGAGAAATGTTACATTGAATCTATAAGAAAACATTAGAAAAAAATAAAATAAAATGCAAGAGGCAGGGATCGAACCCCTGTCCTTGCACATGAAAGTTCCTTATGCATGCTATCTCTACCGCTGAGTTGTTTAGTCATTCGTTATATCAAACACAAAGAAATATAAATATTATAACAAAAATAAATTATATTTTAAAATAAAATGTGCGTGCCCAGATGAGCGCCATTATTTTAAATGAACCAATCAAAGAACTGTTGGCAGCCACGCGTGCCTTCGTTGGGGTCAGTGGATTTCAAGGATGCCGGAGTCAATCTCCTATCATCCCTTCCGGCTACACTATATTTTAAACTTGTGAAAAATGAAAAAATAACAAAAAAGTAGAAGCCAAATTACATAATTAGGGGTCTACGATTTCAATGGTACGATTGGTTCGGTCAGAAACTCATCCTACCGATCAGATTGACGCTTAACTGTTTTGAAAACCTAACAATGGCAACCTGCGTTTTAGGCCTTAAAGCTTATATGCATCATGTCAGACTTGTATTAAACCTCATCACATACACACATGAACACCTGAAATCAATAAAAAATTCATGATCTAAAATATAAGGTTTAGAATTCTTACCCAAGGCCGGTGTAATCGAATATGACGATCTGTACATGAAGGAGCTTGACTACGAGCCTGATTCAACTCCTAGGGAACTCAGGAGAATGAATGAAGCTTCAGTTTGGCTTGAGAGAGGCAAGAAGATTGATTTTCAAATTTTACAACTTTGAGATTTTTTATCAAATTTTTGGGAGCTTTTTTTAGGCAGTGGAGCATGTCTTTTAGGCTAGTAATGCTGTTTATTTATAGAGGGAAGGTGAGATCAGACCATCATGGAAAGAAAACCAAGCCATGATGTCCTTTGAGACAAGAATAAAACAAATTCAAAATTTTCCAAAATTTAGATATATCTTTCCATTCTTGGATATGCCATGAATCTGGACAAGTTCTATGTGTCTTGTACGAAATATGGGCCTCATAATGGGTTAAGCTAAGCCCAAATGCACTAGCCCATTAGGTTTTCTTTTTTTATTTGATTTAATTCATATTTAAATGAATAATGATTCAAATAAATAGAAATAAAAAATCACGATAGTGCATGGTTAGTTTTAGAGGTCTTTGGGTATGTCATAAACATGTTTGAATCCTAAAATTTAGGTCCATTAACCTAAAAATGCAATTTTGCTCAAAGTTGACTTCATGCATTTTCACAAATTTGCCCAACTTGTGCAAACCATAACTTGCTCAATTTTCATATTTTGAAGTTGATCTTTGAGTTTTTGGAAAGCCCAAGATGTCCTCTACAATATATATTTTTATCATTTTTGCTTTTGAAGAATTTATCTTGATGTAAGTTTCCTTGACAAAAAGTCTCTTTTGTTGACTTTTAAAAATGACCTATAATGTATGAGATCATATCTTCCAAATGAAGCATTTTCTGGACATGAGAATAATAGAAAAGTTGTAGAGAATTGAACTTTCTTCAAAATGAGCTTTGGTTGGGGAAAAGTTGATGAAGCATGTGAAATTTATACCTGGTCAAATTTCAGTTGACTTCTCCTAAGGAAACCCTAATTTGTCAATTATTGACTTTTGATGATCTGAGGGCTTTCCTTGAGTAATAATGATCAACCCTTGATCAAATGATGAATATCACTTCAACATGTTAATTTTGACCAAAAATCTTGAAGTTTGACTGTCTGTTGACTACAATTGACTTTTTGACCAATACAGTTGATTTTTTAACATTTGAGCCATTGATTGAGAAAATTTGTGATGTAAGGCTTGAAACTTGACATGGAATTTGTTAAGGACTTATGAAGAACCATGGAAGCCACTTGGGAATTTTTCAAACCAAATTTACTAGAGAAACTCCAAACCCTTGTTGTGGGCCTTTGGCTTAGGAGGTGAGTTGACTGGTCAACCCTTGAGTGCTTTGGGTGTCTGAGAAGCCTTGAAAGAGTGTCTTGAGAAGAAAAAGGAAGGGAAATTTTGTGTTACAATAGCTGCCCCTGTTCAATCTTCTTAAACTTGAAGAGTTAGATTGGTATGTCTGCCATTCGTGAGTTGAAGGTAGAAGATGATTGAACACTTAAGTGCCCGGAAATTTGCACTCGCCTGTGCAAGAGGTAATCATGTTGGTTGAATATACTGGGAATGGGCTTATAGATGCCATTTGGAGAGGTTACTAAGAGTCTTCAAGGATGGGTTTATAGATTCCATCAGAAGTAACTGTTGACTTCAACTGGAAGGTACCAGAATTGATCTTTGGTTGATTTAAACTGGACCAGCAGAGGTCTTTTACCTATTTTTAATTGGAAAGGGTATTGGAATGGGTCTTCAAAGGAATTCTCCTTTTAGAGTTTAGTCTCTGAAGGGGGTATTTGTTAGATCTCTGAGGGAAAAGCTTTTCAGATTAAGCTTCCGAGATAAAATGTTGGTTGGAATTCAGTCTCCAAATAAATGCTTGTCGGAATTCAATATCCGAAAAAATGTTTGGCGAAATTCAGTCTCCATGGAAATACTTTGTTAGAATTCAGTCTCCGAGGAAATGATTTGTCGGAATTCAGTCTCTGAGGAAATGCTTTATCGGAATTCAGTCTCCGTGGAAATGCTTTATTGGAATTCAGTCTCCGAGGAAATGCTTTGTCGGAATTCAGTCTCCGAGGAAATTCTTTGTCGTAATTCAGTCTTCGAGGAAATGCTTTTTCAGAATCCAGTCTCTGAGGAAATTCTTTGTCGGAATTCAATCTCCGAGGAAATGATGTTTGGTCATGTAGATATTTGATGATATTCATCTGTCTGTAGACTTTACCTGGAAAAAAAACAATTAACCGTATGCAACATCATGATGTATGAAATGCATTGTGTAATGATGTCCTCAAAATAAATGAGACTGTGTCGTATGCGTTTTGTATGCACATGCTATGATATTTTATAAATGAATTATGAATGTGCATTCATAATCTGGAAGAATGTCTTAGTCTAGGAAAATAAATCCTTGACTGTCGCTAGGGATGAAGAGTGTGTGTAATCTTCAATCTTCTAGGAATTGTTTCCGCTGGGGATTCCTATTTGCTATTTTGAGGAAACTCTGCTAGGGAACATTGATTTCTGCTTTCTGAGGGAACTCTTATAGAGAGTGTTAACTCCTGTTTGGCGAAGAAGAGTTCAAAACACTGGTTGTTCTTTGCTCTATTGAGGAAATATATTTCCCTGTATACCTTGACTGGAGATAACATCGATGGATAACTTTCTGACTCGTCTGAGAAGGATAAAGTTGACTGATATCTGATCCAATTTTAGATTAAGTAGCAACTCTCTAGGGATAGTGATGACTTCACTTGGGAAAGGGAGTTTTGTCAGTGACTTATGGATATCTGTAGAATAGACTCAAGCTAGGGAGATTGGACCTCCCTAGGGAGATACACAATATCGGTGTCGAGCCCTGGCATGTCTTTGTACGACCAAGCGAAGATTTCAACATATTCATGTAGCATATGGATTAACCTACTCTTAAAACTATTTTCTAAGTCAGCACCTATCTAGACCTCTTTCTTATCTGTCTCAGTACCCAAGTTCACCATTTCGAATGGCTCTTCATGTGGTTGGATAGCCTTCTCTTCCTGTATTAAGAGTCTGGCAAGTTCTATAGGTATTTCACAATCTTCGTCACCTTCGTCTTCGGCTTGGTAGATCGGATTATCAAAGTCATATGCGGCAATAGAAGAATTGTTATCAACGAGATCCATAGTGGATGAGGATTTGCAATGTAGCGTGTGGGTGTGTGTGAGAACACATAACTATTTTAAAAAAATGCAATAAGATAAAAAAAAGACAAGGATCACAAAATTCGCATGCAAAATGTCCAATGTTTTTATTGAATGAGCAATTGTTTATGAATTAATCAACCCTTAATAAATGAACCATTGTGCCCCAGGTAAGACACGAGGTTTTAAAGTCATTGTTCAATTTTTACATAACCAAAAATTTAAAAGCAATGAAAATAGGAATATAGCTATTACTCATGGATGAAGGAGATAAGCAACACGGCTTCTGTCTTCCAGTTATCCAGTATGGAAAATCCAGTCGTTGAAGTCACAATCACTGTTTGTATCCTCTATAGCATTAACCCCGCTGTTGATGCGAAACATGGGTCTCCCAGCACAAGCGCGTTAAACAACCCTTTGACCTTATACACTAAAGCCCATTCCAAACATGTTAGATTTATAGGGGATATCAGGAAGCTGACCCCAAATTGTACTATCACCTTCTTCAATAACATCCCTAGCATCTTTTAAGGAGACCATCTTGTGTGGAGCTTTGGCGACTTTCGGAATGGCTGAAACATCTTCAACAACATTAGGGGAGAGCACTTCAAAGGTTTGACATGGTGTTTCAATGAATTCTATATCCATTTCCATGTATCGGAACGAGTTGAGGTTCCTGACCATATATTCCTCCTCTCTACAAACAGTAACAACTTTCACTTTCACCAGATATTTTAGCTTCTGGTGCAGGGTGGAAGTGACAGCACCTGCCCCGTGGATCCAAGGGTGTCCCAATAAACAAGAGTAAGCAGGTCGGATATCCATGACATAGAAAGTGGACTTAAAAATATGTTAACCCATCTAGATCGGGAGGTCTACCTCTCCATGTACCATTCACTTTGATCTGTTGAAAGCTCGAACTATGATATTACTGGGCTTCAGCACTAACCCTTCACAATCTAACCGGTCGAGAGCGCCTTTCGGCAGAACATTCAGAGATGATCCCGTGTTAATCAATACATGGGCCAATGTAGTGCCCTTGCTCTCTATGGAGACGTACAAGGCCCTATTGTGATTCCTCCCCTCTGGAGTCAAGTCGGCATCACAGAAACCCAAACCATTGTCAGTTGTCAGACTGGCCACATAGCTTCCAAATTGATCTGCCGAAATTTTCTGCCGACATGAGCATGAAGAAGTGAAAAACACAAGAAGAAGGGGGGTTGAATTGGAATCTTAAAAATTAATGGAGTAAATAACACGTTTATTTTTATCCTGGTTCATTTGAACTCAAACTACTCCAGTCCACCCGCCAAGGTGATTTTGCCTCTCTCCAACGAGGTCTTAATTCACTAATCAAGCTTGATTACAAATCTACTTTAACAACTGTCAAAGTCTTCTTGAGTCCAAAACCACAACCCGATTTTCTCAAGGAAATTCACTAAACAGTTAATTGAATAAATGTGTACAATGATGTTTCTAAGAAATAGTATCACTAACAGTGATGTTTTACACAGTTTAATATTGAATGTTGAGGATGAAGAATGATAGTTGTGTTACTAACTATTCTCGTGAGTTCTTCTTTTTGTGCACAATGGTTCATCACAGTGAGATCTTTTTGTGTGCTTTATATAGGCCATGCACTAAGAAGATACTTTTGGTATGTCTATAACACGAGTTAATGAGCTTTCCAAACTAGGAGATCCTTGTCTATTTTTAGTCGTTACTTATGATCTTGAATTGATGGAATTGTAATGCTTCAGAGCTTCTCACATCAGAGGATGAATATTACCGTTGAGAGTCCTTTACAACTTGTATTAGAAATTTTCAAATTAGAGTATCAGAGATCCCGTCCCACAGTGCTGGTGCATTCATAAGTTGTAACAGAACTTCTTCATATAAGCATGTCACACAGATTTGATGCGTCTGAATCTTTCATGGTCTTCTCAACTTCTGTGCTCGCATAATCAGAACTTCTGGTGATGTTCTGGCAGAACTTCCAGTTGTATCAGAACATCTTTTTCACATCAGAACTTCCTGCATGTAAAGATACTTTTATTAGCGAGCATATTTGTTCTTTATATCATGTGTTTGTTATCATCAAAACTCTTACTGGGATGTAGAAACAAATTACGTTCTAACAATCTCCCCCTTTTTGATGATGACAAAAACTCGTATATTTTGATGGATTATAAAGAACACAAATTAAAAGACTCCCCCTGAGTAGAATACTCATCTAACGAGAAAATAAAATACTTCCCTGAGGATATTCTAATTATGAGTCAAAATATTCTCCATTCTCCCCCTTTTGTCAAGAATCAAAAAGTGGTAAAGACTCTATTTGTCTTTCTCTGTCAGAAGTTGCTTGAAAAAACGCGACATCTTCTTCTGGATACATGTAACATTCGTTAGAGAGCTTCTGATGTTGTATTTACATTACTGTTTCCAATAGATTCATAGCCATTAACCTTTTGTTTCTGATTGCCTCTGAAATCTGCGAATCTTTTAAATTCTAGGTTTTAGAACATATGCTTTCTTTCCTCCTTTAGTAGAGAGCATCCAGAGTCTAGGTGTTAATACAGGTTTTTCAACCCTGCTGTTACAAATATATGCAACACATATGATTTTGTCTTTTGGTACCCATATCTTTCTGGGTCCATGACAGTTAGAGTTTCCAAAATTCTATTTGAATTTTGGTTTAGTATAAAATGCCTTACCGGCATGTTTTATATCATGTGTTTGCCCAGTAGTGAAGTGAGAAAAAAGAGGAGTGCGTTTGATAACCAGATCCTTAACTTTCTTAGGTTGGGATACTTTACCTTTGTATCCTATTCCTATTCTTCCATTTCTGCTAACTCCATAGATCATTGAAGCCATCTTGCTTCTATCTATGTTTTTAGCAAGGAACTTCTGAAAGCTATGATCATATTCCTTTATGATCTTATCAGAGTTACTCGGAACCTCTGAGATTGTTTCCTTCTGAGTGTTTTGTAAATCGTTTTCAAGTTTTGAAATTTTTTCTTTTAGCTCAGAATTTTCTAATCTCAGATTCTCATTTTCTTCAGAGTCAGAAACTAGGTCCTTTTTCAGGTTCTTGAATTTGACTCAAAGCTGCTGATACCTTTCAAGAATGTCACTCAGGCTTTGTCCTAATTCAGCTTTAGTAAAGTTTACAGTAAACTCAGGAAATACCTCTTCAGTGTTTGATTCTGATTCTGACCTTGATTCTGATTCAGAGGATTCCGAGATATCCGATAAGTTGTCCGTTTGAGGTATATTGGCTTGTTCATCTTCTGATTTTGTTCCGTCTTCAGAAGATTCAGAGTCATCCCATGTTTCCATAAGACTTTTCTTCTTCTCCTTAACGAACTTCCTTTTATGTTTCTCCTTCTGAAGCCTTGGACAATCACTTTTGTAGTGACCTTGTTTATTGCACTCATAGCAGGTAATGATTATGTTACTGGATTTTCTGTATCCAGAAGACTGTTCAAAGTCATTTCCTGTTCTTCTAGAGTTTCTGAAATTCTTATGCCTGTGCTTCCACAGCTGAGTGATTCTTCTGGATAGAAAGAACAATTTGTCTTCTTTTGAAGAGGATTCTCCAGAGATTTCTGCTTCTTCTTTTGCCTGAAAAATTTTGGTTTCATATTTGTTAGATTTCAGAGCGAGAGACTTGCATTGCTTCTGAGGCACATCATCTTATAACTCTATCTCATGGCTTCTGAGGGAGCTGACAAGTTCTTCTAGAGATATTATGTTTATATCTTTTGCCAGTTTGAGAGTCGTGACCATTGGTCTCCATTATTTAGGTAAACTTTTGATGATCTTCTTTACATGATCAACAGTTGAGTACCCTTTGTCCAGCACCTTTAGCACTGCCACCAGAGTTTGGAATCTAGAGAACATTGTTTCAATGGTTCCATCTTCTTCCATTTTGAAGGCTTCATACTTATGAATGAGTGCAAGGTCTTTGGTTTATTTTATTTGCATGTTGCCTTCATGCGTCATTCTCAGAGAATCAAACATGTTCTTAGCCGTTTTTCTGTTTGTAATCTTCTCATACTCTGAATATGAGATGGCACTCAAGAGAATCGTTATGGCCCTGTGATGATCTCTGAAGTCTTGCTTTTGATGATCTGTCATCCTTTTCTGTCAATCTTCTGACCGCTTTCATCAACAGAATGTATGTATCCATCAGTTACCACATCCCAGAGGTCAGCGTCATAGGCTAGGAATAAAATTCTGATCATATCTTTCCAGTAGTCAAAATTTTCACCGTCAAATATTGGAGGGTTGCTGCTGATGTTATGACTTGTTCTCATCATAGTGTTTTCCCCCTTGGATCTTTATCTAACACGGTTAAGTGTTTGCACCCAGATCTAGGTGCTCCGATACCAATTGAAGAAGTGAAAAACACAAGAAGGGGGGTTGAATTGGAATCTTAAAAATCAATGGAGTAAAGAGCACATTTATTTTTATCTTGGTTCGTTTGAACTCAAACTACTCCAGTCCACCCGCCAAGGTGATTTCGCCTCTCTCCAACAAGGTCTTAATTCACTAATCAAACTTGATTACAAATCTACTTTAACAAATGTCAAAGTCTTCTTGAGTCCAAAACCAAAACCCGGTTTTCTCAAGGAAATTCACTAAACAGTTAATTGAATAATGTGTACAATGATGTTTCTAATAAATAGTATCACTAACAGTGATGTTTTACACAATTTAATATTGAACATTGAGGATGAAGATTGATAGCTGCATTACTGACTGTTCATGTGAGTTCTTCTTTTTGTGTGCAGTGGTTCATCCTTGTGAGAGCTTGTTTTTGTGTGCTTTATATAGGCCATGCAATAAGAAGATACTTTTGGTATGTCCATAACACGAGTTATTGAGCTTTCTAAACCAGGAGATCCTTGTCTGTTTGTAGCTGTTACTTATGATCTTCGATTGATGTAATTGTAACGCTTTAGAGCTTCTCACATAAGAGGATGGATATTACCGTTGAGAGTCCTTTACAACTTGTATCATAAATTTGAAAATTTGAGTATCAGAGATCTTGTTCCACAGTGCTGGTGCATTCAGAAGTTGTAACATAACTTCTTCATATAAGCATGTCACACATATTTGATGCGTGTGAATCTTTCATGGTCCTCTCAACTTTGGTCCTTGCATAATCAGAACTTCTGGTGATGTTCTGGCAGAACTTCCAGTTGTATCAGAACATCTTTTTCACATTAGAACTTCCTACATGAAAATATACTTTTATTAGCAAGCATATTTGTTCTTTAGATCATGTGTTTGTTATCATTAAAATTCTTACTAGGATGTAGAACCAAATTGTGTTCTAATAGAGTAGTCTTTAGGAATTTCACTAACGCCTTCACATGGACCTCAGAACACAGCTTTAGTGACAACATAGATATTTTGGATGGGGTCTGCCCCAACTGTTCGAAAATTTTATAATCACTTCGATAAATAATCTTCAGAACCTCTTCTAAATCTTCTATAGAAGTATCTTTAATAGGAGCTTCTTTTGGCGCCTCCATCCGGACAGGCTCCATCACCGAATCCTTACCTCGAGCCCTAGAAGTTGTTTTGTAAACTATAATCTGAGCAAGTGGAGAGATTTCCAGAGAGAAAATACTTCCACTTCTTGTAATCTTACCGGTCCCTGCAATATTGACAATATTGGGATCAACTTCTTCTTTTTCTTCATCGGATAACTCCTGTTTAACGCCATGGTAATAGACGTCAGATATGTAGTGCCAAGGAATTGCTTTATCTAAAGAATAAGAGATCGGCTCGGGCGTTGTAATTACCAGTGGAGCAGCTTTAGGATTGGCTGTAATCCTTATAGGACCTTTGGAAGGGATCCTAAAAGGAGTACCGGAGATAACAGACAGATCTTGGAAGAAATTGTTGGAAGGCGGAACTTTTTCAATCAGAATAATATGTTCATTCATCAAGCTTTGAACACCCTTCTTTAGTGACCCTCAACCATTGGGTTCAACTGCACAACAATAATAACCTTCAACACAACCTGGAAATTAACTAGCTTGTAACAAATTCTTCTTTATTATGGAGAGCGGAGTAACCACATCATTCACATAAGTAACATATAAAATATCTTCAACAAAACTTATGCCTTTATCATGTTTGGGCATAGGTGATGTAATTACATTTGGGGTCTCTAGAGGATCGAACTCAATCTCCTTGTTGTCAATCAAATCTTGAATTGTAATCTTCAAAGCCCAGCAGCTATTTGTGTCATGTTCGGGACTATTGGCATAATAGGCGCATA
Source organism: Vicia faba (assembly GCA_948472305.1). Taxonomy (NCBI): domain Eukaryota; kingdom Viridiplantae; phylum Streptophyta; class Magnoliopsida; order Fabales; family Fabaceae; genus Vicia; species Vicia faba. The sequence goes on along the minus strand of OX451740.1, from coordinate 172,831,690 downwards.
TCAAATTAGGATTGTACCGAGGAGAGGTTGTGTTTGGATTCTGAGGAGGACCCTTCAATGTTATTAACTTAGTCTTCAAAAGGTGTTGCAGTGCCTGAGACAGAGGCATATTGATCTTAGTGAACTACCTTCTCGGAGCGTCTGGCTTTTGACGGTTACCTTGTTGTTGTTGTTGGGCAGGTGCCAGATTGGAAATCAAAACCCCTCCTACAGTCTCATAGAGATTAACTCTGCTACGAATTTTCTAGCCATAGACAACACCAACTTCCTTCTTACCTCCGAATGGCTTCTTCACAGCACTAGAAGATGTATCCGTCGGGATCTTCCAACTTTTTATACCACTTTTGATCATTTCTCAAGTCAGAACCATCTCTGTAAAACCCAATGAGGAACTCCCAATCAACAAATTGAAGAATGGGCCTGTCAGAGTGCCCATAAACATGTCTACCATTTCCCGATCATTCAGAGGAGGTTGCACCCTGCCAGCCAAATCCCTCCACTTTTGTGCATATTCCTTGAACCCTTCTCTTGAGCCCATTAACATATTTTGTAACTGTACTCGGGTTGGTGCCAGGTCAGCATTGTATTGATACTTCTTATAGAAAGCAGCAGCCAAATCTCCCCAGGTGCGGATATTGGTCCCCTCCAGCTGATAGAACCATTCCAGTTGTGTGCCAGCCAAACTTTCTTGGAATAAATGGACCCATAACTTCTGGTCAGCGGTGTGAGGCTGAAGCTTTCTGACATACGACCTCAAGTGTAGTTTAGGACAAGAGACCCCGTCATATTTGACAAAAACATGGACCTTGAACTTAGATGGGATGACCACCCCTGGAACCAAACCTAATTCTCCGAAATCCAATCCCTGTATCTTTTGGACCTCCATATTCTTGAGCCTATCCTCCAGCTATGTGTATTTGTCATTAGTAGGAGGGTTTGCTCATCCAAGAAGTCCTCATCTTCAGAACCCTAGTTTTTCCTGTCTTCCTGCTTGACTGTTCTATCCTCTTCATCTTGATCATCACCTTCATCATAGGAGACTTCAACATCTTGAATTGGTTGGACTAGACCTTTGAATCTCCTTCCCAAATAAAGGATATCATGCTTCCTGGTCTTCTTCTTTTGCTTAGCAAGGAGCGTCATTATTTCTTGCTGCCCCTTGGCCAGGTTCAAAAGAGTTTCCTAGAACTGTGCATGCTGAGCCTGGAGATCTTTGATATTTTGTTCAAGAGCCATTTTTATTTTGAAATAAACAGCGAGAAAAATTAGAAACCTGTACTAGGAAACCTGTTCATGAAATGATGCATGATATGCGAATGTAAATGTTTTGAAGGACTTCTGAAAATTTAAATTTGTGAACCAAAAGGAAACAAATATTTTATTATAAAAGTTCAAATTACAACTTCCTTTTAGGATTAAAAAATATTTCATAGATAAAATGAACTCCTAAAATCTAAGAATAAAATCACCCAAGACGCTTCCTCTTTGTACTGATGTAAGCAATAAGACTCCGCTCCTCTTGAAGTTGTCTTGTGAGTTCCAACACTTCTCACTTGCATAGCGTTGGGTCTCAAAGATGTCCTGTTCTTCTTTCATTTGAATCCAAGACTTTTGCAACTCTTCGAGATTAGTAGGAATACCAGGGTGGATAATGGTATAAGTAACATCCCCCTTAATAACAGGCTCCACGATTATTGGTAGGATGGATAGATATGGCATCAAGAGACTTTGAGCACGAGCTCGTACCCTTTTGAGATACGGCTCAAGAGGGATGATATTCTTATGCCCCAAAGTCTTGCTATCCATCTTTCTTACCGTGCCCCAAGCATGTATGAACCTTCAATTATAACCTTGGACATTGTTCTCGTAGTCGAATACGATACCTTGAATGAGTGCGTCGTGAGGACCATCTCTTCGAACATAGCCAAACTGTCGTAGATCTAGAGAAGGGTTATAAATAATACTTAAACTAATGCCTAATATTGGAACATTAAGGAAATCCCCATAACGGTAAATGATGGTAATGTCTTCTTGGGATCGAGAGCACCAATGGATATTCATATGAGAAAGCGACATTAACCTTTGCGACCACCTCAAACCCTACTTATTCTTCAATACTGAATGAGGAAGTTGTGTAATAAACCACCTAGACAGCAAAGGCAACAACACATAAGAGTCCCTCGCTTCTTCATGGTGTGAGTATGAAGAGAGTGCAAAATGTCTCCAAGCAATGTAGCCACAGGGTTACGAGTAAGGAAAATTTTGACAGCATTCACATCTATGAGTTGGTCAGGGTTAGGAAAGAGAAGAAACCCATAGGTTAGAAGAGTCAGGATCTTCTCAAAAGCTTTTAAATCTAAAGTATCCCAAAATAGTAGAGCCTTCTCCATCAAGAATTTAGCCAAAAAGCCTTTGACCCCATTTATTGTCTCCCAATTATCTATGATGTCAGAACTCTTCAGATGTAAGGCCTTGGCAATAACTTCGGGTCTTGGAGTTTCCTCTAAACCGGTTAAGGGTATTTGATCAAGAAAAGACACTCCTAGTAGTTGAGATAATTCTTCCATTATAGGCACCAATTGATAATCGGGGAAAGTAAAATATTGTTGTACAAGGTCAAAGAACTGAAAGAGCACCCTTATCATATCTTCTTCAAGGCTTGAGGTAATCAGATTGAGTAGTCGACCATATCTTTCGGTGAAAGAAGAATTTTTAGGAACCCTTGAAGCTAACTCTTTGACTTGAGGAGGCACATAACGTAGGAACCCAATTGCTGATCGAAGTGCTTCCTCGTCCACTGGAACGGGAACTTGTAAACCAGTTTTACCACAGGGTCTCCTAGCTCGTTTAAACAGGGAGTACTATCCTTGTTATGTGCTGGTACGGTCCTAAAAACATTCAGCATCTCCTTACTCGAAGAAGGCTTCAATAGTATATATTTGTCCTTGAAGTGACAGACATACTTCAGATAAGCTTTGAACAGCTTCCCGTTGCATTGCTTCAACGCGACCCATCCTCATTTGTCGTCGATCTTGCTCCTCTACAGGTGAAAGCAATATGAGAATAAGGGAATGGTAGTCCTTATCTTCAAGTAATCACAAACACGATTTCGTATATGCGGCTGGCTCCTTCCCATGCTGTTCAGGTGCAATTGGGAAGGAGCCAGCCGCATATGCCTGAATACGGCCACCTCAAAATCTGAGAAAGGGAGCTGAAGACCCATTTCCCAAAACATGATTTCATACATGGGAAGACTCCTTCTATCGTATTTAGAGCAGATCCTACTCTCTTCCCCGAGAATATACAGCGACCACTCTCCCTAGTTTCCTTCTTCGTGAGTATACACCTTAGTAAAAACATCATCTTGATGCTCGAAGAAATAAGAGGGCCAATCCCAAGGGTCGCTCCCATCCCAAGCTCGCAGATCCTCTTCATCCCCGGGGGGAAACAAGCAACCTTGATCAATAGAGGCGATCTCCATGTCGCCTCTCCCCACTTGTTGTTCTGGCTGATTCAACTCGTCCCAAGAAATCTATAGTATGCTCGATGAGCTACTCGCCTCATTCGAAGAACTTCATTAAGATATAGAAGACTTGCTCGAGAGGTCAACCCGGGTGTTGTTAGCCATAGTACCAGAAAATCAGAGGATGAAGATGAGTTCCGCATTAATGCTAGAACCACCCTTCCACCACTAAATCAAGTGAAAGGGTGCTGATAAACGAGGATCGTGCCCTCGACCAGAAACCCTCACTATGGCGCGTAAACATACAGAAGTCCAAGGAAGAACCCTAGGCCCTAACGGACCATCTACGAGACAACGAGAAAAGTCTGGAAAAATAACCTAGATCCTAAAAGGACCGTCTACGATGCATCATAAAATGTCTGTGGAGGACCCATGGTGGCTCCGGCGATTCTAAACTACAGAACCATCGTCTGCCACCAACACTCCCCAAGAACGTCCTCACAAACAGGATCCTAAACCCTAGCCGCATGCACTTCTACAAAGAAAATCATGAAAAAATGAACTACTGAAAGCAGACGACAATGAAAAACTGAAATCTTACCAATTAAAGAGGAAGAAAGACTAGAAATAGTAGCAATGAGTAGCGAATCTCAAAAAATGATGGTGGTCGACGGGCGGGCGATTATGAGCAGTTGGGATAGAGAACGAAAATCACCAAACTCCCTACTCTTCCCGTATTTATAGCTGGGACCATCCGCGCGTGTGAGACAAACGCCTGGGAAACCCTAGGGTCGTCATCATTATACTCTAGTCCCTAGGACATCATTGTGTCTCTTTTCCAGCGTGCTACCCGAAACACACTACCTCTTCAAGCTCAAGGCTCCTAACAACCAACTCCTCATCTCCCCACGAGAAAAGCGCAATGGGCGACACTTGTTCTCCCTGTAAGATGCGCCTCATTCCACGAGAAGGTGTTAAATTCATCACTCTTGTTCCCAAAAGCAACAACTTGGGGGGCTATTATTCTGGACTCGCCCGACAGTTAGAATGGGCCCAGTCCAACCCTTTCTTTCGATACGGTCCATAAATCCATGGCCCAAACCTCCCCCTCTCTCCATCAGACAATATCGACCCTTTTCTATCTCAAATCAGAACTAACCTAAGATGATCGACGAGGATCTCTTATTCTTCCTGACCTCCATTCATGCAGACAACCAGGAATCAATCATACCACTTCATGTAACTAACCCCCTCCTTGGAACCAACGGCTAGTTACGAGCACATCTGCAAGGATTGACCAAGTCCTGGTAGTTACCTCTTTTTGTGGACTCGCATATCTAGGCCCAAAAAAAGGAACCAATGGCCATGCGCCAGGGGCATTATATTAACCCTCACACTTGTGAGGGCCTGGTGTCGAATATTCACTATTTTCCACCAATACCTTAACACTTTTCTTGTATCTCCTTGTTCCCACTCTTACTTGATCGTCAGAGTGCCTTGCAGGTACAACCCCTTTCTTCCTTCTCGACATCACATCCCGACTGCAGATCATCATCCGACCACCTTGTAGGTTCTGATCAACCGGTAAGATCAATGACAAAAGATTTTGAATATTTCAAAAGTCTGACAAGAGGTAAAGAAATGTGATTCATTATTTAGTCTCAAGATAATCTCGTTTCCCAATATGTCACATCACGTGCTAAGGAGTGATATAGAATAGGAAGATGTATTCTTAAGCGAATATTATGACCATGGATACTTCTGATATATGAGATCTTCACTATTCTGAAAAATCCCATCCCAAAAGTTAGTAGTAAGAATAATATGTACCTCATAGGACCATACATCCTTAGATGATAACAGATCAGGTTCTTCTTAAGTAGCTAGAATCTAATCTTTGTTCAGAAATGTCAGAAGTAATTCCTTAGAATGTGATAACCTCTGACAATGCTTTCTTAGAAGTATTTGTGCTTTCAACAGCTTCTTGTGAAGAATATTCTAAGTCTTGAACTTCTTTATCCTTCTGTAGAATCTTTATTACTTCCAGCGCTTAATTGGGTGAACTTCATGTATGACAAAAACTTCTAGAGCCTATGATCTTCCCTTTTGATCATCTCTGAAGACCACGATGCCTCCAGGCTTTGGAACATATGCCTTCTTCCCTCCCTGTGTTGCAAGCATCTAGAGTCCAGGTACCATAATAGGTGTTTCAACTGCGCTGTTGAGAATATCTGCAACATAGATTATCTATTTCTTGGGTATCAATAATTTCTTGAGTCCTCTCTTGTTAGCTTTCCCAAAGTTCTGAACAACTTTGGGTTTAGCGAGAGAATAATCATATTTAAAAGAATTAAAACGAGAAGTTTTAGCCAATGGTTTTGTCTTAGGTTCAGAAACAAATTTCTATTTTTATTTTCCTTTATCTTTAGGCACAGACCCACTAGAAACAAAATGGGAATGAAGAGTATTAGGTTTGTCTTCCTTATCAGAATTTGATTCGTCATAGGAGTTATAACTGTTGTACCCCAAAATTTGACTTCCCATCCCTGAGATAAATTAATTTAAGACACCTTTGCATGCTCATGAAGGTCTCAAACACTCAAGACTTCTCAAGGGTTGACCAGTCAAGCTCTCCTCCTAAGCAATTAACCTAAAACTAGGGTTTTTCTTTTCTCAAAGGAAATTGGACTTATAATGCCTTAAGTTGGATTCATGGTATCTCATATTTCTCAAAGTATCCTCATGCCAAAATTCAAGCCTTGTAGTACAAGTTTGCTTAGTCAATTAGCTAGATGATTGAAAATTAACTATATTGGACAAAAAAGTCAACTTTGACCAATCTAAAGTCAAACTTCAAGATTTTTGATCAACATAAAGATTTTGAAATCATATTCATCATTTGATCAAGGGTTGATCATGATTCATCAAGAAAACTCAAGATTCATCAAAAGTCAAAAGTTACTAAATCAGGGTTTTCTTAAGGAGAAGTCAATTGAACTTTGACCAAGCATAACTTTCACATACTTCACCGGAAACTTCTAAACCAAATCCTATCTTGAAGGAAATTCAATTCTATACAACTTTGTCTAATTAATCTCAAGGCCAAAAATGCGTCATTTGAGAGATATGAGCCAAAATATTACAGGTCATTTTAAAAGTCAACAAAAAGACATTCTTGGTCAAAGAAATTTACATCAAGTTAAAGACTCCAAATAAAAAATGACCAACATGGAAGTTGAAGGAGACATCTTGGGGTTTCCAAAAAGTCAAAGATCAGTTTAATATCACAAAAATTGAGTGAGTTGTGATTGGTGAAAGTTTGGAAATTTTGAGAAAATGCATGAAGTCCAAATTGAGCAAATTTGAATTTTTGGGATAATGGGCCTATCGTTTAAGGTCCAACCGTGTTTCTGACTTCATAATAGACCATTGAATCCATTAATTTATTTAAGTGGTTTTTATTTCTTTTTATTTTGATTTTATTCAATTAAAAGCAAAATAAATCAAATAAAATACAAAATAAATGATATAAGGCATGGGGATCTATTTTTGAATCAAATCATAAACTCAAAAAGCTGGTGATGTAACACGCCAACTTTTATAAGTTATTTATTTAATGAACTATTAGGAGTGTTCACAAATAATTGATGTTTTATAGGATTATATATGTGATGTGTTGGCATATGATTGCTTATGATGTGGAACATGTGATATGAATGAAGGGATTAGATGCATTGGAATAATTAGATGGTTATTTGGTAAGTATTTGGGTTATTATCTAGAATAGAATAATAGGAATAATTATTTAAATAGAGTTATTTTAGTTAGAGTGGTATGTTGGTAATTAGTAAGAAGAGTGAGAACGTGATGGTAAATAGAGGGTGACTAAGTGAGGGCAATTGAGGAAGAAGTTAGGGGTTTTGGTGATAACAGAGAATTATAGAGAGTGATACGGTTCATTTTGTGCGATCAAAATATTGGGAGAAGAGCAAGAGAAGAGGCTAGGGCACAAAGGGTTAGAGAATCATTATAAGAGGCACGAAGAACAAAATGAACCACTAGAAAAAATAAGGTAAGGGGGTTTTATCTGATTATTATGTTTGATCTAAGTGGTAGATAGTTGTAGAATTTCTCCGTTAGTATTGACAATGGTAATTTGATGTTGTTGGGTCATGATTTGATGGAATTGTGATGATGCATGACTTGTAATGGTCATATAATTGAGGTATTTTATCAAATTGTTGTTAGATGATGATTCCCCATGATTATATAGTGTTTTAGGGCCTATAGAATACTGAAATTGCAGGAAAAAGTGGTCTGAAACAGTGCATAATTGCAAAATAGGAAAACCTTGTTCGTAGAGGATCGTCGAACGATGGTGTTTCTCCAGGCGAAGATGGGGAGAGCCAGGGAAGGAAAATAGGGTTTTGGTTTCTGTGATGTGTCGTTGGGCGATGGATGGGTTTCGCCGTGCGATGGGAGGCAGATCTGGAATGTTGGATTGAAATCTAGAAACGAGTATAACTTTAGTTCTAGAGCTCACAATAAAGTGTCGTTAGAAGCTGTGTGTAGCTAACATAGTATACTATAATTAGGTGAAATAAAACTAAGACTTAGGAGCATTTTTATGAAAACTAAGTTAGAGTAAGAATAGGCTCCCCGTGTTGAATTGTAATGACAATTTGGTTAACTACGGTGATATGTTGTTATTATGATTATGTGATGATGTTCTGACGATGTCTTGATTTCATGAGTATACACGATGATTATATGAGTACACATGATTATGTTTATGTATGATGTTGATTAATACATGAATGATGATGCGTATGAATGGTTGTGGTCGTCTATATTTGTTGTTGCGCATCATGCATTCTTGGGACATCTTTGGTCTGTTTGATGATTTAGGACGTTGGTCCAGTGATTTGGTCTCAATCCCATTGTGTGGATTTTGGATGTCTATGATATTCTCCGGTTCCAAGTGGGGATCTATTCTATGATTGGGATCTTTGGAGGGTGATGGCCCAGTGTCCATCAAGAAGAATTGGTACCACATGCATAAGTCTATATCCTTGCACTACATCTTACATGGCATTACATGGTTCTTAAATTGATGATATTGTATTGCGTTGTTGAATCCATATGATTGTTGATGTACTTGGAATATAATAATGTTGACGTTATGTTTTGATACTTTAGGCTTATTCTGCTATGTCTATTACTTACATCTTACATAATGATTGTGATAAACTCACCCTTTCTGCTTGAATGTTGCCTCTACATGGGTAACGTGCAGGTAATCCAGAGTAGTCCTTAAAGGCTTGGAAGAATAGCTTTGGAGTGTGATTTATTTTCGTTGAGTCTAGAAAGTCTTGCTCTGAATATGTAACATCCGGAAGGAGAACGCTTTGTTTTGAAAACTATTTCGTTCTTGTTTTATTATGAAATTTAAATTATTTCCATGGAGTTCAAATTGTGTGGAATTGTGAACCATGAATCATGGGGCACTATGAAGTGTTTTTAATGAAACTTGTCTGAACTATGACTCCGCTGCAAGTATATGAAACATTGATAATGCATATGTCATGAATAATTTTGAAAACCCGTGTTACGGAGTGAGAATAGCACATATGATTATTTCGCGATTAAAATATGACGCCCTTTTGTTGTATTACTCTAATATTATTTTAAACAATTATGAATATTTCGTTGCGTTTAGAAGGGTATAAGATTAGTGGTATCAGAGCGGGTCGGTTCATCCAACCAGGATTAAATGATGTCTATTCCCTGTAAATTGATTAGTATCCGAATACTGTTGATGTGTTGATGTTTCTAATGTTGGTTGTTTATGCAGAGTTATGGCTGGAGGAAGAAATGATAAAGCGCTTGCTAATGCTTTGGATGCCATGGCTTAGGCAATGCAGAATTAGCATGGACAACAAAACCAGAATGGTGGGAATGATGATGAGGCTCGTGCTTGAGGAAGATTCCAGAAGAACAATACACCGATCTACAAGGGCAGGCACGATGCTGATGGTGCACAGGCATGGCTGAAGATTATTGAAAAGATTTTTCGAGTGGTGATCTGTACGGAAGACCAAAAGGTGCAGTTCAGTACTCACATGCTGGAGGCAGAAGCTGAAGACTGGTGGAATAATGCGTGCCAGAAGATGGAGATTCTGGGCACAGAGATTACTTCGGCTGTGTTCAGAGCTACTTTTCTGGATAAGTACTTTCTGGAGGATGTGTGTGGTAAGAAGGAAATTGAATTCCCTGAGATGAGGTAAGGAAATTCGACAGTGGATGAGTATGCGGCTAGATTTGAGGAGCTAGTAAAATTATGTCTGCACTATAACATTCCAACAGTTGAGGGGTCAAAGTGCATTAAGTTTTAGAATGGACTGCGTCCAAAGATCAAGCAAGGTATTGGGTATCTACACAGTTTCCTGAACTGGTGAATAGGTGTAGGATATTTGATCAAGATAGTAGAGACAAAGCTTCTTATTATAAGAATTATAATGAGAAGAAAGGGAAGAATCAAGATCGTGGTAAGCCGTATGCTGCTCCAGCTGATAAAGGGAAGCAGAGAGCTTATGAGGAGAAGAAGCCAAGTGGGGAAGGAGCTCCCGTATATATGAAGTGCTACAGGTGTGGCAAAGCAGGTCACCGTGCTAATGCTTGTACCAATACAGTGCTAAGATGTTATAAGTGTGGCAAGGATGGTCATCGCGATATTGGGTGCAAGAATGAAGGTCTAACTTGTTTCAATTATGGTGAGCAAGGTCACATCACTACCCAGTGTCAGAAACCCAATAAAGATGTAGCTGCTTGGACTAGTGGCATAGTGTGATTTAAATGGTGTTGAGGTTGATAAGAAAGACAATATAATCATAGGTACTTGTTTTATTAACAATACTGAGTTAATTGCTATTATAGATACTGTGCTACTCATTCATTTATTTTGCTTGATTGTGCTACTATGTTGGGATTAAAATTGTATGATATGAATGGAGGAATGGTAGTGGGGCTTCCGGCTAAAGGTTCCGTTACTACTACTCTTGTTTGTTTGAAGTATCCTTTATCTATCTATGGTAAGAATTTTGTGATGGATTTGGTGTGTCTACCCTTACACCAAATTGATGTTATTATGAGAATGAACTGGTTCGAATTCAATTATGTTCATATTAACTGTTATAATAAGACGGTAAGATTTCCCAAGTTTGGGGATAGTGGGGAGCTGATATTTTTGTTTGCTAAATAAGTAGATGAGCTTTTGGTGGATGAAGCTTAGATGTTTCCATTGTTCGCATCGTTTGAAGTTGATCATGAAATTGCAAGTGTGGAGTTACCTGTTGTTTATGAATTTCCAAAAGTATTTCCAATCAACATTAGTGAACTGCCTCCAGAGTGAGTAGTTGAATTTGTTATGGACTTAATACCAGGTACAAGTCCAGTGTCGATGGATCCTTATAGGATGTCAGCTTCAGAGTTGGATGAATTGAAGAAACAATTAGAAGAATTGTTAGAAAAGAATTTTGTTCGTCTGAGCGTCTCTCCATGGGGTGCTCTGGTGTTGTTGGTTAAAAAGAAACACGGTAGTATGAGGTTATGCATGAACTACATGCAGTTGAATAAAGTAACTATTAAGATTAATTATTCACTTCTGAGGATCAATGATTTGATGGATTAGTTGGTAGGTATGAGTGTCTTTAGCAAGATCGATTTGAGGTCGGGTTATCATCAGATTCGAGTCAAGCTAGATGATATCCCGAAGACAGTTTTAAGAACAAGGTATGGCCACTATGAATATATTGTGATGTCGTTTGGTGTGTCAAATGCGCCAGGTGTTTTCATGGCATACATGAATTGTATCTTTCAGAAGTACTTGGACAAGTTTGTACTGGTCTTCATTGACGACATTTTGATTTATTCAAAGTCAGAAGAAGAACATGCTGAGCATTTGCGACCTGTGTTGCAAATATTGAAAGAGAAGGAATTATATGCGAAACTGTCAAAGTGTGAATTTTGGTTGAAGGAAGTTAGTTTCCTTGGCAATGTGATTTCTAGTGGTGGAATTGTGGTAGATCCTTCTAAAGTTGATGCTGTGTTACTTTGGAAAACTCTGAAGTCTGCAACTGAGATTCAAATTTTTCTTGGATTAACGGGTTACTACCGAATATTCATAGAGGAATACATTCTTTCTGTTTTAGAAGTCTAAGTATTTTAATTGTCATACACTCTATTATTGGTTTAATACTTGAGTTGTTATTTGATTTGTTAATTATGGATCATTCATAAGCTTTTAAGTATTGAATGATTGAAGTCTTTAAAACTTAATATTTATGTTGTTCTTCACTGTAAGTGATTGAAGGGATTTGAGGAAGGCCTCATACCTAGGTGTGTATTAGGTAGAAGTATAGCATGGGTAGTGATTAAGTGATTAGGTCGTAAACTGGTTGTTTACTGAGGGTCTATGAATTGATACTATTTAGTGGAATTGTCCCTGGCTTGGTAGTCCCCAGAGTAGGTGTTGTTGTACACTGAACTGGGTTAACAATCCTTGGTGTTTTTAATGCTTTTATTATTGTTTCACTTTACATTGTCCTCGGATATTTGTGTCGTGACATCTCCTTCGACATCACATATCTGATACCATAATTTCACAGGTTAAGGCCTCCGCTCGCAGAAATACAATCTGGATCAACTTTTTAAAGATACCTTCCAAGCTCAAGGAGTTAGTCTCAAAGGTTCTCGAAAACTCTCAATTCACCAAGTGGCATGGTTATCTACTCAGTTTGGTTACCTCAGGTTTTGAAGAAGACATGATGAGGGTTCTGTTCCATTTCTTTGATCCTAAGCATCATTGTTTTACCTTCCCAGATTATCAAATGGTACCCACAATGGAAGAGATCTCTAAGATACTTGGAGTACATATTCTTGATCAGACACCCTTCACCAGTTTAGAGAAAGCTCCAAAACCTGAAGTAATTGCAACAACCTTATATCTGAAGCGGTCAGACATTATGTCTAATTGGGAAACAAGAAGTGGAGTTAAAGGTCTTCTTGCTAAATTTCTGATATAGAAGGCTCAGCTTTTTCTAAATGCTATGAGTTTTCATGCTTTTGAAGAGATCTTGGATCTGTTGATCTACAATTTGGTACTATTCCCTAATCCAGACCAATTCATACATGTGAACACCATCAAAATATTTCTTACTAATAATCATATGCCTACTTTACTTGGAGATATTTTTCTCTCTCTTCACACTCGTACTATTAGGAAGCGAGTAATTATCATGTGTTGAATTCATTTACTACCCAAGTGGTTTATTTCACACCTTCCCCAACCAGTGTTGAAGAATGAACAAGGTTTGAGATGGTCTCGAAGGATGATGTCACTATCTCATTCAATTACGTATTGGTGTTCCCAATCTCAGGAGGACATCACTATTAATTATCTCTATAGAGAATTCCCTACTGTTCCACTCCTTGGCATAAGGGGGGGGGGGTATTACTTACAACCCTTCTCTAGATCTACACCAATTTGGTTATGCTCGAAGAGACGGTCGTCATGATATGCTTATCCAGGGTATTGTATTCGATTACAAGAATGATCCTCAATGTTACCGTCTAAGGTTTATACGTTCTTGGGGCATGGTAAATAAGATTAATAGCAAGACTTTGGGATACAAAAATTATATCCCTTTGGATCCCTACCTCATATGGGTGCGATCTCGTGATCAAAATCTTATAATGCCTTATCCTACTGTCCTACTAGTAATTGTGGAGCCTTCTATTGAAGGAGATATTCCTCATACCATTCTCCATCCAGATATGCCTACTAACCTTGAAGAGCTACATAAGTCTTGGATTAATTTGAAAGAAGAAAGGGACACCTTTGAGACTTAATTCTATGCTAGTGAGAAGAGAGTGTTGGAGCTGACTAAAAAACTTCATGAAGAGAAGAGCCTTAATGCATACGTCAACACAAAAAGGAAGCGTCCATGGGAGACTTGAGTTTTAAGTCTTAGGAGTTCATAATTTATTTCCTTGTAACCTTTTTGTTTTCATTGTAAGCCTAAGAGGCAGTTCTAATGTGAACTTACTAATAAGAGTCTTTGTTTCTGATCTCTTTTTTATTAACAAATTTAAATCCCACAATGTCCTTGAAAACATTGCATATGCATCTACATGCCATACATATCATTTCATAACAGGATTCCAAGACAGGTTTCTCATCTTCTTACTGTTTATTTTAGCAAAGATGGCTCTCGAACAGACAGTCAAAGAAGTCCAGGCTCAGAATGCTCAGTTCTAAGAGATGTTCTTAAACTTAGCCAAGGGCCAAGAAGAACTAAAAGCGCTCATCGAAAACGGGAAGAAGAAGACAAAGAAACTAATTGGCATCCTTAACATGGGAAGAAGGTTCAGAGGTCCAGTCAAGCAAGCTCGAGATCTTAATATCCCATTGGTCGAAGACGACAAACGGGATAAAGATGGTAAGAGTGTTAAAACTGAAAAAAGCAATCATGGTTCTGATGAAGAAGAAGAGGATTATTTGGATGAACAATATCCCCATGTTGATGAGAAGTATAAGCTGTTAGAAAAGCGTCTGAAAGTTATGGAGATCTAGAAGGTTCATGGCTTAAACTTTGAAAAATTGGGTTTAGTTTTAGGAGTCGTCATTCCTCCTAAGTTCAAAACTCATATCTTTACTAAGTATGACGATGTTTCTTGCATGAAGCTGCATTTGAGATCATATGTTCGGAAAATTCAACCACACACTACTGATAAGAAATTATGGTTGCATTTCTTTCAAGTGAGTCTGTCTGTAGCATAATTGGAATGTTATTATCCACTCAAAGGTACCAATATCATTACCTGGGAAGATTTGGTTGCAGCTTTCTATAGACAGTATCAGTATAGTTCTGATTTGGCACCAACCCACATACAACTACAGAGTATGTCCATGGGTTCCGAGGAAGTCTTTAAAGAGTACGCGAAGAAATGGAGAGATCTAGCAGGCAAAGTTTAACCTTCTTTAGCTGACAGGGAATTGGTTGACATTTTCATGAGTATGCTAACAGGTCCTTTCTATAATCACCTTTTTGGATATTCTTCAGCCGTTTTCATTGAACTGATATTAATAGGGGAACGTGTTGAGAATGGAATCATAAGGGGTAAAATTCAGGTGGCTACAGCTTCGAATACTGCAAATATGTCATACAACGGTAAGAAAAAGTCTAATGCTGTGTACGGCCAGAAGGGTCATAATAAGGGTGTCAACAACCAATCTGTGGGGGAAGTTCTGATCTCTAATCATGCACCAGTGTAACAACAATAGAATAATCATCATAGGCAAGATGCACCCAAAAGACAATTCACCAAAATTAACATGTCGTTGTCTCAAGAATTGCAACACATGTTGAATGCAGAGTTGATTACATTGAAGGATCCTCCTCAGGACCCCAATACTTCCTCTCCCTATTAAAATCCCAATGCAAGGTGTGCATACCACTCCGACAGTCCTGGACATGACACTAACAGCTGTTGGGCATTGAAAAATAAAATTCAAAATATGATTGACTCTAAGGAGATTGATTTTGATCCTCCTGAGACTTCTAATGTGATCACTACACCTACGCCTAATCATGAAAAAGGAGTTAATGATATTGATGATGTTTCTTATGTTTCTGTTATGAGTGACTTGACTACTCCTCTAGTGATAGTTAAGAAGAAGTTGTTGCAAGCCGGTTTATTTCTGGGTTGCATTGAAAACTGCTACTACTGTGCGTCCCAATCCAATGGTTGTGTACTGCTGAAAGAAGGCATTCAGCATATGATGGATAACCGTATGATTCTATTTGAGAAAATTCCTCCTGTAGAGAGCTTTTGCAAAAGTATGCCTTAAGGCCTGGAGCTCGAAGACGTGTTCGTGTTTACAATTTCCAATACTCTTGTAAAAATAACTTTTAAGGGTCCTGTGAAGATTACCGCTGAGCCTAGGGTTGTTCCTCTGATCATTAGCGCACCTAGGCCAATTCCATATTCCCCTGACAAGGCTATCCCTTGGAATTATGGAGCAGATGTCTACTACCATGGCGTCAAGCAAGAACCATTGGTTGTTAAAGATGAAAATATTAAAGTTACTGATCCTAATGTTGGAAATATTGTTGGGACTAGTAAGGTTACCAGAACGAAAGAGTTTTCTCTCCAGAGATCTCTCCAAAGGCTGTTACTACACCTGTTCGCATAACTACTACTGAATCAACTACTGAAATTCGATGCAAAGAATAGATGACGGAGCCTGTCCAGACTGAGACACCGAAAGAGGTTACTGTTGAAGATACCTCCAAGCAAGAGATAGAGGAGGTGCTAAAAATTATTCGAAAGAGTGACTATAAGATTGTTGAATAGCTGGGGCAGACCCCTTCTAAAATATCTATGATATATATGTTGTTGTGCTCTGAAGCCCATGCTCAGACTTTGGTAAAGTTTTTGAAATGTGCTCATGTACCACAAGAAATCTTTGTTGATCAGTTAAAAAATTGTGTTGCTAACATGATAACTTATAATTGGCTAGGATTTTCTGATGCTGATTTAACTCCCGCATGAAGGAACCATAATAAGGCCCGGAATATCTCTATTGAGTGTAGGGGCACTACCTTATCTCATGTGTTGGTGGACACAAGTTCCTCATTGAACATATTGCCAAAAGCTTCTTTAGACAAACTTGACTATGAAGGGGTTGTGCTAAAACCCAATGACGTTGTGGTGAGAGCTTTTGATGATTCAAAAAGAATGGTGCATGAAGAGGTTGATCTTACAATCAAAGTGGGTTCCCAGGCCTTTGGCTCTACTTTCTATGTGATGGACATTCATGCAGCCTATTCCTGCTTGCTTGGACGCCCTTGGATTCATGGGGCAGGCGTTGTTACATCTACTTTACAACAAAAGTTGAAGTATCCCGTGAAAGGAAAAATCATTACAATTTATGGCGAAGAAGAATACATGGTGAGACATTTAAACTCCTTCAAGTCTGTTGAGATGGATGGTGAATTCCTAGATACTCCTTACCAGACCTTTGAAGTCACTCCTCAGACCACCCTTGTTGCTAAAGCTTCTCCTATTATTCACCAAGATTCCACAAATAATGGCTTCTTTGAAAGACGCTAAAGTTATGGTAGAAGAAAGTAGTGGCACTGTTTGGGGCCAGCTTCCCGATGTTCATTACAATTCCGACAAATTTAGTGTGGGTTTTGTTGTACCTCAATTTTTTCGCCTAAGATCCCTTCATCATACCATTTTGTTTTAATTACCACAAGATCACATTAGGGCTTTTGGTTGTTCTCCTTATCTTTAGCCTTGCTCTTCTAAGGAATTACCAAGCACCTTGACTTATTTTCTTTGGTGAACATGGATATTTTGCTTTGATTGTCTCTCTAAATTAACAAATACAATATTGGTTTGTCTTACTTGTTAATTATGTAGGTGAAGGAAATGAGGTTTAGCAAGTTGCATCATGGGTTCATGAGTTTATTTCCATGCCCTAATCAAAAGCTTGAGAGATTCAAACCTCACCATTGAAGTTGTCTTGAAGTTGGTATGGAAGTGGTTTTGGTGGCCATGAATCCTCATCATCATCCTCAACAACTTCTATTCACAAAGGAAGAATATTGGCAGAAAAAGTTTGTTCAAACTTGGCAAAGTTCCACCAAGCATTCTCTTGATCTAGAAGCTAGGGTTTTGGACTTCAAAGGGACATATCTTGCTCATCTTGTGGTATTTTTGAGTGGTTCCAAAATCATTCTTCTCTTTAATGAGTTACCAACAAATCACTTCAAAAGTTCCAAAGATTTTTCTTGTGGAAGGAACTTAATGAAGAAGAAAGGTTACAAGTCACCCAGATGAATCCCCAATTTTCCATATGTGATTTCAAATTATCATAACTTGGTCAATTTCTATCACCTTGAGCCCATTATTTTTTCATGATGATCCTAAGGATGTATACTTCATGCCTTCTTTTATGTGCAAAGTGAAAAAATGGATGGAAGTTTCCTTAAGAATGCAAGAGATTATAGGTCATTTCATGATTTTTGGCCAACTTCAACAAGTCATAACTTGCTGAGATTTGGATTGGTTCAAATTGCAAAGTGTCATTCAAGAGGTCTACTTCATTCCATCTTTTTTTATCAAGTGCAAATTCTAAGTGAAAGGCCATGTTTGGATGCAAGAGATTATGGGTCATTTTTTAAGAAGAATTTGAGATATTTTTAAGTATGGAAAGTCAACTCTTTTTCTTCAACTTTGACCTCATGTAATTTTCAGCTCAAGCCTCAATTTGATTCCATTCTTTTTCCATTCTAAAGCTTGTTACCTCATATTTCCAAAGCATTAAGAATTTTGTCCTAAGACCCCCTGAGGTGGAAATGCCATTGGATTGAACTTGGTAACTTGGAACTGAAGTTTCTCCATAAGTCAGAATTTGAAATCCATGTTTTGGCCTTTAAACATCAAATTATCACGCGTTTGTGGTCTAAACATGTTTAACCAAGTTGCCAAAGTGGATTAGAGCCTTGAAACACAAGGATTTGATGAGTTTTGATGCAAATCAGTTCACACTTTGCTCGTGTATCAGGTTCACACGATTTCCCTCCAATTTGCATCATTCCACACGCTTGAGCATCCCATTTGATTCCTTATAAATAGAGGGTCGTCCCCCATTCAATTTCCCAAGCTTAGATATCCAGAATCGCCCTTCCAAACTTGCTTCACAACTCAGAATTCAGCTACTTTGAATCCTGTTCTCAAGCCTTTTTCAGTCCATTTTTCCCACCAATTCACCTTCCTTGATCTTCCCTTAACCTAACCATATAATTACATTCAAGAATCGTGCCCTACATTGCTCCATAGAAGTCCAGTTTCAGAGCTCTGCAACTCAACTTCAATAGGTAGATTCCTTCATCAATTCTTCAAAACTTTGGTATCATTGTGTTGCTCTCGTTGTCCTGGTTATAGTCGCAACACTTACTTTTATCTGGAAGCACGTTTTGACCATGAATTTTCAAATCCCCTTTCAAAACTTTCTTTCCAAATTGCTTGAGTTACAGTTTATATAAATATGGCGCGAGGGTATGGTTGTCTTCATCTTGAAGAGATGAAGCGAATGTCATAGGTCTGAGCTTCTAATTTTACAGTTTGAGAGACCTGCAATTCGTGAGGCTGGAGGTTGAAGATGACCAACGTGTCACCTTCTAACCAATGAAAGCGTGCAATTTATTTTTTTTGAATTTCTGATTTTATATTTGATTCAGTGGTTTATTCAGTAAAGACCATGATATGGACAACGCGCAAGATCCTTTGGATTTGATTACTAACGTGTTTTGACTCTCATCCAATGGTCCACATCTTTTTCTTTTATTTTCTTTTTCTGATTTTTATATTTTAATTGTTTTAAATTTCAAAAAATCATAGGAAATTCATTTTTAGTCCAAAAAATCTGAAAAAATTATGAAAAATATTTTTGATTATTCTCTTTCTAATTTTTATTTTTTCACAATTTATTTTTTTGTTTTGGTATTTTTATGAATTTTACAATTATTTTATTTGTTTAAAATGTTTAAAAATATTTTTACACATTTTTAAATTCTGAAAAAATTATGGAATGATCCAATGATATTGCGACAAATATTGGTGACCTTATTTTATTTTTGTTTCTGACTTTACTATTTTTTACCATTTTTTTTATTCCACCCATTTATTTTAATTTTTAAAAATAGTTCTGACTTTTAAAGATTCCCAAAAATTTTGTAAAATTACTTGGCCCCTTTCCTGATTTTTCTATGGTCTTATTTTTCATTTCTTGATTAATTTGAATATAATTGGAATTTCCCTCATTATTTCCTTTTTTTTAAACATTTTTTAAACCTTTTAATATATATATATTAAATGTGATATTATTTTGTGATTATTTTCTGGTTGTCTTGGGTTGATTTTTTTTATCATAGCTTTATTAACATCATTGAATCCATGGTATTGAGTTTAACTCTACAAAAAATGGATGAATGATTTTAATAATAGTTTGATTAAATATTAATCCAAATGCGGTTTTTCTTTTTTACCCTAATTCCTCTTCATCTCTTCCCTTTGTAATTGCATTAAATGTTGTTGGAGCATGATCTCTATATCATGTCTCAAAACAAATGGTGCATAGATTGTTATTTACCGACCTCAAAATAGGTGCGACTTCTATATAAGTCCACTTACGATTGCTTAACATAGCGCTAAATTTTGTCCCGATTCGAATAAATGATCATTCGTGGCCCAAACTTATGATTGCAAGCCCAAGTATGTTCATTTGATCTCTTTGATCCAATAACGTTGAGATTCATTGTATGGAGGCTTTGGTTCTACCAATCCTCTAATGGATCTACAACACTTTTGGTCAACGCGGATCACTTAAACATCGTTGATCATTAAATGGTACTTATGAGAATTCCAAATGGATGATATACTTGACAAAAAGAAAATGCAACTTGTTGTGTGGAGGCTTTGGTTCTACCAATCCTCTAATGAGTTCCAAATGCAAGTTTCAAGATGCTCATCTAACTAACCACTAATTATTGACTTGTTTTACCTTATGCTTTTATTCTTTTATACTTTATGTACTATTTACTTTTAGAATTTACATTTCATGCCATTTTCTTCTTTTCTCACTTTAGCATTTATTTTCTTGTCATTTTTATTTTGCTCACTTGAGCTTTTCTTTTCCTTTTTTTCTAAGATACTTAATAATCAACATAAACCCAAAAAAACTCTTAATGACACTTGAACTATTTGGTTACTATCCTTGGCATGGTGGAGCAGTGGACTTTTCTTGGACTTAGGATTAGAAACCTTGGCCTATCATGGATATCTTGTGATCTTATCTGATTATTTTGTCTGGAGCTCTTGAGGTTTAACTCAAGACATTGGGTTGCTTGTTTATTTTTTTTTGTGTGCAAGTTTTGTGATTACATCCTTTGTCTGTAATCTGGAATTCACCCGTATACAGCCGTTACTCTGCCCAATTTTTGTGAAGACTTAATACACTTGAAGTTTGGTTCTCTCAAGAGGTCTAATATCTTTTCTTGCTTGGTTTCAATCCAAAGAATGGGAATTCTATCTTTACTCATAATGTCAAGTATTGGCTTCTTGTTGGTTAGATGATTCTTCTCCTTAGCTTTTACCTTATGCATTAGGATAGCCTCTTCTACTCCTCCCATCTTCTTTAATTTCAAAAATCTTCTCCCCCCTTTTTAAACTCTTCTTGTTTCTAAACTTGAAACACTTTCATAATAAACTTGGACTCAGGTCCATGCATTTTAAAAAAAGAAAAACATTTTCATCAATAAACTTTAATCAATTTAATAATACTTTGACACTTTTTTGTGAGAAGACTAAAAGTCAATCAATCTCATTTCAAACCATTTTTCCACTTTGGCTTTTACCTTTAAACTTTTTTTCCCAAAAGGTTAGACTCTTGTCAATCCTTGTAGTGATGCAAACAACTATACTTCTACAATATGTAGTGAAGAGAGATATTTTCCACTTAGGTGTTGAGTGAGGCATTGTTGATTTTAAAATCCAGTCCATATCCTCCACTTTGAGATGATGCAAATTCTCCTTTCTCATGATTGTGGGTAGTGAGTATGTTTTCCACACCGGCAATGTCAATGATGTCTTATCTCTTAAAATTAACCAACACACTTGTGTTTCAAGATTTTTAAAGAGGAACTACGTGTACCCTGATCCCCTATTGCAGAAAGGTGGTACGTAGGCACTAAAGGTTCACAACCGCAGCGGGTGTAAAAATCATAAAAAATATTTCTTTTCTCATATCCACCATCCATTTTATATACAACACATTTTATATAGCCAAATTATACAGATCTTTCAAAGAGGCTCCTGTGGAGTACCGTAGATGTTTAGGGTGCTAATACCTTCTCTTTGCATAACCAACCCCCTTAACTTGAATCTTTTCCCCTTTTGGGTTATTCTCTCTTTTCCCATTCCTTTGGAAACAATAAAGCGCGGTGGCAATTTTTATTTTGATTTGTATAAATTCTAGTCAAGCCAATGGCTTTGTCTTGAACATTTCTATCGCTATAGAAAAATGGAGACTTCACCGGGGACAGATTGACCTCTTGCTGGTCCATCTCTAAGTGGGTTAAGCCTATCTTTGTTTATTATCTGTATATGTCTTATTGTTGTTTATGTGTTATATTTTGTATATATGTTTGTTTGGATTTTCCTGGTTTTCAGGGTGCTTGGTGATTACTCATAAGTCCTATACCCGGACTTGGGCAAACTTTAAGATAGGACAGGAGGTATAGTCATGTTAACTTTGAGGGAGTAATCCCAAAAAAGGAGGCATGAGATCCCCAACTCAGTGGAGGCCCCTTTGACTGTAGTTTCATTTACCGAGTAATCGGGAAGACGTAATGCTTTCGACCTGGGAGCCTGCTGAAATTGAGGACCGTAGAATACCAAACCCATCTTGGCCTTTTAGGTGTAGTGCGGAAGCTTTGACAGAGTAATCCAGAAGTATTTGTCACGCGATACTATGCTCGGACGAGTCTTTCTTGAGAATATTACTAATTACCAAGTTAATCGGGAAGTTGGTAATATCCGAAGGAAGGATGTAGACTCTGGGAACCTTTAGAACCTTGTTTGGCAGGTGATAACTTTTTAGACCAACACCTTATGGGTAGTACCTTTGACCTCATGCTCGTGACGTTGAACCTATGAACCCTATATGTGTGATCTTGTGTGTGATTGCTGCATCATGCATCCATGCTCTCATAAGCATCTTTTGAAGAAAATAATATTTCAAGGGATTTAAAGGTTGACTATTTGTGAACATCTCAGGTACTGTTAACCATGGATTCTGGAAAGATAAAGACCGGCAAATACAGTTTCAAGGATCCCAAGATAGATGAGCTGATCAGTCTAATTCCAGAGATGTAGTGTCCTGCAGACTTTCGGAAGAAGTATGGATCAATTATTCTTCTCATGAAGGTGAAG
The DNA here is from genome assembly GCA_948472305.1 of Vicia faba. Lineage (NCBI taxonomy): Eukaryota > Viridiplantae > Streptophyta > Magnoliopsida > Fabales > Fabaceae > Vicia > Vicia faba. The sequence continues at coordinate 172,809,162 of OX451740.1, read as the reverse complement.
ATGAAGGAGTGTATTCTCTCGACTTTGGTACAGTTCTATGATCTGGTGTTTCACTGGTTTACTTTTCCCGATTATTAGTTGATGCCTACACTGGAGGAGTATTCATATCTATTGGATTTTACTGTTACCGATCGTGTTACTTTTACTGGTTTGGAGGGTGAGCCAAAACCACATGAGATTGCTTCTTTAATTCATCTAGGGAAGTCAGAGGTGGAAGCCCATATGACTACTAAAGGAGGGATTAGAGGATTACCAACTCAGGTCTTATTGGAGAATGCTCGTTACTTTGCCAGAATGAAGAGTACAGTTGCTTTTGAGGCCATCTTTGCTTTACTTGCCTATGGATTATTCTTATTTCGTAATGTGGACAAGTTCGTCGACATTAATGTCATTAGGATCTTCATGATTGGAAACCCCGTTCCTACACTGTTGGGTGATTCTTATTACTCTATTCATCTCCGGAGTTCTTATCATGGGGGAATGATTATCTGTTGCACGCCTTTATTGTACCGGTGGTTCATCTCTCATATGCCTCAGTCTGATGCTTTTTGGGATCTCAAGAAGGAACCTCGTTGGGCTCCTAAGATCATGGCACTTACTCACTCAGATATTGATTGGTATCATCGAGCTTATCAGGATATGGAGACTATTGATAGTTGTAGTAGTTTCCCCAATGTACCTCTTCTTGGTACTAAGGGAGGAATTAACTATAACCATATTCTTGCACGGCTACAGCTTGGTTATCCGATGAGGGATAAACCAAACAACATTCATTTGAGTAGTTTCTTTCTGAAGGAAGGAGAAGACCACAGGGAAGCTAGGGAGCAGATTGCGAAGGCCTGGCGTCACATTCATTAGAAGAGTAGGAAGGATTTGGGACCTAAGGGCGCTGTTTCTTTGGAGCCATATCTTCAGTGGGTCCGATCAAGAGCCATTCAGTTGAAGATGCTGTATACTCGGGAGACACGTATGCCTGATCTATTTGTGAAGACCACTCCTCCCTTATTATATGATCTAGAAGAGATGCAATTCGCTTTGGTTAGGATGCAACAGGAAAGGGATGCTTGGAAGAATAAGTTCCAGACTTTAGAGAGTTCCTATAGAGCAGACCTGAAAGAGAAAGACGATTTGATCGAGATCCTTGAGAGTCGAGCGGTGGAGTCTACGGAAAGGCAAGGGGATTTGTTTTCTCCTAAGCCTCAAACAGGTGTTGATTACTCACTTCCTGCTTCAGATGATTGGAAGGAGGTTGCTATCAGACATGTGGAAGAAAACCAGAGGTTGGGAGCTCAGATTGCCAGGCTCACAGGGAAGCGCCATCATACAAATTGATCTCTATCAGTTCCTTTTCTCAGGATTTTAGATTGTATTTTCATATTGTACTTGGGATCATTGAAACTTGTAACCCATTTCGAAGTTATTATAATAAAAGTTTTCAGTATTTCAAATGCGTTATTATTTTGATGTTTGCAATATCTCTGTAAATCTTAAATCCCTTGAAATATTAAATGATAAAATAATAATAATCATATACATTGCATATCATGCATCATATTGCACATGTTTCTTGCATTTTTTATGCATATCCAGGTGCCTTACCCAGCTTCTTTACTTCATTCAGCAAGCTGACTCATCACTACAACACTCGGGCTAATTTCAAAAAGAAGATGGACAAGTTAGAACAAGAGAATCGTGAGCTGCGCGAAGAAGTTTCTGCTTTGAAGGCAGGCTTGGCCAATTTGACTACTCTGATGGAAGCTCTGGTGGTTGCTAAGAATCAACCACTGAGTGTTCAACCTCAACCAACAAGGGAAAATGCTGAAGTTCCTACTGTTCCGGTATCCGCTACTCCGATTGTTGTTCAAAACCGCATGCCTCAGGGTTATCCGTGGGGAATGCCAGAGAATTTTGTACCTGAAAGTTTCAATTTGGGCCCCCAAGATGCTCCAGTGGTTCGAAAGTTGTTACTCCAGCACCTCCTGTGGTGCATACTGTTCCTGCTGCACCTCCTTTGGTGAATTTGGTTTCGATTGTTAATGAAGATGTGTGTCGTCCTTTCCCTCCGCCGAGTGAAGACTTGGGTCTTTATGACAAAATGGATGATTTCCAAGAACAATTTGATAGAATGCAAAGAGATATGAAGGCTCTTAGGGGAAAAGAGTTATTTAGGCAGAATGTGAATGAGCTGTGTTTGGTCCCGAATGTTAAAGTGCCTGCTAAGTTCAAAGTCCCGGAGTTTGAGAAGTACAAGGGCAACACTTGCCCTCGTGATCACTTGGTGATGTATGTAAGGAGAGTGTCTACCCACACTGATGATCAGCGTTTGCTGATTCACTTTTTCTAAGATAGTCTGACCGGCACAGCGATGAAATGGTACATGAGTTTAGACAGCGCCAACATACACACCTTTAATGATTTGGGAGAAGCATTTATAAAACAATACAAGTACAATATGGACATGGCACCTGATCGTGACCAGCTTAGAGTGATGGTTCAGAAAGACAGAGAATCGTTCAAAGAGTATGCGCAGAGATGGCGCGAAGTGGCTGCACAAGTAATTCCCCCATGGAGGAGAAGGAAATGACTAAAAAATTTCTGAAGACGCTAAGCGCTTTCTACTACAAAAGAATGGTAGCAAGTTCCCCGAGTGATTTCACAGAGATGGTAGGAATGGGCGTCCGCCTAGAAGAGGCAGTAAGAGAAGGCCGTTTGACAAAGGGAGAAGGATTCGGAAGTGTGAAGAAGCCAACTTATGGGTTTAAGAAGAAGCAATAAGGGGATGCTAATGATGTTATACAAGAGAGGAGGGTAAACGCTCCTAGAAGGAATTATCAGCGTCACCATCAAGTTGCCTCGGTTACTCCTGTTATGAATGTCGCTCTGACTACCGTTGCTTATCAAAGACAGTCCCAACAGGGGAACTAAGGGAATAATCAGAGAAGGGAGAACTATGACCCTATTCCCATGAGCTATGCAGAGCTACTACCAGCATTGATTCAGAAGAAGTTGGTCTAGACATGACCACCCCCATCAATACCATCTCCATTACCTTAGTATTATAAAGCGGATCAGACGTGCGCCTTTCATCAGGGAGCACCAGGGCATCGTGTTGAAAATTGTTATCCTTTGAAGACTGAAGTGAAAAAGTTGGTGAATTCTGGAATTCTATCTTTCAAAGACATGTGACCTAATGTGAAAGACAATCCTCTGCCCAAACACGGGGGAGTGAATGTTGTGAATATGGTGGCCGGTTGTCTAGGTGACTTCCAGATTTTTGACATTAATTTGGTTAGAATGAATTTGGTAAAGATGCATGCAGACCTCTGTGAATTCAGTTATTATACGCATGACCACGCCATTTGTGCTATTCGCAATACAAATATACAGGGTTGCGAGAAAATAAAGGCTAATTTACAGGAGATGATGGATGAAGGTTTAATCCATATAATCAGGCCTAGGGAAGAGTATGAGGAGGAAGTGAATATGGTTTCTGGATGTCCTGGTGAATTCAGAATTTTTGATGTGGAGCATTTGAATGAAGATCTTGTACAATTGCATGCTACCTTCTGCCGTATTGTTGGTCAGGTGGAACACCAATATGGATCTTGCATAGTGTGTTGTCGAAAACCCCGAGGATGTTCTATTGTGAGAGAGGGTGTTCAATTGCTGTTAGATAATGGAATTATCAAGATCACGGGTCAGAGAGATGATTATTGCGAGGTTGATATGGTTGAAGTTTGTTTGATGGGAGAAGATTCAGAGGAAGAATATGCCTCCACGGATGAGTATTTCTCTTTAGATGAAGATTTGTTTGCCGTAAGTGATCTGTTGAAAGCTGATTGTGTCGAGGAAGGTGTAAATATCATTGTACCTTGTTTTGGTGCACCCTCTCACCTTGAGGTGGAGTACCATAGCAAACAAGTTGTTACCCCAGTGGTAATTAGTCTGCCAAGTCCTTTTCCCTATAAATTAGATAAGGTTGTGCATTACAAATATAATGCTATAATCTTGGAAGATGGGGTGGAAGTTCCCATCCAGCCAATGCCAGATGTTGGAAATATAGCTGATAATAGCAGGGTGACCCATAGTGGTTGTGTGTTTGCGCCGGTTATTCGAAAAGATGTGGTTGCTGGAAAGAAAATTGTTGAGAACGATGAGCCTAAGAAGGTTGCAGGAGATACTAGTGGAGATACATTGGAGAAAGAAGTGGATGATATCTTGAAGATAATTAAGATGAACGACTACAGAATTGTAGATCAGCTACTGCAGACTCCTTCAAAGATATCCATCCTAGCTTTATTGATGAATTCCTCCACTCATAGAGAATCATTGATGAAAGTACTAGACCAAGCTTTTGTAGAGAATGACATGCCGTTGGATCAATTCAGCAGCGTAATTGGAAACATTACGTCATGTAACAACTTGAGTTTCTGCGATGATGAGTTACCAGATGAAGAGAGGAATCACAACCTTGCCCTCCACATATCTATAAATTGCAGGAATGATTCACTATCCAATGCGCTAATTGATAACAGATCCGCGTTAAATGTTATATCGAGAAGTACTCTCATGAATTTAAATTATCATGGAACGCCTATGCGCCCGAGTGGCATCATTGTGAAGGCTTTCGATGGGTCGAGGAAATCTGTCATCGGTGAAGTGGACCTGCCCATCCATATAGGACCACACTTGTTCTTAATAAATTTCCAGGTAATAGACATTATTCTCGCGTATAGTTGTTTGCTAGGAAGGCCATGGATACACAAAGCACGGGCTGTCACTTCAACTCTGCATCAGAAGCTAAATTTTGTGCATGAAGGGAAAGTAGTGATCGTAAATGGGGAGCAAGCGTTGTTGATATCCCATTTATCCTCTTTCACTTTTGTAGAGGCGGATGAGGCTGCTATTGGAACCCAGTTCTAAGCCCTATCCATTGACAACATAAGGAAGAACGAGAATTTTGTGGTCTCACTGAAGGATGCACAGCAGGTAGTGCGCAATGGTCATAATGCAGTTTGGGGACGACTTGTGGATCAACCCGTGAACAAAAACAGAGCTGGTTTGGGTTTCTCTCCGAGGAATGGGAAAGGCGAAAGTATAAAGTTAAAGTATTATGTGAACATCTATCATGATGTTTTCCGCAGCGGAGGCTATCTCCATCCGATTGGTTCTGGAATTAATGTTGTTGAAGAGGATGAAGCAGAGCAGGAAGCACCGAGTTATGTGATGCATGGAGTCCGTGTTCAGAATTGGGTCACCATTGATATTCCTTCTTGCATACATGTTTCAAAGTAATTTGTTTTGCTAATCTGTTTATTTCTTTTGAAAAGCTTTCACTCTTCCAAAGGTGGAAGTATTAATGTTGTAGGGCTTATCTGTTTTCTATAATTGTTAAGACCCTTAATAAAAGTTGTCTTTGCTTCCAAAATTATGTCTTTTATTTTCTGCTTTTTTCTTGGGAAATGGTAATAATAAAAAACCTTTCAAAATAAATAATAACTGAAAATTAATCTACATGATCACTTGTTATATGTGTCAGTTTCTAAAAACAATCATAAATCACATGTGCAGATTAATTAAAAAACCTGTTGAATACAATGACCCTGCACCCTCTCTCAACATTGAATGTCCTGTGTTTGGGGCTGAAGAAGAAGATTATGGTGAGATTTCAGAAGAGGTCTCACGGTTGCTTGAGAACGAGGAAAATACCATTAAGCCATATAAAGAGCCTTTGGAAGTGGTTAATCTGGGTTTAGAAGAAGATCCGAAGGAGGTCAAGATTGGACCATCGTTGCATCCTGATGTAAAGAGTGGGTTGATTGAGCTGTTGAAGGAGTATATGGATATTTTTGCTTGGTCTTATCAAGATATGCCTGGTCTAGATACAGACATTGTCGAGCATCGTTTACCGTTGAAGCCAGAGTGTCCGCCAGTTAAACAAAAGTTGAGAAGAACCAACCTGGATATGGCAGTAAAGATTAAAGAGGAGGTCCTAAAGCAGATTAATGCTGGTTTTCTTGTGACGTTAGTGTATCCTCAATGGATTTCCAATAATTTTCCAGTACCGAAAAAAGACGGAAAAGTCCGTATGTGGGTAGATTACAGAGATCTAAAAAAAGTTAGTCCAAAAGATGATTTTCCATTGCCTCAGATTGATATGTTAGTGGATAGAACAACAAAATTCAAGGTATTCTCATTCATGGACGGATTTTCTGGGTATAATCAAATAAGAATGGCTCTAGAGGACATGGAAAAAACAACGTTTATCACACCCTGGGGAACATTCTGTTACAGAGTGATGCCCTTCGGGGTGAAGAACGCTGGTGCAACGTACCAGATGGCTATGACAACCCTATTTCATGATCTGATGCACAAATAAATCGAAGTATATGTTGATGATATGATTGCTAAATCCCAAACTAAATAAGGGAATATAGAAGATTTGTTGAAGTTGTTTCAGCATTTGAGGAAGTATCGTCTCCGCTTGAATGCAAATAAATGCACCTTTGGAGTTAGATCCGGGAAATTGTTGGGTTTTATTGTTAGACATAAAGGAATTGAAGTTGACCCTGACAAAGTCAAAGCAATTCAAGAAATTCCAGCACCAAGAATAGAAAAGCAAGTCAGGGGTTTCCTCAGGCGTTTGAATTATATCTCCCGATTTATTTCCCACATGAACGCAACGTGTGAACCGATATTTAAGTTGTTAACGATCAAGGTTGTGTATGGATGGATGACTACCAAAGGGAATTTGAAAGTATTAAAGAGTATCTGCTTGAACCTCCTATCTTGCTCCCTCCCGTAGAAGGAAGACCGTTGATTATGTATCTAACATTGTTGGATAAATCCATGGGTTGTATTATGGGACAACAGGATGAAACGGGAAAGAAAGAGTTCTCCATTTATTATCTCAGCAAAAATTTCACTGATTGTGAGTCGCGGTATTCCATGCTAGAAAAAACATGTTGTACTTTGGCCTAGGCGGCAAAGTGTTTATGGCAGTATATGTTGAATCATACTACTTGGTTGATCTCCAAAATGGATCCAATCAAGTATACTTCTGAAAAGCCTGCTCTTACTGGGAGAATCGCCCGTTGGCAGATGTTGTTGTCTGAATATGATATCGAATACCGCACTCAAAAAGCTATCAAAAGTAGTGTGTTGGCACATTACCTTGCTCACCGGCCGGTGGAAGATCATCAGTCTGCAAAATATGAATTCCCCGATGAAGATGTGATGTTCTTAAAAGTAAAAGATTGTGATGAGACATTGCCCGAGGGGGGTCCCGACCCTGAATCTCGTTGGAGTATGGTATTTGATGGAGCTGTGAATGCTTATGGTAAAGAAATTGGTGATGTGATTGTTACTCCTCATGGATCACATATTCCTTTTACTGCAAGGTTAACATTTGATTGCACTAATAATATGGCAGAATATGAGGCTTGCATCATGGGTCTCGAAGAAGCTATTGATCTCCGAATCAAAATTCTAGATGTGTATGGCGATTCAACATTGGTAATAAATCATATTAAAGGGGAATGGGACACTCGTCACCCTGGCTTGATCCCTTACAAAGATTATGCTAGAAGATTACTACCCTTCTTCAATAAAGTTGAATTCCATCACATTCCCACGGATGAAAATCAAATGGCAGATGCTCTGGCAACTATGGCTTCCATGTACCAAGTAAATGCTTAGAATGATATACCCCGGATTATAGTTCGACGGCTCGATAGGCCCGCTCATGTGTTTGCGAGAGAGGAGGTAGCAGATGAAAAAACTTGTTACTATGATATCAAGCATTTTATTCAGACTCAGGAATACCCGTTTGGTGCGTCAAAGAAGGATAGAAAGACACTGAGAAGGTTGGAAGGCAGTTTCTTCCTCAGCGAAAATGTGTTATACAAGAGGAATTTTGACATGGTCTTGCTAAGATGCATGGATAGACACGAAGAAGACATGTTGATGCATGAGACCTATGAAGGTTCATTTGGCACTCATGATAATGGACATTCAATGGCTAAAAGGATGCTAAGGGCAGATTATTATTGGTTGACGATGGAATCTGATTGTTACAAATTTGCAAAGAAGTGCCATAAATGCCAAATTTACGCAGATAAGGTCCATGTACCTCCGACACTACTCAATGTGATTTCCTCCCCATTGCCTATCTCTATGTGGGGTATTGACATGATTGGGATGATAGAACCCAAAGCTTCGAATGGGTACCGTTTTATCTTAGTAGAAATTGATTACTTCACCAAGTGGGTGGAGGCTGCTTCTTATGCCAATGTTACTAAGCAGGTGGTTGTGCGCTTCATTAATAATAACCTTATATGTCGGTATGGTGTGCCAAGCAGAATCATCACTGATAATGGCTCGAATTTGAACAACAAGATGATGACAGAACTGTGCGAAGAATTCAAGATTGTCCATCACCATTCATCTCCATACAGGCCTAAGATGAATGGGGATGTTGAAGCTGATAATAAGAATATCAAGAGAATTATCCAAAAAATGGTTGTTACTTATAAGGATTGGCATGAAATGCTCCCTTTTGTTCTACATGGATATCGAACATCTATCCGCACTTCAACAGGAGCAACCCCGTTTTTTCTAGTGTATGGAATGGAAGTTGTACTCCCTGTCGAGGTAGAGATTCCCTCGTTGCGTGTGATAATGGATGCCAAATTGACAGAGGCTGAATGGGTTCAGAACAGGTTTGACAAAATGAATTTGATTGAAGAAAAGAGAATGATAACTTTGTGTCATGGGCAGTTATATCAGAAAAGAATGAAGAAAGCATTTGACAAAAAGGTCAAACCTCTTGAATTCAGAGAAGGAGACCTCGTGCTCAGGAAGATCATGTCTTTCAACGCTGATTCTAGGGGCAAGTGGACTCCCAATTTTGAAGGCCCTTATGTTGTCAAGAAAGCCTTCTCTGGTGGTGCATTAATTCTTGAAACTATGGATGGCGAGGAGTTCCTACGTCCCATGAATGCTGACGCAGTCAAGAAATACTTCGCCTAAAGAAATAAAAGAACAGCTCGCTAAGTTGAAAACCCGAAAGGGCGGCTTAGGCAAAAAAGAGAGTCTCGGTAGGCCGAAAACCTGAAAGGGCAGTCTAGGAAAAAATTAGAGACATAAACAGAATAAATTTCCCGCTAAGTTGAAAACCCGCAAGGGCAGCTTAGGCAAAAGTTATGGATTTTCTTAGAAAGTAACTATGTCAGACAAGACTTGATCGTTGAAGCAACAATCTTCTCGGATCCTCACCATACTTCAACAAAAGTTGCTGCTCAGGATTTCAAAAGTTGTTAGGGGGAATAATGGTCATTGTATCTCAATGTATCTTTTCCATTATGTATTACCATTTCCGAGACTTTGTGATCATCCATGGAGTCTCGCCATTCGCAGACTACCATTCTATTAATGAAATTCGAGCTTTTGCCCAACTTTTTGTGTTCTTATTTTTATTTAGCTTGCAAAGACATCATTTATTGCTGATAATAACTGTTAAAGCAAAAGGATTAAAAAGCAAAATTAACTTTTCAAAAAGAAAAGATATTTTTACCAATTCAATTTACTTTGGGATTTATGATGAAACCATGACAACAGGAATGGTGGTCCTAAGAATGAACAAACTTCAGTTGTTTTAAGAAGATTTACTCCCTTCATGAATGTTTTCTCAGGTCATTTTGATGGTGTGCGCAATCCTTGTGTGTTTCTCAGATAGTTAGAGACAATACCAGTGGGTACAAGATGCAGTATTGGGTTGTGATCCCATTATCCCCAGTCAATTCTTGGTTCGCTTTTTGGGTTTGCATGGTCAGAAGCCTCCGTCCCAATTTCCCCAGCAAGTTTTCCCTCATATGATGATAGTATTGACTTCTTGATTCCCCAGAAAGGTTATCCTAGGGCATCTCTTGTTTGGAGTGACCATTCGTGATGAAAGTTTTCTCCGAGGAGTTAGGCTTGAATTCCCCAGTAAAGTTCAATTGTGTCGGCGTCAGTCTGCCTTATTTGAGGCTGGTGTCGAAATCTCCAGTAGGCATGTTGCTTTTAAAAAGTTGTTTTCTCCAATAAAACCGAAAGAAATATGTTCTATCCTGATATTTGTTTGATTTGGCTACATCCGAATTATGTTTCTCCTTAGTAAAGTTAACACAGGCAATGGATTTGGTTTCTGCAGTTGCTTTTACCTTTCTTGGGAAGATCTTTCTGGTTGAAGATTAGCCCAATGCCGTCAGTACCTGAGGCGGTTTTGATTATTTGAACTGATTATGTATCCTTTTACCAACATATGCATGATAGCACTCATACATTCATACATACATCATGCATAAAACAAAACAATCGTTCATTAGCATTGTGTTATGACCTTCTCTGTAGCGCTCTTTGCTTAGTTAATTTCCCAAAGGATGTATCTACACTGGCCGTCTTGCTCCAGTTTATTTCTAAATTGGATTTATGGATCTCTGAAAAATTTTGAGTTCTGGTTTGTGCATTTATTTTTCACAGGACGACTTTGTCTCCTCAACAGGAATATCGTGGCATGTCCCCAGGAAGTCATATTGCTATCCCCAGAAAGTAATTTCTCTTTGTAAATCCCCTTTGAAAATAAGTGGGAGTCTCTTTATTTGAGACAGATTACGTATTACCCTTTCCAGGAAGATTTCCTTGGTTAAAGAAGAAGTTGACACCCGTTCTTGGCAAAACACCAGAATCTTGGGGAAACTTGATGTATTTTCTCTTCCTATCTTCAGTGAATGTTGGTAGTACACCTTCAGTGAACGTCGGTGGTTGTTATTTTTGCTATCTTCAGTGAACGTTAATAGTTCATCATCAGTGAATGGCGATGATTTGATATTTTTCTCTCTTTACCTTCAATGAACATTGGTAGTACACCTTAAGTGAACGTCGGTGTTTGTTATTTTTGCTATCATCAGTTAAAGTTGGTAGTACACCTTCAGTGAACGTCGGTGTTTTGTTATTTTTTGCTATCTTCAGTGAACGTTGATAATTCATCGTCAGTGAACGGTGGTGATATGATATTCTCTTACTAACTCCAGTAAATGTTGGTAGACCATCGACAATGAACGTCGATGCTTGTTATCCTCATCTCTGATTCTTTTCTTGTGGATTACCAGTGATTTATTTTCCTGGTGGGATTGCTCTTTTGTTGCTACATTTCATGTTGCATCCCCAATACTACTTTGCGTATTTTTGTTCCATTCATATGCATAAATGTTTGTATGGCATCTTATTGACAAAGACATGGTTTGTTTTATATTTAAGTATCTTCGATCACGTCGACACGAAAATTTTTAACGCTCGTATCTCCAGATAGAAGAAACTTAAATAAGGGCAGCTGTTGTACCCCAATTTTTGCTCCTAAGATCCCTTCATCATACCATTTTGTTTTAATCACCACAAGATCATATTAGGGCTTTTGGTTCTTCTCCTTATCTTTAGCCTTGCTCTTCTGAGGAATTACCAAGCACCTTGACTTATTTTCTTTGGTGAACATGGATATTTTGCTTTGATTGTCTCTCTAAATTAACAAATACAATATTGGTTTGTCTTACTTGTTAATAATGTTTGTGAATGCAATGAGGTTTAGAAAGTTGCATCATGGGTTCATGAGTTTATTTCCATGCCCTAATCAAAACTTGAGAGATTAAAACCTCACCATTGAAGTTGTCTTGAAGTTGGTATGAAAGTGGTTTTGGTGGCCATGAGTCCTCATCATCATCCTCAACAATTTCTATTCACAAAGGAAGAATATTGGCACAAAAAGTTTGTTCAAACTTGGCAAAGTTCCACCAAGCATTCTCTTGATCTAGAACTTAGGGTTTTGGAATTCAAAGGGGCATATCTTTATCATCTTGTGGTATTTTTGAGTGGTTCCAAAAGCATTCTTATCTTCAATGAATTACCAACAAATCACTTCAAATATTCCAAAGATTTTTCATGTGGAAGGAACTTAATGAAGAAGAAAGGTTACAAGTCACCCAGATGAATCCCCAATTTTCCATATGTGATTTCAAATGATCATAACTTGGTCAATTTCTATCACCTTGAGCCCATTAATTTTTCATGATGATCCTAAGTATGTGGACTTCATGCCTTCTTTTATGTGCAAAGTGAAAAAATGGATGGAAGTTGCCTTAAGAATGCAAGAGATTATAGGTCATTTCATGATTTTTAGCCAACTTCAACAAGTCATAAGTTGCTCAATTTTTGGAGATTTGGAGTGGTTCAAATTGAAAAGTGTCATTCAAGAGGTCTAATTCATTCCATATTTTTTGATAAAGAGCAAATTCTAAGTGAAAGGCCATGTTTGGATGCAAGAGATTATGGGTCATTTTTTAAGAAGAATTTGAGATATTTATAAGTATGGAAAGTCAACTCTTTTTCTTCAACTTTGACCACGTGTAATTTTCAGCTCAAGCCTCCATTTGATTTCATTCTTTTTCCATTACAAAGATTGTTACCTCATCTTTTCAAAGCATTAATAATTTTGTCCTAAGACCCCCTGAGGTGGAAATGCCATTGGATTGAACTTGGTAACTTGGAACTGAAGTTTCTCCATAAGTCAGAATTTGAAATCCATGTTTTGGCCTTTAAACATCAAATTAGCACGCGTTTGTGGTCTAAACATGTTTAACCAAGTTCACAAAGTGGATTAGAGCCTTGAAACGCAAGGATTTGATGAGTTTTGATACAAATCAGATCACACTTTGCTCGTGTATCAGATTCACATGATTTCCCTCCAATTTGCATCATTCCACACGCTTGAGCATCCCATTTGATTCCCTATACATATAGGGTCATACCCCATTCAATTTCCCAAGCTTAGATAGCCAGAATCACTCTGCCAAACTTGCTTCACAACTCATAATTCAGCTACTTTGAATCCTATTCTCAAGCCTTTTTCAATCCATTTTTTCCACCAATTCACCTTCCTTGATCTTCCCTGAACCTAACCATATAATTACATTCAAGAATCGTGCCCTACATTGCTCCATAGAAGTCCCGTTTCAGAGCTCTGCAACTCAACTTCAATAGGTAGATTCCTTCATCAATTCTTCAAAACTTTGGTATCATTGTGTTGCACTCATTGTCCCGGTTCTAGTCGCAACACTTACTTTTATTTGGAAGCATGTTTTGACCATGAATTTTCAAATCCCCTTTCAAAACTTTCTTTCCAAATTGCTTGAGTTATAGTTTATATAAATATGGCACGAGGGTATGGTTATCTCCGTGTTGAAGAGACGAAGCAAATGGAATAGGTATGAGCTTCTGATTTTACAGTTTGAGAGACCTGTAATTCGTGAGGATGGAGGTTGAAGATGACCAACGTGTCACCTTCTAACCAATGAAAGAGTGCCATTTGTTTTTTTTTGAATTTCTGGTTTTATATTTGATTCAGTGCTTTATTTAGTAAAGACCATGATATGCACAGTGCGCCAGATCCTTTGGATTTGATTAGTAACGCGTTTTGACTCTCTTCCAATGGTCCACATCTTTTTCTTTTATTTTCTTTTTCTGATTTTTATATTTAATTGTTTTAAATTTCAAAAAATCATAGAAAATTCATTTTTAGTCCAAAAAATCTGGAAAAATTATGAAAAATATTTTTGATTATTCTCTTTCTGATTTTTATTTTTCACAAGTTTTTTTGTGTTTTGGTATTTTTTATGAATTTTACACTTATTTGATTTGTTTAAAATGTTTAAAAATATTTTTACACATTTTTAAATTCTTAAAAAATTATGGAATGATCCAATGATATTGTGACAAATATTGGTGACCTTATTTTATTTTTGTTTCTGACTTTACTATTTTTTTACCATTTTTGTTTATTTCACCCATTTATTTTAATTTTTAAAAATAGTTTCTGACTTTTAAAAATTCCCAAAATTTTTGTAAAATTACTTGGCACCTTTTCTGATTTTTCTATGGTCTTATTTTCATTTCTTGATTAATTTGAATATAATTGGAATTTCCCTCATTATTTCCTTTTTTTAAAACATTTTTAAACCTTTTAATATATATATATATATTAAATGTGATATTATTTTGTGATTATTTTCACGCTGTCTTGGGTTGATTTTTTTTTATCATAGCTTTATTAACAGCATTGAATCCATGGTGTTGAGTTTAACTCCACAAAAAATGGATGAATGATTTTAATAATAGTTTGATTAAATATTAATCCAAATGTGGTTTTTCTTTTTTACCCTAATTCCTCTTCATCTCTTCCCTTTCTAATTGCACTAAATGTTGTTGGAGCATGATCTCTATATCATGTCTCAAAACAAATGGTGCATAGATTGCTATTGACCGGCATCAAAATAGGTGCGACTTCTATATAAGTCCACTTACGATTGTTTAACATAGCGCTAAATTTTGTCCCGATTCGAATAAATGATCATTCGTGGCCCAAACTTATGATTGCAAGCCCAAGTGTGTTAATTTGATCTCTTTGATCCAATAACCTTGAGATTCATTGTGTGGAGGCTTTGGTTCTACCAATCCTTGATCTACAACACTTTTGGTCAACGCGGATCACTTAAACATCGTTGATCATTAAATGGTACTTATGAGAATTCCAAATGGATGATATACTTGACAAAAAGCAAATGCAACTTGTTGTGTGGAGGCTTTGGTTCTACCAATCCTCTAATGAGTTCCAAATGCAAGTTTCAAGATGGTCATCCAACTAACCACTAATTATTAACTTGTTTTACCTTATGCTTTTATTCTTTTATGCTTTATGTACTATTTACTTTTAGCATTTACATTTCATGCCATTTTCATCTTTGCTCACTTGAGCATTTATTTTCTTGTCATTTTTATTTTGCTCACTTGAGCTTTTCTTTTCCTTTTTTTCTAAGATACTTAATAATCAACATAAACCCAAAAAAACTCTTAATGGCACTTGGACTATTTGGTTACTATCCTTGGCATGGTGGAGCAGTGGACTTTTCTTGGACTTAGTATTAGAAACGTTGGTCTATCTTGGAGACCTTGTGATCTTATCTGATTATTTTGTCTGGAGCTCTTGAGGTTTAACTCAAGACATTGGGTTGCTTGTTTGTTTTTTTGTGTGTGCAGGTTTTGTGATTACATCCTTTGTCTGTAATCTGGAATTCACCCGTATACAGCCGTTACTCTGCACAATTTTTGTGAAGACTTAATACACTTGAAGTTTGGTTCTCTCAAGAGGTCTAGTATCTTTCCTTGCTTGGTTTCAATCCAAAGAATGAGAATTCTATCTTGACTCATAATGTCAAGTATTGGCTTCTTGTTGGTTAGATGATTCTTCTCCTTAGCTTTTACCTTATGCTTTAGGATAGCCTCTTCTACTCCTCCCATCTTCTTTAATTTCAAAAATCTTCTCCCTCCTTTTTAAACTCTTCTTGTTTCTAAACTTGAAACACTTTCATAATAAACTTGGACTCATGTCCATGCATTTTCAAAAAAGAAAAACATTTTCATCAATAAACTTTAATCAATTTAATAATACTTTGAAACTTTTTTGTGAGAAGACTAAAAGTCAATCAATCTCATTTCAAACCATTTTTCCACTTTGGCTTTTACCTTTAAACTTTTTTTTCCCAAAAGGTTAGACTCTTGTCAATCCTTGTAGTGATGCAAACAACTATACTTCTACAATATGTAGTGAAGAGAGATATTTTCCACTTGGGTGTTGAGTGAGGCATTGTTGATTTTAAAATCCAGGACATATCCTCCACTTTGAGATGATGCAAATTCTCCTTTCTCATAATTGTGGGTAGTGAGTATGTTTTCCACACGGACAAAATGACAATGATGTCTTATCTCTTAAAATTAACCAACCCACTTGTGTTTCAAGATTTTTAAAGAGGAACTACGTGTACCATGACCCCCTATTGCATGAAAGGTGGTACGTAGGCACTAAAGGTTCGCAACCGCGGCGGGCGTAAAAATCATAAAAAAATATTTCTTTTCTCACCTCCACCATCCATTTTATAGACAACACATTTTATATAGCTAAAATATACAGATCTTTCAAAGAGGCTCCTGCGGTGTACCGTAGATGTTTAGGGTGCTAATACCTTCCCTTTGCATAACCAACCCCCTTACCTTGAACCTTTCCCCCTTTTGGGTTATTCGCTCTTTTACCATTCCTTTGGAAATAATAAAGCACGGTGGCGATTTTTATTTTGATTTGTATAAAGTCTAGTCAATCCAATGGCTTAGTCTTGAACATTTCTACTGCTACAGAAAAATGGCGACTTTACTGGGGACAAATTGACTTCTTGTTGGTCCATCCCTAAGTGGGTTAAACCTATCTTTGTTTATTATCTGTATATGTGTTATTGTTGTTTATGTGTTATATTTTTGTATATATGTTTGTTTGGATTTTCCTGGTTTTCAGGGTGCTTGGTGATTACTCATAAGTCCTATGCCCGGACTTGGGCAAACTTTAAGATAGGACGGGCGGTATAGTCATCTTAACTTTGATGGAGTAATCCCAAAAAAGCAGGCATGAGATCCCTCACTCAGTGGAGGCCCCTTTGATTGTAGTGTCATTTACCGAGTAATCGGGAAGACGTACTGCTTTGGGAGCCTGCTGAAACTGAGGACCGTAGAATACCAAACCCATATTGGCCTTTTAGGTGTAGTGCGGAAGCTATGACGAAGTAATCCGGAAGTAGTTGTCATGCGATATTATGCTCGGACGAGTCTTTCTTGAGAATATTACTAATTACCGAGTTAATAAGGATGTTGGTAATATCCGAAGGAAGGATGTAGACTCTGGGAACCTTTAGAACCTTGTTTGGCAGGTGATAACTTTTTAGACCAACACCTTATGGTTAGTACCTTCGACCTCATGCTCGTGACGTTGAACCTATGAACCCTATATGTGTGATCTTGTGTGTGATTGCTGCATCATGCATCCATGCGCTCATAAGCATCTTTTGAAGAAAATAATATTTCAAGGGATTTAAAGGTTGACTATTTGTGAACATCTCAGGTACTGTTAACCATGGATTCTGGAAAGAGAAAGACCGGGAAATACAATTTCAAGGATCCCAAGATAGATGAGATGATCAGTCTAATTCCAGAGATTGAGTGTCATGCAAACTTTCGGAAGAAGTATGGATCCATTATTCCTCTCATGAAGCTGAAGATGAAGGAGGGTATTCTCTCGACTTTGGTCCAGTTCTATGATCTGGTGTATCACTGCTTTACTTTTCCCGATTATCAGTTAATGCCTACATTGGAGGAGTATTCATATCTATTGGATTTTCCCGTTACCGATCATGTTCCTTTTATTGGTTTGGAGGGTGAGCCAAAACCACATGAGATTGCTGCTTTAATTCATCTAGGGAAGTCTGAGGTGGAAGCCCATATGACTACTAAAGGAGGGATTAAAGGATTACCAGCTCAGTTCTTATTGGAGAAAGCTCGTTACTTTTCCAGAATGAAGAGTACGGTTGCTTTTGAGGCCATCTTTGCTTTACTTGCCTATGGATTATTCTTATTTCCTAATATGGACAAGTTCGTCGACATTAATGTTATTAGGATCTTCATGATTGGAAACCCCGTTCCTACACTGTTGGGTGATACTTATTACTCTATTCATCTTCGAAGTTCTTATCATGGGGGAATGATTATCTGTTGCACGCCTTTGTTGTACCGGTGGTTCATCTCTCATATACCTTAGTCTGATGCTTTTTGGGATCTCAAGAAGGAACCTCGTTGGGCTCCTAAGATCATGGCACTTACTCACTCGAATATTGATTGGTATCATCGAGCTTATCAGGATGTGGAGATTATTGATAGTTGCGGTAGTTTCCCCAATGTACCTCTTCTTGGTACTAAGGGAGGAATTAACTATAACCCTATTCTTGCACGGCGACAGCTTGGTTATCCGATGAGGGATAAACCAAACAACATTCATTTGAGTAGTTTCTTTCTGAAGGAAGGATAAGACCACAGGGAAGCTAGGGAGCATATTGCGAAGGCCTGGCGTCACATTCATAAGAAGAGTAGGAAGGATTTGGGACCTAAGGGCGCTGTTTCTTTGGAGCCATGTCTTCAGTGGGTCCGATCAAGAGCCATTCAGTTGAAGATGCCGTATACTCGGGAGACACCTATGCCTGATCTATTTGTGGAGACCACTCCTCCCTTATTAGATGATATAGAAGAGCTGCAACTCGCTTTGGTTAGGATGCAATAGGAAAGTGATGCTTGGAAGAAGAAGTTCCATACTTTAGAGAGTTCCTATAGAGAAGACCTGAAGGAGAAAGACGATTTGATTGAGATCCTTGAGATTCGAGCGGTGAAGTATATGGAAAGGAAGGGGGATTTATTTTCTCCTAAGCCTCAAACAGGTGTTGGTTACTCACTTCCTGCTTCAAATGATTTGAAGGAGGTTGCCATCAGACATGTGGAAGAAAACCAGAGGTTGAGAGCTCAGATTGCAAGGCTCACAGGGAAGCGCCATCATACAGATTGATCTCTATCAATTCCTTTTCTCAGGATTTTAGATTGTATTTTCATCTTGTACTTGGGATCATTGAAACTTGTAACCCATTTTGAAGTTATTATAATAAACGTTTTCAGTATTTCAAATGCATTATTATTTTGATGTTTGCAATATGTTTGTAAATCTTAAATCCCTTGAAATATTAAATGATAAAATAATAATAATCATATACATTTCATATCATGCATCATATTGCACATTTTTCTTGCATTTGTTATGCATATCCAGGTGCCTTACCCAGCTTCTTTACTTCATTCAGCAAGTTGACTCATCACTACAACACTCGGGCTAATTTTAAAAAGAAGATGGACAAATTAGAACAGGAGAATCGCGAGCTGCGGGAAGAAGTTTTTGCTTTGAAGGCAGACTTGGCCATTTTGACTACTCTGATGGTAGCTCTGTTGGTTGCTCAAAATCAGCCACCGAGTGTTCAACCTCAACCAACAAGGGCAAATGCTGAAGTTCCTACTGTTTCGGTATTCGCTACTCTGACTGTTGTTCAAAACCGCATGCCTCAGGGTTATCCGTGGGGAATGCCAGAGAATTTTGCACCTGGAAATTTCAATTTGGGCCCCCAAGATGCTCCAGTGGTTCCAAATGTTGTTACTCCAGCACCTCATGTGGTGCATATTGTTCCTGCTGCACCTCCTTCGGTGAATTTGGTTCCGATCAATAATGAAGATGTGTGTCGTCCTTTCCCTCTGTCGAGTGAAGACTTGGGTCTTTATGACAGAATGGATGATTTCCAAGAATAGTTTGATAGAATGCAAAGAGAGATGAAGTCTCTTAGGGGAAAATAGTTATTTGGGCAAAAATGTGAATGAGCTGTGTTTGGTCCCGAATGTTAAAGTGCCTGCTAAGTTAAAAGTCCCAGAGTTTGAGAAGTACAAGGGCAACACTTGCCCTCGTGCTCACTTGGTGATGTATGTAAGGAGAGTGTCTACCCACACTAATGATCAGCGTTTGCGGATTCACTTTTTCCAAGATAGTCTGACCAGCGCAGCGATGAAATGGTACATGACTTTAGACAGCGCCAACATCCACACCTTTAATGATTTGGGAGAAGCATTTATAAAACAATACAAGTA
Organism: Vicia faba; assembly: GCA_948472305.1. Classification (NCBI taxonomy): domain Eukaryota; kingdom Viridiplantae; phylum Streptophyta; class Magnoliopsida; order Fabales; family Fabaceae; genus Vicia; species Vicia faba. The sequence continues at coordinate 172,789,527 of OX451740.1, read as the reverse complement.
CAATATGGACATGGCACCTGATCGTGACCAGCTTAGAGTGATGGTTCAGAAAGACAGAGAATCGTTCAAAGAGTATGCGCAGAGATGGCACAAAGTGGTTTCATAAGTAATTCCCCCATGGAGGAGAAGGAAATGACTAAAAATTTTCTGAAGACGCTAAGCGCTTTCTACTATGAAAGAATGGTAGCAAGTGCCCTGAGTGATTTTACAGAGATGGTAGGAATGGGCGTCCGCCTAGAAGAGGCAATAAGAGAAGGCCGTTTGACAAAGGGAGAAGGATTCAGAAGTATGAAGAAGCCAACTTATGGGTTTACGAAGAAGAAAGAAGGGGATGCCAATGCTGTTATATAAGAGAGGAGGGTAAACACTCCTAGAAGGAATTATCAGCGTCACCATCAAGTTGCCTCAGTTACTCCTGTTATGAATGCCGCTCCGACTACCGTTGCTTATCAAAGACAGTCCCAGCAGAGGAACTAAGGGAATAATCAGAGAAGGGAGAACTATGACCCTATTCCCATGAGCTATGCAGAGCTACTACCAGCATTGATTTAGAAGAAGTTGGTCTAGACACGACCACCCCCATCAATACCATCTCCATTACCTTGGTATTATAAAGCGGATCAGACGTGCGCCTTTCATCAGGGAGCACCAGGGCATAATGTTGAAAATTGTTATCCTTTGAAGACTAAAGTGAAAAAGTTGGTGAAGTCTGGAATTATATCTTTCAAAGACATGGGACCTAATGTGAAAGACAATCCTCTATCCAAACACGGAGGAGTGAATACTGTGAATATGGTGGCCGGTTGTCTAGGTGACTTCCGGATTTTTGACATTAATTTGGTTAAAGGGGATTTGGTAAAGATGCACGCAGACCTCTGTGAATTCAGTTATTATACGCATGACCATGCCGTTTGTGCTGTTCGCAGTACAAATATACAGGGTTGCGAGAAAATAAAGGTTGATTTACAGGAGATGATGGATGAAGATTTAATCCATATAATCAGGCCTAGGGCAGAGTATGAGGAGGAAGTGAATATGGTTTCTGGATGTCCTGGTGAATTCATAATTTTTGATGTGGAGCATTTGAATGAAGATCTCGTACAATTGCATGCTACCTTCTGCCGTATTGTTGGTCAGGTGGAACACCAATATGGATCTTGCATACTGTGTTGTCGAAACCCCTGAGGATGTTCTATTATGAGAGAGGGTGTTCAATTGCTGTTAGATAATGGAACTATCAAGATCACGGGTCAGAGAGATGATTATCACGAGGTTGATATGGTTGAAGTTTGTTTGATGGGAGAAGATTCAGAGGAAGAATATGCCTCCGCGGATGAGTATTTCTCTTTAGATGAAAATTTGTTTGCCGTAAGTGATCTGTTGAAAGCTGATTGTGTCGAGGAAGGTGTAAATATCATTGTAACTTGTTTTGGTGCACCCGCTCACCTTGAGGTGGAGTACCATAGCAAACAAGCTGTTACCCCAGTGGTAATTAGTCTGCCAAGTCCTTTTCCCTATAAATCAGATAAGGTTGTGCCTTACAAATATAACGCTATAATCTTGGAAGATGGGGTGGAAGTTCCCATCCCGCCAATGCCAGATGTTGGAAATATAGCTGATAATAGCAGGGTGACCCATAGTGGTCGTGTGTTTGCGCCGGTTATTCGAAAAGATGTGGTTGCTGGAAAGAAAATTGTTGAGAACGATGAGCCTAAGAAGGTTGCAGGAGATACTAGAGGAGATACATTGGAGAAAGAAGTGGATGATATCTTGAAGATAATTAAGATGAACGACTACATAATTGTAGATCAACTACTGCAGACTCCTTCAAAGATATCCATCCTAGCTTTATTGATGAATTCCTCCGCTCATAGAGAATCACTGATGAGAGTACTAGACCAAGCTTTTGTAGAGAATGACATGTCGTTGGATCAATTCAGCAGCGTAATTGGAAACATTACATCATGTAACAACTTGAGTTTCTGCGATGATGAGTTACCAGATGAAGGGACGAATCACAACCTGGCCCTCCACATATCTATGAACTGCAGGAATGATTCACTATCCAATGTGATAATTGATAACGGATCCATGTTGAATGTTATACCGAGAAGTACTCTCATGAAGTTAAAGTATCAGGGAACGCATATGCGCCCGAGTGGCATCATTGTGAAGGCTTTCGATGGGTCGAGGAAATCTGTCATCGGTGAAGTGGACCTGCCCATCCATATAAGACCACACTTGTTCTTAATAACTTTCCAGGTAATGAACATTATTCCCGTGTATAGTTGTTTGCTAGGACGGCCATTGATACACGAAGCAGGGGCTGTCACTTCAACTCTGCATCAGAAGCTAAAATTTATGCGTGAAGGGAAAGTAGTGATCGTAAATGGAGAGCAAGCGTTGTTGATATCTCATCTATCCTCTTTCAGTATTGTAGAGGCGTATGAGGCTTTTGTTGGAACCCAGTTCCAAGCCCTATCCATTGACAACATAAGGAAGAACGAGAATTCCGTGGGCTCACTGAAGGATGCGCAGCAGGTTGTGCGCAATGGTCATAATGCAGTTTGGGGACGACTTATGGATCCACCCGTGAAAAAAAACAGAGCTGGTTTGGGTTTCTCTCCAAGGAATGGGAAAGGCGAAATTTTGAAGTTGAAGTCTTCTATGAACAATTATCATGATGTTTTCCGCAGTGGAGGCTATCTCCATCTGATTGGTTCTGGAATTAATGTTGTTGAAGAGGATGAAGTAGAGCAGGCAGCACCGAATTATGTGACGCATGGAGTCCGAGTTCAGAATTGGGTCACCATTGATATTCCTTCTTGCATACATGTTTCAAAGTAATTTGTTTTGCTAATCTGTTTCTTTCTTTTGAAAAGCTTTCACTCTGCCAAAGGTGGAAGTATTAATGTTGTAGGGCTTATCTATTTGCTATAATTGTTAAGATCCTTAATAAAAGTTGTCTTTGCTTCCAAAATTATGTCTTTTATTTTCTTCTTTTTTCTTGGGAAATGGTAATAAAAAAAACCTTTCAAAATAAACAATAACTGAAAATTAATCTGCATGATCACTTGTTATATGTGTCAGTTTCTAAAAACAATCATAAATCACATGTGCATATTAATTAAAAAACCTATTGTATACAATGATCCTGCACCCTCTCCCAACATTGAATGTCCTGTGTTTGGGGCTGAAGGAGAAGATTATGGTGAGATTTAAAAAGAGGTCTCACGGTTTCTTGAGCACGACGAAAATACCATTCAGCCATATAAAGAGCCTTTGGAAGTGGTTAATCTGGGTTCAGAAGAAGATTCGAAGGAGGTCAAGATTGGACCATCGTTGCATCCTGATGTAAAGAGCGGGTTGATTGAGCTGTTGAAGGAGTATATGGATATTTTTGCTTGGTCTTATCAAGATATGCCTGGTCTAGATACAGACATTGTCGAGCATCGTTTGCCGTTGAAGCCAGAGTGTCCGCCAGTTAAACAAAAGTTGAGAAGAACCCATCTGGATATGGCAGTAAAGATCAAAGAGGAGGTTCTAAAGCAGATTAATGCTGGTTTTCTTGTGACGTCAGTGTATCCTCAATGGATTTCCAATATTGTCCCAGTACCAAAAAAAGACGAAAAAGTCTGCATGTGGGTAGATTACAGAGATCTAAATAAAGCTAGTCCAAAAGATGATTTTCCATTGCCTCACATTGATATGTTTTGTGGATAGAACAACAAAATTCAATGTATTCTCGTTCATGGACGGATTTTCTGGGTATAATCAAATAAGAATGGCTCTAGAGGACATGGAAAAAACAACGTTTATCAAACCCTGTGGAACATTCTGTTACAGAGTGATGCCCTTCGGGTTGAAGAACGCTGGTGCAACGCACCAGAGCGCTATGACAACCCAATTCCATGATCTGATGCACAAAGAAATCAAAGTATATGTTGATGATATAATTGCCAAATCTCAAACTGAAGAAGGGCATATATAATATTTGTTGAAGTTGTTTTAGCGTTTGAGGAAGTATCGTCTCCGCTTGAATGAAAATAAATGCACCTTTGGAGTTAGATCTGGGAAATTGTTGGGTTTTATTGTTAGCCAAAAAGGAATTGAAGTTGACCCTGACAACGTCAGAGAAATTCAAGAAATTCCAGCACCAAGAACTGAAAAGAAAGTCATGGGTTTCCTCGGGCATTTGAATTAACCAACCGATTTATTTCCCACATCACCGCAACGTGTAAACTGATCTTTAAGTTGTTAAAGAAAGATCAAGGTTGTGTGTGGACGGATCACTGCCAAAGGGCATTTGAAAGTATTAAAGAGTATCTGCTTGAACCTCCTATCTTGCTCCCTCCCGTAGAAGGAAAACCGTTGATTATGTATCTAACAGTGTTGGATAAATCCATGGGTTGTATTCTGGGACAACAGAATGAAACGGGAAAGAAAGAGTTCGCCATTTATTATCTCAGCAAAAATTTCACTGATTGTGAGTCGCGGTATTCCTTGCTAGAAAAAAACATGTTGTGCTTTGGCCTGGGCGGCAAAGCGTTTACGGCAGTATATGTTGAATCATAGCACTTGGTTGATCTCCAAAATGGATCCCATCAAGTATATTTTTGAAAAGCCTGCTCTTACTGGGAGAATTTCCCGTTGGCAGATGTTGTTGTCTGAATATGATATCGAATACCGCACTCGAAAAGCTATCAAAAGTAGTGTGTTGGAACATTACATTGCTCACCGGCCGGTGGAAGATCATCAGTCTGCATAATATGAATTCCCCGATGAAGATGTGATGTTCTTGAAAGTAAAAGATTGTGATGAGCCATTGCCCGAGGGGGGTCCCGACCCTGAATCTCGTTGGAGTATGGTATTTGATGGAGCTGTGAATGTTTATGGTAAATAAATTGGTGTTGTGATTGTTACTCCTCATGGATCACATATTCCTTTTACTGTAAGGTTAACATTTGATTGCACTAATAATATGGCAGAATATAAGGCTTGCATCATGGGTCTTGAAGAAGCTATTGATCTCCGAATCAAAATTCTAGATGTGTATGGAGATTCAGCATTGGTAATAAATCAGATTAAAGGGGAATGGGACACTCATCACCCTGGCTTGATCCCTTACAAAAATTATGCTAGAAGATTACTACCCTTCTTCAATAAAGTTGAATTCCATCACATTCCCAGGGATGAAAATCAAATGGCAGATGCTCTGGAAACTCTGGCTTCCATGTACCAAGTAAATGCTTGGAATGATATACCCTGAATTACAGTTCGACGGCTCGATAGGCCCGCTCATGTGTTTGCGACAGAGGAGGTAGCAGAGGAAAAAACTTGGTACTATGATATCAAGCATTTTCTTCAGACTCAGGAATACCCGTTTGGTGCGTCAAACAAGGATAGAAAGACACTGAGAAGGTTGGTAGGCAGTTTCTTTCTATGAAAATGTGTTATACAAGATGAATTTTGACATGGTCTTGCTCAGATGCATGGATAGACACGAAGCAGACATGTTGATGCATGAGATCCATGAAGGTTCATTTGGCAATCATGCTAATGGACATTCAATGGCTAAAAGGATGCTAAGGGCAGGTTTTTATTGGTTGACGATGGAATCTGATTGTTACAAATTTGCAAAGAAGTGCCATAAATGCCATATTTATGCAGATACGATCCAGGTACCTCCGACACTCCTCAATGTGATTTCCTCCCCATGGCCTTTCTCTATGTGGGGTATTGATATGATTGGGATGCTAGAACCTAAAGCTTCGAATGGGCATTGTTTTATCTTAGTAGCAATTGATTACTTCACCAAGTGGGTGGAGGCTTATTCTTATGCCAATGTTACTAAGCAGGTGGTTGTGTGCTTCATTAAGAATAACCTTATATGTCGGTATGGTGTGTCAAGCAGAATCATCACTAACAATGGCTCGAATTTAAACAACAAGATGATGACAGAACTGTGCGAAGAATTCAAGATTGTCCATCACCATTCATCTTCATACAAGCCTAAGATGAATGGGGATGTTGAAGCTGCTAATAAGAATATCAAGAGAATTATCCATAAAATGGTTGTTACTTATAAGGATTGGCATGAAATTCTCCCTTTTGCTCTACACGGATATCGAACATCTGTCTGCACTTCAACAGGAGCAACCCCGTTTTCTCTAGTGTATGGAATGGAATCTGTACTCCCTGTCGAGGTAGAGATTCCCTCACTGTGTATGATAAAGGAAGCCAGATTGATAGAGGCTGAATGGGTTCAGAACAGGTTTGACCAATTAAATTTGATTGAAGAAAAGAGAATGACAACTTTGTGTCATGGGCAGTTATATCAGAAAACAATGAAGAAAGCATTTGACAAAAAGGTCAAACCTCGTGAATTCAGAGAAGGCGACCTCGTGCTCAGGAAGATCATGTCTTTCAACACTGATTCTAGGGGCAAGTGGACTCCCAATTTTGAAGGCCCGTATGTTGTCAAGAAAGCCTTCTCTGGTGGTGAATTAATTCTTGAAACTATGGATGGCGAGGAGTTCCCACGTCCCATGAATGATGATGCAGTCGAGAAATACTTTGCCTAAAAAAATAAAAGAACAACTCGCTAAGTTGAAAACTCGAAAGGGCGGCTTAGGCAAAAAAGAGCGTCTCGGTAGGCTGAAAACCAGAAAGGGCAGTCTAGGCAAAAATTAGAGACATAAACAGAATAAATTTCCCGCTAAGTTGAAAACCCGCAAGGGCAGCTTAGGCAAAAGTTAGGGATTTTCTTGGCAAGTAACTATGTCATACAAGACTTGATCATTGAAGCAACAATCTTCTCGGATCCTCACCATACTTCAACAAAAGTTGCTGCTCGGGAATTCAAAAGTTGTTAGGGGGAATAGAGGTCATTATATCTCAATGTATCTTTTCCATTATGTATTACCATTTCCTAAACTTTGTGATCATCCATGGAGTCTCGCCATTCGCAGACTACCATTCTATTAATGAAATTCGAGCTTTTGCCCAACTTTTTGTGTTCTTATTTTTATTTAGCTTGCAAAGACATCATTTATTGCTGATAATAACTATTAAAGCAAAAGGATTAAAAAGAAAAATTAACTTTTCAAAAAGAAAAGAGATCTTTACCAATTCAATTTACTTTGGGATTTGTGATGAAAAAATGACAACAAGAATGGTGGTTCCAAGAATGAACAAACTCCAGTTGTTTTAAGAAGATTTACTCCCTTCATGAAAGTTTTCTCAGGTCATTTTGATGGTGTGTGCAATCCTTGTGTGTTTCTCAGATAGTTAGAGACAATACCAGTGGGTACAAGATGCAGTATTGGGTTGTGATCCCATTATCCCCAGTCAAGTTTTGGATTTCTTTTTGGGTTTCCATGGTTAGAAGCCTCCATCCCAGTTGCCCCAACAAGTTTTCCCTCATATGATGAAAGTATTGACTTCTTGATTCCCCAGGAAGGTTATCCCAGGGCATCTCTTGTTTGGAGTGAGCATTCGTGATGAAAGTATTCTCTGAGGAGTTAAGCTTGAATTCCCCAGTAAAGTTCAATTGTGTCGGTGTCAGTCTGCCTTATTTAAGGCTGGTCTCAAAATCTCCAGTAGGCATGTTGCTTTTGAAAAGCTGTTTTCTCCAATAAATCTGGAAGAAAGATGTTCTATCCCGATATTTTTTGGATTTGGCTACATCCAAATTATGTTTCTCCTCAGTAAAGTTAACACAGGCAATGGATTTGGTTTTCGCAGTTGCTTTTACCTTTCTTGGGTTGATCTTTCTGGTTGAAGATTAGCCCAGTGTCGTTAGTACCTGAGGCGGTTTTGTTTATTTGAACTGATTATGTATCATTTTACCAGCATATGCACCATAGCACTCATACATTCCTACATACATCATGCATAAAAAAAAACCATCGTTCATTAGCATTGTGTTCTGACCTTCTCTGCAGCTCTCTTTGCTTAGTTAATTTCCCAAAGGATGTATCTACACTGGCCGTCTTGCTCCATTTTATTTCTAAATTGGATTTATGGATCTCCGAAAAATTTTGAGTTCTGGTTTGTGTATTTATTTTTCACAGGAAGACTTTATCTCCTCAACAGGAATATCGTGGCATGTCCCCGGGAAGTCATATTGCTATCCCCAGAAAGTCATTTCTCTTTGTAAATCCCCTTTGACAATAAGTGGAAGTCTCTTTATTTAAGACAGATTATGTATTAACCTTTCCAGGAAGATTTCCTTAGTTAAAGAAGAAGTTGACACCCGTTCTTGGCAAAACACCAGAATCTTGAAGAAACTTGATGTATTTTCTCTTCCTATCTTCAGTGAACGTTGGTAGTACACCTTCAGTGAACATCGGTGTTTGTTATTTTTGCTATCTTCAGTGAACGTTGATAGTTTATCGTCAGTGAACGGCGGTGATATGATATTTTTCTCTTTCTACCTTCAATGAACGTTGGTAGTACACCTTCAGTGAACATCGGTGTTTGTTATTTTTGCTATCTTCAGTGAACGTTGGTAGTACACCTTCAGTGAACGTCGGTGTTTTGTTATTTTTTGCTATCTTTAGTGAAAGTTGATAATTCATCGTCAGTGAACGGTAGTGATATGATATTTTTCTCTTTCTACCTTCAATGAACGTTGGTAGTACACCTTCAGTGAACGTCGTTGTTTTTTATTTTTGCTACCTTCAGTGAACGTTGGTAGTACACCTTCAGTGAACGTCGGTGTTTGTTATTTTTTCTATCTTCAGTGAACGTTGATAGTTCATCGTGGGTGAACGAAGGTGATATGATATTCTCTTCCTACCTCCAGTAAATGTTGGTAGACCATCGACAATGAACGTCAATGCTTGTTATCCTCCTCTCTGAGACTTTTATTGTGGTTAACTAGTGATTTATTTTCCTGGTGGGATTTCTCTTTTATTGCTACATTTCATGTTGCATCCCCAATACTACTTTGCGTCTTTTTGTTCCATTCATATGCATAAAAGTTTGCATGGCATCTTAGGGCCAAAAACAGGGTTTGTTTTATATTTAAGTATCTTCGATCACGTCGACACGAAGATTTTTAACCTTCGTATCTCCGGATAGAAGAAACTTAAATAAGGGCAGCTGTTGTACCCCGATTTTTCCCCTAAGATCTATTTATCATACCATTTTGTTTTAATCACCACAAGATCACATTAGGGATTTTGGTTCTTCTCCTTATCTTTAGCCTTGCTCTTCTGAGGAATTACCAAGCACCTTGACTTATTTTCTTTGATGAACATGGATATTTTGCTTTGATTGTCTCTTTAAATTAACAAATACAATATTGTTTTATCTTACTTATTAATAATGTAGGTGAAGGCAATGAGGTTTAGCAACTTACATCATGGGTTCATGAGTTTATTTCCATGCCGTAATCAAAAGCTTGAGAGATTCAAACCTCACCATTGAAGTTGTCTTGAAGTTGGTATGAAAGTGGTTTTGGTGGCCATGAGTCCTCATCATCATCCTCAACAATTTATATTCACAAAGGAAGAATATTGGCACAAAAAGTTTGTTCAAACTTGCCAAAGTTCCACCAAGCATTCTCTTGATTTAGAACTCAGGGTTTTGGAATTCAAAGGGGTATATCTTTCTCATCTTGTGGTATTTTTGAGTGGTTCCAAAAGCATTCTTCTCTTCAATGAGTTACCAACAAATCACTTCAAAAGTTCCAAAGAGTTTTCATGTGGAAGGAACTTAATGAAGAAGAAAGGTTACAAGTCACCCAGATGAATCCCCAATTTTCCATATGTGATTTCAAATGATCATAACTTGGTCAATTTCTATCACCTTGAGGCCATTAATTTTTCATGATGATACTAAGTATGTGTACTTCATGCCTTCTTTTATGTGCAAAGTGAAAAAATGGATGGAAGTTGCCTTAAGAATGCAAGAGATTATAGGTCATTTGATGATTTTTAGCCAACTTCAACAAGTCATAACTTGCTCAATTTTTGGAGATTTGGAGTGGTTCAAATTGCAAAGTGTCATTCAAGAGGTCTACTTCATTCCACCTTTTTTGATAAAGAGAAAATTCTAAGTGAAAGGCCATGTTTGGATGCAAGAGATTATGGGTTATTTTTTAAGAAGAATTTGAGATATTTCTAAGTATGGAAAGTCAACTCTTTTTCTTCAACTTTGACCCCATGTAATTTTCAGCTCAAGCCTCCATTTGATTCCATTCTTTTTCCATTGAAAATCTTGTTACCTCATCTTTTCAAAGCATTAATAATTTTGTCCTAAGACCCCCTGAGGTGGAAATTCCATTGGATTGAACTTGGTAACTTAGAACTGAAGTTTCTCCATAAGGCAGAATTTGAAATCCATGTTTTGGCCTTTAAACATCAAATTAGCACGCGTTTGTGGTCTAAACATGTTTAACCAAGTTTCCAAAGTGGATTAGAGCCTTGAAACGCAAGGATTCTATGAGTTTTAATGGAAATCAGATCACACTTTGCTCGTGTATCAGGTTCACACGATTTCCCTCCAATTTGCATCATTCCACGCGCTTGAGCATCCCATTTGATTCCCTATAAATAGAGGGTCATCCCCCATTCAATTTCCCAAGCTTAGATAGCCAGAATCACCCTGCCAAACTTGCTTCACAACTCAGAATTCAGCTACTTTGAATCCTATTCTCAAGCCTTTTTCAATCCATTTTTTCCACCAATTCACCTTCCTTGATCTTCCCTGAACCTAACCATATAATTACATTCAAGAATCGTGCCCTACATTGCTCCACAGAAGTCCCGTTTCAGAGCTCTGCAACTCAACTTCAATAGGTAGATTCCTTCATCAATTCTTCAAAACTTTGGTATCATTGTGTTGCTCTCATTGTCCTGGTTCTAGTCGCAACACTTACTTTTATCTGGAAGCACGTTTTGACCATGAATTTTAAAATCCCTTTTCAAAACATTCTTTCTAAATTGCTTGAGTTATAGTTGTTAGAACAAAGTTTGAATCTACTACCCTATGTTTAAGTTTTGATGATAACAAAATGAAAAGATATATTATTTATATGATTCATGTATGAACATGTGCTACCTAAAAATATTACGTTCTGCTTTGCAGAAACTCTGATAGGTATCAGCAAGAGCACACTTAATCAACATCAGAATATTGGTTCTTGACATCAGCATCAGAAGTTGCTATATCAGAATACCAGAATCAGAAGATTAACTCACGTGTATGCTGAAGCCTGATGAACAGAACTGCGCTCAACACTCTGATAAAGAAAACAACAGTTCATCAGCAGTTAAGCAGAGTCAGAATGAGCCAAGCCAGAACATGCATTAAGTAAGCAACGGTACTGTGCATTGAAAGCAAATTATTACCAACGGCCTCATTCCAGACAAGATCTTCTCAATAAGGAAAGTTTGTTATTAGCATTGAATCAAGAATATTGCTCCAACGTTCAATAATCTGAGTGCTATATAAACAAGACTATGAAGATTGAATTGGCTAATGCTCTCCAACATTTTACACGCCTAAAAGCTAATCATAATCTTCCTTCTCTCAGTTTGCTAAACGCTACATATCTCCTTACTCAATCATTGTTTAGCAATCTAGTTTCATAAGCTTAAGTTGTGTATACATCACAGTTGTGATACAGTTTTGTAGAAAACACTCACACACCTAGATTTATCTTCTTTGTAAGAAAGTGTTTCCTTGACAAACCGGGTTGTGGTTTGCATCAAGAAGGCTTTAGCAGTTGTTAAAGCAGTTTGTAATATTCAGTTGAATATAGTGGATTAAGACCTCGTTGGAGAGAGGAGAAATCACCTTGACGGGTGGACTGGAGTAGTTTGAGATCAAACGAACCAGGATAAAAATATCTTGTTCATTGCATTGATTTTCAGTTTTACAATTCAACCCCCCCTTCTTGTGTTTTTCACTTCTTCAATTGGCATCAGAGCGCCTGGTTCTGAGCTAAAACACTTAACTGTGTCAGTACAAGATCCAGCGTCAGAAAAACACAATGGCAGGAACTTATTCTCACACCAGCAATGACAACCATGAGGACAGAGACAGATTCAGCGGCAAACCTCTAGTCTTTGATGGAGAAAACTTTGATTACTGGAAAGACAGAATTGAAAGCTTCTTTCTGGCACATGATGTTGATCTGTGGGATATGGTGACAGATGGATACACGCACCCTGTGAATGCAACCGGTCAGAAGATTGATAGAAAAACAATGACTGATCAACAAAAGTGTGACTTCAAGAATCACCACAAGGCCAGAACCATCCTTCTCAGCGCCATCTCCTATACTGAATATGAAAAGATCTCCAACAGAGACACAGCAAATAACATTTTTGACTCACTCAGAATGACGCATGAGGGCAACGTTCAGGTCAAAGAAACTAAAGCTCTGGCGCTCATTCAGAAGTATGAGGCGTTCAAAATGGAAGAATCTGAATCCATTGAAACAATGTTCTCAAGATTCCAGATTCTGGTAACTGGTCTCAAGGTTCTGGACAAAGGATACTCTACTGCTGACCATGTCAAGAAAATCATCAGAAGTTTACCCAAGCAGTGGAGACCAATGGTTACAGCTCTGAAGCTAGCAAAAGATCTCAACAAAATCACTCTGGAGGAACTTATCAGCTCCCTCAGAAGTCATGAGATAGAGCTAGAAGCTGATGAGCCTCAGAAGCAAGGTAAGCCTTTAGCATTGAAATCTAACAAAAAATTTGAGTCTAAAGTTTTACAGGCAGTTGAAGAAACATATGATGGATCCTCATCAGAAGAAGACGAACTCTCCCTCCTCTCCAGAAGAGTAAATCAACTGTGGAAGCAGAGGCAAAGGAAGTTCAGGAATCCCAAAAGATCTGATCAGAACGAGTCCTCTTCCAGATACAGAAGGACAGATTCTTCCTCTGGATACAGAAGATCTGAAGGCTCCTCAAGTAGCAAAAAGCCAAACACCAAGGACATCATCTGCTATGAGTGCAATGAGCAAGGACACTACAAGAGTGACTGCCCAAAGCTTCAGAGGGAAAAGCCCAAAAAGAAGTTTGGAAGAGAAAAGAAGAAAAGTCTCATGGCTACATGGGATGACTCTGACTCGTCTGAAGCTGACTCAGAATCAGATGATGAGAGGACAAACATAGCTCTCATGGCTAACATTTCAGAAGATAGTGAAGCTTCTGAATCAGACTCTGAATCAGACACTGAAGAGGTATTTCCTAACTTTGCTGTTAATTTTACCAAGGCTGAACTTGCTGAAAGCCTTAATGAAATCCTGGAAAGGTATCAGCAAATTAGAGTTAAATTCAGAGACCTGAAAAGGAATCTTGAATCTGACTCTAATAAGACTGAGAGTCTCAAATTGGAGAATTCTGAGCTGAGGAATAAGATTTCAAAATTAGAAAACACTTTACAAAACTCTCAGAAGGAACCAATTTCTGAAACTCTCAGCAACGCTGATGAGATCATGAAGGAGTATGATCACAGTTTCCAGAAGTTCCTCGCTAAAAGCATAGATAGAAGAAAAATGGCTTCAATGATCTATGGAGTTAGCAGAAACGGCAGGAAGGGAATAGGATACCAAGGTAAGGTTCCTACACCAAAGAATGTCATGGATTTAACCATTAAACACACTCCTCTGAATTCACATTTTGTGTATGGTCACACACATGATATTAAATACACTAGCAGTAAGTACTCTGTGAAACCAAAATTCAACCAGAGTTTTGGTAAAACTAACAAATCAGGACCCAAGAAAATCTGGGTACCTAAGGATAAAATAATACATGTTGCAGATATCTTTAGCAGCAAGTCAGAAACACCAGTCATGGTACCTGGACTCTGGCTGCTCGCGACACATGACGGGAAGAAGGCATATGTTCCAAAGCCTGGAACTTAAGCCTGGAGGCCACGTTGGCTTTGGAGGCAATCAGAGGGGAAAGATAATTGGCTCTGGAACTGTAGGTAATGGAAATCTTCCCTCTATTAATAATGTTCTGCTAGTAGATGGATTAATGCATAATCTGTTATCCATAAGTCAATTAAGTGATAACGGTTATGATATAATCTTTAATCAAAAATCATGTAAAGCTGTTAGTCAGAAAGATGGGACTATCCTGTTTAATGGTAAGAGGAAAAACAACATTTACAAAATCAAACTTTCTGAACTAAAAAGTCAGAATGTAAAGTGCCTTCTGTCTGTTAACAACGAGCAGTGGATCTGGCACAGAAGATTGGGGCATGTTAGTATGAGAAGAATATCTCAGATTAACAAACTCAATCTGGTCAGAGGACTTCCTGATTTGAAGTTCAATTCAGATGCTCTGTGTGAAGCATGTCAGAAAGGCAAGTTTGCAAAACCTTCTTTTAAATCTAAAAATGTTGTTTCTACCTCTAAGCCATTAGAACTTCTGCACATTGACTTATTTGGACCAGTTAAAACTGCTTCAGTCAGTGGCAAGAAGTATGGGTTAGTAATCGTAGATGACTATAGCAGATGGACATGGGTAAAGTTCTTAAGACACAAGGAAGAGTCACACTCTGTGTTTGTTACCTTCTGTAATCAAGTTTAGAATGAAAAGGATCTTAGAATCGTTAAATTCAGAAGTGATCATGGTGGAGAATTTGAAAACAAAGATTTTGAGTCATTCTTTAATGACAGAGGCATTCTGCATGATTTCTCTTGTCCTAGAACTCCCCAACAAAATGGAGTTGTAGAATGAAAGAACAAAACATTGCAAGAAATGGCCAGAACCATGATCAATGAGACAAACGTTGCTATGATCTTCTGGGCAGAGGCAATAAACACAGCGTGCTACATTCAGAATAGAATCTCAATAAGACCTATTCTGGAAAAGACTCCATATGAATTGTGGAAGAACAGAAAGCCCAACATTTCATATTTTCATCCATTTGGATGTACCTGTTTTATGTTAAATACAAAGAATTATCTGAACAAGTTTGACTCTAAAGCACAAAAGTGTATTATGTTAGGATACTCTGAACGCTCAAGAGGGTACAGAGTATACAATACAGAAACACAGATTGTGGAAGAATCAATCAGTGTTCGTTTTGATGATAAGCTTGACTCTAAAAAGTCAAAGCAGAATGAAGTTTTTGCAGGTATGGAAATTGAATTTACAGGTTCTGAAGACAAGTCATCAGAAGCTCTCAACACAGACACTCCTTCAACATCTGAAAGGAGCACTGCTAGCAATCCTACAACAGCTGCTGATCAACCTCAGAAGAGATTACCCAGAAGCAGCTTGGGTCACCCAGAAGAGACTATCTTAGGGAGAAAGGAAGATCTAATCAGAACAAGAGCAAGCTTCAGAAACTCTGAAGAAACACTCATGGGACTTGTGTCTCTGATTGAAACTTCTTCTATTGATGAAGCACTTCTGGACAATGACTGGATTCTGGCAATGCAAGAAGAGCTGAATCAATTCACCAGAAATGACGCATGGGATCTTGTTCTCAGACCAAAAGGATTCAACGTCATTGGAACAAGATGGGTCTTCAGAAACAAGCTAAATGAACAAGGTGAAGTCATCAGAAACAAGGCACGACTTGTTGCACAAGGTTATAGTCAGCAAGAGGGGATAGACTATACAGAAACCTTTGCCCCAGTCGCCATGTTAGAATCTATCAGACATTTAATTTCATTTGCTGTTAATAGAGGCATCACTTTGTATCAGATGGATGTCAAGAGTGCATTCTTAAACGGTTATATAGAAGAAGAGGTTTATGTGCACCAACCCCCTGGTTTTGAAAATACAAAACATCCAGAACATGTTTTCAAACTAAAGAAGTCACTATATGGTCTGAAACAAGCTCCCAGAGTTTGGTATGAAAGGCTAAGTAACTTTCTGTTAGAAAATGAATTCACCAGAGGGAAGGTGGACACTACCTTATTCTGTAAATCAGTTAAGAATGACATCTTAGTCTGTCAAATTTACGTTGATGATATTATTTTTGGTTCTACTAATCCTTCTCTTGGAAGAAAATTTGCTAAGTGTATGCAGGCAGAATTTGAGATGAGCCTCATGGGGGAACTGAAATTCTTTCTAGGAATTCAGATCAATCAAACTCTAGAGGGAACTTACATTCATCAGAGCAAATACATCAGAGATCTTTTGAAGAAATTTGACCTCTCAGAATGTAAGCCATCAAAGATTCCAATGCATCCCACGTGCATTCTGGAAAGAGAAGAGGTAAGCAAAAATATAGAACAGAAAGTCTACAGAGGTATGATTGGTTCTCTCCTTTATCTGACTGCTTCAAGACCTGATATATTATTCAGCGTTTATATTTGTGCTAGATTCCAATCAGATCCTAGAGAATCTCACTTAACAGCTGTTAAGCGAATTTTCAAGTATCTGAAAGGTACTACTAATCTGGGTTTGTTTTATAGAAAATCCAGTGATTACAGTTTAGTAGGCTACTGCGATGCTGACTTTGCTGGAGACAGAGTGGAGCGTAAAAGTACTTCTGGAAGCTGCCAGTTTCTGGGAGAAAATCTGATCTCTTGGTCCAGCAAAAGGCAATCAACAATTGCGCTATCAACAGCAGAAGCTGAGTATATAGCAGCAGCAGGATGTAGCACACAAATGCTCTGGATGAAAAGTCAGCTTGAAGACTTCCAGATTTTTGAGAGTAACATTCCTATACTCTGTGATAATACTTCTGCTATTTGCTTAAGTAAGAATCCTATTTTACATTCTAGAGCTAAGCATATAGAAATAAAACATCACTTCATTAGGGACTATATTCAGAAAGGAATTTTGAATTTAAAATTTATAGATAGACCATCAATGGGCTGATATCTTCACTAAACCCCTTTCTGAAGATAGGTTTAATTTCATTCTGAAACATCTCAGCATGAAAATCTGCCCAGAGTGAAAATGTTTTAATTCCATATATTTATCTTCAGAATGTATTTGTTTTACTGTGAACTTCTGATCAATCTCTTTTCAGAAAGATAGAACATGCAGATTGTATTAGATGCAAGTCTAAAGATCTAAGAGTCTAAGCTCAAAGACAGACGTGTTGATCACTACATCAAACAAGTGTCATCCAATCATCAGCAAATCTCTGAAGCAGAACGCGTGCACGCTTCTAAGAAGGCAAAACGCTGATTGGGTGCATTGAGACACATGTCTGGTAACCGTTTTAAGTATCTTTCTCAAATCCCCCAAAATCAGCAAGCATTAAATGAAAGTAATCATGTTTTTAAAACGTAATCATGATTTTATTCCTCTTTATTGAAAACGTTTACTTTTTCAAAATATTCTGAACCCTATTTAAACACGTTAAACCTCTCACTTTAATCTTTTACAGTTTCTCATTATTTCTCAAAGTATTCTCTGCATTTTTCTGTGTTCATCTCTTGCAAACTCTTTTTCTCAGTTTTTCCCAAAATCCCTAAGTGTGAACATGGCAACCTCCAGCAGTGCTTCTGCAGGTTCTTAGAAGAAAGCATCATCTGAACAGTATCAAGTGCCATTCAGAACACTCCTCACTCCTGTGAAGAATCTTGAAGTGTTATCTGAATTGATCATTGATTTTGGAAGTCTGAATGAAAACGGTTTTGATTTAACATAAGAAGTTAGGGCACAGAAATGGGAAAGGTATTTTGACAGGTTGGTTGGACCAACATTCCCTATGTTAGTCAAGGAGTTCTGGATTCATGCAACGGCTTCAACGCATCAAGTCACCTCCTACATTATGGGGAAGAAGATTGTGATCACTGAGGATCACATAGCAAGGTTAATTGGTTACAGAGGCGGTGGCGTCCACTGTATTGATATGGCTGAGAGATGTGCTGACGTGGGCGTCATAGCAGAAAGGATTTTCACCCATGGGGTGCGCAGCAGCAAGATCAAAGATCTTAAGGATCATCACAGAGTTTGGGCGAAGATAATTCTAGGGTGTTTTAACCATAGGAAGCCAACTAGTTCCCCTGATTACATAAATGTAGATCAGCAGTTTCTGATCTACTTTATCAATCAGAAGGTAAAAATCAACTTGGCTCATCTTCTGTTTAATCACCTCAGAACAAGCGTGAAGGAAACCAGGGAAGAAGAAAGAACAAAGAGGGATTGGATACCCTTTGGAAGGTTGATATCGGATATTCTGACTGAGAATAGGCTGATAGAGCATCTGATAGAAGCTCAAGAGTTAAGCACCATTGAACCAACGGTTGGGAAGCCTCTGAACGCGAAGAACTTGAAGAAAATGAAGTTGATAGAGAATATCAAAAAGGAACCCAGCGCTACTCCTATTGCTGATATCACCAGCAGAAGAGTCCCACTGAGTGACTTTCCTTTATTTTCTGAGATAGAATCCAAGCCAGTGGTAGTTCTCAGATATCTGGACGCGTGCAAAGCTGATGGTACAGATCCCAATATGAAGATCAAAGATCTGCACCAACCTCAACCAGAAGTGACACAGAAGAAGACGAAGAAAAGGAAGGCACCTTCAGAAGGATCATCCCAGCAGACACCCAAGAAAAGAGGTAATTTATCTGCTGCTTCTGTTTTAAATTCTTCTACTATTCCAGCATCAATTCCACCTCCAACCTCTCATAGAATCTCAATCCCCATCCCAACAATAGATGAAACTGAACCAGAAGATGACCCTTCTGAGGCATTACAACTCAGAAGACCCCGAACCAAACATCCCAAATCAACAATATCAACAACATCAGCAATTGACAAAGTGCTGTCTGACATTGATCAACACACTTCTGATCACTCCTCCATCAATCCAAACTCTGAACCACAAATTGTCCCTTCTCCACAACTAGAACAACAACAAGCTGCTGAAGAACCAGAACAACAACAACCTCTCTCATCCATTCCAGAAGAACCTCTTATCCCTGAACAACCAGAAATTCCAACAACTTCTCCACAACCAGCAATTTCGTCTCCCTCTCCTCAACCAGAAATTCATCCACCATCACCTCAACCTGAGTTTCATCACTCTGAAACTCCAACTCCTCCACCTTCTGAACCTCATTCACCTCAACCATCACCTCTGGCAATCCAGCTGCCATGTGGAACAACAGTCACAATGGCCCAGTTGCCATCCTCACCAGAATCTACACCACCAAATACTCCCAAAACACCAAACAGTCCAATCATTATCTCTGATTCTCCCACTCCATCTCCAAAACAAACAGCTCCCAAGCAAACCACCGAAAACCCCAGCAGGACCTTCATAGACTTAACAATCCTTGACCGTCTTGCTGATCTGAAAAATAAAATAGCCATTCCAAAACCAAAACAACCAGATGTTGGCTCTGGTATTATGAATTTTGAAACAGGTTTGCAGCAGTGGATTGCTTCTCTGAAGCAAGTCTGTCCTGGAATGATTGACCCAGCTGCCTCTGACCAGCTCTGGTCACAACTCAGAATTTGGGTACGTGCTGAAGCCCTTAAGTTGCAGGATATCAACTATGAGCAGGCACAATAGAACTTCAGCAAGCTGCTGAAGGAAGTTGAAAGTCAGCTGCCACAGGAAGACGTGCTCCCTCTGGATAGTGAGCCATGGTCTGAGAAACAGCCAACTTCAAAGGTGCAACCAGAAGAAGACAAGACTATTCAAGCTGAAGCAAGTCAAGCAGAAGATGTTGCAGAAAGCTCTCAGAAGCTCTCTGCTTCTGATGTTTCTCAAGCTGCCTTGGACAGGCAGACTCTGGAAGAGATGAAGCTGAATGACATGCGTCTGCATCAAAGGATGGATGAAAATGACCAGAAGATGAAAGAAAGGATGGATGTGCAGGATAGCAAGATAGACACAGTTGTCAGCATGGTACACAAGCAGAATGAGACTGCTGATCAGATCAAAGCCATGCTGGAGAACCTGTTCACACGCCTTCCTCCCCAACCTTAGTTTTTCATTCATGTCATTTTCATGTTTTCTTTAATTATCTGTTGTACTGTTTTGTTTGATTCTGAACCTTTTAATATGACAAGTTTTTCTGCTCTTAAATGTTTTAGCACATCACTTACACTTTTTGATTGCTGACAAAAAGGGGGAGAACAAGAATGATATTTTAAATAATAACGGATTACTAAGACAGAAATTCTCGAACATTCTAACTCTGATATACTTGAATATGTTTTCTGTTTTACTTAAGTCTACAGGTACAAGGAAGCTCCATGATACTCTGAAGACTAAAGCTCTGATACTCTGACCCAAATCAAAGCTCTGACAAGAAAAGCTCTGATACGCTGATCTGAAGCTCTGCTCGGACATTCTGATCCAAAGCTTCTGATAGTCAAAACTCTGAGAATCTGATGTTCAAAGAAAGGCAAATAAAAATTCTGATCCTGAAGAACTCTTGGAATTAAAAAGGGAAGCAATAAATTCAGGGGGAGTATCTCTCAAATCTGATATCTCTTTATCCCTTATCTTTGATAACCTCTTACTCTGATACATCTTATCATTTAGTTACCTCTGATACTTTTTCACGTTTTTTTTTTCAATTAAAAAATATCTAGTTTTTGTCATCATCAAAAAGGGGGAGATTGTTAGAACAAAGTTTGAATCTACTACCCTATGTTTAAGTTTTGATGATAACAAAATGAAAAGATATATTATTTATATGATTCATGTATGAACTATGTGCTACCTAAAAATATTACGTTCTGCTTTGCAGAAACTCTGATAGGTATCAGCAAGAGCACACTTAATCAGCATCAGAATATTGGTTCTTGACATCAGCATCAGAAGTTGCTATATCAGAATACCAGAATCAGAAGATTAACTCACGTGTATGCTGAAGCCTGATGAACAGAATTGCGCTCAACACTCTGATAAAGAAAACAACAATTCATCAGCAGTTAAGTAGAGTCAGAATGAGCCAAGGCAGAACATGCATTAAGTAAGCAACGATACTGTGCATTGAAAGCAAATTATTACCAACGGCCTCATTCCAGACAAGATCTGCTCAATAAGGAAAGTTTTTTATTAGCATTTGTTGTACCCCAAAATTTTCCCTCCCATATTCTTCAAGATTTGCAAAGTCAAACCTTCAAAATTCCCCAAGGGTTGCACAGTTCAAGGGCATCCTAACAGTCAAGAATTAGGGTTTTGGTTCTGATAAAGAAAATGAAGTTTCCAAGGGTCCAATCAAGTCCCATATGCTCATAAACATGGTCAAGCATCCCCATACCAAGTTTCAAGACTTACAGCTCAAAATTGCACAGTCAAAAACCCTAATTGCACTACAGTCAACTGTAGGGGCAAAATGGTCATTTGACAGTCAAAAGTCCAAATTTTTGGTCAACATCTCATTTTGAAGCCACAAACATCATTTGATCAATGCTTGATCATGATTCTCAAAGCTTGGCTCAAAAAGTCTCAAGATGCAAAAGTTTCCATATTTGGACAGTTGAAAAAGTCAACTGTAACTTGACCAAGGCATAACTTCCACATGGTTTATCAGAAAAATTCCATCCAAAGCTCATTTTGAAGATAAAGACATTTCCTACAACTCCTCTTCACACTTCAAGTCCAATAAATGCTCTCACAAAACGTTATCAATTTCAACATTATTGGTCATTTTCAAAAGTCAACAAAAAGGGACTTTAAGTCAAAGACCATAACTTGATATTGGTAAATCAAAATGGCATGGGACTAAAGAAATTGGTTAAAGGACTCAAATACCTTTCCAAAATGTCCAAGAACATGAGCAAAGCTTAAAAATTGAGCAAGTTATGCCTTGTGGAAGTTGGGAAATTTTTGGATATTTTGAAAAGTCAACATTGCTTCAAATGTCCTAAAATTGCTAATGGGCCTCTTTTTCTTCAAAGAATCATTATCCAAAACATGTGCACGACCATTTGGCCCAAAGGGAAGTTTTTATCATTTTTATTTTATTTATTTGAATTTTTAATTGCTAAATATTCATTTAATTAATTAAAATATATGAAAAATACTAAACCTAACTTTTTAAATCTTTTTGTGCATGGAATAGGCTTAAGATTTCGTGCATGATCAGATTTGGAAAGAATTATGGTGATTGGACATGATTTGAAGCAAATATGCATGAAGAAATATTGGAAAAGATCCTTGAAAATCAAATCTTGAAAATCATTAAAACCAAGGCCATGGGCTTGGATTATTGATGAAATTCATTCTCTATACATGTGCAAACCTAACCCTAGTGCTGAGGACCATAAAGCTGCACCAGAAATCCATTATCAAGTTTGAGTTTTTTGACAAATTTTCCAAAACTGAAAACTAGGTTCTAGGGCGATCCAGGCCAAAATAATTGTTCCATTGGCTTGCTGAGACTTCAAGGAAGGAGACTGAATCAATATCATAGCCTGAAGCCTTGAGAATTGGTAGTTATAAGTCAAACTGTTTTCACTTTTATGCATATTCGTGTTTTAATATTCAAGCATATTCATTGCATTTTTCTTATGGATTCTTACTAATTGGTTGCTTCTGAAACTAACTGCATACTTTAATTAAGTTTTCGTGCAAAAATAGAAGATTCACCATTGATACAGGCTAGGGTTCTTCAAGTTTTAATTTGGGCGTTTCTAAATGCTGTAAAATTGGGACTTCCCAATACCATGATCCAAACCAGGACACTTGAACGAATCGATTGACATGGTCGCGCCCAATTTATATTCCAAGATGGCCTATTCGCTATTATTGGATACGGCATATTTTGGGGGGGTTTAAAACCCCCGCTAACCTTCTTTTATTTTCAGGGAAAAACGAAACGAAGAAGAAGATGATGAAGTGTCCAGCAATAATTGGTTGATTTGAAATTTCGCGCGAAAAAGTCACTAACGATTTGTTTTATTTTATAATAATTGTTTGTCATATAATATACAAAACGCGCGTGTGGAGCAGTTGGCAAAGCGCATTACTGGTAATCCCTGGGACCTGGGTTCGAACCCCAGGTCCCCATCCCTTTCCAATATTATTTTTCTAATTGTCATCCTATGCAGTTTCAATACAAGAAGTCCACCATATTCTCCACATCCATGCTTGCCACGCGTGCAATGGTCTCAGTCCAAAGGTCCAGATTTGCTGAATACCATGGGCGTCAGTCAATGGAGTTACACGCTGGCACAAAAGTCAATAAGGCCATGAGCTTAATGGGCCTGAATTACTGAATAAAACCTCCCTATTGGGGACAGAACCCCCCAAGGTATTGTATTTCTTCTCTTTTATTTATTTTATTTATTACAATTATTGTTTTTTTTAATCAATTCCTTTAATTTAATTATTTTCATAAAAAAAACAAAAACAATAAAAAAATCAGAAAAAGACAAAAATTAAAAAATATATTTTATTTTAATATTTTGTAAATAAATATTATTCATTAATTTTAGCTATTAAATTAGGTTTAATTCAAGCATTTTCTTAATTAACTTAAAATTGGTAGAATTAGGGTTTTAATCAATTTTTATCCTTTTTCTTTTCTTTTCACTAATAATTAAATATTATTTATTTTTATAAATCAAATTGCATGTAAATAATTAATTTAATTTTAGGTTTAAATTTTAACATGTTTTCTTAATAAATAAAAGTTGTAGAATTAGGGTTAATTAGTTAATTTCATTTAATTCTCATTAAAAAATCATAAATACGAAAACCTCAAAAAAATAATTTCTTTTTTATTTTAATTAATTTAATCATTTAATTTAATTTCATAACAAAGGGTCCAACGCCCTCGCTTTCAATTTCAATTCAATTCGCGCATTTTATTTTATTTCTTATAATATTTATGTATCTCTCCCAAAGCCTTGTAAACTCGGACATCTTATCTTTCGCACTTTACTTTACTTCTTTATTTTCTGTCAAATCGGGTCCTGGGTTTTAATTTGGAGATGTGGACCCGCGCCTTTGTAATAGCTTAGGAACTTTAATTTTCCGCATCTCTTTTAACTGTTAAATAAATGCATGCAAGAATAAATGACAAAAAATAAAAACAAACGCATAGATCACTTTGACATGAACAAGACAAAAATAAACGAATCTGACACACAAATCACACACCACCCCTAGGGTACGCCTCACTGTTGCCTTGCCTCGAAAGGTGATCGTCGAGTAGAGGATGTCTTAGTAAGTCCTCAATATCCGGGAACCTGGCATGAGGGTAGCTTCTAAGGTATCTTCCTATTGCTCTGGTGATCACCATGTCCCGACCTTCGAATTGACCCGAACACCTCCAACGGTGGTGCTACCTACCTCTCAATGGTGGGATGGCACTACTTTAAAGGACATTTACACAGACAAATTCCTTAGGGTAGGTAGGTTCTCGTAGATACTTGCTCTAATTTCAAAACAAATCAAAAATACTTTTCACACCGACACCTTTTCAAAAAGCTTTCGAAAGCAACTTTTCAAACACTCTTGAGGACTGATACAAGAGTCGAACTGAAATTTTCAAAGAAACTTTTTAAAACCCACAATTGAAAAGCAAACAAAACATTTTTGAAAACACAATGAGCAAGTATCTAAGAGCCCATGGATAACCATGGATAGAAAGGGTGCTAACACCTTCCCTTTCTATAACCTACCTCCCGAACCGAGAGCAATCTCTTTAAGGAATTTTTCTGTGCTTTTGTCCTTTCCATTTGGAGAAAATAAAAGACGGTGGCGACTCTTGCTTCCGCGACATTTCACGAACCAGCATTAAACAGTCAGTTCCAGATCCACCGATCACAGAACTGGCGACTCTGCTGGGGATATACTTAAAGTGAGGTGTACCTTAGGGTTTAGTTCATAACTGTGTTTTCAATTGTATTGATTTGCTTGCTTTAAATTGTGGGTTGCTTGGGAGTTCTATAGATCCTAACCCGGATCTGGGGGATACCTTCTTAGAAAGTAGCAACAAGGCTGTGAGGGAACTGTGTGGGGTATACCGACATGGTTGAAACAGTCTGCTACGTTGATGTGGCACTTTGGTGTGTACCGGTAACCCTTGAGTTCAGTCAAGGAGAGTACGGGGCCTCCATGTGGTGTCGTGAAGCATCAACTGACCTTAGGAACCTTAATTGAACTATCTTGGCCTCTTTAGGGTAGTGAGATAACTGACTTTGGTGCAGTCCGAGGTTGGTTGATGCTCGATACTACACTCAATTGAGGGTTTCTTTCCTGGAATATTTCGGTCGCCAGTTCAGTGGCTAAATCGAAACGATGAACAATGAAAGCAATCCAGTGATATTGGGATCCTTAGAACCCGGTTACTTCTAATAGGACAGGTTGAGCCCACCAACTTCAAGAGGGTAATACCCAGACCCCATGCTGGCCTAAACTCTAAGGGCTCTTTTGTGTGACTTGTGTGCCTTCCAACTTGACTATTCGCATGCTTGTTATCTAACACATGGGATTCTTGCAGGTTTTGTTTATAGTCCTTAATTGGGACTCATAACGGAGTATACTGAGTTTCTTGCAGGGTTCTGTTTATAGCCCTTAATGGGGACTCATAACAGGGTTTACCCACATCACTCCATGCATACCATAACATCATACCATTGCATACATCCTAACCCATTTCAAGGATCTCAAGGGCTTGTGATGTAGGTCTTGATGAATCAACTATCCCAGCAAGGGGCAAAGAGGATTTATTTTCCTCTAGACAAAGTTGTCAGGGGCTATGACCCACTTGATATGGTGAGCTTTGACACTTGAAGAAGGTTCCCCTAGCCAAGGTTGTCAGGGGCTATGACCCACTGGATATGGTGAGCCTTTGACCCTTGAAGAAGGACTCTCAACAAATATGAAGTTCTTTCAATCAAGCTACTGGGACCCAAATTCTAACAAATTTTCTTGTTTACCCCCCGAGGTCCTTGAAAACATTGCATGCATATCATACATATCATTGCATGACAGGTACCCTTTGGACAGGTCACTTACCATCTCCGCTGTTTATTTCAGCAAAGGCTCCCCAACCAGATAACCAGGACCTTCTTGCTCAAGAGACTCGGTTCGAGGAAATCCTCCTGAATCTATCCAAGGGGCAGGAGGATCTGAGGACACTTCTCATGGAGACTTTTGTCAAGAACAGTGCTGAGGATGAAAGGCTGAAACACCTGCAAGCTGAGGTGGATGCCTTGAAAGTCCAGATGTTGGGGCAGGTGACTGCCATTCAAGGGTTAGCTCAAAGACAAGACGAGCTCGGGGTTCTCGTCAACCAACTGCTTCAGGGTAACCAGCTGGGGCAAACGTCTAAGGGTAAAAAGCCAGTCATCGTTCAACCACCTTTGAGACAAGGATATAAGGGGAGAGCTCCTCAAATGGCTCCAGTGTCACAAATTCAGCATCAACCTCACCGGCTTCAGCCAGACAAGTCCAGGAGGCAATTCACCCCGCTCAACATGTCGTTGTTTCAAGCTTTACAACGCCTGTTGAGATTGAATTTGATCACATTAAGGGCTCATCCCCAGAATCCCAACACAGCACATCCTACTTATGATCCCAATAAAAGGTGTGCCTACCACTCTTCCTGTCCAGGACATGATACAAATGAGTGTTGGGCTCTGAAGAACAAGATCCAGGACCTGATTGATGAAGAGGCATTAGAGTTCACACAAGATGGTCAGGCAGAATTTTTCTACCATCCCTCCAAGGCTCACCATTTGAAGTGGCAAGCCCTGAGATGAAAAGACTTTTGTTCATTCGAATGTGCAAGTTGTAATTTTCTTTTGTTCAAACATTTACTCATGTTAGAACGTTGTTATTTCATTAATGCATCGCATATGTCTGTTTTGAAGCAATATATTCGTATTCACTATATGCAAATTGTTTTCACATTTTTTCTGATGATCAACTCTTAATTAATAATTCTAAGCCTCTTAAGGGAGGATGACGAAAACGATACCACGATCCTTACAGTATGCTTTTGAACAGACCCCGCTGATGAGGTACAGGCATTGTTTCAATCCCTAAACACTGGAGTTATAAGGAAGATAATCCCTCGTCAACCCCTCTGAGCCAAAGAAGTAGGAGTTTTTCTTTTCAAAATTTAAAACCCTTAATCATAACCTGGGGCAGGGTAGTCTTCTCAGTTGATCCATAGTGTATAACGAACGGCACCGAAGGAGGTCCTTACAAAACAAAGAAAGACAGTGATGGTTCCGAATAATCAAATAAAGAAAGGCAGGCATTATCTTTCAAAATAAAAACCCATTAAGTCAAAACCTATGAAGGAGACTTACAAAACTGGGGCATCCCGCTGACTGTAATTCCAAAAAAGGAAACAGTTCAGGCATAAAAAGAAAGGGATAACAAAAATCAGACAAAAAAAAGAGGTCTTACAAACCCTCAACGAAAAAGGAATGACTGCCTATTCAAAATAAATCATCAACATCCGAATCATCACCGGAAAATCAGAGCAAAGACTCAAACAAGGTCTAACGTATGATCAACTGAGTTTAGGTTTGGAGAACATCACGAAGAGCGGGTGGGTACAAATAAAATTTGAGCCTTTATCCTTTGTTTCTTAAACCGTGAACCAGGCCACGTTATAACCCTTAAAAGTCCTAGCTGAAGCATGGGTTAGTTCGAAAGCATACTGTTACGAAAGGTATCCTGACTCCTTAAGGCCTACGGTAAATACGGAGTTGACATCACATTTTACAAAAATTCACTTGTTTTATGAAAAAGAATGCATTTTCAAAATCTTCAAGACGGACATAAGCTTTGCATTTTTGATATAACATTGTTTGCATATGACTATTTGTTTGAACAGCAGGGAAATTCGCACGATGAATACCTAGTGAACAAAAGCACTCCCAATCAAGGGGCAGGTATGACTATTGTCCATCATCTGGGGCAGTTAAGTCAAGATTCGGAGAATCTCTCAAAGGCCAAATAGCCTGGGGCAAATCTCCGCCTGAGTAACTTGGGGCATTCCCGCAGCGAATCTTGCCTGATCAAACACTTTCTGGTGGCCTGACAAAACACTTCCAACAGGGGCAACTCCCTACATTCTGAGAACATGGATATAGTCGAAAAGATACTACGCAAAATTAAAGACCCGCTAGGTTGACACACCTAGGCAAAAATAAGGGCTTCCCGGCGAACCAAAAGGGTTCGGGAAAAAATAAGGGATGAAAATGAAAATTTGTACACCCGGCAAGTCGAAAACCTGAAAAGGCGGCTTGGGCAAAAATGCGTATCCTGGTGGGCTGAAAACCCGAAAGGGCGGTCCATGCAAAAGTTAGGGATCAAAGCATACGACTATGTCCCGGTATCTCGTCACTTGCCTACCAGAAGAAGGTTTGTCCATCAACAACTATCAGCACCTCACAGGTCTTCCTCTCCCACTTCAGAAACAGGGGCAATAAAGAGTTGTCTAAGCAATCTAATTGTTCTGTCCTCCAAGGTATCAAGGTGAGTCCAGCTGAAGAACATAATCAGTACATCCCAATTCCCCAGAGAGTGAGTCAACAAGTCAGTGCACTCTCCCCAAGCTATATTATCAAACCTCAAGGAAGTTGGGTATCCCCCGCAGATCTCAATATTCCCCGGCACAATATACAGGCATTCTTGACAAGCATCCCCGGCAATCTTGGTCTAAAGATTGTTCCCCGGCGGTATATCAAACATTTAGTGGAATCACTTCCCCGATACAATTCAAAACTTCCCCAAGAGAGTCCAATCTAGTTCCCCAGGAAAGTTGGAATCATCTCCCCAGCAGTAAGCTTATCCCCGGTAGATTCTGGAAGCTTATCCCTCGCAAAGCACAAACGCGTCTCTCGGCTTTATTCAAAGAGTTATTTCCTTACCAGGATATAACTGGGTTATCCTCAGCCAAAATCCACGGAAAGAGCGTCCTCGACGGAGCCTTCTTATCCCCAACGAAGTCTATCAACACTTCCAATACAACAAGGGTATCCCCAGCAAGTTATTATCAACAACTCAGCAAAGTATCTCTCTCCCCACAGAGTATTGCTCCCCAGCAAGATCACTAGAGTACTTTTCTCCCCGCAGAATAATCCATTCGTCAAGTTTATTCCCCAACGGAGTTATCTTCTCCTACCGGTATTCTTGCAATTATCGTCCCCAGCGGAAGAAAAATCTATTCTTCAACATCAGCCCAGGAGTGACTTCCTGGCACCCGTCAAGGATTTATTTTCCTAAGACGAAAACATACAATCATAAACGTCACATACATCATTATAGCATGCATATACGCATCATATCTTACAAATCTCATTTATGTTGAGAACATCATTGCCTGATCTATATCATGCATTGCATATGACTGACCTTTACCTTTCAGGAAAGATCCAGTTAAGTTCTCAGCTATATTTCAAGACCTAGACCGGTTCAGTTAAATCGACCCTAAGGTTTTTCTGTTTTTTATCCAGTCAAAGGCCTTCTCTGGTTCAGTCAGATCGACCCTAAGATCTCCCTGTTTCTTATCCAGTTGAAGACATCAAGACCTAGACCGGTTCAGTTAAATCGACCCTAAGATTTTTCTGCTTCTTATGCAGTCAAAGGCCTTCTCTGGTTCAGTCAGATCAACCCTAAGATCTCCCTGTTTCTTATCCAGTTGAAGATTTCAAGACCTAGACCGGTTCAGTTAATCGACCCTAAGATTTTCTGTTTCTTATCCAGTCAAAGGCCTTCTCTAGTCCAGCTAAATCGACCCCAAACAGATTTTCCTGATAAAGACTCAGTAGAAGTCATCCCAAGATTCTCTCAACGATTGCTGTTGAGGTTGAAGTTATCCAAGATTCTCTCAATGATTGTTGTTGAGGTTGTAGTCGCCTATGGTTCTCTCCCCAATACTGCGGAGGTAGTAATCATCGCCAGATTCGCTCAGCGTTACTGTTGAAGTTGAAGTCGTCCAAGATTCTCTCAATGATTGCTGTTGAGGTTGTAGTCGCCTATGGTTCTCTCCCCGATACTGCGGAGGTAGTAATCATCCCCAGATTCGCTCAGCGTTACTGTTGAAGTTGAAGTCGTCCAAGATTCTCTCAATGATTGCTGTTGAGGTTATAGTCGCCTATGGTTCTCTCCCCGATACTGCGGAGGTAGTAATCATTCCCAGATTCGCTCAGCGTTACTGTTGAAGTTGAAGTCGTCCAAGATTCTCTCAATGATTGCTGTTGAGGTTGTAGTCGCCTATGGTTCTCTCCCCGATACTGCGGAGGTAGTAATCATCCCCAGATTCGCTCAGCGTTACTGTTGAAGTTAAAGTCGTCCAAGATTCTCTCAATGATTGCTGTTGAGGTTGTAGTCGCCTATGGTTCTCTCCCCGATACTGCGGAGGTAGTAATCATCCCCAGATTCGCTCAGCGTTACTGTTGAAGTTGAAGTCGTCCAAGATTCTCTCAATGATTGTTGTTGAGGTTGTAGTCGCCTATGGTTCTCTCCCCGATACTGCGGAGGTAGTAATCATCCCCAGATTCGCTCAGCGTTACTGTTGAAGTTGAAGTCGTCCAAGATTCTCTCAATGATTGCTGTTGAGGTTGTAGTCGCCTATGGTTCTCTCCCCGATACTGCGGAGGTAGTAATCATCCCCAGATTCGCTCAGCGTTACTATTGAAGTTGAAGTCGTCCAAGATTCTCTCAATGATTACTGTTGAGGTTGTAGTCGCCTATGGTTCTCTCCCCGATACTGCGGAGGTAGTAATCATCCCCAGAGTCGCTCAGCGTTACTGTTGAAGTTGAAGTCGTCCAAGATTCTCTCAATGATTGCTGTTGAGGTTGTAGTCGCCTATGGTTCTCTCCCCGATACTGCGGAGGTAGTAATCATCCCCAGATTCGCTCAGCGTTACTGTTGAAGTTGAAGTCGTCCAAGATTCTCTCAATGATTGTTGTTGAGGTTGAAGTCGCCTATGGTTCTCTCCCCGTTACTGCGGAGGTAATAATCATCCCCAGGTTCTCTCCCCGTTACTGCGGAGGTAGTAATCGTCCCCAGATTCTCTCAATGATTACTGTTGAGGTTGAAGTCGCCTAAGGTTCTCTCACCGTTCATGTTGAGGTAGTAACCATCCCTGGTTCATTCATCACCGTGGGAAGATCCAGATCTAGCTCCTGTAACCAGTCAGGACACATCTATACAAAGAATTTGAAAACCAGCTCTTGTAACAGGTCAGGTAATCCTTTTCTTTTGCAGGTACGCAAGCTCTCGCTAAGGAATCTCTTACGCGATCAACACCTAGATGGCATCTATAAGCCCATCCACCTTCCATCATCTCTCAGCATGGCATCTATAAGCCCATCATCCTATCCATCAATCTCCAAATGGCATCTATAAGCCCATTCTCCCACCATCACACTGCTACTATGTGAGCGCAAATTTCTAGGCACTCTAGTGTTCAATCATCTTCTACCTTCAGATTACGAAAGGCACGTCAGCCAATCTGCATCCTCAGGTTTAAGAAGATTGAACATGGGCAACTGTTGTACCCCAAAATTTTCCCTCCCATATTCTTCAAGATTTGCAAAGTCAAAGCTTCAAAATTCCCAAGGGTTGCACAGTTCAAGGGCATCCTAACAGTCAAGAATTAGGGTTTTGGTTCTGATAAAGAAAATGAAGTTTCCAAGGGTCCAATCAAGTCCCATATGCTCATAAACATGGTCAAGTATCCCCATACCAAGTTTCAAGACTTACAGCTCAAAATTGCATAGTCAAAAACCCTAATTGCACTACAGTCAACTGTAGGGGCAAAATGGTCATTTGACAGTCAAAAGTCCAAATTTTTGGTCAACATCTCATTTTGAAGCCACAAACATCATTTGATCAATTCTTGATCATGATTCTCAAAGCTTGGCTCAAAAAGTCTCAAGATGCAAAAGTTTCCATATTTGGACAGTTGAAAAAGTCAACTGTAACTTGACCAAGGCATAACTTCCACATGGTTTATCAGAAAAATTCCATCCAAAGCTCATTTTGAAGATAAAGACATTTCCTACAACTCCTCTTCACACTTAAAGTCCAAGAAATGCTCTCACAAAAAGTTATTAATTTCAACATTATAGGTCATTTTCAAAAGTCAACAAAAAGGGACTTTAAGTCAAAGACCATAACTTGAGATTGGTAAATCAAAATGGCATGGGACCAAAGACATTGGTTAAAGGACTCAACGACCTTTCTAAAATGTCCAAGAACATGATCAAAGCTTACAAATTGAGCAAGTTATGCCTTGTGGAAGTTGGGAAATTTTTGGATATTTTGAAAAGTCAACATTGCTTCAAATGTCCTAAAATTGCTAATGGGCCTCTTTTTCTTCAAAGAATCATTATCCAAAACATGTGCACGACCATTTGGCCCAAAGGGAAGTTTTTATC
Organism: Vicia faba; assembly: GCA_948472305.1. Lineage (NCBI taxonomy): Eukaryota > Viridiplantae > Streptophyta > Magnoliopsida > Fabales > Fabaceae > Vicia > Vicia faba. The sequence continues at coordinate 172,757,253 of OX451740.1, read as the reverse complement.
ATTTTTATTTTATTTATTTTAATTTTTAATTGCTAAATATTCATTTAATTAATTAAAATATATGAAAAATACTAAACCTAACTTTTTAAATCTTTTTGTGCATGGAATATGCTTAAGATTTCGTGCATGATCAGATTTGGAAAGAATTATGGTGATTGGACATGATTTGAAGCAAATATGCATGAAGAAATATTGGAAAAGATCCTTGAAAATCAAATCTTGAAAATCATTAAAAGCAAGGCCATGGGCTTGGATTATTGATGAAATTCATTCTCTATACATGTGCAAACCTAACCCTAGTGCTGAGGACCACAAAGCTGCGCCAGAAATCCATTATCAAGTTTGAGTTTTTTGACAAATTTTCCAAAACTGAAAACTAGGTTCTAGGGCGATCCAGGCCAAACTAATTGTTCCATTGGCTTGCTGAGACTTAAAGGAAGGAGACTGTATCAATATCATAGCCTGAAGCCTTGAGAATTGGTAGTTATAAGTCAAATTGTTTTCACTTTTATGCATATTCGTGTTTTAATATTCAAGCATATTCGTTGCATTTTTCTTATGGATTCTTACTAATTGGTTGCTTCTGAAACTAACTGCATACTTTAATTAAGTTTTCGTGCCAAAATAGAAGATTCACCATTGATACAGGCTAGGGTTCTTCAAGTTTTAATTTGGGCGTTTCTAAATGCTGTAAAATTGGGACTTCCCAATACCATGATCCAAACCAGGACACTTGAACGAATCGATTGACATGGTCGCGCCCAATTTATATTCCAAGATGGCCTATTCGCTATTATTGGATACGACATATTTTGGGGGGGTTTAAAACCCCCGCTAACCTTCTTTTATTTTCAGGGAAAAACGAAACGAAGAAGAAGATGATGAAGTGTCCAGCAATAATTGGTTGATTTGAAATTTCGCGCGAAAAAGTTACTAACGATTTGTTTTATTTTATAATAATTGTTTGTCATATAATATACAAAACGCGCGTGTGGAGCAGTTGGCAAAGCGCATTACTGGTAATCCCTGGGACCTGGGTTCGAACCCCATGTCCCCATCCCTTTCCAATATTATTTTTCTAATTGTCATCCTATGCAGTTTCAATACAAGAAGTCCACCATATTCTCCACATCCATGCTTGCCACGCGTGCAATGGTCTCAGTCCAAAGGTCCAGATTTGCTGAATACCGTGGGCGTCAGTCAATGGAGTTACACGCTGGCACAAAAGTCAATAAGGCCATGAGCTTAATGGGCCTGAATTACTGAATAAAACCTCCCTATTGGGGACAGAACCCCCCAAGGTATTGTATTTCTTCTCTTTTATTTATTTTATTTATTTCAATTATTGCTTTTTTTTTTAATCAATTCCTTTAATTTAATTATTTTCATAAAAAAAACAAAAACAATAGAAAAAAATCAGTAAAAGACAAAAATTAAAAAATATATTTTATTTTAATATTTTGTAAATAAATATTATTCATTAATTTTACGATTAAATTAGGTTTAATTCATGCATTTTCTTAATTAACTTAAAATTGGTAGAATTAGGGTTTTAATCAATTTTTATCCTTTTTCTTTTCTTTTCACTAATAATTAAATATTATTTATTTTTATAAATCAAATTGCATGTAAATAATTAATTTAATTTTAGGTTTAAATTTTAACATGTTTTCTTAATAAATAAAAGTTGTAGAATTAGGGTTAATTAGTTAATTTCATTTAATTCTCATTAAAAAACCATAAATACGAAAACCTCAAAAAAATAATTTCTTTTTTATTTTAATTTAATTAATTTAATCATTTAATTTAATTTCATAACAAAGGGTCCAACGCCCTCGCTTTCAATTTCAATTCAATTCGCGCATTTTATTTTATTTCTTATAATATTTATGTATCTCTCCCAAAGCCTTGTAAACTCGGACATCTTATCTTTCGCACTTTACTTTACTTCTTTATTTTCTGTCAAATCGGGTCCTGGGTTTTAATTTGGCGATGTGGACCCGCGCCTTTGTAATAGCTTAGGAACTTTAATTTTCCGCATCTCTTTTAACTGTTAAATAAATGCATGCAAGAATAAATGACAAAAAATAAAAACAAACGCATAGATCACTTTGACATGAACAAGACAAAAATAAACGAATCTGACACACAAATCACACACCACCCCTAGGGTACGCCTCACTGTTGCCTTGCCTCGAAAGGTGATCGTCGAGTAGAGGATGTCTTAGTAAGTCCTCATGATCCGGGAACCTGGCATGAGGGTAGCTTCTAAGGTATCTTCCTATTGCTCTGGTGATCACCATGTCCCGACCTTCGAATTGACCCGAACACCTCCAACGGTGGTGCTACCTACCTCTCAATGGTGGGATGGCACTACTTTAAAGGACATTTACACAGACGAATTCCTTAGGGTAGGTAGGTTCTCGTAGATACTTGCTCTAATTTCAAAACAAATCAAAAATACTTTTCACACCGACACCTTTTCAAAAAGCTTTCGAAAGCAACTTTTCAAACACTCTTGAGGACTGATACAAGAGTCGAACTGAAATTTTCAAAGAAACTTTTTAAAACCCACAATTGAAAAGCAAACAAAACATTTTTGAAAACACAATGAGCAAGTATCTAAGAGCCCATGGATAACCATGGATAGAAAGGGTGCTAACACCTTCCCTTTCTATAACCTACCTCCCGAACCGAGAGCAATATCTTTAAGGAATTTTTCTGTGCTTTTGTCCTTTCCATTTGGAGAAAATAAAAGACGGTGGCGACTCTTGCTTCCGCAACATTTCGCGAACCAGGGTTAAACAGTCAGTTCCAGATCCACCGATCACAGCATTGAATCAAGAATATTGCTCCAACATTCAATAATCTCAGTGCTATATAAACAAGACTATGAAGATTGAATTGGCTAATGCTCTCCAACATTTTACACGCCTAAAAGCTAATCATAATCTTCCTTCTCTCAGTTTGCTAAACGCTACATATCTCCTTACTCAATCATTGTTTAGCAATCTAGTTTCATAAGCTTAAGTTGTGTATACATCACAGTTGTGATACAGTTTTATAGAAAACACTCACACACCTAGATTTATCTTCTTTGTAAGAAAGTGTTTCCTTGACAAACCGGGTTGTGGTTTGCATCAAGAAGGCTTTATATATATTAAATGTGATATTATTTTGTGATTATTTTCTGGCTGTCTTGGGTTGATTTTTTTTATCATAGCTTTATTAACAGCATTGAATCCATGGTGTTGAGTTTAACTCCACAAAAAATGGATGAATGATTTTAATAATAGTTTGATTAAATATTAATCCAAATGTGGTTTTTCTTTTTTACCCTAATTCCTCTCCATCTCTTCCCTTTCTAATTGCACTAAATGTTGTTGGAGCATGATCTCTATATCATGTCTCAAAACAAATGGTGCATAGATTTCTATTGACCGACCTCAAAATAGGTGCGACTTCTATATAAGTCCACTTACGATTGCTTAACATAGCGCTAAATTTTGTCCCGATTCGAATAAAGGATCATTCGTGGCCCAAACTTATGATTGCAAGCCCAAGTATGTTAATTTGATCTCTTTGATCCAATAACCTTGAGATTCATTGTGTGGAGGCTTTGGTTCTAGCAATCCTCTAATGGATCTACAACACTTTTGGTCAACGCGGATCACTTAAACATCGTTGATCATTAAATGGTACTTATGAGAATTCCAAATGGATGATATACTTGACAAAAAGCAAATGCAACTTGTTGTGTAGAGGCTTTGGTTCTACCAATCCTCTAATGAGTTCCAAATGCAAGTTTCAATATGGTCAGCCAACTAACCACTAATTATTGACTTGTTTTACCTTATGCTTTTATTCTTTTATGCTTTATGTACTATTTACTTTTAGCATTTACATTTCATGTCATTTTCATCTTTGCTCACTTGAGCATTTATTTTCTTGTCATTTTTATTTTGCTCACTTGAGCTTTTCTTTTCCTTTTTTTAAGATACTTAATAATCAACATAAACCCAAAAAAACTCTTAATGGCACTTGGACTATTTGGTTACTATCCTTGGCATGTTGGAGCAGTGGACTTTTCTTGGACTTAGGATTAAAAACCTTGGCCTATCTTGGAGACCTTGTGATCTTATCTGATTATTTTGTCTGGAGCTCTTGAGGTTTACCTCAAGACATTGGGTTGCTTGTTTGTTTTTTTTGTGTTCAGGTTTTGTGATTACATCTTTTGTCTGTAATCTGGAATTCACCCGTATACAGCTGTTACTCTGCCCAATTTTTATGAAGACTTAATACACTTGAAGTTTGGTTCTCTCAAGAGGTCTAGTATCTTTGCTTGCTTGGTTTCAATCCAAAGAATTGGAATTCTATCTTGACTCATAATGTCAAGTATTGGCTTCTTATTGGTTAGATGATTCTTCTCCTTAGCTTTTACCTTATGCTTTAGGATAGCCTCTTCTACTCCTCCCATCTTCTTTAATTTCAAAAATCTTTTCCCTTCTTTTTAAACTCTTCTTGTTTCTAAACTTGAAACACTTTCATAATAAACTTGGAATCAGGTCCATGCATTTTCAAAAAAGAAAAATATTTTCATCAATAAACTTTAATCAATTTAATAATACTTTGACACTTTTTTGTGAGAAGACTAAAAGTCAATCAATCTAATTTCAAACCATTTTGCCACTTTGGCTTTTACCTTTAAACTTTTTTCCCAAAAGGTTAGACTCTTGTCAATCCTTGTAGTGATGCAAACAACTATACTTCTACAACATGTAGTGAAGAGAGATATTTTCCACTTGGGTGTTGAGTAAGACATTGTTGATTTTAAAATCCAGGCCATATCCTCCACTTTGAGATGGTGCAAATTCTCCTTTCTCATGATTATGGGTAGTGAGTATGTTTTCCACACGGACAATGACAATGATGTCTTATCTCTTAAAATTAACCAACACACTTGTGTTTCAAGATTTATAAAGAGGAACTACGTGTACCCTGATCCCCTATTTCACGAAAGGTGGTATGTAGGCACTAAAGGTTCACAACCGCGGCGGGTGCAAAAATCATAAAAAAATATTTCTTTTCTCACCTCCACCATCCATTTTATATACAACACATTTTGTATAGCCAAAATATACAGATATTTCAAAGAGGCTCCTGCAGAGTACCGTAGATGTTTAGGGTGCTAATACCTTCCCTTTGCATAACCAACCCCCTTACCTTGAATCTTACCCCCTTTTGGGTTATTCGCTCTTTTCCCATTCCTTTGGAAACAATAAAGCGCAGTGGCGATTTTTATTTTGATTTGTATAAAGTCTAGTCAATCCAATGGCTTAGTCTTGAACATTTCTACCGCTACAGGTTTCACTTCAAAGGCTCAGAGGGATGTCCATCGTGCTCGTGCTAATTCTGGGAAGCCACCATTCCACGTCAACAATAATGGAGTTCACAAAAATCAAGTCAACACTGTTGAAGACGCTGATAGCGACTGTGACATAGGCAGTTGGATTTTCCCTACCGCCGACAATGGGCTCAACAATTGGAAGGCTGAAGACTTTATACCAATCTCCTTTAGTTAGGAGTAAATGATATTTTCTATTTTATTTCTTTCATGTTTTTGGTTATGTAATTTGAACAATAACTTCAAACCTTGTGCCTTACCCGGGGCACAAAAGTCCATTTGTTAGGGTTATCATTTTTCATCCACATATTTTCATTTAATAAATCATTAGACGTTTGCATTCAAATTTGGCGCTCTTTGTCTTTTTTTACTTTATTGCTTTCAAAATATTTGTGTTCTTACACACACCTACATAACAAATTGCAGATCCACATCCACCCTGGGTCCCATTGATAACAATTATGCTATTGCCCATTATGACTTCGAAAATTCGATCTACCAAGCTGAGGACGAAGGTGAGGAAGATTGTGAAGTACCTGGGGAGCTTGCTAGACTGTTAGAGCAGGAGGAAAGAGCCATACAACCGCATGAAGAGCTAGTCAAGGTTGTGAACTTGGGTACTGTAAAGGACAAGAAAGAAATCAAGATAGGTTCCAACCTAGAAGACAATGTCTAAAAGAGTTTAATCCAGATGCTACGTGACTATGTTGAGATCTTTGATTGGTCTTACAAATACATGTCAGGGCTCGATACTAACATTGTGGTTCACCATCTATCGACGAAAGAAGGTTGTCCTCCGATAAAGAAGAAGGTTCATCGTATGCGTCTCAATATTTCTAAAAGATTAAAGCTGAGGTCATGAAGCAGTTCAATGCAAGTTTCTTAGCTATTATGTCCTATTCTCAGTGGGTTGCAAATGTGGTTCCAGTACCCAAAAAGGATGGTAAGGTGTGTATGTGTATAGACTACAAGTATTTGAATAGGGCCAGTCCCAAAGATGACTTTCCGCTTCCGCATATTGATGTTTTGGTTGATAATACCTCTCAGCACAAAGTATTCTACTTCATGGATGGTTTCTCTAGTTACAATGTTATGCCTTTTGGTTTGAAGAACACCGATACAACATATCAGTGAGCTATGGTAGCTTTGTTTCATGATATGATCCATCATGAGATAGAGGTTTACGTTGATGACATGATAGCCAGGTCTCAGACTGAAGAAGAACATCTCTACTGCCTACACGAGCTGTTTAAGAGACATAAGAAGTACAAGTTGAGGTTGAATACAAACAAGTGCACCTTTGGGGTAAGATCCAATAAACTCCTAGGTTTTGTCGTCAGTGGTAAAGGTATTAGAGTTGATCCTGCCAAGGTTAAAGCCATTTGAGAAATTCCATCTCCCCGTACTAAGAAGAAGGTCAGAGGTTTCTTGGGACGATTAAACTACATTTCCAGATTTATTTCCCATTTGACCACTACTTGTGAGCCAATCTTCAAGTTACTGAAGAAAGATCAAGTAGTGAAATGGAATAACGATTGTCAGATAGCCTTCCACAAAATAAAGGAATACCTCTAAGAACCTCCAATTCTGATGCCACCAGTTGAAGGAAGACCTATGATCATGTACTTGACAGTGTTAGAGAACTCAATGGGGTGTGTATTGGGGAAACATGACGAGTCTGGTCGAAAAGAGCATGCAATATACTACCTTAACAAAAAATTTACCGACTGTGAAACAAGATACTCATTTCTCGAGAAAACTAGAAGCGATTTGGCATGGGTTGCTCTCCGACTAAGACAATATATGTTGACTCATACTACTTTGTTTATCTCTAAGATGGATCTGATAAAATACATATTCGAGAAGCCTTCTCTCTCCGAAAGAATAGAAAGATGGAAAATGGTCTTGACAGAATATGACATTCCGTACACTACTCAAAAGGCAATTAAAGGATGTGTACTGGAAGATCATTTGGCTCATCAAGCTGTAGATGACTATCAATTTATGAATTTTGAGTTCCCAAATGAGAACATCATGCTAGTTATTGATTATGAAGAACCTCGGCCATATGAAGGACCTGAACCGGGATCCTGATGGACTATGGTTTTTGATGGAGCTTCCAACGCATTTGGTAATGGAATTTGTGCTTTGATTGTCTCTCCCAAGGGTTTCCATACGCCTTTCACCGCCAGATTGTGTTTTGACTATAACAACAATATGGCCGAGCACGAAGCATGCATCATGGGTATCAAAGCTGCCATCAATATGAGGATTAAATTATTGAATGTATATGGGGACTCGGACCTAGTAATCAGTCAGATTAAGGGAGAATGGGATATGAAGCATCAAAATCTCATTCCTTATTGAGAGCATTTGTTGAAATTAATTTCGTACTTCGAAGAAATCACTTTTAAACATATTTCACGAGAAGAGAATCAATTGGCAGACGCACTAGCTACCATGTCATGTATGTTCAAAGTCAGATGGGATAAGGAAGCTCCTCGAATTACTATTGAGAGACTAGACTAACCGACACATTGCTACTAAGTTGATATTGATAGAGTAGAGGAAAAGCCTTGGTACTAAAAAGTAAAAAGATTCCTCGAAACTCAAGAATATCTTGAAGGAGCATCTATCAATGATAAGAAATTTCTGAGGAGGTTCTCCGCCAAGTTCTTTCTGAGTAACAGAATCTTGTACAAGCACAACCACAATTTGACTTTGCTTCGTTGTGTAGTCAAGAAGAAATCTAAGAAAATTATGGAAGATATGCACGAAGGTGTCTTCGGTACTCACTCCACTTGACATACAATGGCTAAGAAGATTCTAAGAGCAGGTTATTATTGGTCAACCATGCAAGCCGATTGCCATCATCATTTCAGAACTTGCCACAAATACTAGATATATGCTGACAAAGTACATGTTCCTCTGGTTTCTTTGAATGTCTTAACTTCTCCTTGGCCGTTTGCAATTTTTGGCATTGATATGATTGGAGAGATTAAGCCTACTACTTTTTAATGGGAATCATTTCATCCTTGTCGCTATTTATTACTTCACGAAGTGGGTAGAAGCAACCTCGTTTTCCTCTGTTACCAAGAATTTTGTGGCTCAGTTCATTAAGCATGACCTTATCTATCGGTATGGCATCCATGAAAGTATCATCACGGAAAATGGTACCAATCTTAACAATACTATGATCATGTAATGCTGCATGCAGTTCAAGATTAAGAATTACAATTCCTCCCTGTACCGACCAAAGATGAATGGCGATGTGGAATCCGCAAACAAGAATATCAAAAAGATCTTTCAGAAGATGACAGTGACATACAAATATTGGCATGAGATGCTACCATTTTCTCTTCATGGTTATCACACTTCAGTACGTACATCAACTGGGGAAACCTCGTTCTCTTTAGTCTACGGTATGGAGGTTGTCTTACTTGTTGAAATCCAGATTCCTTCCTTAAGGATTAGGAAATATGTAGGTTTAGATGAAGATGAATGGATTTAGAATCGGCTTGACCAGATAAATTTGATTGATTAAAAAAGGCTTGCAGCTGTTTGTCATGGTCAGATGTACCAGAAACGCATGATCAAGTCTTTTAACAAGAAATTTAGACATCAGGTGTACCAGGCTGGTGATTTGGTATTAAAGCGCATCATCCTACCACAAGGTGATCCTTGGGGAAAATGGACTCCCACATACGAAGGGACATTTGTGATCAAAAAGGTATTTTATGGCGGTGCCATGATACTTACCACCATAGACGGTGAAAATTTTCCACACCCTGTTATAGTGGTAGAAATGTTGAGACTAAGCCATTGGGTTGACACTACTCGCACAGATCAGAATAAAAATCTCCACCGCGCTTTATTATTTCCAAAGGAATGGGAAAATAGTGAATAACCCAAAAGAGGGGGAGAGAATCTAAGTTTGGGGGTTTTTTATGCAAAGGGAAGGTATTAGAACCCTAAACATCTATGGTACTCTGTAGGAACCTCTTTGAAAATCTGCGTATTTTGGCTATAAATGTTGTAAACAAAAATAGATTGTGAGGATGAGAGAAGAAGTATATTTTACCATTTTTGCACCCGCCGCGGTTGTGAACCTTTAGTGCCTACGTACCATCTTCTGTGCAATAGGGATCAGGGTATACGTATTTCATCTTTTAAAAGATTCAAAACACAAGTGTGTTGGTTAAATTTTAAGAGACGAGACATCATCATCATTATCTGAGTGGAAAACATACTTACTACCTAAAATTATGAGAATGGAGAATTGGCATCATCTCAAAGTGGAGGATATAGCTTGGATTTTAAAATCAAGAAAGCCTCACTCAACACCCAAGTGGAAAATATCTCACTTCACTATATATCGTAGAAGTATAGTAGCTCGCATCACTACAAGGATTGACAAGAGTCTAATATTTTGAGAAATTTTTTAAAGTAAAAAGCCGAAATGGAAAAATGGTTTGAATGAGATTGATTGAATTTTAATCTTCTCACAAAAATGTCAAGGTATTATTAAGTTGATTAAGAAAATATTTTTTGAAAATGCATGGACATAAGTCCAGGTTTATTATGAAAATGGTTCAAGTTTAAAATCAAGAAAAGTTTTCAAAAGGAGGGAGAAGATTTTTAAAATTAAAGAAGATGTGAGGAGATGAAGGGGCTATCCTAAAGCATAAGGTAAAAGCTAGGGAAAAGAACCATCTAACCAACAAGAAGCCAACACTTGACACAACCAGTCAATGTATAATTCCCATCCTTTGGATTTGAAACCAAACAAACAAAGACAATAAACCTTTTAAGAAAACCAAGCTTCATTTGCATTAAGTCTTCACAAAAATTGGGCAGAGTAACAGCTGTAAACAGATGAATTCCAGATCACAGACAAATCATGTAATCACAATAACATGCACACAAAATAAACAAACAACCCAATGTATTGGGATAAACCCTAAGAAATCCAGACAAATTAACAGATGTGGTCACAAGGTCTCAAAGCAGGTCACATATTCTAATCCTAGGTCCAAGTAGTCTACAATCTCCATAATGCCAAGGATAGTAACCTAGTAGTCCAAGTAACATTTAATGTTTTTTATGGTTCAAGTTGATTATTATGTATCTTCAAAAAGAAAATGAAAGCTCAAATGAGCAAAATAAAAATGAAATAAAACATAAATGCTAAAATGAGCAAAGATGAAAATAACATGAAATGTAAATGGTACATAAAGTAAAAAGCATAAGGTAAAAGCATAAAATAAAGTCAATTGTTAGAAGTTAGTTGTTAGTTGAATGACCATCTTGAAACTTGCATTTGGAACTCATTAGAGGATTGGTAAAACAAAAGCCACTCAACAACAAGTTGCATTTTCTTTTTGTCAAGTATATCATCCATTTAAAAATTATCAAGGCAACATTAAATGATCAATGATGTTTAAGTGATCCAATTTGACCAAAGTTGATGAAAATGCATTAGAAGATTGGTAGGACCAAAGCCTCATAACAATGAATCTCAAGGTTATTGGATCAAAGGGTTCAAATTAACAAACTTGGACTTGCAAATATAGGTTTGGGTCACGAATAATCATTTCTAGAGTCAGGACAAAATTTAGGGTTATGTTAAGCAATCGTAAGTGGACTTATATAGAAGACGCACCTATTTTGAGGCTGGTCAGTAGCAATCTATGTACCATATGTTTTGAGACATGATATGGAAAGCATGCTCCAATAACATTTAGTACAACAAGAATGGGATAAGATGAAGAGGGATAGGGTGAGGAATAAACCACATTTGAACTAAAAATTTAATCAAACTATTATTAAAATCATTCATCCTTTTTTATGAGTTAGACTTAACACCATGGATCCAATGATGTTAATAAAGTTCTTGATCCAAATTTCATAGTCCAAGATCAGCCAGAATATATATAAAAAATAGAATTGTATTTAAAAAAATATTTAAAAATGATTTAAAAATGAAATAAATAGGAAAAATAACAATTATATTCAAAATAATTAATAAATATTAAACAAGACCATAGAAAAATCATAAATGAGCTCAAATATTCATATAAAATATTTGGTAATTTTTTAAAGTCAAACTATTTTTAAAATTAAAAGAAATAGGCAAAATAAACTAAAAATGAAGAAAAATAGTAAATCCAGAAATAGTAAAGCCAGTAAACCCTAATTTTTCCATAATTTAAAAATGAAGAAAAGTATTTTTAAACATTTAAAACAATTTAAATAGAAATGAAAAATTATAAAAAAAATATAAAAACACAAAATAAAAGTGTGAAAAAATAAAAATCAGAAAGAGAAAAATCAAAAGTATTTTTCGTAATTTTTTTCATATTTTTTGAAGTTAAAATGAATTTTCTATGAATTTTCGAAGTTTAAAACAATTTAAATATAAAAATCAGAAAATAAAATAAAGTAAAAAAAAAGTGGACCAATGGATGAGAGTCAAAACACGTTAGTAAGCTAATCCAGTGGATCAGACGCGTTGTGCATATCATGGTCATTACTGAATAAAACACTGAATCAATTATTAAATCATATTTTTGAAATTCCAAATGGTACGCTTTCATTGATTGAAGGATGACATGTTGGTCATCTTCAACCTTCAGCCAGTCTCGAAACCAGGTTCCTCAAACTATAAAATTAGAGCTCGAGACTGGTACCATTCGCTTCATTTCATTAAGACGAAGACAACCACAACCTCGCGGAAAATTTATATAAATTGTAGCTCAGTCGTTTTAGAAGAGAAGTTTTGAAAAAGAATTTGAAATTTCATGGTCAAAACGTGTTTCCAGTTGAAAACAAATGTTGTGACTAGAACCAGGATGATGAGAGCTTCACAATAGTATAAGAGTTTGAGAGAATTGTCGAAGGAATATACCTATTGAAGTTAAGTTGCAGAGCTCTGAAACTGGACTTGACTGGCACGATTCAGGGAATTTTAGAGCTTAATTCTTTTTCTGTTAGCTTCAGTGAGGATTAAGGAAGCTGAATTGAAAAAGAAAAATTATTGAGAAAGGCTGTAAGATCAAATTCGAAGTTGCAGAAAATTGAGTTTAAGAGGAAGTTTAGCAGGGTGATTCTGTCTCTCTAAGCTTGAGGAAATGAATGACAGATGATCATCTATTTATATGGAATCAAATAGAATGCTCAAGCGTGTGAAATGATGAAGTTTGGAGGGAAATCGTGTGAACCTGATACATAAGAAAGGTGTGATCTTTTTAGCATCAAAATTGACTCAGTCCTTGCGTTTCAAAGCTCTAATCCACTTTGCCAAGTTGGTTAAACATGTTTAGACCAAAAACGCGTGCTAATTTGATGTTCAGAAGCCACGACATGAATTTCAAAATTTGACTTGAGGTGAAACTTCAGTTTCAATGGACCATATTCAAATAAATGGAATTCTCAACTCAAGGGGTCTTAGGACATGATTCTTGAAGCTTTAGAAAGATGAGATTATGAAATTTACAATGTGCAAAGAAAGGAATCAAACGGATGCTTGAGCTGAAAGTTGCAATGAGTCAAAGTTGAGAAAAAGTGGTTGACTTTCTATACTTAGAAAATTTCTAATTTTTTCTTCAAAAATGACTTATAATATCATTCAACCAAACATGGCCTTCCAATTGAAATTTTCTCTTGACCAAAAAATATGGCATGAAGTTAACCTCTTGAATGGAATTTTGAGACTTGAACCGTTTAAAATCTCCAAAAAATGAGAAAGTTATGACTTGTTGAATTTGGAAAAATTTCATAAAATGACCTATAATATTTTTCATCCTTAGGGCATCTTCCATCCATTTTCACACTTTTACCTTAAAATAAATGTTGAAGTTCATATCTTTAAGATCAATATGGAAAAATAATGGGATCAAGGTGATAAAAATTGGCCATGTTATAATCTTTTGAAATCACATATAGGAATTTAATGGTTCATCTAAAGGGCTTGTAATCTTTCTTCATCATTAGGTATCTTCCACACAAAATTTTCTTGAAAATTTTAAAGTGATTTGTTGATAACCCTTTTAAGAGTGGCATGTCTTTGGAATCACTCAAAAAAACCTAAATATGAGCAAGATATATCCCTTTAAAGTTCAAAACCCTAGCTCCTAGAGCAACAAAATGGCTTGGGAACCCTTTTCAATTTTGATCAACTTTATTGCACAAATACTTTTATCATGTAAATAGAAGTTGTTGATGATGATAAGGAGAAACCATAGCAATCAAAACCACTTACAAATATTTAGAATTGAAGGAGATATGTACTTGTGATCAATGAAACCAAAGACTTGTCCAACTAGGTCAAACTTCTTCAATCAACCCTTGTACCTTTGAACTATTTTTGACAACTTGAGTCATGATGAATCATAATATACTTTTTCATGATATTATTTCAAAATATCTTCAATAATGAAGCTTGAGTCTCAATGAAACTTTTATTGAAGAAGGAATAGGAATAAGCTCATGAACCCGTAGAGCAACTTGATGGAGTAGGTTGTGTTTTCACCCTAATGTGATCTTGTTGTGATTTAGTTGATATGATATGATAGAAGAATCTTAGGGGTAAAATTGGGGTACAGTATCTGCCCTTATTTAAGTGTCTTCTATCCAGAGATCCGAAGGTTAAAAATCTTCGTGTTGATGCGATTAAAGATACTTAAATATATAACAAGCCCTATTATTTGGCCTAAGAAGCCATGAAATGCTTATGATTATGGATGCAAATGAACAAATCTAAAAAGGACACAAGACCCCACTGGGGATGTAGAAAATAAAACAGGATAAAAAGGAAGACCCGACCAGGAAAATAAATCACTAGTGAACCAGAGACCCGATTCTATTGGGGTAAAGCCCAAAGAGGAGATAAAGCATCATAAACTCAAAGATTGAGGAGAGAAATTAATGGATAAAAGTGATCGACAGATGGCTGCGAACTATCCACTCATTGAGGAGATAGCAAAAAAGTAACGTCGACCCTCCGGGGGAAGGAAGTGGTAAGATAGTATCGGTAAATACCAATATTAGGGTAAGCGGCCAGTACTTAAAACTGGAAACAAATGAATTCCTTCATTGAAATAGCATATTTACGACGGACTACCTTCCATAATGACAAGGCTACCATTCATCAAAAAAATATCTTAACAACGAACTACCTTCCATAATGTCAAGGCTACCATTCATTGGAGTAAAAATCTCAACAACAAACTACCTTCCACAATGACAAGGCTACCATTCATTGGAGTAACAAAATCTCAACAACAAACTACCTTCCATAATGACAAGGCTACCATTCATTGGAGTAACAAAATCTCAACAACAAACTACCTTCGATAATGACAAGGCTACCATTCATTGGAGTAACAAAATCTTAAAAACAAACTACCTTCCATAATGACAAGGCTACCATTCATTGGAGTAACAAAATCTCAACAGCAAACTACCTTCCATAATGTCAAGGCTACCATTCATCGGAAAAAGATCTTAACAATGAAATACCTTCCATAATGACAAGGCTACAATTCATTGGAGTAACAAATCTCAACAAAAAACTACCTTCCATAATGACAAGGCTACCATTCATTCGAGTAACAAAATCTCAACAACAAACTACCTTCCATAATGACAAGGCTTCCATTCATTGGAGTAACAAAATCTCAACAACAAATTACCTTCCATAATGACAAGGCTACCATTCATTAGAGTAACAAAATCTCAACAACAAACTACCTTCCATAATGACAAGGCTACCATTCATTGGAGTAACAAATCTGAACCTTCTCTGGGAACTGTCATACTTATTGGGGAAGTATGTGTTGCTCATATAGAGACCTGCCACTTGCTGTTATGAAAAGGAATTGCAATAATGATTTCCTGGGGAAATAAATATGGCTTCCTAGGGAAAGAAATATGGCTTCCTGGGGAAAGAAATGTGGCTTTCTGGGGAAATACCAATATATTCCTGTTGAGGAGATAAAATCTTCACGTGCAAAATAAATGCACATTCTCACACAAGTGCTCAAAGCTTTCTGAAATCAAAGTGATAATACTGCTGGGGACCACCCATTCGAACCAGAAATAAATCGAAATGAAACAGTCAATAAAAAATAACATATCATGAGAAATAAACTCAAGAGGGAACCACATTCCATCCAGACAATGAATTGAATAGGAAGGCTAAACCAAAATTCTTCCATGAGGGATAAATCAGTGGGGAAATGAAAGGATATACTTTTTGCTTAAGGTGGACACTACATTGGAGAGAGGATAACACAACTCTGCAAAACAGAGTAATATGTCAACAAAATATTAACGAATTCAAGATGAACAATGATTTGCTAAATTCAACTATGCACGATGTATGTATGAATGTATGAATGTTATCATGTATATGACGATAAAACAAAAATATAACATTGGGGATAACCAGACAAAACCAACTTGGCTACAATCAATACTTTGCTAAAACACCTCCAAGATGAAAATTTCATGAGAAAGTAAGCATTGACTAAGGGAAAAAATTCCTACTTCATGGCTTAACTCCAATGGTAAGGAACATAATCTAAAAAATAATCAAATCAAAGCAACAAATCAACACAGATACAGGGGTATAACATCCTCCTCCAGGCTTCACCGAGGAATATCATACCGACTTCAATGAAGAAAACAAATGTTTCACAGTCTGCATTTCTATTGGAGATTGCGATACTGATTTCAATGGGGGAAACAATACAATATTGTTTAGACATCAACTGTAGATATTGTATTGACTTCATTGGGAGGGCAATAACACATCGCCGATGGGAAACCAAGATACATTCTTCAATACTGAGAGCGAGGATTGAACCAACTTCTCTAGGGAGAACTTATGGAACTTCACGGGGATGGCCTTATACAAGGATTTAAGAAGTCAAACATTATAGTAAGAAATCAAATTTATGGGGATTTTAAATCAAATCCAGCGCTTGGCGGGAGAAAACCTAAAAAGTTAACAATTGTTTCAACATTTCTTAGAAAAGACATCGCCCTTGTCTGGTTTCCTCACTGGGGAAAATGGGATAGAGACCTTAGACCCTGCACTTGAAATCACAATGAACCGAGACTTGGCTGGGTAAAATGGGGTTACAAACCCAATACCACACCATACATCGATTGGTATCATCTTTAATCATCTAAGAAGCACAAGAAAATCGTATTCAAATCAGCAAAAATGACATGGGAGAGCCTTCCTGGGGAAACCAGACTTCCAAAATTTCTGAGTTCGTCTATTCCTGGAGTCACTATTTTTGTTCTTCTTGAGTCACAAAATCTAAAGCAATAAGTGATTTGTAGATTCTTTTCAAAAAAATAAATTTTTTATTTAATTTGTTTTCTTTTAAAGTTACTATCAATAATAATAAATGAAGTCTTTGTAAGCTAAATAAGATAAGAATTGCAAACAATGGACA
Organism: Vicia faba; assembly: GCA_948472305.1. NCBI lineage: Eukaryota > Viridiplantae > Streptophyta > Magnoliopsida > Fabales > Fabaceae > Vicia > Vicia faba. The sequence continues at coordinate 172,740,381 of OX451740.1, read as the reverse complement.
AAAGCTCAAACTTTATTAATAGAATGGTAATCTGTGAATGGCGAGACTCCACAGATGATTACAAAGTTTGGAAAATGGTAATATATATTGCAAAAGATACATTGAAATACAATGACCACTATTCCCCCTAACAACTTTGAATTCATGAGCAGTGACTTTGGTTGAAGAGTGGTGAGGATTCAAGAAGATTGTTGCTTCAATGATCAAGTCTTGTCTGATGCAGTTAGTTGCCAATAAATCCATAACTTTTGCCTAGGTTTCCCTTGTGCGTTTTCAACCTACTAGGAAAATTTATTCTGCTTATGTCTCTAATTTTTGCCTAGACCGTCCTTTCGGGTATTCGGCCTACCGAGACGCTCTTTTTTGCCTAAGCCGCCCTTTCGGGTTTTCGTCTTAGCGAGCTATTCTTTTTTTTCTAGGAGAATTATTTCTTGAATGCATCAGCATTCACATGACGTGGGAACTCCTCGCCATCCATTGTTTCAAGAATCAATTCACCACCAGAGAAGGCTTTCTTGACAACATATGGGCCTTCAAAATTTGGAGTCCACTTGCCCCTAGAATCAGCATTGAAAGACACGATATTTCTAAGCACGGGGTCGCCTTCTCTGAATTCCCGAGGTTTGACCTTCTTATCAAAAGCTTTTTTCATTATTTTCTGGTATAATTGACCATGACACAAGGTTGTCATTCAATCAAATTCAACTAGTCAAACTTGTTATGGACCCATTAAGCCTTCGACAACTTGATTTCCATTATTATCTACCCCAAAATTTTCCCTCACATTTTCACACAAGACATACTCCTAGAGGTCCTCAATTGCTCAAGGTTGACCAAGAATTGATCAAACAAAATCTCCTCCTAAGCATTGGCCTTCCAACTAGGGTTTCATTTTTCACCAAGATGTGTGAGCTCCAAAAGTATCAATGTCTTCCATGGTCCTAATATTTCTTCAATATTATCCATGACAAATTTCATACCTTGCACTACAAGTTTGCTCAGTCAATTGCTCAAATGCTTGAAAATATACTATACTAGGTCAAAAGTCAACTATGGTCTATATACAGTCAAACTTCAAGATTTTTGGTCAACGTCAAAATTTTGAAGTGATATCCATCATTTGATCAAGGGTTGATCATGATCCCTCAAGAAATGCTCATAATTCATCAAAAAGTCAAGAATTGCTAATTAGGGTTTCTATAGGAAAAGTCAACCAAACTTTGACCAGGCATAACTTTCTCATACTTCATCCATTTTTCCCAACAAAAGCTCATTTTGAAGAGAATCTAATTCCCTACTACTTCTCTTCAGCCCTCAAGTCCATGAAATGCATCATTTGAAAGACACAAGCTCATACATTACAGATCATTTTCAAAAAAGTCAACAAAAGACACTTCTTGTCAAGACAACTTACATCAAGATGATATCTTCAAAAGAAAAAATTCACAACATAGAGATTGTAAAGGACATCTAGGTATTACCAAAAGTTCTAAGATCATCTTCAAAAGATGAAAATTGAGCAAGTTATGGTTTGTACAAGTTGAGAATATTTGTGAAATATGCATGAAGTCAAGTTTGAGCAAAATTGCATTTTTAGGTTAATGGACCTAACTTTTAGGTTTCAAACATGTTTATGACATACCCAAGGACCTATAAACCTAACCATGCACAATTTTGATTTTTATTTCTATTTATTTGAATTTTTATTCATTTAAATATGAATTAAATCAAATAAATTAAATACAAATACAAAGAATAATTGGCCATGACATTTGGGTTTGATTTGATCTATTAGAAGGCCCATATTTTCATGCAAGATACATACAAATGGTCCAGGTTCATTGAACATTCAAAAAGAGACAAGGATCTTCAAAAATGGCAAGAACAAACTCAAAAGTGGAAAGTTTTCAATATGTTTGATTTTTGTTTTATCATGGTTTGATTAATTGATTCCTTTCCATGTATGTTGCCTCATTCATACCTCTATATAATCATAAGCAAACCATATGCAAAGGGGCATGAAATTACTCTTCAAAACTCTCTTCAAAAGCTCTTCACAAAGCTCTCTCAAAATTCTCAAAATCGTTCAAAAGTTGTGAAAATTCAAAACCTGATCTTCAGCTTTCCTCCATCCAATCTCGTGCCATATTTGCACTCCTGAGGTCCCTAGGAGTCATTTCCATTCCTCACCTTGGCTTGGAGCGCGCCCGAGTCGTCCATACAAGTTGCATCATTCAGTATAGTTTATTTAAATTTAATATTGTTAATCTGCATTTATTAATCTATTTGACGTTTGCATACATGTTTGTAGTCGTACATAGAGCAGGTTGGACGTGAAGCATGTAAGTTTTGAGACCTGGTTCATGAGATTCCATTCTCAACACCGATTAGAAGCTTGGCTTCGAAACGCAAAATTCAGAGACCTTTAGCCAAAACTAACGTCGGATTTCTTTATTTACTTATTTTTATATTTACTTTTTCAAAATCATTTTTATCAAAAAAATCAAAAAAATAGATTTAGGTTTTTTTATATATAATTAAATTTAATTTGTGCAAGTTAATTAATTATATTTTGATTTATTTCAAGTAATTTAAAATCAATTAGAACTTAGACTTAATCATTTCAAATCTTTTTCTCAATAATAAAAATCCAAAAAATGTTAGAATTAGTTTCCTTTTGATTAGTTTTAATTGTATCTTATTTATCACTCTTTTCTTTATTCAGTTAGAAAAAAAATTTAAATTATGTTTTTTTCTTAATAAAAATGACAAAAAAAGTGATAAGTATGTAGAAGTATTTTAGGGCTTATCTCGCTTTTCATATTCGCGCGCCCGTTTTAAATTTCATTCATTTTATATTTATGTAACTGCAAAATGTTGCAATAGTTAAATTTAGGACTTTTTACTTTTTGTTTCCCCATTTGGACTTGTAAATACCCCCTCCCCGAAGCATTGTAATAGCGTAGGATTTACAATTCCCGCACTTTAAATTTCTGCAAGATATTAACTGTTAGTAATTAGGCTTGTATGGAAAGACTGTAAACAAAGCGTTAGCAAACTTAACACAAGACTAAAATAACTGAGACCCAACACAATTTCACATATACACCTCTAGGGTATGCCACTTTGGTTGCCTTTCGGAAAATAACAGTCATGTACCTCGAGGATAGGGACACTTTAGCAAAGACTCTTTGAATCAAAAGATCATAAGTCCCTCGATGACCCTACAGGGTTGCCTTTCGGTAAATGATATAGTCCCTTAAGCAAAATTGCTAAAGTGTCTCTACATGTTGCCTTTATGATTGTATGTCCCTTCGAATGTCCCTCAAACATCCAACGATAGGGCTACCTACTCACTAATAGTAGGATAGCGCTGTCTAAAGGATAGGGGAAAAGAACAAACCTTTCGAGTATAAGTAGATAGTACATAAATGCATGGTCAAAAACAAAAATTTCACACTTACACAAAACATTTCAAAACACTTTCCAAAACATTCGCTTTGTTAACACTGTTGAGGACTGATACAAGAGTTATCATAAAACGAATCTCCACACTAAGGAATTTTCAAAATGATTTTTCAAAACATACAAAGTACAAGCAATTTTCAAAACATGAGCTAAGTACCTAAGAGCCCGTGGAAAACCACGGATGGAAAGGGTGCTAGCACCTTCCCTTTCCATAATCTACCCCCCTTTTTTAGAAAATCTCAAAAAAGGTCTTTTCTGTTCTTTTCACTCTTTCCTTTGTCGAATAAAAGAAAAGTCGATGGTGACTCTTGCTTACCGCACATTTGCGAAAACAAAACACAAAACAAGTACAATAGTCGGTTCTGCCACCGTATCACATGCATAAAGAGGGAATCTCAACTTTAATGGGGAGCACTGCTTCCATGCCATATACAAGAGAGAAAGGGGTTGCCCCTGTTGAAGTGTGGACAAATGTTCGATACCTGTGCAAAGAAAAAGGGAGCATATTATGCCAATGTTTATAAGTGACAACCATTTTCTGGATGATTTTCTTAATGTTCTTATTAGCAGCTTCAATAGCCCCATTCATCTTTGGCCTGTAGGGAGATGAATTGAGATGGACAATCTTGAATTCTTCACAAAGTTCTATTATCATCTTATTGTTCACATGTAAACTATTGTCGGTGATAATCCTGCTTGGCACACCATACCAACATATGAGGTTGTTCTTGATGAAACGCACTACCACTTGCTTAGTGACATTAGCATACGAAGCTGCTTCCACCCATTTGGTGAAGTATTAAATTGCCAATAATATGAAACGATGTTCATTTGACGCCTTTGTTTGAATCATATCAATACCCCACATAGAGAAAGGCCATGAGGAAGAAATAACATTGAGAAGCGTTGGAGGAAGGATTTTGTCAGCATAAATCTGGCACTTATGGCACTTCTTTGCAAATTTATGACAGTTAGATTCCATTGTCATCCAATAATAACCTGCCCTAAGCATCTTTTTCGCCATCGAATGTCCATTGGAATGAGTACCAAAGGAACCTTCATGGACTTCATGCATCAACATGTCTGCTTCGTATCTATCCACGCTTCTGAGCAAGACCATATCATATTTTCTTTTATACAACACATCTTCATTGAGGAAAAAGTTACCTGTCAACCTTCTCAATGTTTTTCTATCTTTATTTGAGGCACCAACCGGGTATTCCTGAGTCTGGAGAAAATGCTTGATATCATAATACCAAGGCTTTTCATTTGTTATTTCCTCCATTGCAAACACATGATCCGGTCTATCCAAATGTCTCACTGTGATACGAGGCACATTATTCCAAGTATTCACTTGATACATAGAAGCCAGAGTTGCCAAAGCATCTGCCATATGATTTTCATCTCTGGGAATATGATGAAATTCAAATTTGTTAAAGAAGAGTAGTAATCTTCTAGCATAATATTTGTAAGGGATCAAGCCATGGTGACGAGTATCCCATTCTCCTTTAATCTAATTAACTGCCAAAGCTGAATCACCATACACATCTAGAACTTTGATTCTGAGATCAATGGCTTCCTCGAGACCCGTGATACAAGCCTCATACTCCACCATATTATTGGTACAACCAAATGCCAGCCTTGTAGTAAAAGGAATGTGTGATCCATGTGGAGTGATAATCACAACACCAATTCCTTTTCCATAAGCATTCACAACTCCATAAAATACCATAGGCCACCGGGGTTCAGGATCAGGACCTTTCGTAGGAATGGGTTCATCACAATCTTTTGCTTTCAGAAACATAACATCCTCGTCAGGGAATTCATATCTAACAGGCTGATAATCATCTACCAGTTGGTGAGCAAGATAATACTCCAGCACACTGCTTTTTATAGCCTTCTGAGTACGGTATTAAATATCATATTCAGACAACAACATCTGCCAACGGGAAATTCTTCCAGTAAGAGCAGATTTCTCAAAAGTATACTTGATTGGATCCATTTTTGAAATTAACCAAGTAGTAGGACTCAACATATATTTCCGTAACCACTTTTCTTCCCAAGTCAGAGCACAACATGTCTTTTCCAACATAGAATATTGCGACTCACAATTAGTAAACTTCTTGCTGAGATAATAAATGGCATATATTTTCTTCCATGTTTCATCTTGTTGTCCTAAAACACAATCCACAGAATTATCTAACACTGTTAAATACATGATTAATGGTCTTCCTTCAACGGGAGGGAGCAAGATAAGAGGTTCAAGCAGATACTCTTTAATACTTTCAAATGCCCTTTGGCAATCATCTGTCCATACACAACCCTGATCTTTCTTTAACAACATAATATCGGTTCACACGTTGCAGTCATTTGGGAAATGAATCTGGAAATGTAATTCAATCGCCCAAGGAAGCCTCTAACTTGATTTTCAGTTCTTGGCGCAGGAATTTCTTGGATTTCTTTAACTTTATCAGGATCAACTTCAATTCCTTTTTGGCTGACAATGAAACCTAACAACTTCCCTGATAAGACAACGGAGGTACATTTTTTTGGATTTAAGCGGAGACGATACTCCCTCAAACGCTGAAACAGTTTCAACAAATATTCCACATGCCCTTCTTTGATTTGTGATTTGGAAATCCTATCATCAACATATACCTCAATTTCCTTGTGCATGTGATCATGGAATAGGGTTGTCATAGCCCTCAGGTACGTTGCACCAACGTTCTTCAACCTGAAGGGCATCACTCTGTAATAGAATGTTCCCCAGGGTGTGATGAATGTTGTTTTTTCCATGTCCTCAAGAGACATTCTTAGTTTATTATATCTGGAAAATCCGTCCACGAACTAGAATATTTTGAATTTTGATGTACTATCAACCAACATATCAATATGTGGCAATGGAAAATCATCTTTTGGAGTAGCTTTATTTAATTCTCTATAATCAACGCACATGCTAACTTTTCCGTCTTTCTTTGGTACTAGGACAATATTGTCAATCCACTGAGGGTACACTGATGTCACAAGAAAATCAGAATTAATCTTCTTTAATACTTCTTCTTTAATTTTCACTGCCATATCAGGGTGAGTTCTTCGCAATTTCTGCTTGAATGGAGGGCACTTTGGCTTCAACGGCAAATGATGCTCCACAATATCAGTATCTAGACTAGGCATGTCTTGGTAGGACCAAGCAAAAATGTCCACATACTCTTTCATCAATTCAGTCAACCTACTATTCATGTCGTGATGCAGCAATGCTCCAATCTTGACTTCCTTTGGCTCTTCTTCTGAACCCAAATTGATTGTCTCCAACGACTCTTTATACGGATGAATGGAACTTTCCTCGCACTCGAGCAACTGTGAAACCTCTTCTGGAATCTCATCATATTCTTCTTCTTCGGCCCCATACACAGAATATTCAAAGTTGGGAAAGGGTGCAGGGTCATTGTATTCAATAGGTTTTTTTAATTAATCTACACATATGATTTATGATTGCTGTTAGAAACTAACACATATATCAAGTGATCATGCAAATTTTTTTCCAGTTATTATTTATTCCAAAAGGGTTTTTTTCTGCTTACCATTTTTCCAAGAAAAATCATAAAGTAAAAACACAATTTGAGAATCAAAGACAACTTTTATTTATGATTTTAATGAGCAAAGCAAACATATAAGCCCGTACAATATTAACTTTCACCTTGGGCAGAGTGAAAGCTTTTTGCAAAGATTAACAAAAACAAATTACTTTGAGACATGTATGCAAGGGGGAACATTAATAGTGACCCAGTTCGGGACTCTAACTCCAGGCGTTACATAATTCGGCATCTCCTTCTCTTCTTCATCCTGCACAATAGCATTGATCCTGGAAATAGTTGGATGAAGGAAACCTCTGCTGTGGAAAATATCCGGATACTTTCCCAGAGCAGTCTTCGGCTTCAAGTTCTTACATTTACCATTCTTCGCAAAAAATACCAAACCAGCCATGTTCTTGTTCACTAGAGGATCCATAATCTTCCCCCATACTTTACTAGGGACATTACAAACAACCTGCTAAGCATCTTTGAATGAAGCCATAGAATTCTCATTCTCCCTTACGTTATCAACAGACAAAGCTTGGAACTGAGTTCCAACAGAAGCTTCATCCACTTCCACAACATTGAAAGAGGATAAATGAGATAATAACAATTCTTAATCTCCATTTATGATAACCACTTTTCCTTCACGCACAAACTTCAGCTTTTGGTGTAGAGTTGAAGTGACATCCCCTGCCTCATGTATCCATGTTCGTCCCAGTAAACAACTGTATGCGGGCATAATATCCACGACTTGGAAAGTAATTTGAGAAAGTTGCGAGCCTACGTGAATAGGCAGATCCACTTCCCCAATAACAGACTTCCTTGATCCATCAAAAGCTTTTACAATTATGCCGCTTGGGTGCATGGGAGCCCCTTGATACTTCAGCTTCATCAGCGTGCTTCTCGGTATAACATTTAAGGAGGACCCATTATCAATCAGCACATTTGACAATGAATCATTTTTACAGTTCATGGATATGTGGAGGGCTAGATTGTGATTTCTCCCTTCGTCAGGCACTCCATCATCGCAAAAACTTAAGTTATTACATGATGTAATATTACCTACCACACTTCTGAATTGATCTAACTTCATATCACACTCCACGAAGGCTTAGTCCAACACCCGTATTAAAGATTCTCTATGGACAGTAGAATTCATCAATAATGCTAGGAAATATATCTTTGAAGGAGTCTGTAATAGCTGATCTACAATTATATAGTCGCTCATTTTGATAATCTTCAAAATATCATCCACATATTTCTCCAGGGCATTACCACTAGACTCCCCTATTGGTTTCTTAGTTTCAACATTTTCCATAACCTCCTTACCAGCACTAACATTTCCTTGAATAACAGGCCCAAACACACGGCCACTACGGGTCACTCTACTGGCTTCAGAAATATTAGAAAAAGGATAGATGGAAACTTCCATACCATCCTCTAGAATTATAGCATTGTACTTGTACGGTACGACTTTGTCTGATTTGTAAAGAACAGGACCCGACAAGAAAATCACTATTGGAGCAACAAATGGCTTGCTACAATATTCAATCTCGACAGGGGCGGAATCACTGAAACAAGGCACAATTACGTTCACCCATTCTTCATAAAATTTGGTCATTGCAAAATCATCACCGAAGAACATATCTTCGTCTGAGGAAAAGAATTCATCCGTAGAAGCATATTCATCATCTGACTCAGTCTCAACCAAGCAACCTTCAATTGCATTAATCATATTTTAATCATCTCTTTGGCCTGAAACTTTGATGGTACCATTATCCAATAAAAATTGAATACCTCTCCTCAAAATGGAGCAACCTCGAGAATCCCTGCAGCAAACCTGCAACATCCATAATGGTGTTTTACCTGACCAGCCATATGGCAGAAGGTGGTGTGCAATTGCACTAAATAATCATTCATATGGTTCAAATCAAAGATCCGGAACTCTCTAGGACATCCAAAGACCGTGTTCACTTCTTCCTCATATTCTGCCTTAGGCCTGATTATATGGATGAGGCCTTCATCCATCATCTCCTGTAAATCAGCCTTTATCTTATCACACCCTTGTATATTAGTACTGTAGATACCATAACTAGCATGGTCACGCATATAATAACTAAACTAGTAAAGGTCTGCATGCATTTTTACCAAGTCTCCTCTGACCAAGTTAATATCATAGATCCGGAAGTCCCCTGGACAACTAGCAACCATGTTGATAGAATTTGCTCTTCCATGCTTTGGCAGAAGATTATCTTTTGCATTAGGGTCGACATCTTTGAAGGATAAAAGGCCAGATCTCACCATTTTTTGTACCTCTGATTTCAGGGGATAACAATTTTCCATATTATGCTCTGCTGCACCCTGATGAAAAGCACGGGTCTGATCTGCCTTATAATACCAAGGCAAAAGGGATGGTATAGCAGGAGGAGGTCTGGTCTGGACTAACTTTTTCTGAATCAATCTTAGGAGTAACTCCGTAGAGCTCATGGGGATAGATTCAAAAGCCTTTCTCCTTTGATTCTACTCTTGATTTCCTTGAGGGGCTGGTCTCTGATAAGCGATTGTAATCGGAGCCGAATTGACAACTGGGGTTACCGAAGCAACCTGCTGGTGGCGCTGATGATTTCTTCTAGGAGGATTAACCCTTCTCGCTTGAATAACAACATTTGTCTCCCCCTCTTTCTTTTTAGCAAACCCGTATGATGGTTTCTTCACGCTACTAGAATTTTCACTTCTTGTCAAGCGACCTTCTCTTACAACTTTTTCCAAATGAACGAACATTCCCACCATCTCGGTAAAATCACTTAGTGCACTCTCCACCATTCTTTTATAATATAATTCACCTAAAGTATTCAGAAAAATCTTCGTCATTTCTTTTTCATCCATTGGAGATATCACTTGGGCGGCTACTTCACGCTATCTATGCATATTCCTTAAATGACTCTTTGTCCTTCTAGACCATGGCCCTGAGTTGATCACTGTCAGGAACCATGTCCATATTGTATTTGTATTGTCTGATAAACGCTTCGCCCAGGTTGTTAAAATTATGAATGTTGGCATTGTCCAGGCTCAAGTACCATTTCAATGTTGCGCCGATCAAACTGTCTTGAAAGAAATGAATTAGCAGGCATTGATCATCTGTATGAGTAGACATTCTCCTCACATACATCCCTAAGTGACCACGAGGGAAAGTGTTTCCCTTGTACTTTTCGAACTCTGGTACTTTGAACTTTGCAGGTATTTTCACATTTGGAACTAAACACATATCATTCACATTTTGCCCAAACAGTTCTTTTCCTTTGAGGGCCTTCAACTCTTTCTGCACCCTATCAAACTTATCCTAAAAATTGTCCATTCGATCATAGAAACCCAAGCTTTCACTAGGTGGAGGAATATGGTGATACACTTCATCATTAGAAAATGGTACCACATTCACCGAGGGAGGTGCAACATAGTGAATCTCATTTCTAGCAGCAGGGGTAATATACACCACAGGAGGTGCAGAAGCAGCAGTAGCCGGAGCAAGTGGAGTAACTTGAGCATCCGGATTATAATATTCTGGCATAAAGTTTTCTGGCATTCCCCAAGGATAACCTTGTAGCAAACGATTCTGAACAACAGCAACTGGCGTATCAGAAACAAGAATAGTTGGAGCTTCAGAAGTGACCGTTGTTTGTTAAGGTTGAGCAAGTGGTGGCTGATTCTGAGCAGTCACTAACGATTCCATTAGAGTAGTGATATTGGCCATACCGGCCTTCAGAGCAGAAACTTCTTCGTGCAGCTCGTGATTCTCTTGTTCTAGGTTGTACATCTTTCTTCTGAAATTAGCTCGAGTATTATACTGATGAGACAACTTGTTGAACGAGTAAAGAAGCTCAGTAGACTCCTGGTTATACTCAAAAAAATGCAAGAACTATGTACAATATGATGCATGATATGCAATGCATATGATTTATTTTATTATTAATATTTCAAGGAACTCAAAGATTTATAAACAATTTTCAAATATTAAATTACCTGCACATTTGAAATACTGAAAATCTCATTATAATAACTTCAGAACGGATTACAACTTTTTAGTACAAGTTTCAGTAATCCCAAGTACAAGATGAAGATAAAGTCTAAAAACCTAAAAAAGCAAAGCTGGTAGAGATCACTCTACACGCTGACGCTTCCCTTTGAGTCTTGCAATCTGAGTCTTCAGCCGCTTGTTCTCTTCTACATACCTATTGGAGACCTCTTTCCAATCACGAGAGTCGGGAAGTGAGCAACTAGGTCCTGACTGGGCTCTAGAGTAAAATAAATCCTCTTGCCTCTCCATCGTCTCTACAGCACGACTCTCAAGTATCTCAATCAGGTCGTCCTTCTCCTTCAGGTCTGCTCGGTAGGAGACATCCAAAATCTGACACTTATTCTTCCAATCTTCCTTCTCCTGCTGCATCCAGACTAGGTCAAGTTGAAGCTCTTCCACATCATCTAATAGGGGAGGAGTGGTCTTCACAAACATATCAGGCATGGGTTCTTAACGGGAATACGACATCTTCAACTGGATGGCTCTTGCTTGTACCCATTGAAGATAAGGCTCCAAGGAAACAACTCCTCTAGGTCCCAAGACTTTTCTACTCTTCCTGTGAATATGATGCCAAGCCTTTGCAATATGCTCCTTAGCTTCCTTATGATTCTCTCCCTCTTTAAGAAAGAAACCACTCAGATGAATACTATTTGGCTTATCCCTCATCGGATATCCAAGCTGTCGTTGTGCAAGAACATGATTATAGTTAATTCCTCCCTTTGTACCAAGAAGAGGTACATTGGGGAAACAACCACAACTATCGACAATCTCTACATCATGGTAAGCCTGATGATACCAAACAACATCTGAATTAGTAAGGTCCATAACCTTTGGAGCCCAACGAGGTTCCTTTCTGACATCCCAGAAAGCATCAGACAAAGGCAAGTGAAAAATAAACCACTGATACAACAAATGCATGCAACAAATGATCATCCCTCCATGGTAAAAATCTCGAAGATGAGTAAAATAATAAGCATCACCCAATAATGTAGGGACTGGGTTCCCAATCATAAAGATCCTGATGGAATTGATATCCACAAACTTGTCGACATTGGGAAATAAGAACAACCCATAAGAAAGTAAAGCAAAGATGGTCTCAAAAGCAACCATACTTTTCATCCTAGCAAAATAGAGAGCTTTCTCCAACAAGAACTGAGTGGGTAATCCTCTAATACCTCTTTTGGTAGTCATGTGAGCTTCAACCTCATACTTTCCCAAATGGATCAAAGCAGAAATCTCATGGGGTTTTGGCTCCCCCTCCAAACCAGTAAAAGGAACACGATCGGTAATAGGTAAACCCAGTAGATAAGAATACTCTTCCAATGTAGGCATCAACTGATAATCAGGGAAAGTAAAGCATTGATACATCGGATCATAGAAGTGGACCAAAGTCAAGAGAATACCATCCTTCATTCTGAGTTTCATAAGAGAAATGATAGACTCACACTTCCTCTGAAAATCTGCAGAACTCTCAATCTCAGGAATCAGACTTATCAACTCATCTATCTTGGGATTTTTGAAACAGCACTTCCTGGTCTTTCTTTTTCCAGAATCCATAATCAAAAAGTACCTGAGGTATTCACAAAGAGTCAACTTTAAGTCCCTTAAAACAAAATTTCTTTAGAAGATTCTCATGGGTGCATAAATGCATGATGAAACAATCACACACAAGATCACAAACATAAGGTTCATAGGTTCAACATCGCGAGCATGAGGTCGAAGGTACTACCCATAAGGTGTGATCTAAAAGTTATCACCTGTTGTGATACGGTGGCCAGAACCGGGACTGTTAATACTTGTTTGCGTTTTTTGTTCGCAAAATGTCGCGGTAAGCAAGAGTCGCCACCGACTTTTATTTTATCCAACAAGGAAAGTAAAAAAGCACAGAAAAACTCCTTTTGCGAGATATTTCTGAGTACAGGGGGTAGATTATAGAAAGGGAAGGTATTAGCATCCTTTCTATCTGTAGTTATCTACGGGCTCTTAGGTACTTTTTCATCATTTTCAAAATTGTTTTCTTTGTGTTTGTGTGATTTGAAAAGCTTTTGTTTTGACTTCGATTTAACTCTTGCTTCTGTCTTCAAGAGTGTAATGAAGTGTTTTTGAAAACTTTGTTTGTAAAAGAGTGTAAGTGTGAAAAAAAGTTTATTTTGTTTGAGCAAGTACTTAAGAGCTAATCTACCTACTCGAAAAATGAACTGTTCTATGTTCGTTTCCTTTAGACAGTGCTATCCCCCTATTAGTGAGTAGGTAGCATCATCGTTGGAGTTTTGAGGGTCAATTCGAAAGGGACGTATGGTCACTAAAGCAATGTTAGGACGTCTTAGTAATAACCCTAATGTCTTAGATCAATTATTCGAGGTAACTTTTCTGAATCGGGACTTTGATATTTGTTTAGACAAAAGGACGACAACTAAAGCATCATATACTCAATGACTGTTTACCGAAGGCAACCAAGTGGGAGTATACCCTAGGGGTGCGCATGTGCTAGTGATTCAATTTCAAGATTATTTATCTTGGCACATTTTAGGGTGATCTAACTGTTTTAAAGTTTACATACATTCTTGTCATGCATCCCTATATCATACATCTAACAGTTAATGTTTTGCGGAAATTAAAGTGCAGAAATTAAACTACGCTATTACAAGGCTTCGGGTATTTACATAGCCAAAAACAAACCCTTAAAAACTAAAGCGATAAATGAAAATAAAAATCATAATTAACTATTACAACTTGTAGGCAGTTACATCAATATGGTAAATAATAAAACAATAAAGCGTGCGCGATGGAATTAAGATCGGGAAGAAATTAGGGTTTTGACCCTTCTAACCTAATTAAAAGAAAAAATTGCTTTTGTTGTTTTTTAACATTTTTTTAAGAAAAGAATTTAGGTTTTAAAATTAAATATACAAATTAATTAGTAATTAAATTAATTAATAAAAATAATTACATGGCCTATTTTGGTGTTTTGGTTATTTTAGGGAAAATAAAATATAATTATGTTTAGACAAAACCCTAATTTTCTAATTATTTTTAATTATTTACAAAATAATCAAAGTTATCTAAGAATTAAATAACCTAATTAAATTAATTAATTTTGATAAAAAATAAAAATCTAAAACCTAATTGGAGAAAAATATTTTTATGATTTTTTGATAAAAAGAAAATAATTAATGGTTTTAGTAAATAAAATAAATAAATAAATTAAAATAAAATATAAAAAGAAAAAGGTGACGAAATTGGGCCTGAAAGTAATTTGGAGGGGGTGCAAATAGCCAAATCTGGGCCCAAAACCATGTAGTCCATGTTGACTTGCATGATCATATGCTTTGTGTTGACTAGGCTTCATGATGCACCTTCAGATGATGGCCATCAGATTTGGCCATCTAGAGATCCAAGGGTTAGATCTTGAGAGTCTATGGTAGTCCCTTGGCTTGTGTATGCGCTGGATCCTGAAAAGGAAAATAATATGGAGAAATTGGGGAGACCTGGGATTCGAACCCAGGTCCTGATGCCTCTTGCCCTTGCCTTGTAACCAACTGTGCCACTTGTTTTTGTTGTACATAATATAAACAAGAATTATTATAAAATAAACAAGCGAAATAAAAATATATGCGCGCGAATTTTTAAATGAACGAGTGATGGCTTTCCACGTCTTCGTCTCCCTCCTCTGTCCGTAGCTAAAAGGTTTGGAAACTTTTACCTACGGACAAAGTCCGTCTCTACAGCCCTGCAATTTCTCAAAATCCAATACAAGTGATATAAATGACTACCAAGGCCATGAATGGACTCGTCTGGATTTGCTGAGCCAATGGTGCCTCATTCATGGCCCAATTTTGCCTAGGTTCAGAAACCCCAAAGGTGTTTTTGTTGACTTTTCAAAATGACCTATAATGTCCAAATTTATAACTTCTTGTGAGTGTATATTTTGAACTTGGGAGCTGAAGATGGATTATAGAGCATGGCATCCTCTTCAAAATGAGCTTTGGATGGTTCATTTCTCATAAAGTATGAGAATGTTATGCTTGGTCAAAGTTGAGTTGACTTTTCCTATAAAACCCTAATTTAGCAACTTTTGGTTCTTGATGAATTATGAGCAATCCTTGATAAATCATGATCAACCCTTGATCAAATGATGAAATATACTTCAAAATGAGGATGTTGACCAAAAATCTTGAAGTTTGACTGTATGGGGGTCACAGTTGACTTTTGCCCTATCACAGTCGATTTTTAGGCCTTTGAGCAATTGACTGAGGAAACTTCCTCTGCAAGGCTTAAAACTTGACATGGATGATCTTGAGAACATATTAGGACACTGTTGAGAATTTGGGGTCCATTGGACTCAAGTATCTTGGTGCAATATGAAACTCTAATTTGAGGTAGACTGCCTTACGAGAGAGCTTGTCTGGCCAACCCTTGGACTTCCTTGAGCAACTTGAGGGTCTTTCTGTAGATGTTTTGAGAAATATGGGAGGGAAAATTTTGGGGTACAACAGCTGCCCCTGTTCAATCTTCTTAAACCTGAGGATGTAGATTGGCTTGGTGGCCTTTCGTGATCCGAAGGTGGAAGAGGATTAAACACTAGAGTGCCCAGAAATTTGCATTCACATGATGTGGTGTCCATCTTACGATGTCGGGAAAGGGCTTACAGATGCCATTTGGAAATTGATGATGGAAGATGGGATTAAAGATGCCATCTGATGGAGTGTTGATCGCCTAAGAGATTCCTTAGCGAGAGCTTGTATACCTGTTGTTGAGGAAGATTCCACTGGGGAATGCTGATCTCTGTCTTGAGAGAAATATAATTTTAGGAGCTTCATTCGTCCGTTATTCTATTGGGGTATCATCTCTGTTGAATTTTAGGAACTTCGGTCGTCCTTTATTCTACTGAGGAATCATCTCTGTTGAAATTTAGGAACTTCGGTCGTCCGTTATTCTACTGAGGAATCATCTCTGTTGAAATTTAGGAACTTCGGTCATCCGTTATGCTACAGAGGAATCATCTCTGTTGAAATGTAGGAACTTCGGTCGTCCGTTATTCTACTGAGGAATCATCTCTGTTGAAATTTAGGAACTTCGGTCGTCCGTTATTCTACTGAGGAATCATCTCTGTTGAAATTTAGGAACTTCGGTCGTCCGTTATTCTACTGAGGAATCATCTCTATTTAAATTTAGGAACTTCGGTCGTCCGTTATTCCACTGAGGAATCATCTCTGTTGAAATTTAGGAACTTCAGTCGTCCGTTATTCTACTGAGGAATCATCTCTATTGAAGAGGAAAGTTGAACTACTATCTGGTCATAATCCAGGCTTCATAGTGGTAAGATTGAATGTTATCTGGTTGTAATCCAGGCTTTACAGTGACTTACTGGGGAGATGAGATTAAACTTGCTATCTGGTCATAATCCAGGCTTCGCAATTTCTCGATTCTTCTCTGGTCGCAATCCAGGCTTCAGAAGGAACTAAGCTATTATCCGATCGCATCCGGGTTTCACGACTTGTTGGGGATTTAAACTATTATCCGGTCGAATCTGGGCTTCATAGCTTGGACTTTGTGAGAATTTGATTGTATCTTTCTTGAGAGGTAAAGGTTAATTGTATGTAATGCATGATATGTATCAAGCAATGATGTTCTCAAAATAAATGAGATTGTGTTGTACGATGCATATGCATATGTCATGATATATGGACATGTAATGTTTTTTATGATATCCCCTAGCTGGGGAAAATAAATCTCGGGTTGCTGCTGGAGAGAACAAAAGTTGAATTCTTCGCTCTCGCTGGGGATAATGAATGAAGATGATTGTGAGCATAATCTTGAGGGAGAGAATAACTCCGATGGGGAATAGACTGACGAGGAAATGACTCTGTGGGGAAGATATGTTTCTGCTAGAAGATCCGTTGATTTGGAGGAATAAACTCAGCTGGGGATGAATTAGCATTGATGGTGATGATAAACTCTGTTGGGAAATGAGTTTCTGTTTGTGAAAGGAATGAACTCCGCTAGGGATGATTTTCCAGTTGTGACTTCACCGGGAATAATCTTTTAGACTCTACTGGGGACAATCCTCCAGACTCTACCGTGAATAATTCTCCAAACTCCACTGGGAATAATTCTTCAGGCTCCACTGGGGATAATTTTCTAGTGTTGATGATAGATAAACTCTACTTGGGAAGAATATCGCCGATTCATTCGTGGTTGCGAGCCTCAGCTGGGGAGAGTGGTGTCCTGTTCGGGACCGCTAACGTCACTGTATATTTCTTACCCTGCGGGGATTGAATGTACCTTCAATCCTTTTCTCCAAACAGGTCTATCACTATACCTGGTGGATAGAGCGACTATACAGTTTGGACATTTCTCGTTTGCCCCTGTTTCTGATATTACGAGTAACCGTCTTTTGCTTCGCATGTAAATTTTTATGAGCATCAATTATTGTCAAATGCATATATCAAAAATGAACATTGGACGTTCTTGCAAAACAAAACAGAATAAGAAAACAATTTGAAATTTCTTTGTGAAAATGAATCGTATTGATTTTGAAGTCGGTTTGAAAATAGGCGTTTTTGTACAAGAGGCTGACGTCCTAGTAAGAGAACGCCGCCGAACAATAGGGTTTATACAATTTGTGAAAAACAAAGAAAAATAATTATGTGAACAATCCCACTGAGTTCCAACTCTGCTATTTCCCTTATATCCTCGAGCATCTCATCACTTTGCTACTTGGTTGAAGGTAGATCACATTGATTAGTGCCATTCGAGCTTGATTGTTGATACCGAAGTCTGGTTGCAAGGTGATCAAATGAGACATATTGTTACGCTTTAATCCCTAATTTTTGCCTGGACCGCCCTTTCGGGTTTTCAGTCCATCGGGATACCCTTTTTTGCCCAAGCCGCCTTTTCAGGTTTTTGACTTGTCGGGTGTACAGATTTTTCATTTTCATCCCCTATTTTTGCCTGAACCCTTTTGGTTCGCCGGGAAGCCCTTATTTTTTCCTAGGCCAGTCTACCTAGTGAGTCTTTGATTATGCGTAGTATTTTTTCACTATGTCTGCATTGACGGGGTGAGGAAGGTCGTCACCATCCATGGTGGTTAGAATCATAGCTCCTCATGAGAAAATGTTCTTAACCACAAATGGCCCTTCGTACGTAGGGGTCCATTTTCCCCTAGGATCACCTTGCGGCAGTATGATGCGCTTGATCACCATATCCCCAACTTAATATTCTTGTCGTTTGACTTTCTTGTTAAATGCCTTGATCATCCGCTTTTGATACGTCTGACCATGACAAATAGCAGTAAGTCTCTTTTCGTCGATTAAGTTCAGCTGATCAAGTCGGGTTTGGATCCAGTCATCCTCACTCAAACCTGCATCCTTCATAATCCGAAGAGAGGGTATCTGGACCTCAATGGGTAAGACTGCTTCCATACCATATACCAAGGAATAGGGTGTTTCCCCTGTTGAAGTTCGTACTGAAGTTCGGTACCCATGAAGAGAAAACGGTAACATCTCGTGCCAATCTTTGTAGGTCACCGTCATTTTCTGCACAATCTTCTTAATATTCTTTATAGTCGCTTCTACAACCCCATTTATCTTCGGCCAGTAAGGAGAAGAGTTGTGATGCTATATCTTGAACTGCTTGCAGAGCTCGGTGATCATAGTATTGTTGAGATTTGTACCATTGTCTGTAATGATCCTCTCTGGTACACCGTATCGACATATCAGATTGTGCCGAATAAAACGTGCCATGACGTTCTTGGTTACTGTAGCAAAAGAAGTTGCCTCAACCCACTTTGTAAAGTAATCAATCGCTACCAGGATGAAACGATGCCCGTTAGATGCAGTAGGTCTGATCTCACCAATCATATTGATGCCCCACATTGCAAAGGGCCACGGAGCTGTCAGGACGTTCAGAGGAACGGGAGGTATGTGCACCTTATCAGCATAGACTTGGCACTTATGACAGGTCCGAGAATGTTGATAACAATCGGCTTCCATGGTAGACCAATAATATCCTGCCCGTAGGATCTTCTTCGCCATGGTGTGTCCACTGGAGTGAGTCCCGAAGGTACCTTCATGTAACTCCGCCATAATCCTTTCTGCCTCGTTCTTATCCACACATCGCAGCAAGGTTGAATCATGGTTACGCTTGTAAAGGATACCATTACTGATGAAGAACTTCGCAACGAATCTCCTCAGAAACTTCTTATCATTAACAGATGCACCCTCGGGGTACTCTTGAGCCCCAAGATACCTCTTTACCTCATGGAACCAGGGTTTATCTATTACTTCTTCAGTCTCAATTTCACAGCAATGTGCGGGTTCGTCCAACCTCTCAATGGCAATATGGGGAGCCTCATTGTCCCACCTGACCTTGAACATAGAAGACATAGTAGCTAGCACGTCCGCTAACTGATTCTCCTCTCTGGGGAAGTATTCAAAGGTTATCTTCTCGAAGTGCAGAAGCAACGTCAATACATACTCTTTATAAGGAATAAGATTTGGGTGTTTCATATCCCACTCGCCTTTGATCTGACTGATCACGAGAGCGGAATCTCCGAACACACTCAAGAACTTAATCCTTAGGTCAATTGCTGCTCGAAGGCCCGTGATGCATGCTTCATACTCCGCCATGTTGTTGGTGCAGTTAAAACATAATCGGGCGGTAAACGGAGTATGACAGCCTTCAGGAGATATGATCACCGCGCCGATACCATTAGCCAAAGTGTTTGAAGCTCCATCAAAATACATAGACCATCGGGATCCCTCCTCAGGTCCTTCATCCGGTCCAGGTTCTTCACAGTCGGTCACCAACATGGTGTTCTCATCCGGGAATTCGAAGTTCATGGATTGGTAGTCGTCTACAGCCTGATGTGCCAAATGATCTACCAACACATTTCCCTTGATTTCCTTTTGGGTCGTGTATTGGATGTCATACTCAGTCAAGATCATCTGCCATCTCGCTATTCTTCCGGATAAGGCAGGCTTCTCGAAGATATACTTGATAGGGTCCATCTTTGATATCAATAGGGTAGTGTGAGTCAACATATACTGTCTCAGCCAGCGAGCAGCCCATGCCAAAGCATAGCAATTTTTCTCAAGTAGTGAGTATCGAGTCTCACAGTCGGTAAACTCTTTGCTAAGGTAATAAATAGCGTGCTCTTTTCGGCCAGACTCGTCATGCTGCCCCAGCACACACCCCATCGAATTGTCGAGTACTGTCAAGTATAAGATCAAAGGTCTCCCTTCAACTAGTGGTATCAGAATAGGTGGCTCTTGGAGATATTCCTTGATCCTTTCAAAAGCGACCTGACACTCATCATTCCACTTTACCACTTGATCTTTCTTCAGCAGCTTGAAGATTAGCTCACAAGTAGCGGTCAAATGTGAAATGAATCGGGCAATGTAGTTCAGACGTCCCAAAAAGCCTCTGACTTCTTTTTCTGTTTAGGGAGCTGGCATTTCCTATATAGCCTTCACCTTTGCAGGGTCCACTTGAATACCTTTACCACTAACGGCGAAACCCAGTAGCTTACCAGACCTTACTCCGAAGGTGCACTTGTTCGGGTTTAACCTTAGCTTGTACATCTTCAACCTGTCAAACAGCTTCTGAAGATGGTCAAGATGTTCTTCCTCAGTCTGGGACCTTGCAATCATGTCGTCCACGTATACCTCAATCTCATGATGAATCATGTCATGGAATAAAGCGACCATGGCGCGCTGATACGTTGCCCCAGCATTCTTCAATCCAAATGGCATGACTTTGTAGCAAAAGGTACCCCATTGTGTAACAAAGGTTGTATTCTCCATATCCTCGGGAGCCATCTTAATCTGATTGTAACCAGAGAAACCATCCATAAAGGAGAAGAACTTATGTTGTGCGGTATTGTCAACCAGAACGTCGATATGAGGCAGAGGGAAATCATCTTTGGGGCTTGCCCTGTTCATATCCCTATAGTCTACACACATACGGACTTTACCATCTTTCTTCGGCACCGGAACCACGTGGGCAACCCACTGCGGGTAAGAAGTAACTGCTAGAAAACCGGCATCAAACTGTTTCATAACCTCAGCCTTGATTTTCTCAGACATCTCTGGGCGTATTCGGCGAACTTTCTGCTTCACTGGAGAACAATTTTCCTTGGTTGGAAAGCGGTGAACCACAATATCGATATCCAACCCAGGCATATCTTCATAAGACCAGGCAAAGATCTCAACATAGTCATGCATCATCTGAATCAACCGTTGCTTAACACTAGACTCCAGATTTGCACCAATCTTGACCTCTTTCTTGTCTTCTTCTGTACCCAGATTTACTGTTTCCACTGGCTCTTAATGCGGCTATATGGCCCTCTCTTCCTGAAGTAACAACCTAGCAAGTTCCCCAGGCACTTCACAATCATCCTCACCTTCGTCCTCGGCTTGGTTGATCGGATTTTCGAAGTCATAATTGGCAGTAGCAGAGTCGTTATCAGTGGGTTCCAGAATGGATGTAGACCTGTATATGTGAGTGTGTGTAAGACAAATAGATGTTTTGATAAAGTGCAAGATAGAAAAGAAAAACAAGGAGCACAAAATTTGTAATGCAAGAAAACATCCAACGCTTTATTGATGATATATGGAAATGACAAATATAAAGTCCTCACAATCAAAGCCATGGTGTCTTGGGCAAGGCACCAGCCTGTGAAGTTTTAAATTGTTTGTTACAAATCTCAAAACAAAATTTTATTACTGTGTAATAAAAGAAATGGGCACGAAGTCCTTCGCCGTCCAATTGCTCAATCCACCATCGGTAGTCGGGTAAATCCAGCTTTCAAAATCTGACTCTTCACCATCATCTTCAATTTCATTCACTCCCTGATCATGCTTGGGCATGGGAGCAGTTATGGCGTTGGGCTTTTCCGGCGCGTCAAATTCAATTTCCTTAGCTTCAATCAAATCTTGCACCTTATTCCTCAAGGCCCAGCAGTTGTTGGTATCATGTCCTGGACTATCGGAGTGATAAGCACAGTGGGCGTTTGGATTATACAGTGGTGACGTAGTGCTGGGATTCTCCGGAGCTTCCCTCAGATTTACCAAGTTAGCCTTCAATAACTGCGGCAGAATTTGAGATAAAGTCATACTGAGCCGAGTATATTGTCTTTGCGGTCTCTGTAATCTTTGCTGATTGTTGCATTGTGGGGCAACATTTGGTCTTGAAATTACCACCGCATTCACTGCTTGGCGGCGTTCAGGTCGGTTATGGCTCCTTGAGCTGTAAACTGCACTAGCTTCTTTTCTGAAAGGCTTCTTCTCTGTACTTGACGAAGCACCCTTCTGTATCTTTCCACTCTTGATATCGGCTTCAACTCTCTCCCCAGTCAAAATCAATTCAGTGAACCCCGATGATGAACTACCGATCAAATGATTGAAATATGGACCAGACAAAGTCCCAAGAAACATATCCACCAACTCCCTATCAGACAGAGGGGGTTGGACTCTTCCAGCAAGATCTCTCCACTTCTGAGTGTAGTCCTTAAAACCTTTGCTCGCACCCATAGACATACCCTGAAGTTGAGTACACGTGGGATCAAGGTCAGCATTATACTGGTATTGCTTATAAAAAGCAGCAACAAGGTCCTCCCAGTTGCGGACATTTGCTCCTTCCAGTTGATAGAACCATTCAAGTTGAGTCCCTGACAGACTATCTTGAAAGAAATGAACCCAGAGGTTCCTATCGGCAGTATATGGTTGAATCTTTCTGACGTACGAGGGGAGGTGTAGCTTCGGGCAAGATACCCCATCGTACTTAGCAAAGACAGGATCTTTGAAGTTGTGTGGGATCACCACCCCAGATGCCATTCCCAAATCTCCAATGTCCAGGCCAGGAACTTTCTGAATCTCCATGGCACTCAGACGGTCTTCAAGTTGTTTATACCTATCCTCAGCAGGAGGATACTGGTCTTCATCAAAATTTGTGTCATTGTCAGAAACCACATGACTAGGAGCCTTCCTTTCATCTTGATTCTCTCCTCCTCTAGATGAATGAGATAGATCAGCTTCATGTCTCAAATTGTTCCCGAATCTGTGACCCATATTCAGCAGAACCACCATGTTCTTCTTCTTCTTCTTGTCCTTCAAGATAAGGGTCTTCAAATCTTGCTGCCCTTTGGCCAAGTTCAGGAACATCTCCTGGAATTGAGCATTTTGTGCTTGAAGAGCCTTGATGGCTTGATCAGTAGGTGTTTCAGAAGACATGATTGCTGAAATAAACAACGAAGAAGATAAGAACCCTGTATTGGTACCTGTGATGAGGTGCATGATAATGGAATGCGTATGAAATGATTTCAAAGACTTTGGGAGATTCAAATTTGTAAACCAAAATAAAACACACTTTATTAGATTCAAACTTGTAAAATGTTTAACAAATGCCTTTAAGGTATTACAAAAGAAATACTGACAAGCAAATCTAAACTAGAAAAACAACAAAGAAATCAAAAATTCCATGGTCATCTTCCATTCGTGCTGACATAATCGTTGATTGTCCTCTCATTCTCAAGCTGCCTTGTAAGCTTCAAGATCTTCCGTTCCTGCTCATGATACTTCTCTCTGTAAGTATCCCTTTCTTCCTTTAGCTGGATTCAAGATCTCTTCAATGCCCCAAGATCAGTAGGCATGTATGGATGGATGACCGTATAAGGAACACCTTCTTCATTCGTATGTTTTATAATCACCGGCAAAACAACTTCATATGGCATCCCCAGCTTTTGAGCACGAGCTCGAACCCACTGGAGATACGGTTGCATCGGGAGAGAATTCTTCATTCCTAGCTCATGGGGGTCAGACCTGTTTGCCCTGTCCCAAGCTCGTATAAACCTGCGGCGATGTCCCTCAACATCCCCCTTGAAGTCAAAGACAATGCCTGTAAGTAGCAGCTCATGAGGACCGTCTCTCCGAGCACGTTCTAACTGTCGTAAAGCCAAACAAGGATTGTAGGTTATTCCTCCTCTAATTCCAAGCAATGGAACATTGGGGTATTCCCCACATCGATCAATGACAGCTACTCTTTCCATATCTTTAGAACTCCAAAGGATGTCCGTATGAGCAAGGGACGTGATTCTATAAGCCCAACCTACACCTTCCTCATTCTTCAAAACAGACTTGGGGAGGTGCAAAATAAACCACCTCACCAGCAGCGTCGTACAACACAAGAGGGTTCCCCTTCTTCGCACAGTACGGGTATAAAGAGCATGTAGAATATCACCTAAGAGAGTAGGCATTGGGTTACGAGACATGAAAATCTTGACCGCATTCATATCTATGAAGGCATATGGATTCGGGAAAAGAACAAAGTCGTATATTAAGAGAGCCAGGATGTCTTCAAATGCTTGAAAGTCCAAACTATCCCAGAACTGTTGAGCTTGATCAATCAAAAACTTAGCCAAGAAACCTTTAACCCCACTCCGAGTCTCCCAGTTAGCTACTAGATCAACCATTTTTAGATGTAGGGCTGAAGCAATATCCTCTGGCCTAGGAGCTATCTCCAAACCTGTAAAGGTTGTCTGCTCTAGAATAGATATGCCCAGTAAGTCAAAAAACTCCTCCAAATTAGGGACTAGCTGATAGTCCAGGAAGGTGAAATAGTGATGCAATGGATCAAAGAACTGGAACAACACGCTCATCATTTTCTCATCCAACCTTGAAGTGACCAAGCTAAGGAGGTGACCTGTCTTCTAACAAATGAATAATTATCAGGAACCTTTGAGGCTAACTCTCTGAGCTGAGCAGGGATTTGCACAAAGTTGATTCGAATGGTATTTCTGCGCATATAAGCCATGATCTGCAAAACAGAACAAAGATGAATCCCATCGGTCTTTGAAATGGTTAGTCTAATGAAATATGCATGCGATGTCATGATGCATGATGTTATGATAAAACACACAACAAGTATCAAGGATAGCAAACATGGTAAGGGAAAACAAGTCACACAATAGCCCTTAAATTTTAGGCTGGAATGGAGTTTAGATACTACCCTCTTGCAGTTTAGTTGGTTCAACCTGTCCTAATAATAGTAACCGGGTTCTAGAGGTTCTCAATATCACTAACCATCCTCCATCGGTCATAATTCCAGTCATGCAATCTTTTCTTGCGGTCGGAACCATCTCAAGAGTATGGTCTCAATGAGTGTAGCATCTTGCTACATTCTATGGCCAAGTTGGTCAATTATAGGTTCTAAGGTCAGTTGATGTTTAATGACCCATATAGCAGCCCCATACTCTCCTTGTTCCTCCACAAGGGATATCGGTACCAACTAATGTGCCACATCAACGTAGCTACTGCTTCAACCGTATCGGTCTATGTTGTACAGTTCCCTCACAGTCTATTGCTACTTACCTAAAAGGTATCCCCAGATCCGGGTTAGGATCTATAGTAACTCCGATACAAAGCCCACAAAGATAAAGCAAACAAATCAAACAATTGAAAACAATATGATGAACTAATCCTAAGGTACACCCCACTTATTATATCCCTAGAAGAGTCATCAGTTCTGTGATACGGTGGCCAGAACCGGGACTGTTAATACTGGTTTGCGTTTTTTGTTCGCAAAATGTCGCAGTAAGCAAGAGTCACCACCGACTTTTATTTTATCCAACAAGGAAAGGAAAAAAGCACAGAAAAATTCCTTTTTGAGATATTTCTGAGTACGGGGGGTAGATTAAAGAAAGGGAAGGTATTAGCACCCTTTCTATCCGTAGTTATCTACGGGCTCTTAGGTACTTGCTCGTCATTTTCAAAATTGTTTTCTTTGTGTTTGTGTGATTTGAAAAGCTTTTGTTTTGACTTCGATTTAACTCTTGCTTTTGTCTTCAAGAGTGTAATGAAGTGTTTTTGAAAAGTTTGTTTGTAAAAGAGTGTAAGTGTGAAAAAAAATTTATTTTGATTGAGCAAGTACTTAAGAGCTAATCTACCTACTCGAAAAATGAACTGTTCTATGTTCGTTTCCTTTAGACAGTGCTAACCTCCTATTAGTGAGTAGGTAGCATCATCATTGGAGTTTTGAGGGTCAATTCGAAAGGGACGTACGGTTACTAAAGCAATGTTAGGACGTCTTAGTAATAACCCTAATGTCTTAGATCAATTATTCGAGGCAACAATTTTGAGGCAACCATTCCGAGGCAACTTTTCCGAATCGGGACTTTGATATTTGTTTAGACAAAAGGACGACAACTAAAGCATCCTATACTCAATGACCGTTTACCGAAGGCAACCAAGTGGGAGTATACCCTAGGGGTGCGCATGTGCTAGTGATTCAATTTCAAGATTATTTATCTTTGCACATTTTAGGGTGATCTAACTGTTTTAAAGTGTACATACATTCTTGTCATGCATCCCTATATCATACATCTAACAGTTAATGTTTTGCGGAAATTAAAGTGCGGGAATTAAACTACGCTATTACAAGGCTTCGGGTATTTACATAGCCAAAAACAAACCCTTGAAAAATAAAGCGATAAATGAAAATAAAAATCCTAATTAACTATTACAACTTGTAGGCAGTTACATCAATATGGTAAATAATAAAATAATAAATCGCGCGCGATGGAATTAAGATCGGGAAGAAATTAGGGTTTGACCCTTCTAACCTAATTAAAAGAAAAAATTGTTTTTGTTGTTTTTAACATTTTTTTAAGAAAAGAATTTAGGTTTTAAAATTAAATATACAAATTAATTAGTAATTAAATTAATTAATAAAAATAATTACATGGCCTATTTTGGTGTTTTGGTTATTTTAGGGAAAATAAAATAATTTTCTAATTATTTTCTACATGGCCTAAAAATAATTACAAAGTCCGTCGCTACAGCCCTACAATTTCTCAAAATCCAATACACGTGATATAAATGACTACCAAGGCCATGAATGGACTCGTCTGGATTTGCTGAGCACAATGGTGCCTCTTTCATGGCCCAATTTTTCCTAGGTTCAGAAACCCCAAAGCGAGCTTGTAAACCCTAATAATGGTGAAACTTCATACAAGCCATGAAAACACAATTAAAGAATACAGAAAGCTTGCAAATGTTCTATGGATCAATAATATATGATTAATTCATGCTATCAATGCCTAAATCATGCAAACGGAATTCAAAAATACATGGATGTCGTGATGGACTTACAGCGCGATATAAAGCCTAAAAACGCTTGTTTTGGATTGCTTTTGCTTGCTAGGGATCCTAGGAAATGATTGAAATTGTCCAAGGGTCTTGAATTGGCCTCTAAGTAGGAATTCGATTCACCACTTTTTCTTGTTTTTTCCAATTTTTGTTCTTGATCACACACCTCCTTCTCTAGCCTCTTTTGGTCTGCATTCCTTCTATATGTATTGAGGAATAGATTAGGGTTGAAAACCTGGCCTCAATCTTCCTCCATCAATGTCCTTGATCTTGATTTGAATTACCTTAAAATATTTCCAAAAATAGGCCTAATCCAATATTTTTTTACACACCATGCCTTTACACGAATTTGATCTCATGCTAGATGGAATTTAAGACCTGAAACAAGCACAAGATCTTTGAATTTCAATGTTTTGGATTTTATATGATTTGTTTTGATTTAAAATGATTTAATTCAAATAAAAATAAAAATAAATAATATAAATAAGATAATGACATGTGGCAAAGGCTAGAGCTCGTGGACTATGTTTCCAACTCAAAACAAGTGAAAAAGATTGGGCCCATTTGGCAAAAATTGAAGTTTTAGGCATAGTTAACTTTTGGCAATTTTACAAAAAAGGTCAACTTCACAAATGCATAACTTCCTCAATTTTGACTCTTTGAAGGTGTTGTTTGACTTTTTAAAATGCTTGAGATGTCCTATAAGCAACCCTTTTGGTCTCATCTCAATTTGATATTCCTGGCTCAAGTATGAAGCTTTAAAAAAAAGGTATTTTTGTTGACTTTTCAAAATGACCTATAATGTCCAAATTCATAACTTCTTGTGAGTGTATATTTTGAACTTGGGAGATGAATATTAATTATAGAGAATGACATCCTCTTCAAAATGATCTTTTGATGGGTCATTTCTCATAAAGTATGAGAAATTTATGCTTGGTCAAAGTTGAGTTGACTTTTCCTACAAAACCCTAATTTAGCAACTTTTGGTTCTTGATGAATTATGAGCAATCCTTGATGAATCATGATCAACACTTGATCAAATGATTAAATATACTTCAAAATGAGGATGTTGACCAAAAATCTTTAAGTTTTATTGTATGGGGGTCACAATTGACTTTTGCCCTAGCATAGTCGATTTTTAGGCCTTTGAGCAATTGACTGAGCAAACTTCCTCTGCAAGGCTTGAAATTTGACATGGATGATCTTGAGAACATATTAGGACAATGTTGAGCATTTGAGGTCCCTTGGAATCAAGTATCTTGATGCAATATGAAACCCTAATTTGAGGTAGACTGCTTTAGGAGAGAGCTTGTCTGGCCAACCCTTGGACTTCCTTGAGCAACTTGAGGGTCTTTCTTGAGATGTTTTGAGAAATATGGGAGGGCAAATTTTGGGGTACAAAACCTTCTGAACAAGGTTCTAAGATGTTCCCAGAGCCTACATCCTTCCTTCGGATATTACCAACTTCCCAGTTTAATTGGTAATTAGTAATATTCTCAAGAAAAACTCGTCTGAGCGTAGTATCGTGTGATAACCATTTCCGAATTATTCTGTCACGACACCTAAAAGGCCAAGATGGATCAACCTTTCCCCAGTGAAGTCATAATTTTTTCTATAGCGGTAGAAATGTTAAGACTAAGCCATTGGGTTGACTCTACTCGCACATATCAAAATAAAAATTGCCACCGCACTTTATCATTTCCAAAGGAATGAGAAAAGAGCGAATAACCCAAAAGAGGGGGAGAGAATCTAAGTTCGGGGGTTGGTTATGCAAAGGGAAGGTATTAGAACCCTAAAAAACTACGGTACTCCATAGGAACCTCTTTGAAAATCTGCGTATTTTGGCTATAAAAGTTGTATACAAAAATAGATTGTGAGGATGAGAGAAGAAGTATATTTTACAATTTTTGCACCCGCCGCAGTTGTGAACCTTTAGTGTCTACGTACCACCTTCTGTGCAATAGGGGATCAGGGTACACGTAGTTCATCTTTTAAAAGATTCAAAACACAAGTGTGTTGGTTAAATTTTAAGAGATGAGACATCATCGTCATTATCCGAGTGGAAAACATACTTACTACCCACAATTATGAGAATGGAGAATTGGCATCATCTCAAAGTGGAGGATATAGCTTGGATTTTAAAATCAAGAAAGCCTCACTCAACACCCAAATGGAAAATATCTCACTTCACTACATAACGTAGAAGTATAGTATCTCGCATCACTACAAGGATTGACAAGAGTCTAATCTTTTGAGAAAAATTTTAAAGTAAAAAGCCTAAATGGAAAAATGGTTTGAATGAGATTGATTGACTTTTGGTCTTCTCACAAAAATGTCAAGGTATTATTAAGTTGATTAAAGTTTGATTAATAAAATATTTTTAGAAAATGCATGGACATAAGTCCAGGTTTATTATGAAAATGGTTCAAGTTTAAAATCATGAAAAGTTTTCAAAATGAGGGAGAAGATTTTTGAAATTAAAGAAGATGGGAGGAGATGAAGGGGCTATCCTAAAGCATAAGGTAAACGCTAGGGAAAAGAATTATCTAACCAATAAGAAGCCAACACTTAACACAACCAGTCAATGTAGAATTCCCATCCTTTGGATTTGAAACCAAACAAACAAAAACAATAAACCTTTTAAGAAAACCAAGCTTCATTTGCGTTAAGTCTTCACAAAAATTGGACAGAGTAACAGTTGTAAACAAATGAATTCCATATCACAAACAAAGCATGTAATAATAATAAACTGCACACAAAATAAACAAACAACCCAATATCTTGGGGTAACCCCCTAGAACTCCAGATAAAATAACAGATGAGGTTACAAGGTCTCAAAGTAGGTCACATCTTCTAATCCTAGGTCCAAGAAGTCTACAATCTCCATAATGCCAAGGATAGTAACCTAGTAGTCCAAGTAACATTTAAAGTTTTGTATGGTTCAAGTTGATTATTAGGTATCTTCAAAAAGAAAATGAAAGCTCAAATGAGCAAAATAAAAATGATATAAAAGATAAATGCTAAAATGAGCAAATATGAAAATAGCATGAAATGTAAATGGTACATAAAGTAAAAAGCATAAGGTAAAAGCATAAAATAAAGTCAATTGCTAGAAATTAGTGGTTAGTTGAATGACCATCTTAAAATTTTCATTTGGAAATTGTGATCGGTGGATCTGGAACTGACTGTTAAACGCTGGTTCGCGAAATGTCGCGGAAGCAAGAGTCGCCACCGTCTTTTATTTTCTCCAAATGGAAAGGACAAAAGCACAGAAAAATTCCTTAAAGAGATTGCTCTCGGTTCGGGAGGTAGGTTATAGAAAGGGAAGGTATTAGCACCCTTTCTATCCATGGTTATCCATGGGCTCTTAGATACTTGCTCAATGTGTTTTCAAAAAGGTTTGCTTGCTTTTCAACTGTGGGTTTAAAAAGTTTCTTTGAAAGTTTCAGATCGACTCATACATCAGAGTGTTTGAAAAATTTGCTTTGAAAGCTTTTGAAAATGTGTTGGTGTGAAAAGTCTTTTTGAATTTGTTTTGAGATTAGAGCAAGTATCCTTGAGAACCTACCTACCCTAAGGAATTTGTCTGGGTAAATGTCCCTTAAAGTAGTGCCATCCCACCATTGAGAGGTAGGTAGCACCACCGTTGGAGGTGTTCGGGTCAATTCGAGGTTCGGGACATGGTGATCACCAGAGCAATGGGAAGACACCTTAGAAGCTACCCTCATGCCAGGTTCCCGGATCATGAGGACTTACTAAGACATCCTCTACTCGACGATCACCTTTCGAGGCAAGGCAACAGTGAGGCGTACCCTAGGGGTGGTGTGTGATTCGTGTGTCAGATTCAAATATTTTATCTTGTCATGTTATTAGTGATCTATGCGTTTGTTTTTATTTTTTTGTCATTCATTCTTGCATGCATTTTATTAGCAGTTAAAAAGATGCGGAAAATTAAAAGTTCTAAACTATTACAAAGGCGCGGGTCCACATCGCCAAAATTTCCATAACCCGATTTGACAGAAAATAAATAAAGAACTAAAGTGCGAGAAATATAAAATGTCCGAGTTACATGGCTTTGGGAGAATTACATAAATATTTAAAAGAAACGAAATAAAACGCGCGAATTGAAATAAGATTGGAAACGAGGGCGTTGGACCCTTTTGAAGTTAAATTGAAATTAAAAATTAATTAATTATTTATTGAAATAAAAGAAGTGTTTTTTAGGTTTTTTTGCATTTATGAAATAAGAAAATTAAAATTAAAATTAAAAGAAACCCTAATTCTAAGTTATTTTTAATTATTTGAGAAAAATGTTAAAGTTTAACTTAATTTACTAAAGAATTTATGTACATGTTTATTTACAAAATAAATTAGTAATTAATAATAATAATAATGATGAGAAAATTATTTATTAAAAAAAATGATGAAAAAGTTAAAAACCCTAATTTCTACATATTTAATTTATTAAGAAAAATATTAAAGTTTTGAAACCTAAATTAATCTAATTAATTGTTTAAAGTTTATTTACAAAAATAATAATAGTAAAATTAGTATTAATAAAATAAACATTTTTTTGATTTTTCTGTATTTTATATTTATTATGAAAATTATTTTATGGAATTAAAAGAAAACAATTAAAAACAATTAAAAGAATAAAAAGGAAAAACAAATAAAAATTAAAAATTGAGCAAACCATAGGGGGTGTCTGGCCCAAGGGGAGGTTTTTTGAAGTATTGACTCCTGAGTACCGTGGTCTGCATTCTTTGGCCATTGGATTGAGTTTCATGCATAAGTTGTTCTACTTTGGCCATTTGGCTTTTGGCTTTTGGCTTTTGGCCATTTGTGTTCTGGCCTCAACGTTCCTTAATCTTCTCAGAAGAATGTCTGTCTCGCCACGTATTGGGGTCATGTGTAAAATGTTCTGTTTTGGCCATTTGACTTTTGGCTTTTGGCCATTTGTGTTTTGGCCTCAACGTTCCTTAATGAACCTGCATGGGATCTTGTCTAAATCTGCAGTGTTGAATCTCATGAACACATTAAATAAAATCATAAAATGAAAATAAAGCCAATATATGAAGAAATTTAATGTTTAGGCACAATATGGCATGTATGAATGATTATACCCTTTTGATCATGGAGATCAAATCAATCTTACCCTTACTGGAAAATTAGTGACCTGAATGATTTTATGTCTTACTGGAAAATTAGGATCATGGAGATCAAGCCAGCCTTATCCTTACTAAAGAAGTAGTGAGGTATTGGTTTGTAACTGTGATGACTTGTTTGTAGTGAGAGAGGGATTTGTAATAAGGATTTCAAGGTTTTAGGGTTCTTGAAAGAGTTTGATATTCTAACAGTGTTGTGGCAAGGTTTTTTATCTCTCTTCCTTTCTCCTCTTTTTTTCTCCCTTTTTCTCCTTCTTTTTTTCTCCTCTTTTTTTCTCCTCTTTTTCTCCTCTCTGGTTTGTGTGACAAGAAGGTGATTATATAGTGGAAATTAGGGTAAAGAAAATGGACTTTGAATGTGCAATTGGGCCTCCAATATTCACTTGAATTCGTCACTTTCCAGGCTAAATCGCAGGGACTTAAGTGCATTTTTTGAAGTTGAAATGTGAAAACAAAATGTAGCCGACATCGAGAACTAACTCCTGTCCGAAAATCGACTCAATCGGATAAACGGTGAATTAGTTATGAATTTTTGAAGTTTCAGCTCAGACAAACTTATTTTGGGCTCCAGTGTCGACTCTGACACGTTCTTCAATAAAAAACTGGTATTGATCGGTGCATAATTTGGTCTCGACTTTTGAAGCAAAGTTGTAGATCTATGAGTCAGTGACCTTGTGTAAAAGTATGAGCCCAATCCGATAAAAATTGACCGAGTTATGAATTTTCGAAGTTTCGGCCCAGATGAAATAATATTCAGCATTCAGGATTTTCAGCGTGTCACGCACTCTGAGCAAAAAACGAAGGCCTTTTGAATACCGTTTGAACTCAATTCCTTCTGTGAAAATGTAGTCAACTCAATTTGTGAAATTTTGGTACCGGAACCAGCTCGATACGATGAAAATCGACCAAGTTATGATTTTTTGAACATGACGCAAATAAACTTCTGTCACAAATTTTCTGCACGAAAATACTTGATAAATCCACATTTTTGAAGACCTTCTGATCGAAATTGGCTTCCTGCCGTGAGAGATGAAAACGTAGATAATGTCAAGACGGAATTTTGGCCACCGGAACGGGTTCAAAACGAGCCACAATCTTCAAGTTATGAATTTTTTAGCGCGTAAAAACTGCACTTTCAGCACACTTTTTCACCATATTTCTTTAAGAAAACTCGCACATTCGGATACCTTCTTTAAAGAATTGACGCTTGAGCCGAACCTGAATTTGAGAATACGTTATCAGAGATATCTTGGCGAAAGAATACCTGAATATGACGCGCCGGGTTGGACTTGTGAATTTTTCTTGGAATATTTTGAGAAATATGGGAGGGCAAATTTTGGGGTACAACAGTTGCCCCTGTTCAATCTTCTTAGACCTGAGGATGCAGATTGGCTGACGTGCCTTTCGTAATCCGAGGGTGGAAGATGATTGAACACTAGAGTGCCCAGAAATTTGCGCTCACATGTTAGCAGTGTGATGGGGGAATGGGCTTATAGATGCCATTTGGAGATTGCTGGATAGGATGACGGGCTTATAGATGCCATCTGGATGTTGATTGCGTAGGAGATTCCTTAGCGAGAACCTGCATACCTGCAAAAGAACAAATGAGTACCTGACACGTTGCAGGAGCTGGTTTTCAGATGCTTGGTATAGATGTGTCCTGACTGGTTACAGGAGCCGAGTCTGGAGCTTCAAACGGTGATGAATGAACCAGGGATGGTTACTGCCTTAGCAGGAATGGTAAGAGAACCTTGGGCGACTTGAACTTCAACAACGCTCGTTGAAAAAAAAATCTTGGGTGACTTTAACTTCAACAACGCTCGTTGAGAAAAGTCTTGGGTGTCTTCTACTGGGATAAGAATCAGGGAGATCTTAGGGTCGATCTGACTGAACCAGAGGAGGTTTTTTGATAAGGATGTGATGAAGGAATCTGAGACGATTGCTACTCCAAATATATGATGAAGGAATCTGGGACGATTACTACCTCAGCAGGACGATGAAGGAATCTGGGACGATTACTACCTCAGCAGAATGATGAAGGAATCTGGGACGATTACTACCTCAGCAGAATGATGAAGGAATCTGGGACGATTACTACCTCAGCAGGATGATGAAGGAATCTGGGATGATTACTACCTCAGCAGGATGATGAAGGAATCTGGGACGATTACTACCTCAGCAGGATGATGAAGGAATCTGGGACGATTACTACCTCAGCAGGATGATGAAGGAATCTGGGACGATTACTACCTCAGCAGAATGATGAAGGAATCTGGGACGATTACTACCTCAGCAGAATGATGAAGGAATCTGGGACGATTACTACCTCAGCAGAATGATGAAGGAATCTGGGACGATTACTACCTCAGCAGGATGATGAAGGAATCTGGGACGATTACTACCTCAACAGAACGATGAGAGAACCTTGGGCGATTACTACCTCAACGGGTAAAAACTTTTATCTGTTGATCGTTCTTTCCTGAAAAAGTAACGAATTAGTTGTATGCAATGTCATAATGCATGAATTGCCTGATTTTAAGATGTTCTCAAAAATAGATGAGATTGGGGGTGATATGATGCGTCTATGCATGCTATAATGATGTATGTGACGTTTTATGAATGTGTTTTTCGTCTAGGAAAGTAAATCCTTGACGGGTGCCGGGAATTCGTATCCTGGGCTGATGTTGAAGAATAGATTTTGCTTCCGCTGGGGATGATAACTGCAAGAATACCGGTAGGAGAAGATGACTCCGTTGCGGAATAAACTTGGCAAATGGAGGATTCTGCGGGGAGAAAAGTACTCTGACAATCTTGCTGGGGAGCAACACTCTGTGGGGAGAGGTTTACTTTGTTAAGCTGTTGATAATAACTTTCCGGGGATACCCTTGTTGTGTTGGAAGTGCGAATAGACTTCGCTGGGGATAGGAAAGAACTACGTCGAGGACGCTCTTTCCGTGGCTTTTGGCTGAGGATAACCCAGTTATATCCTGTTGAGGAAATAACTCTTTGAATAAAGCCGGGAGACGCGTTCGTGCTCTGCGGGGATAAGCTTCCAGAATCTACTAGGGATAAGCTTACTGCTTGGAGAGATGGATTCCAACTTTCTTGGGGAAACTGGATGGGACTCTCTTGGGGGAGTATTGAACTGTATTGGTTATGTTCTTCAACGGAACTTACCTTGATACCTTGGAGGACAGAACAATCAGATTGCTTAGACAACTCTTTATTGCCCCTGTTTCTGATGTGGGAGAGGAAAATACTTGTGGAGGTGCTTGGTAGTTGTTGATGGACAAACCTTCCTCTGGTAGGCAAGTGACGAGATGACAGGTCATAGTCGTACGCTTTAATCCCTAACTTTTGCCTGGACCGCCCTTTCGGGTTTTCAGTCCACCGGGATACCCATTTTTGCCCAAGCCGCCTTTTCAGGTTTTCGACTTGCCGGGTGTACAGATTTTTTTCATTTCATCCCTTCATTTTGCCCGAACCCTTTTGGTTCGTCGGGAAGCCCTTATTTTTGCCTAGGTGTGTCAACCTAGCGGGTCTTTGATTATGCGTAGTACTTTTTTCGACTATGTCCGTGTTCTCAGAATGTTAGGGAGTTGCCCCTGTTTGGAAGTGTTTTGTCACCAGAAGATGTTTGATCAGGCAAGATTCGTTATTGAAATGCCCCAAGTGACTCAGGCGGAGATTTGCCCCAGGCCATTTTTGCCTTTGAGAGATTCTCCGAATCTTGACTGGGTTGCCCCAGATGATGGACCATGGTCATGTCTGCCCCTCGATTGGAAGTACTTTTGTTCACTAGGTATTCATCATGCGGATTTCCCTGCTGTTCAAACAAAAAGTCATATGCCAACAAAGTTATGTTAAAAATGCAAAGCTTATGTCTGTCTTGAAGATTTTGAAAATGCATTTTTTTATAAAACAAATGATTGTTTGTAAAATGTGATGTCAACTCCGTATTTACCGTAAGCCTTAAGGAGTCAGGATACCTTTCGTACAGTATGCTTTCGAACTAACCCATGCTTCAGCTAGGACTTTTAAGGGTTATAACGTGGCCTGGTTCACGGTTTAAGAAACAAAGGATAAAGGCTCAAATTATTTGTACCCACCCGCTCTTCGTGATGTTCTCCAAACCTAAACTCAGCTGATCATACGTTAGACCTTGTTTGAGTCTTTGCTCTGATTTTCCGGTGATGATTCGGATGTTGATAACTTATTTTGAATAGGCAGTCATTCCTTTCTTGTTGAGTTTTGTAAGACCTCTTTCTTTTTGATTTTGTTATCCCTGTTTTTTTTTGCCTGAACTGTTTCCTTTTTTGGAATTACAGTCAGCGGGATGCCCCAGTTTCATAAGTCCCCTTTGTAGGTTTAGACTTTTTGGGCTTTTCATTTATGAAAATTTTTTTATTTTTTTTTGATAATGACTGCCTGTCCTTGTGATTTATTCAGAACCATCACTGTCTTTTGTTTTGGAAAAAAACTCATTTGGTGCCATTCATTGTGCACTTGGATCAACTGAGAAGACTACCCTGCCCCGGGTTATGATTAAGGGTTTCAATTTTCGAAAATAAGAACTCCTACTTCTTTGGCTCAGAGGGGTTGACGAGGGATTATCATCCTTATAACTCCAGTGTTTAGGAATTGAAACAATGCCTGTACCTCATCAGCGGGGTCTGTTCAAAAGCATACTGTAAATATCGTGGTATCGTTTTCGTCATCCTCCCTCAAGAGGCTTAGAATTAACGAGAGTTGACATCAGAAAAAATATGAAAACAATTTGCATATAGTGAATGCGAATATATTGATTCAAAATAGACATAAGCGATGCATTAATGGAATAACAATGTTTTAACATGAGTAAATGCTTTGAACAAAAGAAAATTGCAACTTGAACATTCAAATGAACAAAAGTCTTTTCAATCTCAGGGCTTGTTATTTCAACTGGTGCATCTTGTAGGGATGGCAGGAGCATTCAGCCTGGCCCATCTGGGTAAAATCCACAGCTCTTTCATTGATCAGATCTTGAATCTTATTCTTCAAAGCCCAGCAGTCGTCGGTGTCATGTCCTGGACTGTTAGAATGGTACGCACATCTTTCCTCAGGATTGTACTTTAGGGAGGTTGTATTGAGACGCCTAGGAGGGCCCCTTACCGTCACCAGATTCAACCTCAATAATTGTTGTAAGGCTTGAGACGGTGACACGTTGAGTTTGGTGAACTGCCTTTTAGGCTTGTCTGGCTGAAGCTGGTGAAGTTGTTGCTGAATTGGTGACACTGAAGCCATCTGAGGAGCTTTTCCCTTGTCTGCTTGTCTCAAGGGTGGTCGAACGATGACTGGCTTTTTACCCTTAGACTTTTGCCCCAGCTGGTTACCCTGAAGCAGTTGGTTGACGAGAAACCAGAGCTCGTCTTGTCTTTGAGCTAACCCTTGAATGGCAGTCACCTGCCCCAGCATCTGGACCTTCAATGCATCCACCTCAGTTTGTAGGTGTTTCAGCCTTTCATCCTCTGCACTGTTCCTGACAAAAGTCCCCATGAGAAGTGTCTTTAGCTCATCCTACCCCTTGGATAGATTCAGGAGGGTTTCCCCGAACCGAGTTTCTTGGGAAAGAAGGTCCTGGCTGTCTGGCTGGAGAGCCATCGCTGAAATAAACAGCGGGAAGGGTAAGTAACCTGCAACAAGGGTACCTGTTATGTAATGATGTGAATGACATGCATGCAATGTTTTCAAGGACCTCGCGGGGTAAACAAGAAAATTTGTTAGAGTTGAAAACTGGTAACTTGATTGAAGGTACTTCATGTTGTTGAGAGTCCTTCTTCAAGGGTCAAAGGCTCACCATATCAAGTGGGTCATAGCCCCTGACAACCTTGGCTAGGGGAATCTTCTTCAGGAGTCAAAGCTCACCATATCAAGTGGGTCATAGCCCCTGACAACCTTGGCTAGAGGAAAATAAATCCTCTTTGCCCCTTGCTGGGATAGTTAATTCACCATGACCTGCATCACAAGCCCTTGAGATCCTTGAAATGAGTTAGGATGTATGCAATGGTATGATGTTATGGTATGCATGGGGTAATGTGAGTAGCCCTGTTATGAGTCCCAATTAAGGACATAAACAAAACCTGCAAAAAACTAGTCTGCAAGAAACTCAATACATTCTGTTATAAGCCCTAATTAAGGACTATAAACAAAACCTGCAAGAAACTCAATACGCTCCGTTATGAGTCCTAATTAAGGACTATAAACAAAACCTGCAAGAAACTTAGTAAGCCCTGTTATGAGTCCCAATTAAGGACTATAAACAAAACCTGCAAGTAGTTCATGTGTTAGATAACAAGCATGCAAGTAGTCAAGTACGAAGGCACACAAGTCACACAAAAGAGCCCTTAGAGTTTAGGCCAGCATGAGGTCTAGGTATTACCCTCTTGAAGTTGGTGGGCTCAACCTGTCCTATTAGAAGTAACCGGGTTCTAAGGGTCCCAATATCACGGGATTGCTTTCAT
Organism: Vicia faba; assembly: GCA_948472305.1. NCBI lineage: Eukaryota > Viridiplantae > Streptophyta > Magnoliopsida > Fabales > Fabaceae > Vicia > Vicia faba. The sequence goes on along the minus strand of OX451740.1, from coordinate 172,701,456 downwards.
TGTTCATCGTTTCGATTTAGCCACTGAACTGGCGACCGAAATATTCCAGGAAAGCAACCCTCAATTGAGTGTAGTATCGAGTATCAACCAACCTCGGACTGCACCAAAGTCAGTTATCTCACTACCCTAAAGAGGCCAAGATAGTTCAATTAAGGTTCCTAAGGTCTGTTGATGCTTCACGACACCACGCGGAGGCCCCGTACTCTCCTTGACTGAACTCAAGGGTTACCGGTACACACCAAAGTGCCACATCAACGTAGCAGACTGTTTCAACCATGTCGGTATACCCCGCACAGTTCCCTCACAGCCTTGTTGCTACTTTCTAAGAAGGTATCCCCAGATCCGGGTTAGGATCTATAGAACTCCCAAGACAGTCCCACAATAATAAAGCAAACAAGGAAAGCAATTGAAAACACAGTTATGAACTAGCCCTAAGGTACACCTCACTTTATAAGTTTATTCCCCAGCAGAGTCGCCAGTTCTGTGATCGGTGGATCTGGAACTGACTGTTTAACGCTGGTTCGCGAAATGTCGCGGAAGCAAGAGTCGCCACCGTCTTTTATTTTCTCCAAATGGAAAGGACAAAAGCACAGAAAAATTCCTTAAAGAGATTGCTCTCGGTTCGGGAGGTAGGTTATAGAAAGGGAAGGTATTAGCACCCTTTCTATCCATGGTTATCCATGGGCTCTTAGATACTTGCTCAATGTGTTTTCAAAAAGGTTTGCTTGCTTTTCAACTGTGGGTTTAAAAAGTTTCTTTGAAAGTTTCAGATCGACTCATACATCAGAGTGTTTGAAAAATTTGCTTTGAAAGCTTTTGAAAATGTGTTGGTGTGAAAAGTCTTTTTGAATTTGTTTTGAGATTAGAGCAAGTATCCTTGAGAACCTACCTACCCTAAGGAATTTGTCTGGGTAAATGTCCCTTAAAGTAGTGCCATCCCACCATTGAGAGGTAGGTAGCACCACCGTTGGAGGTGTTCGGGTCAATTCGAGGTTCGGGACATGGTGATCACCAGAGCAATGGGAAGACACCTTAGAAGCTACCCTCATGCCAGGTTCCCGGATCATGAGGACTTACTAAGACATCCTCTACTCGACGATCACCTTTCGAGGCAAGGCAACAGTGAGGCGTACCCTAGGGGTGGTGTGTGATTCGTGTGTCAGATTCAAATATTTTATCTTGTCATGTTATTAGTGATCTATGCGTTTGTTTTTATTTTTTTGTCATTCATTCTTGCATGCATTTTATTAGCAGTTAAAAAGATGCGGAAAATTAAAAGTTCTAAACTATTACAAAGGCGCGGGTCCACATCGCCAAAATTTCCATAACCCGATTTGACAGAAAATAAATAAAGAACTAAAGTGCGAGAAATATAAAATGTCCGAGTTACATGGCTTTGGGAGAATTACATAAATATTTAAAAGAAACGAAATAAAACGCGCGAATTGAAATAAGATTGGAAACGAGGGCGTTGGACCCTTTTGAAGTTAAATTGAAATTAAAAATTAATTAATTATTTATTGAAATAAAAGAAGTGTTTTTTAGGTTTTTTTGCATTTATGAAATAAGAAAATTAAAATTAAAATTAAAAGAAACCCTAATTCTAAGTTATTTTTAATTATTTGAGAAAAATGTTAAAGTTTAACTTAATTTACTAAAGAATTTATGTACATGTTTATTTACAAAATAAATTAGTAATTAATAATAATAATAATGATGAGAAAATTATTTATTAAAAAAAATGATGAAAAAGTTAAAAACCCTAATTTCTACATATTTAATTTATTAAGAAAAATATTAAAGTTTTGAAACCTAAATTAATCTAATTAATTGTTTAAAGTTTATTTACAAAAATAATAATAGTAAAATTAGTATTAATAAAATAAACATTTTTTTGATTTTTCTGTATTTTATATTTATTATGAAAATTATTTTATGGAATTAAAAGAAAACAATTAAAAAAAATTAAAAGAATAAAAAGGAAAAACAAATAAAAATTAAAAATTGAGCAAACCATAGGGGGTGTCTGGCCCAAGGGGAGGTTTTTTGAAGTATTGACTCCTGAGTACCGTGGTCTGCATTCTTTGGCCATTGGATTGAGTTTCATGCATAAGTTGTTCTACTTTGGCCATTTGGCTTTTGGCTTTTGGCTTTTGGCCATTTGTGTTCTGGCCTCAACGTTCCTTAATCTTCTCAGAAGAATGTCTGTCTCGCCACGTATTGGGGTCATGTGTAAAATGTTCTGTTTTGGCCATTTGACTTTTGGCTTTTGCCCATTTGTGTTTTGGCCTCAACGTTCCTTAATGAACCTGCATGGGATCTTGTCTAAATCTGCAGTGTTGAATCTCATGAACACATTAAATAAAATCATAAAATGAAAATAAAGCCAATATATGAAGAAATTTAATGTTTAGGCACAATATGGCATGTATGAATGATTATACCCTTTTGATCATGGAGATCAAATCAATCTTACCCTTACTGGAAAATTAGTGACCTGAATGATTTTATGTCTTACTGGAAAATTAGGATCATGGAGATCAAGCCAGCCTTATCCTTACTAAAGAAGTAGTGAGGTATTGGTTTGTAACTGTGATGACTTGTTTGTAGTGAGAGAGGGATTTGTAATAAGGATTTCAAGGTTTTAGGGTTCTTGAAAGAGTTTGATATTCTAACAGTGTTGTGGCAAGGTTTTTTATCTCTCTTCCTTTCTCCTCTTTTTTTCTCCCTTTTTCTCCTTCTTTTTTTCTCCTCTTTTTTTCTCCTCTTTTTCTCCTCTCTGGTTTGTGTGACAAGAAGGTGATTATATAGTGGAAATTAGGGTAAAGAAAATGGACTTTGAATGTGCAATTGGGCCTCCAATATTCACTTGAATTCGTCACTTTCCAGGCTAAATCGCAGGGACTTAAGTGCATTTTTTGAAGTTGAAATGTGAAAACAAAATGTAGCCGACATCGAGAACTAACTCCTGTCCGAAAATCGACTCAATCGGATAAACGGTGAATTAGTTATGAATTTTTGAAGTTTCAGCTCAGACAAACTTATTTTGAGCTCCAGTGTCGACTCTGACACGTTCTTCAATAAAAAACTGGTATTGATCGGTGCATAATTTGGTCTCGACTTTTGAAGCAAAGTTGTAGATCTATGAGTCAGTGACCTTGTGTAAAAGTATGAGCCCAATCCGATAAAAATTGACCGAGTTATGAATTTTCGAAGTTTCGGCCCAGATGAAATAATATTCAGCATTCAGGATTTTCAGCGTGTCACGCACTCTGAGCAAAAAACGAAGGCCTTTTGAATACCGTTTGAACTCAATTCCTTCTGTGAAAATGTAGTCAACTCAATTTGTGAAATTTTGGTACCGGAACCAGCTCGATACGATGAAAATCGACCAAGTTATGATTTTTTGAACATGACGCAAATAAACTTCTGTCACAAATTTTCTGCACGAAAATACTTGATAAATCCACATTTTTGAAGACCTTCTGATCGAAATTGGCTTCCTGCCGTGAGAGATGAAAACGTAGATAATGTCAAGACGGAATTTTGGCCACCGGAACGGGTTCAAAACGAGCCACAATCTTCAAGTTATGAATTTTTTAGCGCGTAAAAACTGCACTTTCAGCACACTTTTTCACCATATTTCTTTAAGAAAACTCGCACATTCGGATACCTTCTTTAAAGAATTGACGCTTGAGCCGAACCTGAATTTGAGAATACGTTATCAGAGATATCTTGGCGAAAGAATACCTGAATATGACGCGCCGGGTTGGACTTGTGAATTTTTCTTGGAATATTTTGAGAAATATGGGAGGGCAAATTTTGGGGTACAACAGAAATCATTAGAGGATTGGTAAAACCAAAGCCTCCCAACAACAAGTTGCATTTACTTTTTGTCAAGTATATCATCCATTTAAAAATTCTCAAGGCAACATTAAATGATCAATGATATTTAAGTGATCCAATTTGACCAAAGTTGATGAAAATTCATTAGAGGATTGGTAGGACCAAAGCCTCCTAACAATGAATCTCAAGGTTATTGGATCAAAGAGTTCAAATTAATATACTTGGGCTTACAAACATAGGTTTGGGCCACGAATGATCATTTCTCGAATTGGGACAATACTTAGCGCTATGTTAAGCAATCGTAAGTGGACTTATATAGAAGTCGAACCTATTTTCATGCCGGTCAATAGCAATCTATGTACCATATGTTTTGAGACATGATATGAAAAGCATGCTCCAATAACATTTAGTACAACAAGAATGAGATAAGATGAAGAGGGATAGGGTGAGGAATAAACCACATTTGAACTAAAAATTTAATCAAACTATTATTAAAATCATTCATCCATTTTTATGGAGTTAGACTCAACACCATGGATCTAATGATGTTAATAAAGTTGATGATCCAAATTTCATAGTCCAAGATCAGCCAGAATATATATAAAAAATAGAATTGTATTTTTAAAAAAAAAATCAAAAAATGATTTAAAAATGAAATAAAGAGGAAAATAGCAATTATATTCAAAATAATCAACAAAATTAAAACAGGACCATGGAAAAATCATAAATGAGCTCAAATATTTATATAAAAGTTTTGGTAATTTTTTAAAGTCAGAAACTATTTTTAAAATGAAAAGAAATAGAAAAAATAAACCAAAAATGAAGAAAAATAGTAAAGTCATAAATAAAAAATAAATGAGGTCACCAATATTTGTCAAAAGATTATCGGATCCTTCCCTAATTTTTCCAAAGTTTAAAAATGAAGAAAAGTATTTTTAAACATTTAAAACAATTCAAATAAAAATGAAAAATTATAAAAAATATCAAAAAACAAAATAAAATTGTGAAAAATAAAAATCAGAAAGAGAAAAATCAAAAGTATTTTTCATAATTTTTTTCAGATTTTTTGAAGTTAAAATGAATTTTCTACGAATTTTTGAAGTTTAAAACAATTTAAATATAAAAATCAGAAAATAAAATAAAGTCAAAAAAATGTGGACCAATGGATGAGAGTCAAAACGCGTTAGTAAGCTAATCCAATGGATCAGACGTGTTGTGTATATCATAGTCATTACTGAATAAAATACTGAATCAAATATTAAATCAGATTTTTGAAAATTCCAAATGGCACACTTTCATTGTTTGAAGGATGACACGTTGGTCATCTTCAACCTCCAGCCCGTCTCGAAACCAGGTTCCTCAAACTGTAAAATTAGAGCTCAAGACCGGTATCATTCGCTTCATCTCATCAAGACAAAGACAACTACACCCTTGCGAAAAATTTATATAAATTGTAGCTCAGCCGTTTTAGAAGAGAAGTTTTGAAAATGGATTTAAAATTTCATGGTCAAAATGTGTTTCCAGTTGAAAACAAATGTTGCCACTAGAAACAGGATGATGAGAGCTTCACAATAGTATCAAAGTTTGAGAGAATTGGTGAAGGAATCTACCTATTGAAGCTAAGTTGTAGAGCTCTAAAACTGGACTTGACTGGCACGATTCATGGAGTTTTAGAGCTTAATTCTTCTTCTGTTAGCTTCAGTGAGGATCAAGGAAGGTGAATTGACAAAGAAAAATGATTGAGAAAGACTGTCAGAGAAAATTAGAAGTTGCAGAAAATTGATTTCAAGAGGAAGTTTGGCAGGGTGATTCTAGCTCTCTAAGCTTGAGAAAATGAATGAGGGATGATCCTCTATTTATAGGGAATCAAATAGAATGCTCAAGCGTGTGAAATGATGAAGTTTGGAGGGAAATCATATGAACCTGATACATAAGGAAAGTGCGATCTATTTAGCATCAAAACTCACTCAATCCTTGCGTTCCAAAGCTATAATCCCCTTTGGAAAGTTGGTTAAACATGTTTATACCAAAAATGCGTGCTAATTTGATGTTTAGAAGCCACAACATGAACTTCAAATTCTGACTTGAGGTGAAACTTTAGTTTCAAGGTACCATATTCAAATCAATGGCATTCTCAACTCAAGGGGTCTTAGGACATGATTCTTGAAGCTATAGAAAGATGAGATTATAAGCTTTAAAATTTGCAAATAATGGAATCAAATGGATGCTTGAGCGGAAAGTTACAATGAGTCAAAGTTGAGAAAAAGAGGATGACTTTCTTTACTTAGAAAATTTCTAAGTTTTTCTTCAAAAATGACTTATAATCTCTTTCATCCAAACATGGCCTTCCACTTGAAATTTGATCTTGACCAAAAAAGATGGCATGAAGTTAACCTCTTGAATGGCAATTTGAGACTTGAACTATTTAAAATATCAAAAAAATGAGAAAGTTATGATTTGTTGAATTTTGCAAAAATTCATAAAATGGCCTATAATCTTTTTCATCGTTAGGGCATCTTCCATCCATTTTCACACTTTGCACTTAAAAGAAAGGTTGAAGTTCATATCTTTAAGATCAATGTGGAAAAGCAATAGGCTCAAGGTGATAAAAATTGACCAAGTTATGATCTTTTGAAGTCACATATAGGAATTTGATGGTTCATCTAGAGGGCTTGTAATCTTTCTTCATCATTAGGTATCTTCCACACAAATATTTATTGAAACTTTTAAAGTGATTTGTTGATAACCCTTTGAAGATAATCATGTCTTTGGAATCAATCAAAAACACCAAAAGATGAGCAAGATATACCCCTTTGAAGTTCAAAACCCTAGCTCCTAGAGCAACAAAATGCCTTGGGAACCCTTTTCAATTTTGATCAACTTTCTTGCACAAATACTTTTGTCATGTAAATAGAAGTTATTGAGGATGATAAGGATAAACCGTAGCAATAAAAACTACTTCAAAATCTTGAAAATTGAAGGAGATATGCACCTGTGATCAATGAAACCAAAGACTTGACCAACTAGGTCAAACTTCTTCAATCAACCCTTGTACCTTTGAACTATTTTTGACAACTTGAATCATGATGAATCATAATAGAATTTGTCATGATATTATTTCAAAATATCTTCAATAATGAAGGTTGAATCTTAATGAAGCTTTTGTTGAAGAAGGAATAGGAATAAGCCCATGAACCTGTAGAGCAACTTAATGGAGTAGGTTGTGTTTTCACCCTAATGTGATCTTATTGTGATTGAGTTGATATGATATGATATAGGAATATTAGGGGCAAAAATTTGGGTACAACACCTATGAACACGGACATAGTCAAAAAATACTACGCATAAAAGAAACCAGCTAGGTTGACAGGCCTAGGAAAAAATAAGGGCATCCCGGCGAACCAAAAGGGTTTGGGCAAAAATTAGGGATATATATAAAAAATATTGTACATCCGGCAACTCGAAAACCTGAAAAGGCGGCTTGGGAAAAAAAAAAGGATATCTCGATGGACTAAAAACTTGAAAGGGTGGTCCAGGAAAAAGTTAGGGATTAAAGCATACGACTATGTCTCGTTGGATCACCATCGACTTACGGCCAAGTTCTAATGGTACAGATCAATTTCAATCATCTTATTCCAACAACAAGTAATGAGATACTTGAAGACATAAGGGCAATAATAGAGTTGACACTCGATGGGATTGTTTCCACATAGTTGTTTTTCTTTGTATCCCTTTTTCAATTTTTACGACGATTTCCTCTTACTAGGTGTTGTACCCCAAAATTTTCCCTCCCATTTTTCACATAAATCACAACCCCAGGGTTCCTCAGATATTCAAGAATGGCTCAGGAATCGATCAGACGAATTTTCTCCTTTGGCAATAAACTAGCAATTAGGGTTTTTACTTACAGTTCTCAGAAAAAATGAATTCACCAAGATCCAATTGGCTTTCACACGTTCTCATGCTTTTTTCAATTTTATTGAAAGATTACTGTTTGTTCTTAAGGCATATTCATTTGGGACAAGATATGGGATCTAAGATTGTTCATTTGGAATATTCATGTTTTGTTTGATCCAAGTTAACCAGTTAATTTGCGTATGTTAAGACATTTGCTGGTTAATGGAATAAGACATTTGCTGGTTAGTGGAATAAGACATTTGTTGGTTTATGGAATGAACATTTGTTTATTTATGGAATACACAATGCGTGTTTATATGGAATACAATTGCAATATTACAGAGTTATTGGATTACTTGGAATTTAAGTTATCTTGGTTGGAATTATTGGAATACAGTTTCAATTATCTTAATCAGGAATCTTAAAGAATTAGTGAAGATGCGAAGATAAAATTGCAAGTTATTGACAGTAAAAGATTTTAATGGACTTCAGAATACCTCATAATACTTTCTTTCATTTATTTCAAAAAATTGTTACAATACAATTTATTATTTAAATGCTTTAAGTTTTACAACTTATTGTATTTGAAAAAATAAATTAGTACAATTATTTGAGTATTCCTATCTAAATTACAAAGGAAAAATTTAAGCCTAAGAGTGACTAAGCTTCCTTTGCTTCCATGCATGCCAAAGAATCTTCTGCTTCCTCTGCTTTGCCACCATCCAGTTTACACTCACATGAAAAACAAAAGACAGAAAATTGATCAGTACAGTTAATTGGACATGGTTAAGAATTTTCAAAAGAATAAATGTGTTCATCATTAAAGTTTGCAATTTAGAATCAGAGGGCTATTTTTAATTCATCGCGTTTTTATTTTTCTATTTTGCAAATCACAAGAAGATTGCTCTTCTTGGTTCACAAAAAGAAAGATAAAAATGTAAGCAAAGTTGTCCAAATAAAAATGCAAGCAATTTATCCAAATACAAGCAAAGCTGCCCAAACAAGTGAAAATATACAAGTAGCATGGCCAAACAGGCAGCAGGCGAGCAAAGCTGTCCAAACAAGTGAAAAGATACAGCAGCATGGCCAAACAGGCAGCAGGCGCGCAAACTTCCCAAGATATACAAGCAGCATGGCCAAGCAAGCAGCAGGCACGCAAAATGCACAAGACATCAGCATATTAGCATGCAAAAAAATACAAACAGCAAGAACGAGGCAGCATAGGCAGTAGCATACAAAGCATAAGCAGATAAAAGGGCATCAGCAAGAAGAAAATATAAAACTAAGTCAACAAGCAAGAGGCTTGTTCATAAGCTTTTCATCATTTTCCAAGTTAAAAATTGCAAACTTTTCAGAAAATATTTGGCTTTGGGTCATTAAGAGAGGAAGAGGAAAGAAGTCACCTAGGGGATGCTTCCCTGCTGTCACAATTGCACCAAAAATGCTAGCAAACAATATTGCAAGGAAAAAAGCCTAAGAAGAAAATCCCAAAGTATTCAAAATTTGGTGGTTTCCCACCATTTTGAATAAGCTGCAAAACTGTCAAAGAGAAAATCCAATATAACAGTAGAGAGGGTGTAAGAGAGAGAGAACAGAAAAATTATCAAACAACAACATAGTAAACATTCAAAACTGTAACAACAAGCCATCAATCTCAAAAACTGTAACAATAAAAAAACCTGCATAACCACTGCACGAACCTCAAACAGTTAGCAAAACCATCAGCAAAATCACAAAACAGTTCAAAACCATTTAAAATTGTTACAAGTTTTCAAACATACAAAAAACCAAACAACCATCTTCCTCAACCAACCTTCAAAATGCTGTCAAACACACAAAGCCCTTCAAACTGTTAACAAGTTAAAACAACCAAATCTTGTTAACAAGACCATTTTCAACAAAACCTATTAACCAACAACCCAAACCTGCATAAACCAGTTCAAACCAAGAAAACAAAAAAAGCTTGCAAACTGTCAACAAAGATGGACAAAGATTCAAGTTTGTAACTCATTTCCAACCCTCAAAACCCTTAAACCTGTTATCAAGACCAAACATCCCAAACTGTAACCATCAAGAACATACCAAGTTCAACATACAAAACTCACAAAAAATCCAAAACTTCCATCTTCCTCAACCAACCTGCAAACTGTAACATACTCAAACTATCCAACCATCCCAAACTGTAACCATCAAGAACATACCAAGTTCAACATACAAAAATCACAAAAATCCCAAGCCTGTTAACAAAAACAACCAGCAAAAACTCAAAAACCATAAGAAATCAAACCCTCAACTGTAAAACATCCCAACATTCCATCAATATCATCAAAACCAATATCCAACAATCAGAAACAAACATCATCCTCATTCAGTAAAGAGGATAGACAAAGAAAAAGTACCAAAAGTGTGCATCCTTCGTCATCATCTCTTCCTCCTTGCCTAGCCCGTCACCAGGGAGCATCTCATCTCAAAATCTCATTATCCTCTCACAGAAAAGCTCCAAAGGTATATATCTTGACAAACTATTTACTGCATCTCAAACATATAACACAATACGTTAATAGAGAAAACATGAATAAGAGAGACGAACAGAGCGGCGCCGTTGTGAGCGCAAGAGAGCAAACCCTAATTTTTTTTATTTGTTTACCTTAATCAAGCATAATAAGCAAGCTTAAGAGATTTGGGCCAGTTCTGTCCACAAACCTTAGGCCCAGCGTGTCTCCCTTCCCCCTCTGCCTTGTTTTTTCTTTCAGCAAAACAATAACCCCTTTTGGGCCTAGCACCCTCCAAATTCCTAAGCCCATTTTCATTTAATTTGTTTTCTTTTCTTTATTTTTTGTTAATAGATACTAATGTTTTTTTTTAAATTCATTTTATTAAATTGGTTTTTTTTTAAATGATTTATTTTATTTTACCATTTCCTCTTTTTTAATTAAAAAAAAACTAATTTTTTATTAGTTTGTTTCATTTAATGAAAACACCAAAAATCAAGATTTAGTTTAGTTAAGTTTCTTTCTTTAAACTTTCCTTTTAAAATTAATAATTAACAAAAATATAATAAAGTTTTTTTTAATTTAAATCATTTTCTTATTAGATTAAATTTTATTTCTCTCTTGTCAAGTAAATACATTGCATTTCATATTTTATTGATTCCCTTACTTCATAAATTGTCATAGCTTCATATTGAATCGCACAGCAATTCGATTTGGTTGTATTATTTGGACATTGCTATTCTTATGTGAATCATCCCCATTTGTAATAATTGTACCCCCATTCTCAGATACTTTTGTAATAGCTTAGACTTTTAATTCCCACAATTTATTGCTTTCTATATACTGTGTAGTAATTAGGCATGTATGGCAAGATTCAAAAATCAATCGCTAGATGACCTAATCCAAGAATAAATAACTTGAAATCAACACGCTTCTCACACGCGCGCCTCTAGGGTAACCTCGCTTGTTGTTTCGGAAATACAATCATGTCCCTCGAATATGAGACACTCTAGCAAATGACCCTTCGACAAACAAAGATCATATTCCTTCGATGTTGCCTTCGATAAAATGAGCTCGTCCCTTACAAAATTGCTAGAGCGTCTCACAAGTTTCCTTCAATGATTTTAAAATTGACCCGTGCCTCTCCCTTTACATCCAAGGATGGGGATTCTTACCAAATTAATGGTAAGATAGCACCATTAAAAGGAAGAAAAAAAGAACAATTTAAGACCTTTCGAGTAGATAGATTCGCTCTTAGTTACTCACTTTCTCACGAAAAAAATTTTCACACCTACACTTCCATTTCAAAACATTTTCAAAAGATAAAACATTTTGTATACGTTCTTATAGAGACGAGAACCATTACAAAAACTCTTTTTCAAAACACTTCTCAAAACACGATTCACAAACACATCTTTGAACCATTTTTCGAAACAAAGCTTTGTATACGTTCTTATAGAGACGAGAACCATTACAAAGAGACTTTCCAAAATACTTTCAAAAACCACACCACAAGCACACAATCAAACAAAAGCAAGTGATCTAAAACAAGTAACTAAGAGCCCATGGGAAACCATGGATGAAAAGGGTGCTAACACCTTCCCTTTTCATAATCTACCCCCTGAACCCAAGAAAATTCTCGAAAGGTCTTTCCTGTGCTTTTTTACCTTTCCTTTTGGATAAAAGAAAAGTCAGTGGCGACTCTTGCTAAACCGCACAAGTGTGAACAAAATGCAAAACCTCTAGTCAGTTCTCCCACCGCATCACAGAGTTGGTGACTCTGCTGGGGATAAAATAAAAAGTGGGGTTACCTTAGGGTTTTAGATGACCTTTACATGCTTATCTTGCTTGACTTGTATGCTTTATCTTTTGGTTCTATTTGTTTGGGTTTGAATCCTCTACCCAGATTTGGGGAACCTTTTTAGGTAAATAGCAATAGATTATGGAGACTGTACGGCGTAGACCGATATGGTTAAAACAATAGCTATGTTAGTGTGACACATTTGTGGGTACCGGTATCCCTCGAGGAGAATACGGGGCCGCTGAGTGGCGTCGTGAAGAAGTAATTGACTTTAGAACCCTAATTGAACAAACTTGGCCATTAGGACGTAGTGAGGTAATCGGTTTCGGTGTAAATCTAAAAATTGGTTGACACTCGATACTACACTCATTGAGGCTGGACTTTTGGGATATCTCGGCCGCAAGAAAAGATTGATTGTGCTGAGAAAATGCCTAAAAGAAAGGTCGGTGATATTGAGATCCTTTAGAACCCGATCTTTATTTCTAGGACAGGTTGAGCCCATTAAAATTCAAGAGGGTACTTACCTACAAACTCATGCAAGCCTGAAACATAGGGATTTGTTTGTTGTGTGTATATATGTTTGCTTGTACATAAACATCATAAACATCATCAACATAATATGCATGCTCACTAACCATTTCAAGGAGTTAGAAATTTATCTTTGTTTTTGTTTTGTAGGAAATGAATCCTCTCCGAAGAAACACCATCTGAATCAGCTTTGTGAAATCACATCCTCAACTTCAAGAGCTAGCCTCAAGAGTGCCCGGGGATTCTCCTTTTACCAAGAAGTATGGTCGACTTCTCAGTTTGGCTACACCCAACTTCCAAGAGGAGATTTGATCCTGTACATCATTGTTTCACTTTTCCAGACTATCAGTTGGTACCAACATTGGAAGAGTTCTCTCTACTCTTAGGAGTGCCCGTGCTTAATCAGATACCGTTCACCGGTCTAGAAGGGATTCCAAAACCTGAAGTCATCGCCGAAGCTTTACACATGAAGAGGGCCGACATCACAGCCAATTGGGAGACAAGAAGTGGGGTTAAAGGATTTTTAGCTAAGTTTCTATTGGAAAAAGCTCGTTTGTTATGGGATGACATGGATTTCCAAGCTTTCGAAGAAGTGCTAGCTCTCCTCATTTATGGTTTGGTTCTGTTTCCTAACTCGGACCAGTTCATAGACGTTAATACCATCAAAGTCTTTCTCTCTCGCAATCCTATACCAACCTTGCTAGGAGATATCTTGCATTGTCTTCATACCCATACCATGAAGAAAAAGGTACCCTTTCGTGTTGTATACTTCTACTTGTCAAGTGGTTCACTTCACACCTGCCTCAGTCAGCATTGAAGAACAAGCAAAGATTGACTTGGTCTCAAAGGATGATGTCTCTCACCCACTCTGATATTCGTTGGTGCTCAAGATCCTTGGAAGATATCTCTATCATCGACCGATGTGGTGAGTTCCCTAATGTACCTTTGCTAGGTATTAGGGGAGGTATCATCTACAACCCGTGTTTAGCTCTTCGACAGTTTGGGTATGCCCGAAGGGACGACCCTCATGAGATGCTCGTCCGAGGTCTGGTTTTTGACTACGACAAAGAAGACCAAGGTTACCGCCATAGATTTACACGTGCTTGGGGAATGGTGAACAAAGTGGATTGTAGGACTTTAGGACATAAAAACTCTATCCCTCTCGAGCCTTACCTTAAGTGGGTACGGGCTCGGGCCCAGAGTCTCTTAATGCCTTACCTTTCCATCCTTCCTGTCACCATTGAGCCTGTTATTGAAGGAGACGTCCCGTACACCGTTCTTCATCCAGACATGCCTACCTCTCTCGAAGACCTGCAGAAATCCTAGATACAGTTGAAGGAGGAGCGAGACACCTTTGAAACCCAGTACTACGCCAGTGAGAAGAAGGTTCTGGAGCTCACCAAGCTGCTTCATGAAGAGAAGAATCTGAATACTTACATTGCTCCAAAAAGGATGCGTTCGGTCTTTTTGTCTTGAGAATCTTGTTTTATTTTAGTTTCTTTCTTTGTAAGCCCAAGGAGGCATGATGTATTCAAACTTGGTTTTATTTAATATGACGTGCGTTCTTTTTGGTTTGGGCAAATTTAAATCTTCTAAATTTCCTTGAAATAATTTACATATCGCATCTTCATGCATCATATGGATAAGCAGGTCTTCACACCAGGTTTCCTTATCTATCTGCTGTTTATTTCAGCGAGATGGATATTGAGCAGACGGTTAAAAACTTACAAGCACAGAATGCACAATTTCAGCAGCTACTCATGACCTTAGATAAGGGTCAGGAGGAGCTCAAAACCTTGCTGGAAAAGGAAAAGGAGAAAAAGAAAAAGAAGAGAGTTGGTGTGGCTACTTTGGGTAGAAGGTTTGAAGGTCAAGCGAGAAGGGTTCTGGATTTTCCCTCAACGTCAGATGAAGGGGTACGAAAAGGAAAGTGAGTTGTAGTACCAACTGAGTCTGAGGAAGAAGAAGAAGAAGAGGAGGATGAAGACTATTCTGAACAGCAGTACCCTCCTGCAGACGACAAATACAAGAATCTGGAAGAGCGTCTGGCAGCTATGGAGGTACAAAGAGTGTTTGGGCTGGACTTTGAAGATCTAGGGCTGGTCTCTGGAATTGTGATTACCCCTAAGTTTAAAGTGCCTATATTCGCTAAGTACGATGGTTTGTCTTGTCCAAAGATGCATCTACGGTCCTACGTCAGAAAAATCCAACCGCATTCTTTTGACAAGGATTTGTGGGTCCAATTCTTCTAGGACAGTCTTTCGGGGACGCAGTTAGATTGGTTCTACCAATTTGAGAGGTCTGATGTGAACAATTGGGAGGATTTGGCAGCTGCCTTTTACAGACAATATCAATACAATGCGGACTTAGCACCAACCCGTACTCAATTACAGAGTATGGGCATGGTCTCAAATGAAGGATTCAAAGAGTATGCCCAGAAATGGAGAGACTTGGCGGGACGAGTGCAACCACCCCTGTCTGAGAGAGAGCTTGTGGATATGTTCTTGGGTACGCTATCGGGCCCCTTTTTCAATCACCAGATTGGAAGTTCGTCTGCGGGGTTCACCGAGTTAATTCTGACTGGTGAGAGAGTTAAAGCCGGAATCAAGAGTGGAAAATTCAAAAAGATGCATCTGCTTCCGCTGCCATCAAAAAGCCTTTCCCAGCAAAGAAAGAAGTATCAGTTGTCTACTCCCAAAGAAGTCAAGGAAGAATTGAGCGCCGGCCAACGGTGGGGGCTGTAATGATTCAGAAGTCTGCAGCTGATCAGCCTAGAAATAATCAAACCAGAACCAATCAAGCCAGGGTGGAAAGGCCTGTGCGGCAATTCACCCAGATAAACATGACTCCTGCCCAGGTTCTACCCTACCTTTTGAAGTTAAACCTTTCCAGTCTGAAAGAGGCCCCGAAAAATCCGAATACAGCTTCTTCTTACTACCGTTCGAATGCCAAGTGTGCTTATCATTCAGGGAGTATAGGGCACGACACCAACAATTGTTGGGCCCTCAAGAATAAGATCCAGGATTTAATAGATGCTAAAAAAGTGGAATTCGACGCCCCTGAAAAGCCGAACGTAATCTCTGCTCCAATGCCAAAGCATGGCCACAATGCCCATGCTGTTGAAGAAGATCTTTTTGTTGCTACTGTTAATGATTTGATGACTCCGCTACCGATAATCAAGTTGAATTTGCTGAAGGCCAGGATTTTCCCAGGTTGTGAAGAAGATTGCTGTATTTTTTCATCCTTACCAACTAATTGTCCATTGTTGAAGATAGGCATCCAACGCCTAATTGATAATCAAGAAATCCTATTTGAGAAGTCTCATGTTATGCCGACTGCTGTCAATGATATTTCAATAATTACCATATCCGCCAATCTTTACAAGGTCTCCAAAAGACCTGTTAAGATTACATCTGATCCAAAGACTGTACCTCTGAAGATAACCATGTCGGGGCCCGTCCCGTACAAGTCCGACAAATCAATATCGTGGAACTATGGGGGAGAGATCTTTTACCACGGTGTTAAGTAAATTGAATCGAATGAAGAGAGTTATGATAAAGAGACTTCCGACATTGGAAACATTGCCGAAACGAGCAAAATCACCCGCAGTGGAAGAATTTTCTCTCCGGAGATTGCCCCTCCAAAGGAAATCTTCGGACCCTCAGCTACTCCTAAGGTCACTCCTGTGCCGGTAAGTATATCTGTGAGAACTCCAATTATTGAAGAAGTTATAAGTCATATGGTTGTCCCCTCTGCTGCTGCTGATGATAGAGGGAAAGGGATCCAAGAAGAGCCCGTCAGGACGAGGGCTCAGTCGTTGATCATCCCTGAAACCTCTCAAAAAGAAATGGAGGAGATTTTGAAAATAATCAAGAAAAGTGATTATGATGTTGTAGAGCAACTGGGGTAAACCCCCTCAAAGATCTCTATGCTCGCCTTGCTGCTTTGTTCTGAAGCTCATGCTAAAGAACTGATCAGATTCTTGAAGACGGCCCATGTGCCACAAGAAACCTCTGCGGATCAGTTCCAGGAATGTGTAGCTAGCCTAACAGCTGACAATGGTCTAGGATTCTCTGATGCCGATTTAACATCAAAAGGGAGAAAACATAATGACGCTCTGCATGTCTCAGTGGAATGCAGAGGGACTACTTTAACACACGTTCTGGTGCACACTGGTTCTTCACTGAATGTCTTTCCAAAGAAGGCATTGGATAGGCTGAATTGTGAAGGCCTAACTTTGAAGCCCAGCAACATCATTGTTAGAGCCTTTGATGGTTCTAAAAGGATGGTCCACGGGGAGGTGGACATCCCGATCAAAGTGGGAACTGAAACCTTCAACTCCATAATTAATGTGATGGACATCCATCCCTCCTATTCTTGTTTGTTGGGAATACCTTGGATTCACCATGCTGGAGCCGTCACTTCTACTCTGCATCAAAAGCTCAAGTACCCTGTCCATGGGAAAATTGTAACTGTTCATGGTGAAGAAGAATACATGATAAGCCATCTTAACTCTTTCCGCTATGTGGAATTGGATGGTGAATTCATCAAAACCCCCTTTCGGCACTTTGAGAAGGTAGCTCAGGAGATTGCGGCAACCAAGACAGTGGCTTCTGTACCCATGACTACAAGACCTCCGCCTAGGATGTCTTCTTTGAAGGATGCTAAGGCTGTGATCGAAGAAGGAGGAAGTACAATCTTGGGGGAACTTCCCGATTTTCCCTTTAAATCTGATAAATTCGGCTTGGGTTTCACTGCTTCTGCTCAAAAGGTTGTGCGTCGCTCCCGGGCTGGAGGGCCACCAGTGAAGATCACCCATCATGGAGTCAATGCTTTGGAGGATGGTGAAGAGGAGAGCAACTTGGAAGACTGGATTTTCCCTACTATTCATGGAGGATTGTGCAATTGGGAGGCAAAGGACTTTATTCCCATTACTTTCATAAATCCGTAATTTATCTTTCAAACATTTCTGTTGGTTTGTAATAACGCTCAAACAATTTGTACTTTTTAACCTTGTGTCTTACCCAAGGCACGAAGGTCCATTTGTAAGGGTTCTTATTTTTCATCTTCATATGCCATTTAATGAATCATGGACGTTTTCACATATAAACTTTTGTGTTCATTTTCTTTTCTTTTGCATTTTATTTGTTTAAAGGTGGCTATCCCTTACACACACCCACACTCACAAATGCAAGTACCCTTCCATTCCGGATTCCATGGGTAACAATTCTGCTATGACCTTCAGTGACTCTGAAGATCTGGTCTACCATGCCGAATATGAAGGTGATGAAGACTGTGAAGTGCCAGGAGAATTGGCTAGACTGCTACAACAGGAAGAAAGGGCTATTCTACCTCATGAGGAGCTGTTAGAGACAATCAACTTGGGTACTGACGAAGATAGAAAAGAAGTCAGAGTGGGTGCCAACCTAGAGCCAAACGTCAAGGAGCTCTTAATTCAGTTGTTGAATGAATATGTTGAGATCTTTGCCTGTTCCTACGAAGACATGCCGGGACTTGATACAGACATTGTGGTACACCGTCTCCCCACAAGAGAAGACTGTCCACCAGTTAAACAGAAAGTTCGCGGCATGAGGCCCGACATGTCTGAAAAGATCAAAGCAGAGGTTATGAAGCAGTTCAATGCTGGATTTCTTGCTGTTACTTCCTATCCACAATGGGTTGTTAACATTATGCCCGTGCCTAAGAAGGACGACAAAGTGAGAATGTGAGTGGATTACAGAGACTTAAACAGGGCCAACCCTAAATATGACTTTCCTTAAAGAAGTGAAAAACACAAGAAGGGGGGTTGAATTGTAAAACTTGAAATCAAATGCAGTCAACACGTTATTTTTATCCTGGTTCGTTTGATCTCAAACTACTCCAGTCCACCCGTCAAGGTGATTTCGCCTCTCTCCAACGAGGTCTTAATCCACTATATTCAACTAAATATTACAACTGCTTTAACAACTGCTAAAGCCTTCTTGAGTCAAAACCACAAACCGGTTTCTCAAGGAAATACTTTCTTACAGAGAAATGAAATCTAAGTGTGTTGAATGTTTTCTACAAAACTGTTTATCACAACTGTGATACTACACAATTTAAACTTATGAGAACTAGAGTGCTAAAACAATAGAGTAAGGAATTTGAGAGCTTTAGAAAACTGAGAGTGAAGATGATGATGAATAACTTTAGGCGTGTAGAGGGTTGTAGAGCATTAGCCAATTCAATCTTCACTGACTTGTTTATATAGCATTGGAAATGATACGTTGGAGCCAGTTATTCTGTTTCAATGCCAATTACATTCTTTCCAAATTGAGAAGATCTTTGTCTGGAATAATGCCGTTGATAATAAAGTATCTTGAATGCATAATACCGTTTCCACTTAAGCGTGTTCTGGCTTTGGCTTATTCTGACGCTGCTAGGTGCTGATGAATTGTTGTTGTCTTGATCAGAGTTCAGATTGTTACGCGCAGATCTGGTCATCAAGCTTCAGCGTAAGCACATGTTTTGATCTTCTGATTCTGGCATCTGATATAACATCCTCTGATGCTGATGTTGATATTTCATCTTCTAATGCTGATGATAATATTCTCTTGCTGATACCCATCAGAGTTTCTGTAAAACAGAATGTAATTTTTAGGTAGCATATATGTCTTACATGAATCATACAATTTATATATCTTTGCATTTTGTTATCATCAAAACTTTAACTTAGGGTAGTAGATTCAAACTTTGTTCTAACAATCTCCCCCTTTTTGATGATGACAAAAACTAGATTTTTTCAATTGAGAATTATCGTGAAAAGTATCAGAGATAGCCAAATAATAAATTGTATCAGAATTAAATGGGAAGTTATCAACGATAGGAGGATAAGGGATAAAGAGATATCAGAGTTGAGATCGGAAATACTCCCCCTGAATTTATTACTTCCCTTTTTAATTCCATGATTCCTTCAGGATCAGATCTTTATTGACTTTCTTTGAACATCAGAACATCAGAGCTTCAGTGTATCAGAGATGATTAACTTCTTGTACCTGTAGGCTTATGCAAAACAAAAACAATCAAGTATATCAGAGTGTTAGAATGTTTGAGACTTTTTGTCTCAGTAATCCGTTATTGAAAATATCATTCTTTTTCTCCCCGTTTTTGTCAGCAATCAAAAAGTGCAAGTAATTAAAGTTAAAACAATCAGTGCAGAAAAACTCATGTATTTAATTTAAAGCTTAGAAGATAGTACAGAAAAACATGGAAAGAAAACAATGAAGAAAACATCAAGAATGAAAATCTAAGGTTGGGGTGGAAAGCGTGTGAACAGAGCTTCTAGCATGTTCTTAATCTGATTAGCAGTTTCCTTCTGCTGATGCACCATGCTGACTACTGTATCAATCTTGCCATCTTGCACATCCATCCTTTCCTTCATCCGTTTATCATTCTCATCCATTCTTTGTTGCAGACGAATATCATTTTGCTTCAGCTCTTCAAGAGTCTGCCTGTCCAGAGAAGCTTGAGAGACTTCAGAGACAGGATGCTTCTGAGAGCTTTCTGCAACATCTTCTGCTTGACTAACTTCTTCAGCTGGTTGAACGGTTGATGCTGGACACTTTTTAGACCATGGCTCACTATCCAGATGAAGCACTTTCTCCTTCAGCAGCTGAGTCAAGACTTGTCCTTCAGCTTCTTTCAGCAGATTGCTGAAGTTCTGTTGAGCCTGTTCATAATTGATGTCTTGCAGCTTGAGGGCTTCAGCGCGTACCCACTTTCTGAATTGTGTCCAGAGTTGGTCTGAAGCAGCAAGATCAATCATTCCAGGACAAACCTGCTTTAGAGAAGCAATCCAATTCTGCATTCCTGTTTCAAAATTCAAAATGCTAGAACCAACATCTAGTTGTTTGGGTTTAGGAATGGCTATTTTATTTTTAAGGTCAGCAAGGCGGTCAAGGACTGTGAGGTCAATGAAGGTCTTGCTGTTGTCATTTGGATTTTGTTTGGGTGAGGGAGTAGGAGAGTCAGAAATGACTATTGGACTGGGTGGAGTGTGTGGAGGTGTAGTTTCTGGTGAGGATGGCAGTTGGGGAATGTTTACAGTTGTACCACATGGCAGTTGAATTGCCAAGGGTTGTGGTTCAGAGGATTGAGGTGATAGAGGTTAAGGGGTTTGAGGTTCAGGTGATGGAGTTTCAGAGTGTTGAAACTCGGGTTGTGGAGATGATGGTTGAGGCGAAAGTGGATGGAGTTCTGGTTGCGGAGAGGGAGGTGGAATTTCTGGTTGTGGAGATGGAGGTTGTGGAATTTCTGGTTCTTCTGGTATTGGTGATAGGGTAGTTGCTGGTTGTGGTGAATGGGGAGTTTCTGGTTGAGTGTTTGGATTTTCTGAGAGGGGAGTGGAAGAACGTTTATCAATTTCATAAAGAACTTTATCAAGTTCTGATTCTGTTGATGTTGTGGGTTTTGGATTTTGGGATTTGGTGCGGGATCTTCTGAGAGTGAGTGACTCAGAAGGGTCAGCCTCTGGTTCGGTGTCATCAATGGTTGGTATGGGAATTGGGAGTTCATATGAAGCTGGGGTTGGAATTGATGTTGGATTAGCAGAAGAATTTAAAACATTAACAGCAGATAGATTACCTCTCTTCTTCGGGGTCTGCTGGGATGGTCCTTCTGAAGTAGCCTTCCTCTTCTTCGTCTTCTTCAAAGAAACTTCTGGTGTTTGCTGGTGGAGATCTTTAATGTTCAAAGTGGGATCTGTGCCATCAGCCTTGCAAGCATCCAAGTATCTGAGAACAATGACTGGTTTAGAGTCAATCTCAGAGAATATGGGAAAGTCGTCCAGAGGGACTCTTCTGCTGGTGATGTCAGCAAGTGGAGTGACGCTGGGCTCCTTTCTGATATTCTCTATCAGTTTCATTTTCTTCAGATTCTTGGCATTCAGCGCCTTGCCAACAGTAGGTTCAAAAGAGCTTAATTCCTGTGCTTCTGTAAGGTGTTCAATCAGCCTATTCTCAGTTAGAATATCTGATATTAACCTGCCGAAGGGTATCCAATCCCTTTTTGTCCTTTCCTCTTCTCTTGTCTCCTTGACGCTGGTCCTGAGATGATTGAACAAAAGATGGGCCAAGTTAATCTTTACCTTCTGATTAATAAAGTAGATCAGAAACTGCTGATATATGTTTATATAATCAGGAGAGCTTGTGGGCTTCCTGTGATTGAAGCACCCCAGAATAATCTTTGCCCATATTTTGTGCTGATCCTTCAAATCTCTGATTTTGCTGCTGGGAACCCCATGTGTGAAAATCTCTCTTGCAATGACAGCAACATCTGAGCATCTTTCTGCCATGTCGATACAGCGGATACCACCACCAGTGTATCCAATCAGCCTTGCAATGTGATCCTCAGTGATCACAATCTTCTTGCCCATGATATAGGAAGTAACTTGATATGTTGATGAAGAGCATGAATCCATAATTCTTTGACCAATACAGGGAACGTTAGACCCACCAGCCTATCAAAGTATCTCTCCCATCCTTGTGCCCTAATTTCTTCTGTCAAATCGAATCCATTTTCTTTCAAACTGATGAAATCAACTATCAGTTCAGACAGAACTTCCAAGTTCTTCATTGGTGTAAGGAGAGTTCTGAAGGGAATCTGGTATTGTTCAGATGAAGCCTCCTTCTGGGAACCTGTAGAAACATTGCTAAAAGTTGCCATGTTCACACTAGGGTTTTCTGAGAAAAAGTTTTGAGAAAAGGGTTTCTTTTGAGAAAGATGAACACACAAGTAAGAATGCAGAAAATATTTGGATGGTTGTAAGAGACGGTAAAAATTTAATGAATGATGTTAAGGCGTTTAAATAGATTTCAAAATGTGTTTTGAAAACGTAAACGGTTTTAAGAGAGAGAATTAATTCATGATTACAGTTTAACTCATGATTACACGCATTTAATGCTTGCTGATTTTGGGGGATTTGAGAAAGATATTTGAAATGGTTACCAGACATGTGTCTCAATGCATCCAATCAGAGTTTTGCCTTCTCAGAAGCGTGCACGCATGTTCTGCTTCAGAGATTTGCTGATGATTGGATGACACTTGTTTGATTTAGTGAACAACACGTCTATCCTTGAGCTGAAACGCTCAGATCTTTAAGAATAGAATCTGATACAATCTGCATGTCTATCTTTCTTGAAAGAGATTGATCATAAGTTCACAGTAAAAAGAAAACACATTCTGAAGGTTAATATATAAAATTAAAACATTTTCACTCTGGGCAGAGCTTCATGTTGAGATGTTTCAGAATGAAGTTGAGCCTATCTTCAGAAAGTGGTTTAGTGAAGATATCAGCCCATTGATGGTCTGTATCAATAAATTTTAAGTTCAAAATTCCTTTCTGAATATAGTCCCTAATGAAGTGATGTTTTATTTCTATATGTTTAGCCCTAGAATGAAAAATTGGATTTTTACTTAAGCAAATGGCAGAGGTATTGTCACAGAGTATAGGGATGTTACTCTCAAAAATCTAGAAGTCTTCAAGCTGACTTTTCATCTAGAGCATTTGTGTGCTGCATCCTGCTGCAGCTATGTACTCAGCTTCTGCTGTTGATAGCGCAATTGTGGATTGCCTTTTGCTGGACCAAGAGATCAGATTTTCTCCCAGAAACTGGCAGCTTCAAGAAGTACTTTTACGCTCTACTCTGTCTCCAGCAAAGTCAGCATCGCAGTAACCTACTAAGCTGTAATCACTAGATTTTCTATAAAATAAACCCAGATTAGTAGTACCTTTCAGATACTTGAAAAATCGCTTAACAGCTGTTAAGTGAGATTCTCTAGGATCTGATTGGAATCTTGCACAAATACATACGCTGAATAAAATATCAGGCCTTGAAGCCGTCAGATAAAGAAGAGAACCAATCATATCTCTGTAGACCTTCTGTTCTACCTATTTGCTTACCTCTTCTCTTTCCAGAATGCACGTGGGATGCATTGGAATCTTTGATGGCTTACATTCTGAGAGATCAAATTTCTTCAAAAGTTCTCTGACATATTTTCTCTGATGAATGTAAGTTCCCTCAGGATTGTGATTGATCTGAATTCCCAAAAAGAATTTCAGTTCTCCCATGAGGCTCATCTCAAATTCTGCCTGCATACACTTAGCAAATTTTCTTCCAAGAGAAGGATTAGTAGATCCAAAAATAATATCGTCAACATAAATTTGACAAACTAATATGCCATTCTTAACTGACTTACAGAATAAGGTAGTGTCCACCTTCCCTCTGGTGAATTCTTTTTCTAACAGAAAGTTACTTAGTCTTTCATACCAAGCTCTGGGAGCTTGTTTCAGACCATATAGTGACTTCTTTAGTTTTAAAACATATTCTGGATTTTTTGTACTTTCAAAACCAGGGGGTTGGTGCACATAAACCTCTTCTTCTATATAACCATTTAAGAATGCACTCTTGACATCCATCTGATACAGAGTGATGCCTTTATTAACAGCAAACGAAATTAAAAGTCTGATAGATTCTAACCTGGCGACTGGAGCAAAGGTTTCTGTATAGTCTATCCCCTCTTGCTGACTATAACCTTGTGCTACCAGTCGTGCTTTGTTTCTGATAACTTCACCTTGTTCGTTCAGCTTGTTTCTGAACACCCATCTTGTTCCAATGACGTTGAATCCTTTTGGTCTGGGAACAAGATCCCATACATCATTTCTGGTGAATTGATTCAGCTCTTCTTGCATTGCTAGAATCCAGTCGTTGTCCAGAAGTGCTTCATCAATTGAGGACGGTTCAATCAGAGAAACAAGTCCCATGAGGGATTCTTCAGAGTTTCTGAAGCTGGCTCTTGTTCTGATTGGATCTTCCTTTCTTCCTAAGATAGTTTCTTCGGGGTGATCCAAGCTGCTTCTGGGTAGTCTTTTCTGAGGTTGATCAACAGGTGTTGCTGGATTGCTCGCAGTGCCTCTTTCTGATGTTGAAGGAGTGTCGTTGTTGAGAGCTTCTGATGACTTGTCTTCAGAACCTGTGAATTCAACTTCCATACCTGCAAAGACTTCATTCTGCTTTGACTTTTCAGAGTCAAGCTTATCATCAAAACAAACACTGATTGATTCTTCCACAATCTGTGTTTCTGTATTGTATACTCCGTACCCTCTTGAGCGTTCAGAGTATCCTAACATAATACAATTCTGTGCTTTAGGGTCAAACTTGTTCAAATATTTTTTTGTATTTAACATAAAGCAAGTACATCCAAATGGATGAAAATATGAAATGTTTGGCTTTATGTTCTTCCACAATTCATATGGAGTCTTTTCCAGAATAGGTCTTATGGAGATTCTATTCTGAACGTAGCACGTTGTGTTTATTGCCTCTGCCCAGAAGATCTTAGCAACGTTTGTCTCATTGATCATGGTTCTGGCCATTTCTTGCAATGTTCTGTTCTTTCGTTCTACAACTCCATTTTGTTGGGGAGTTCTAGGACAAGAGAAATCATGCAGAATGCCTCTGTCATTAAAGAATGACTCAAAATCTTTGTTTTCAAACTCTCCACCATGATCACTTCTGACTTTAACGATTCTAAGATCCTTTTCATTCTGAACTTGGTTACAGAAGGTGACAAACACAGAGTGTGACTCGTCCTTGTGTCTTAAGAACTTTACCCATGTCCATCTGCTATAGTCATCTACGATTACTAACCCATACTTCTTGCCACTGACTGAAGCAGTTTTAACTGGTCCAAATAAGTCAATGTGCAGAAGTTCTAATGGCTTAGAGGTAGAAACAACATTTTTAGATTTGAAAGAAGGTTTTGCAAACTTGCCTTTCTGACATGCTTCACACAGAGCATCTGAATTGAACTTCAGATTAGGAAGTCCTCTGACCAGATTGAGTTTGTTAATCTGAGATATTCTTCTCATACTAACATGCCCCAATCTTCTGTGCCAGATCCATTGCTCGTTGTTAACAGACAGAAGACACTTTACATTCTGACTTTTCAGTTCAGAAAGTTTGATTTTATAAATGTTGTTTTTCCTCTTTCCATTAAATAGGATAGTCCCATCTTTCTGACTAACAGCTTTACATGATTTTTGATTAAAGATTATATCATAACCGTTATCACTTAATTGACTTATGGATAACAGATTATGCATTAATCCATCTACTAGCAGAACATTGTTTATAGAGGGAAGATTTCCATTACCTACAGTTCCAGAGCCAATGATCTTTCCACTCTGATTGCCTCCAAAGCCAATGTGGCCTCCAGGCTTAAGTTCCAGGCTTTGGAACATATGCCTTCTTCCCGTCATGTGTCGCGAGCAGCCAGAGTCCAGGTACCATGACTGGTGTTTCTGATTTGCTGCTAAAGATATCTGCAACATGTATTATTTTATCCTTAGGTACCCAGATTTTCTTGGGTCCTGATTTGTTAGATTTACCAAAACTCTGGTTGAATTTTGGTTTCACAGAATACTTACTACTAGTATATTTAATATCATGTGTGTGACCATACACAAAGTGTGAATTCAGAGGAGTGTGTTTAATAGTTAAATCCATGGCATTCTTTGGTGTAGGAACCTTACCTTGGTATCCTATTCCCTTTTTGCCGTTTCTGCTAACTCCATAGATCATTGAAGCCATTTTGCTTCTATCTATGCTTTTAGCCAGGAACTTCTGAAAGCTATGATCATACTCCTTGATGATCTCATCAACGCTGCTGGGAGTTTCAGAAATTATTTCCTTCTGAGAGTTTTATAAAACATTTTCTAATTTTGAAATTTTATTTTTCAACTCAGAATTTTCCAATTTGAGACTCTCATCTTTGTCAGAATCAGAGTCAAGATTCCTTTTCAGGTTTCTGAATTTAACTCTGATCTTCTGGTACCTTTCCAGAATTTCGTTAAGGCTTTCAGCAAGTTCAGCCTTAGTAAAATTAATTGCAAAGTCAGGAAATACCTCTTCGATGTCTGATTCTGAGTCTGATTCAGAAGCTTCATTGTCTTCTAAAATGTTGGCCATGAGAGCTATGTTTGCTCTCTCATCATCAGATTCTGAGTCAGCTTCAGACGAGTCAGAGTCATCCCATGTAGCCATGAGACTTTTCTTCTTTTCTCTTCCAAACTTCTTTTAGGGCTTTTCCCTCTGAAGCTTTGGACATTCACTCCTGTAGTGTCCTTGCTCATTGCATTCATAGCAGATGATGTCCTTGGTGTTTGGCTTTCTGCTTCCTGAGGAGCCTTCAGATCTTCTGTATCCAGAGGAAGAATCTGACTTTCTGTATCTGGAAGAGGACTCATTCTGATCAGATCTTCTGGGATTCCTGAACTTCCTTTGCCTCTGCTTCCATAGTTGGTTCACTCTTCTGGAGAGGAGGGAAAGTTCGTCTTCTTCTGATGAGGACCCATCAGATGTTTCTTCAACTGCCTGCAAAACTTTAGACTCAGATTTTCTGTTAGATTTTAATGCTAAAGGCTTACCTTGCTTCTGAGGTTCATCGGCTTCTAGCTCTATCTCATGACTTCTGAGGGAGCTGATAAGTTCCTCCAGAGAAATTTTGTTGAGATCTTTAGCTAGCTTCAGCGCTGTAACCATTGGCCTCCACTGTTTTGGCAAGCTTATGATGATCTTCTTGACATGATCAGCAGTAGAGTATCCTTTGTCCAGAACCTTGAGACCAGCCACCAGAATTTGGAATCTTGAGAAAATTGTTTCAATGGATTCACTTTCTTCCATTTTGAATGCCTCATACTTCTGAATGAGCGCAAGAGCTTTAGTTTCTTTGACTTGAATGTTGCCTTCATGCGTCATTCTGAGTGAGTCAAACATGTTCTTTGTTGTGTCTCTGTTAGATATCTTTTCATATTCAGCGTAAGAGATGGCGCTGAGAAGAATGGTTCTGGCCTTGTGGTGATTTTTGAAGTCACGCTTTTGTTGATCAGACATTGCTTTCCTGTCAATCTTCTGACCGCTTGCATTCATTGGGTGCGTGTATCCATCTGTCACCATGTCCCACAGATCAGCATCATGTGCCAGAAAGAAGCTTTCGATTCTGTCTTTCCAGTAATCAAAATTCTATCCATCAAAGACTGGAGGTTTGCCGCTGAATCTGTCTCTGTCTTCATTGTTGTCATTGCTGGTGTGTTGATAAGTTCCTGCCATTGTGTTTTTCTGACGCTGGATCTTGTACTGACACGGTTAAGTGTTTTAGCTCAGAACCAGGCGCTCTGATACCAATTGAAGAAGTGAAAAACACAAGAAGGGGGGTTGAATTGTAAAACTTGAAATCAAATGCAGTCAACACGTTATTTTTATCCTGGTTCGTTTGATCTCAAACTACTCCAGTCCACCCGTCAAGGTGATTTCGCCTCTCTCCAACGAGGTCTTAATCCACTATATTCAACTGAATATTACAACTGCTTTAACAACTGCTAAAGCCTTCTTGAGTCAAAACCACAAACCGGTTTCTCAAGGAAATACTTTCTTACAGAGAAATGAAATCTAAGTGTGTTGAATGTTTTCTACAAAACTGTTTATCACAACTGTGATACTACACAATTTAAGCTTATGAGAACTAGAGTGCTAAAACAATAGAGTAAGGAATTTGAGAGCTTTAGCAAACTGAGAGTGAAGATGATGATGAATAGCTTTAGGCGTGTAGAGGGTTGTAGAGCATTAGCCAATTCAATCTTCACTGACTTGTTTATATAGCATTGGAAATGATACGTTGCAGCCAGTTATTCTGTTTCAATGCCAATTACATTCTTTCCAAATTGAGAAGATCTTTGTCTGGAATAATGTCGTTGATAATAAAGTATCTTGAATGCACAGTACCGTTTCCACTTAAGCGTGTTTTAGCTTTGGCTTATTCTGACGCTGCTAGGTGCTGATGAATTGTTGTTGTCTTGATCAGAGTTCAGATTGTTACGCGCAGATCTGGTCATCAAGCTTCAGCGTAAGCACATGTTTTGATCTTCTGATTCTGGCATCTGATATAACATCCTCTGATGCTGATGTTGATATTTCATCTTCTGATGCTGATGATAATATTCTCTTGCTGATACCCATCAGAGTTTCTGTAAAACAGAGTGTAATTTTTAGGTAGCATATATGTCTTACATGAATCATACAATTTATATATCTTTGCATTTTGTTATCATCAAAACTTTAACTTAGGGTAGTAGATTCAAAATTTGTTCTAACACTTTCCACTACTGCACATTGATATCTTGGTTGACAATACAGCTCAGC
Organism: Vicia faba; assembly: GCA_948472305.1. NCBI lineage: Eukaryota > Viridiplantae > Streptophyta > Magnoliopsida > Fabales > Fabaceae > Vicia > Vicia faba. Next base: position 172,672,660 of record OX451740.1, on the reverse strand, counting down.
AGAAGGTATTTTCTTTCATGGACGGATTTTCAGGTTACAACCAGATCAAAATGGCGCCTGAAGACATGGAGAAAACTACTTTTGTTACATAGTGGGGTACGTTCTGTTATAAAGTGATGCCATTCGGACTGAAGAATGTTGGGGCAACCTATCAGCGCGCCATGGTGGCTTTGTTTCATGATATGATACATCATGAGATAGAGGTCTACGTAGACGACATGATATCCCAATCACAAACAGAAGAAGAACACCTCGACCATTTGTAAAAGCTGTTTGTCAGGTTGAAGGAATACAAGCTCAGATTGAACCCTAACAAGTGCACGTTTGGAGTACGGTCCGGTAAACTCTTGGGTTTCATTGTCAGCAACAAAGGCATCGAGGTTGATCCTGCCAAAGTCAAGGCTATACGAGAAATGCCCGCTCCTCTCACTGAGAAGGAGGTCAGAGGTTTCTTGGGACGCCTAAACTACATTGCAAGGTTCATTTCTCACCTAACATCTACCTGTGAACCAATCTTCAAGCTGTTGAAGAAAGATTAGGTAGTTAAATGGAATGATGACTGTCAAGTTTCTTTCGATAAAATCAACGAGTATTTTCTAGAACCTCCTATCTTGATGCCACTCGTCGAAGGAAGATCGCTAATCATGTATCTGACCATCCTAGAGAATTTAATGGGGTGCGTACTGGGGAAGCATGACGAGTCTGGCCGAAAAGAGCATGACATTTATTACCTTAGCAAAAAGTTTACCGACTGTGAAACAAGATATTCATTGCTCGAGAAAACTTGTTGTGCTTTGGTATGGGCTGCTCGTCGGCTAAGGCAGTATATGTTGACTCATACCACTTTGCTGATATCTAAGATGGATCCAATCAAATACATCTTTGAGAAGCCTGCTTTGTCTGGAAGAATAGCTAGATGGAAAATGATCCTCACAGAGTATGATATACAGTACAAGACCCAAAAAGCTATAAAGGGAAGTGTACTAGCCGATCATCGGGCCCATCAAGCTGTCGAAGATTACCAATCCATGAGGTTCGACTTCCCCGACGAGGATATCATGACATTGGACAACATTGAAGAGAACAGACCGTATGACAGACCTGAACAAGGATCCCGATGGACCCTGTACTTTGATGGTGCCTCCAACGCACTTGGCAACGGTATTGGTGTTGTACTTATCTCTCCAGAAGGTTGCCTTACACCTTTCACCGCCAGACTCTGCTTCAACTGCACTAACAACATGGTCGAGTATGAAGCTTGCATCTTTGGTCTCAAGGCTGCAATTGACTTGGGAATCAAATCTTTGATTGTATTTGGGGACTCAGCTTTGGTTATCAGTTAAATCAAAGGAGAGTGGGATACTAAACATCCAAACCTCATCCCTTACAAAGAACATATCTTGACATTGATACCACATTTCGAGCAGATTACCTTCGAGCACTTCCCGCGAGAAGAAAATCAGATAGCAGATGCTTTAGCTACAATGTCATCCATGTTTAAACTTAGCTGGGATAATGAGGCTCCCCAAATCACCATTGAACAGATGGACGAACCCGCACACTGTCACGAGATTAATACCGAAGAAGTAGTGGACCGACCTTGGTTTCACGAAGTCAAAAGGTATCTCGAAGCTCAAGAATACCCTGAAGGAGCTTCAATCAATGACAAAAACTTCTTAAGGAGATTCTCATCTAAGTTCTTCCTGAGTAATGGTATCCTATACAAGTGCAATCATGATTGCATTCTGCTTCGTTGTGTGGACAAGATTGAAGCTGAACAGATCATGGCTGAACTACACAATGGTAACTTTGGCACCCACTCTAGTTGTCATACGATGGCAAAGAAGATTCTAAGGGCATGCTACTACTGGTCTACCATGGAAGCTGACTTCTATCAGTATTCCAGAACTTGTCATAAATGTCAGATTTATGCGGACAAGGTATATATACCTCCAGTTCCTCTCAACGTCTTAACAGCTCCTTGGCCATTCGCTATGTGGGGAATCGACATGATTGGAGACATCAAGCCTACGACATCCAATGGACACCGATTTATCCTAGTGGCCATTGATTACTTCACAAAATGGGTCGAAGCAGCTTCCTTCGCATCCGTCACAAAGAATGTTGTTGCCCGCTTCATCAAGCATAACCTCATTTGTCGGTACGGTATCCTCGAAAGGATCATCACCGATAATGGTACAAACCTTAATAATACTATGATCACCATGTTGTGCGAACAGTTCAATATTCAACATCACAATTCATCTCCCTATCAGCCAAAGATGAACGGTGTTGTCGAAGCTGCGAACAAAAATATCAAGAAGATTATACAAAAGATGACAGTCACCTACAAAGACTGGCATGAGATGCTACTGTTTTCTCTCCACGGGTACCGTACCATGGCCCGTACTTCAACTGGGGCAACACCATATTCCTTGGTATACGGCATGGAAGCTGTTTTACCTATTGAGGTTCATATTCCCTCCTTGAGAATCATGAAGGATGCTGGTTTGAGTGAAGACGATTGGATCCAAACCCGGCTTGATCAGTTAAACTTAACTGACGAGAAGAGACTTACTATTGTTTGCCACGGTCAGACGTATCAAAAACGGATGATCAAAGCTTTCAACAAGAAAGTCAGGCGCCAAGTGTATCAAGTTGGAGATCTTGTGATCAAGCGCATCATCTTGCCGCAAAGTGATCCCAGGGGCAAGTGGACTCCTACCTACGAAGGACCATTTATGATCAAGAACATCTTTTCTGGTGAGGCAATGATTTTAACCACCATGGACAGCGACGATCTGCCGCACCCTGCAAACGCAGACATAGTCAAAAGATACTACGCATAAGAGACCCGCTAGGTTGATACACCTAGGAAAAACAAGGGCATCCCGGTGAATCGAAAACCCGAAAGGGCAGTTCAGGCAAAAATTAGGGATAAAACAAAAAAATATGTACACCCGGCAAGTTGAAAATCAGAAAAGGGCGACTTGGGAAAAAAAGGGTTTCCTGGTGGACTGAAAACCTGAAAGGGCGGTCTAGGAAAAAATTAGGGAATTAAAGCGTATGACTATGTCTCGTCGGATCACTTTAAGGACAATCTCTTCACAAACAAACTCTGAGGCTTCTGATCAATCCAATCATCTTCAGTCGAAGCAACGAACGGACAAGATATTCGGAATTACGAAGGCTATAGCAGAACGGGAACCCCATGGAATTTTTTTTTTACACTTAGCCATCTTTCTTTGTATAAATTTTTCTCATTTTTTACGACACCATCCTCTTACTAGGATGTCTGTCTCCTTTGTACAAAACACTTATTCAAAGTAAATACAAAGATATCTCTTTCAAAGTACAGAAAACTATTTGCCTTTTTCTTTACACTTGTGTTTTATTTGCAAAAACGTCCAATGATTCATTTATGAACATATGCATTTGAACATAATTGCCGTTTACAAATAAACAGGAAAAAAAGTAATTACTGACAGGTAGAAAGATTAGGAAAACGTCTATAGGCTATTCCATGAGCAATCTCTACAACACGTCATGAAGATCCCCCAGGGGAGCTAAAACATTAGACTACAGATCCCCAGCCAATATGAGACTACCAACTACCAATTCCCAGCAGAGCTGAAACTTCTAGCCCACGACGGAAATTATCCAGTTTCTCAAGGTTTCCCCAACAAATTGTCTTGAAGCCTGAAAATCAACCAATTAACAGTTAACTTCTATTTCTCCCCGGCCTAGGGTAACTACCCGGTAAAGTGGCATACAACCCAAACTCCTGAACTCCCCAGCAGATTTAAGCTTTCCCCCACAAAGCTTTCATTGTAGGATAAACTTTTTCCACTGAGTTTTATTGCTTCTCGACAGAATGAAGACTCCCGTCAGTAATCCCCAATATAAGTCTTTAAAATTCTCTGGATTCCCCAAGCAGATTCCTCAAGAAGTATATGGCATTATTCTCACAGTAGGAATCCTCAGCAGTCAAGGGTTTATTTCCCCCGGCAGCAGTCAAGGATTTATTTTCCTCACCAATACAACAAATTAGCTTACATGCGCATACATTACATCATAAGCATGGAAAAAACACATTTATTGCATCATACATTTCATGCAACATAACTCCGTGTTTCAGCTAACATTCTACCCTTTTCAGGATAAGATTAACAGCTATCTGTAACAAAATATCCACAGATCACTAATACAGTTCAGATACGCTCCAGCCACGGAAGCTATTCTGTCACTCATTCAAATCTTAATTTCAAGATACAGTACAGATACACTCCAGACACGAAATTCATTCTGATACTTAATCAAATCCCAAGCACTGATATAGTCCAGATACGCTCCAGACACGGAAGCCATTTTGTCACTCATTCAGACTTCAACAATCAGATACAGATTAGATACGCTCCAGATACGGAAGCCATTCTATTTCTCATTCAGATTCAACTATCAATTTCAAGTTCATATACACTCCAAACACGGATGTCATTTTGTCACTTATTCAGATCCCAATTACAGTTCAGATACACTCCAAACACGGAAGTCATTTTGCTACTAATACAGATCTCCATTTCAGATACAGTCCAGATACGCTCCAGACACGGAAGCCATTTTGTCACTCATTCAAACTTTTTCCCCAGCCCAGAGTTGCCCCAGACATGGACGTCATTCTGTCGCTTATTAAAACTCCAAATTCAGATGCAATACAGATACACTCCAAACACGACAGTCATTCTATTATTCATTCAGAATCAAATACAGTTACAGCTCGGATATGCTCCTGACACGGACGTCATTCCTTTGCTCATACAGATCCAATCTCCAGATACAACTCAAATACGTTCCAGATACGGATACCATTATGATGTTCATTCTCCTGATTTTCAACAAACCTCCTTGGATGGCATCTTTAAGCCCATCTCCAACAAGATTCTACCATCTCCAAATGGCATCTTTAAGCCCATTTCCTCAATTATATTTTGACGAGTGCAAATTTACGAGCACTCTAGTGTCCAATCCTCTTTTACCTTCGAGTCATGAAAGGCAAATTCGTCAATCTAACTCTTCGGGTTTAAGAAGATTGAACAGGGGCAGTTGTTATACCCCAAAATTTGCCCTCCAAATTTTCACATAAATCACAACCCTAGGGTTCCTCAGATATTCAAGAATGGCTCAGGAATCGATCAGACGAATTTTCTCCTTTGGAAATAAACCAGCAATTAGGGTTTTTACTTGCAGTTCTCAGAAAAAATGAATTCACCAAGATCCAATTGGCTTTCACACATTCTCATGCTTATTTCAAGTTTATTGAAAGATTACTGTTTGTTCTTAAGGCATATTCATTTGGGACAAGAGATGGGATCTAATACATTTCATTTGGAATATTCATTTTTTGTTTGATCCAAGTTAACCAGTTAATTTGCGTCTGTTAAGACATTTGCTGGTTAATGGAATAAGACATTTGCTGGTTAGTGGAATAAGACATTTGCTGGTTTATGGAATGAACATTTGTTTGTTTATGGAATACACAGTGCGTGTTTATTTGGAATACAGTTGCAAGATTACAGAGTTATTGGATTACTTGGAATTTAAGTTATCTTGGTTGGAATTATTGGAATACAGTTTCAATTATCTTAATCAGGAATCTTAAAGAATTATTGAAGATGCAAAGAGAAAATTGCAAGTTATTGACAGTAAAAGATTTTAATGGACATCAGAATACCTCATAAGACTTTCTTTCATTTATTTCAAAAAATTGTTACAATACAATTTATTATTTAAATGATTTAAGTTTTACAACTTATTGTATTTGAAAAAATAAATTAGTATAATTATTTGAGTATTCCTATCTAAATTACAAAGGAAAAATTTAAGCCTAAGAGTGACTAAGCTTCCATTGCTTCCATGCATGCCAAAGAATCTTCTGCTACCTTTGCTTTGCCACCATCCAGTTTGCGCTCACATGAAAAACAAAAGACAGAAAATTGATCAGTACAGTTAATTGGACATGGTTAAGAATTTTCAAAAGAAAAAATGTGTTCATCATTAAAGTTTGCAATTTGGAATCAGAGGGCTATTTTTAATTCATCACGTTTTTATTTTTCTATTTTGCAAATCACAAGAAGATTGCTCTTCTTGGTTCACAAAAAGAAAGATAAAAATGTAAGCAAAGTTGTCCAAATAAAAATGCAAGAAATTTATCCAAATACAAGCAAAGCTGCCCAAACAAGTGAAAATATACAAGTAGCATGGCCAAACAGGCAGCAGGCGAGCAAAGCTGCCCAAACAAGCGAAAAGATACAGCAACATGGCTGTGATCGGTGGATCTGGAACTGACTGTTTAACGCTGGTTCGCGAAATGTCGCGGAAGCAAGAGTCGCCACCGTCTTTTATTTTCTCCAAATGGAAAGGACAAAAGCACAGAAAAATTCCTTAAAGAGATTGCTCTCGGTTCGGGAGGTAGGTTATAGAAAGGGAAGGTGTTAGCACCCTTTCTATCCATGGTTATCCATGGGCTCTTAGATACTTGCTCAATGTGTTTTCAAAATTGTTTGTTTGCTTTTCAACTGTGGGTTTTAAAAAAAAGTTTCTTTGAAAGTTTCAGATCGACTCATGCGTCAGAGTGTTTGAAAATTTGTTTTGAAAGCTTTTGAAAAGTGTCGGTGTGAAAAGACTTTGATTTGTTTTGTTTTTAAAGAGAGCAAGTATCTACGAGAACCTACCTACCCTAAGGAATTCGTCTGTGTAAATGTCCTTTAAAGTAGTGCCATCCCACCATTGAGAGGTAGGTAGCACCACCGTTGGAGGTGTTCGGGTCAATTCGTGGTTCGGGACATGGTGATCACCAGAGCAATGGGAAGACACCTTAGAAGCTACCCTCATGCCAGGTTCCCGGATCATGAGGACTTACTAAGACGTCCTCTACTCGACGATCACCTTTCGAGGCAAGGCAACAGTGAGGCGTACCCTAGGGGTGGTGTGTGCGAATTGTGTGTCGTTTTCATTGATATTTGTCTTGTCATGTTCATTGTGATCTACGCTTGATTTTATTTAAGTCCATACATTCTTTCATGCTTTTGTTAACAGTTAGGAGTGCGGAAAAAATAAATCTAAGACTATTACAAATGGCGCGGGTCCACATCGCCAAAATTTCCAGGACCCGATTTAGCGGAAAATAAATAAAGCGATAAAAGTGCGATAAATAAATTACATGGCTTTGGGGCAATTACAAAATAAGCAATAAAAATAAATGGTGCGAAATTAATAATTGAAAGCGACGGGCGTCGGACCTTTTTTTGCAAGAATAATTAAATTGATGAGAATTAAAGTTAAAAATTAAATGTTTTGATATTTTTGTGTTTTTTAGATTTTAAAAGAAAAAAAAGAAAAGAAATTAATTAAAATTAAAATGCTAAACCCTAATACTAATATTTTTATTTATTAAGAAAGAATTAAATTAAGATCTAAATTAAACCTAATTTATTCATGTACATTTAATTATAAAATAAAATAATAAATAATATTATAAAAAAAGAAAAAAAATTAAAAAAGATATAAACATTATCAATAAACCTAATTCTATGTTTTTTTGGATTTTTAGTTATGAAAAAAATGTAAATTAAACCTAATTTGAAATTAATTTATTTACATGCTAGGGAAATAATTATAATAAAGTAAATATTATTTTTTGATCTTTTCTGAATTTTTGAATGTTTTTTTTTATCTTGTAAAAAGGAGAAAATTAATTAATTAAAGCAATAAAATAAATTACACAATAAAAATAAAAAAAATATAGAAGGCAAACCAGAGTGGGGTGTTGCCCCAAATGGGAGGTTCAGGCCTGGAATTTTGGCCCACTAAGCCTTGAATTTACTGACTTTTCCAAGCATTTTATGGCACGTTGACCATGGTCTAGGATGTTCATCAATTGTGCACCTTTGGATAGTCTCTGATGGCCACGTGTATGCTGGAGTTATGATGGCATATGGTAGTCTCCAGCGCTTGTGCTGCATGTAATCACATATAAACAAAATGCATTGGAGAAGTATAGGGACCTGGGAATCGAACCCAGGTCCCAGTGGTTATAGGACAGCACATCCACCACTTGTGCCAGGCGCGAGCTTTGTTTATTAAATGAAACGGAAGTAATATAATAAAAAAAACATGAGCGTTAACTGAAGCGCTGAAAAACGCGCTAACATTCAAATGCACCACTCCCACGCCTACAGCTCAGCGTCTTCCTCATGGGGTTTAAGATTTCCTGCGGATTCACTTGCAGTTTTAGCTGCGGAAATACCTGCGAAACACAAAACCCAAAAATCCTACGAAAATCGTTAGGCCAGAACACACGATATCAATCTTAAATTCTTGCCTAGATTAGTTCTATGTGTTCTTGCGATCTCAATTATAGCATTTACACGTCCCAATTGTTCCAGATTCAGAAGACCCCAAAACCTCAAGTTCTAGGTCGTTAATGGTGGCTCTCTCAATCCTGCACGAAACTCAACAATATATATATATACAGGATCGCACGAACTCAAGGATGAATAATATGTAATTTTTATGATGTGTAGATGCATGAAACGATGAAACCGATTCAAAAATAAAAACAAGAAAACCAAGATGCAATATTGCGTTTCATGTACTTTCAGACTCGGAAAATTGTATGATTATCTTCAGAAGACCTCGTGTAAGGTATGTACGTGTTTTGTTTTGATCAAGAACCTCTGGAAATTGGATTTCGAATTCACTTTGGATGTGAGTTTTTTGGAGTTGCTTGAGTGTACTTAGGGCGCCGCTTGCAGTCTCTAGGGTTTTGGTTTGTGGTACTGAGTATGTATAGAACATGTTAGGTCAACAAAGTTGGATAGAATCTCATGAATTCAATGGTTTAAGATTTGATTTGCTTAATATCTTTTTCCAATCTTTTTTCATGGTTTTTGATGTCAATTAGTTCCAATCATACCAAATCTTTCCTCATTTGCCTTCACACGAAATATTGAGCCTATAATGTGTATAAAAAGATTTTTCATGTTAAGGTTTATATTTTTCATGAATTAAAATCATTTAAATGAATATAAATTAATATTAATTCAAATAAATAATTAAAAAATATGAGAATACTTCCCTTTGGGCCTAGTGGTCGTGCATAGGCTTGGCATGAAGAAATTTGGAAGAAACTTGGGCCCATTTGCATTTTTAGGCCTTTTATATCAATGTTGACTTTCAAAAATTTCCAAAAATTTCCCAACTTCCACAAGGCATAACTTGGTCAATTTTTAAGCTTTTCACATGTTCTTGGACATTTTGGAAAGGTCTTTGAGTCCTCTAACCAATGCCTTTGGTCCCATGTCATTTTGATTTACCAATCTCAAGTTATGGCCTTTGACTTAAAGTCACTTTTTGTTGACTTTTGAAAATGACCTATAATGTTGAAATTGATAACTTTTTGTGAGAGCATTTCTTGGACTTGGAACATGAAGATGAATTGTAGGAAATGTCTTTCTCTTCAAAATGAGCTTTGGATGGAATTTTTCTGATAATCCATGTGAAAGTTATGCCCTGGTCAATTTCTGTTGACTTTTTCAGCTGTCCAAATATAGCAACTTTTGCATCTTTGATGATTTCTGAGCCAAATTTTGAGAATCATGATCAAGCATTGATCAAATGATGTTTGTGGCTTCAAAATGATATATTGACCAAAAATTTGAACTTTTGACTGCCAAATGACCATTTTGCCCCTACAGTTGACTGTAGTGCAATCTAGGGTTTTGACTGTGCAATTTTGAGCTGAATGCCTTGAAACTTGACATGAGGATATTTGACCATCTTTGTAGGCACATGAGACTTGATTGGGCCTTTGAAAAGTTCATTTGCTTGACCAGAACTCAAACCCTAGTTTTGACTGTCTAGGAGACAGTTGAGCTGCACAACCCTTGGGGCATTTTGTGACCTTGACTTTGACAATTCTTGATGGATATGGGAGGGCAAATTTTGGGGTACAACAGTTGCCCCTGTTCAATCTTCTTAGACCTGAGGATGCAGATTGGCTGACGTGCCTTTCGTAATCCGAGGGTAGAAGGTGATTGAACACTAGAGTGCCCAGAAATTTGCGCTCACATAGTAACAGTGATGATGGAATGGGCTTATAGATGCCATTTAGAGATTGCTTAGATAGGATGATGGGCTTATAGATGCCATCTGGACGTTGATTGCATAGGAAATTCCTTAGCAAGAACCTGCATACCTGCAAAACAGAAAAATGAGTACCTGACACGTCGCAGGAGCTGATTTTAGATGCTTGGTATAGATGTGTCCTGACTGGTTGCAGGAGCTGAGTCTGGAGCTTCAAACGCTGATGAATGAACCAGGGATGGTTACTGCCTTAACCTGAATGATAAGTGAACCTGAATGATCTCAACAACGCTCGCTGAGAAAATCTTGGTGAGAATTACCATCTTCGTAGTGTCAGGAAGAGAGCCAAAGGACATTATAATCTCAAGGGGAGTTACCTCACTCACGTTGGAGAGGGAACTATAGGAAATTATAATCTGGAAGGAAATGTCACCTCACGCTCATGCCGGAGAGGGAAACATCTGAAAAAGGAATTACCACCTCACACGCCGTTGGAGAGGGGACCATAAGAGAATATCACCTCACGCTCATCGTCGGAGAGGAGAACATCTTGAAAAAGGAATTACCACCTCACGCTCACTGTCGGAGAGGGGACCACAAAAGATTATCACCTCACGCTCACCGTCGGAGAGGAGAACATCTTGAAAAAGGAATTACCACCTCACGCTCACCGTCGGAGAGGGGACCACAAAAGAATATTACCTCACGCTCATCGTCGGAGAGGAAAACATCTTGAAAAAGGAATTACCACCTCACGCTCACCGTCGGAGAGGGGACCACAAAAGAATATCACCTCACGCTCATCGTCGGAGAGGAAAACATCTTGAAAAAGGAATTATCACCTCACGCTCACCGTCGGAGAGGGGACCACAAAAGAATATCACCTCACGCTCATCGTCGGAGAGGGGAACATCTGAAGAAGGAATCACCACCTCACACGCCGTTGGAGAGGGGACCGTAACTTCTACTGAGTCTTTATCAGAAAAATCTGTTTGGAGTCGATTTAACTGGACTAGAGACATCCTTGAAATATGTTTGGGGATTTCAACTGTACCCTTCCTGAAAGGTAGAGGTCAGTCATATGCGATGCATGGTATGAATCAAGCAATGATGTTATCAATATAAATGAGATTTGTATGATGCAATACGTTATGCATGCTATAATGATGTATGTGATGATTTATGTATGTTTTTGTCTAGGAAAATAAATCCTTGACGGGTGCCGGGAAGTCATATCCTGGGCTGATGTTGAGGAAGAGATTTTGCTACCGCTATGGATGATTGTTGCAAGAATACCAGTAGGAGAAGATAACTCTGTTGAGGAATGAACTTGGCAAATGAAATAATTTCTGCGGGAGAAAAGATACTCTAACGATCATGCTGGGAAGTACTACTCTGTGGGGATAGAGATGTTTTGCTGAGTTGATGAAGATAACTCCGCTGGGTATACCGTTGATGAGTTATGCTGGGAGATTCTTGTTGTGCTGGAAGTGTTGACAGACTTCGCTGGGGGTAGGAAAATACTTTGCCGAGGACGCTCTTTTCGTGGCTCTTGGCTGAGGATAACCCAGTTATATCCTGTTAAGGAAATAACTCTTTAAATCAAGCCGGGACGACGCGTTCGTGCTCTGCGAGGGGTAAGCTTCCAGAATCTACTGGGGATAAGCTTATTGTTTGGGGAGATATGAATTCCAATTTTCTTGGGGAAACTGGATTGGACTCTTCTGGGGAGTTTGATATGCTGGGGAAGTGATTCCTTTGAATAGTGGTATACCGCCGGGGAACAATCTTTAGACCAAGACTGCCGGGGATGCTTGTTAAGAATGCATGCTGCTGGGGAGGTATTGAGAACTACAGGAAGATACTCAATTTCCTTGATATTTGATGATTTGCTTGGAGGAGAATGTATTGTTTCGTTGAACCACTCTCTGGGAATTAAGATACACTTGGCCGTGTTCTGTAGCTGAACCTACCCTGATACCTTAGAGGATAGAACAATTAGACTGCTCAGACAACTCTCTTATTGCCCCTGTTTCTAGTGTCACCTGCAATGAATTCCTTCGTTTCGTATGCAAATATTTATGAGTTAGCAAATTATTGTCAATGCATACATCACAAATTGAACCTTGGACGTTCTTCGCAAAACAAAACAGAAAAAAGAAAAACACTTGGGCACGTTTAACTGAAAATATATTTTTATTGATTTTTGAATGGCCTGAAAATAGGCGTTTTGTGTACAAGAGGCTGACGTCCTAGTAAGAGGTACGTCGCCGATCAAAAGAGTCTATACAAGTTTTGTACAAAAGAAAAATAAAACAGCTGTGTGAAAGATGAATGATCCACTGGGTTTCAACTCTGCTATTGTCTTCATAACTTCGAGCGTCTCATCACTTGATGACCTTGGTTGAAGATGAAGCTGACTGATCGATGCCGTTTGAACTTGATGCTGATACCGGATTCTGGATGCAAAGTGATCAATGAGACATAGTTTTACGCTTTATCCCTAATTTTTGCCTGGACCGCCCTTTCGGGTTTTCAGTCCACCGGGATACCCATTTTTGCCCAAGCCGCCCTTTCAGGTTTTCGACTTGCCGGGTGTACAGATTTTTTCATTTTCATCCCTACATTTTGCCCGAACCCTTTTGGTTCGACGGGAAGCCCTAATTTTTGCCTAGGCATGTCAGCCTAGCGGGTCTTTTTTCATGCGTAGTATTTTTTAACTATGTCTGCATTGGCGGGGTGAGGAAGGTCGTCACCATCCATGTTGGTTAATATCATTGCTCCTCCTGAGAACACATGCTTAACCACAAATGGCCCTTCGTACGTAGGGGTCCATTTGCCCCTTGGATCACTCTGAGGAAGTATGATTCTCTTGATAACCAGATCCCCGACTTGGTATTCCTGTGGTCTGACCTTTTTGTTAAATGCCCTGATCATTCGTTTTTGGTACGTCTGACCATGACAGATAGCAGCAAGTCTTTTCTCGTCAATGAGGTTGAGTTGATCAAGTCGTGTCTGGATCCAATCATCTTCGCTCAGATTTGCGTCCTTCATTATCCGGAGAGAGGGAATTTGCACTTCGATCGGCAAGACTGCCTCCATGCCATAAACCAGAGAGAAAGGAGTTGCCCCGGTTGACGTCCTTGCTGAGGTACGGTACCCATGCAGAGCGAACGGTAACATCTCGTGCCAATCTTTGTACGTCACTGTCATTTTTTGCACGATCTTCTTGATGTTCTTATTTGCTGCTTCTACAGCCCCATTCATCTTCGGTCTGTAAGGAGAAGAATTGTGGTGCTGTATCTTGAACTGTTCGCAAAGCTCAGCAATCATCTTATTGTTCAGATTGGTACCGTTGTCTGTAATTATCCGTTCAGGGACGCCGTATCGACAGATCAGGTTGTGTCGAATAAACCGTGCCACAACAGTCTTGGTTACTGTAGCATAGGATGCTGCTTCAACCCACTTCGTAAAATAGTCAATCGCCACTAGGATGAAGCGATGTCCGTTGGATGCCGTAGGTCTTATCTCGCCGATCATGTCTATGCCCCACATTGCAAATGGCCAAGGCGCAGTCAGAACATTCAGGGGAACCGGAGGAACATGCACCTTATCTGCATAGATCTGGCACTTGTGGCATGTCTTAGAATGTTGGTAGCAATCAGCTTCCATGGTGGACCAGTAATATCCTGCCCGTAGGATCTTCTTAGCCATAGTATGCCCACTGGAATGCGTACCAAAGGTCCCTTCGTGTAGCTCTTCCATGATTCTTTCCGCTTCAGTCTTGTCCACACAACGCAGTAAGGTTGAATCATGGTTTCTTTTGTACAAGATGCCGTTGCTTAGGAAGAACTTGGCTGCAAACCTTCTCAGGAATTTCTTATCATTGATGGAGGCACCTTCAGGGTATTCCTGAGCTTCCAGATATCTCTTCACTTCGTGGTACCAAGGCTTCTCAGTTACCAATTCAGCTTCGAGATCACAACAGTATGCCGGTTCGTCCAGTTTCTCGATGGTGATCTGGGGAGCTTCATTATCCCATTTGACCTTGAACATTGAAGACATTGTAGCTAACGCGTCCGCTAACTGATTCTCTTCTCTTGGAAAGTGCTCAAAGGTTATCTCTGTAAAGTGGGGAATCAGGGTTAACACACATTCTCTGTAAGGAATCAAGTTTGGATGTTTCGTATCCCACTCTCCATTGATCTGATTGATCACTAGAGCGGAATCTCCGAAGACACTGAGGAACTTGATCCGTAAGTCGATCGCAGCTTGAAGACCCATGATACACGCCTCATACTCCGCCATGTTGTTGGTACAGTTGAAACACAGCCGGGCCGTGAGTGGAGTATGAGTACCCTGTGGAGATATGATGATGGCGCCGATACCATTTCCCAAAGCATTGGAAGCTCCGTCAAAGTGCATAGACCATCGGGATCCTGGTTCAGGTCCTTCATCCGGTCCAGGTACTTCACAATCAGTCACAATCATGATGCTTTCGTCTGGAAACTCGAAGTTCATTGATTGGTAGTCATCTACAGCTTGATGAGCTAAGTGGTCTGCCAATACACTTCCTTTGATGGCTTTCTGGGTGGTGTACTGAATGTCGTATTCCGTCAAGATCATTTGCCATCTTGCAATTCTTCCAGACAGAGCAGGCTTTTCAAATATATACTTTATTGGATCCATTTTTGAGATCAACAAGGTAGTGTGAGTCAGCATATACTGTCTCAGCCGGCGAGCAGCCCATACCAAAGCGCAGCAAGTTTTCTCAAGCAGTGAGTATCGGGTCTCACAGTCGGTAAACTTTTTGCTAAGGTAATAAATGGCATGCTCTTTTCGGCCAGACTCGTCATGCTGCCCCAGCACACACCCCATTGAGTTGTCTAGCACTGTCAGATACAGTATCAGAGGTCTCCCTTCAACCGGCGGCATAAGGATGGGTGGTTCTTGGAGATACTCTTTGATTTTGTCGAAAGCAGCCTGACATTCATCGTTCCAACGTACTACCTGATCTTTCTTCAGCAGCTTGAATATTGGCTCACAGGTAGCAGTCAGATGAGAGATGAATCGAGCGATGTAATTCAGGCGTCCTAAAAAGCCTCTGACTTCCTTCTCTGTCTTAGGGACTGGCATCTCTTGAATAGCTTTGACCTTGGCAGGGTCCACTTGAATACCTTTATCACTGACCACGAAGCCTAGCAATTTCCCAGATCTTACCCCGAAGGTGCACTTGTTCGGGTTCAATCTCAGTTTGTACAGTTTCAACCGGTCAAACAACTTCTGCAGGTGATCTAGGTGCTCTTCCTCAGTCTGGGACCTAGCGATCATGTCGTCCACATACACTTCGATCTCATGATGGATCATATCATGAAATAAGGCAACCATGGCACGCTGATAGGTTGCCCCAGCATTCTTTAACCCGAACGGCATGACCTTGTAACAGAAGGTGCCCCACTGAGTAACAAATGTAGTCTTCTCCATGTCTTCAGGTGCCATCTTGATCTGATTGTAGCCTGAAAAACCATCCATGAAAGAGAATACTTTGTGCTGAGCTGTATTATCCACAAGGACATCAATGTGAGGTAAGGGGAAGTCATCCTTGGGGCTGGCCCTGTTCAGATCCCTGTAATCAACACACATTCTGACCTTGCCGTCCTTTTTAGGTACCGGCACCACGTTAGCAACCCACTGAGGGTAAGAAGTCACTGCAAGGAACCCGGCATCAAACTGTTTCATCACCTCGGCCTTAATCTTTTCTGACATCTCTGGACGCATCCGACGAACCTTTTGTTTAACTGGAGGGCAGTCTTCCCTAGTCGGCAAATGATGAACAACAATATCGGTATCCAACCCTGGCATGTCTTCGTAGGACCAGGCAAAGATCTCCATATAGTCATGCAGCATCTTGGTTAACCGTTGCTTCACGCTGAGCTCTAGGTTAGCACCAATCTTTACCTCTTTCCTGTCTGCCTCAGTACCTAGGTTTATAGTTTCCACTGGCTCTTCATGGGGTTGAATCGCCCTCTCTTCCTGAAGCAACAGTCTTGCAAGCTCGCCAGGCACTTCGCAATCATCTTCACCTTCGTCTTCGGCTAAGTTGATCGGATTTTCGAAGTCATAATTGGCATTAGCAGAGCTGTTATCAGTGAGATCCAGAGTGGATTGGAACCTGTATGAGTGAGTGTGTGTGTAAATACAGCTGTTTTTGAAAATTATGTAAAGGAAATGAAAGATAAAAAAAAGGAACACAATATTTGCAATGCGAAAATAGTCCAAGATTTTCATTCATGATGTATAAAATGACAGTTTATATGCCCTCACAAATAGAACCACGGTGCCTCGGGTAAGACACCGGGCCATAGAGTTTATCAATGTTTATTACAAAATGAAACAAAGAAATTTATTACTTAGTGTCAAAAGAAACAGAGAGATTGTCCTTGGCGCTCCAATTGTTAAGTCCACCATCAGCAGCCGGGTAGATCCAGCTATCAAACTCAGCTTCGTCAACTTCCTCATCATCTCCAATAGCATTTACCCCATGAGCAGGCAGGGGAGCTGTCACCACATTAGGCTTGTCAGATGCCTCAAATTGTACCTCTTTAGCATCAATGAGGTCCTGCAGCTTGTTCCTTAGTGCCCAACAGTCATCAGTGGCATGCCCCGGGCTATCTGAATGGTAAGCACAACGGGCATTCGGGTTGTACTTAGGAGAGGTAGTGTTAGGGAACTTTGGTGCCTCCTTGACAGATACCAAATTGGTTGCGAGCAGCTGTGGCAGAATCTGCGATAGGGTCATGCTTAACCGGGTAAACTCTCTCCGGGGTCTATCAACCCTTTGAGGATTGTTTGGCCGGGGAGCGGCAGCAGGTTTAGCGATCATTACCGCACTGACAGATTGGCGGTGTTCATTTCTTTCTGATTTTCTGGAGCCATACACAGCACTAGACTCCTTTTTAAACGGTTTCTTGTCCGACCCAGATGATGATGCAGCCTTTGCAATCTTCCCAGACTTCAACCCAGCTTCAATTCTCTCTCCAGTTAAGATCAAATCGGTGAAACCAGCGGAAGAATTCCCAATGAGATGGTTAAAGAATGGCCCAGATAGGGTCCCCAAGAACATATCCACTAACTCTCGATCAGTCAAGGGTGGCTGCACCCTGCCAGCCAGATCTCTCCACTTCTGCGCGTACTCTTTAAAACCTTCGCTTACGCCCAACGACATACCCTGGAGTTGGGTACGCGTGGGGGCAAGGTCGGCATTATACTGATACTGCTTGTAGAAAGCAGTAGCCAGCTCCTCCCAGTTACGAATTTTGGTCCCATCCAGCTGATAGAACCATTCGAGGTGAGTCCCTGAAAGACTCTCCTGGAAGAAGTGGATCCATAGATTCTTGTCCGCAGAGTACGGCTGAATCTTTCGCACATAGGACCTCAAATGCAGCTTGGGACAGGATGCCCCGTCATACTTGGAGAAGGTGGGAGCTTTGAATTTATGTGGAATGATCACACCAGTCGACAAACCCAGATCTCCGAAATCCAGCCCAGGTGTCTGTTGCACCTCCATAGCCTTCAACCTGTCCTCCAGTTGTTTGTATTTGTTGTCTTCAGGAGGGTACTGCTCTTCATCAAAATCTGTCTCGTTGTCAGAGACCACCGGACTAGGAACCCTTGCTTCTGCCTGAGAAGGACTCTTGCCAACAGAAGAAGCAACCTCTTCATTGTGTAGAGTATTACCCAACCTTCGGCCCGAGTTGAATAGAACAGTTCTTCTTTTCTTCTTCTTCTCCTTCTTCAGGAGCATAGTCTTCAGTTCCTCTTGGCCTTTAGCTAGACCCAGGATTAGCTCTTGAAACTGCGCATTCTGCGCCTGGAGAGCCTTGATTGAAGTCTCAGTTGATTCAGATCCGGAATTCATGATGCTGAAATAAACAGCGAAGAACTGTAAGCAACCTGAAAAAGGGAAAAACCTGCTATGCACATGATGTATGAAGTGCGTATGAATTATGTTTTCAAAGACAATCGGGAATCAACTTTGTTAAACAAAAAGGAACACACTTCATTAGATTCAACTTTGTAACTGAAATTATTCAACAAGTTGCCCTTAGGCGTTTACATGAAATGAAACAACTGGAAAGGAAATAAAAACTGTAAAGGCACATTCAGAATTCCTCATTGATCCCATGGTCTCCTCTTCTCAGTACGGAGGTAGGCATTCAGGGCTCTCTCACTCTCCAACTGCTTTGTCAGCTTCTGGATCTTTGATTCCTGCTCGTTGAACTTTTCCCGGTAAGAATCCCGTTCTTCTTGCAGTTGCGACCAAGATCTCTTCAATGTCTCATAATCAGTAGGTATCTGAGGAGGAAGAACAGTTGGAGGAACACCATCTTTATCAGGATACTCAAGGATGACTGGTCTGACAGCTTCATACGGCATACCTAACTTCTGAGCACGGATGCGGACCCATTTGTAGTAGGCTTCCATAGGTAGAGAAGTCTTTGGCCCTAGCTCTTGTGGGTCAGCTTTATGAACCTTCTCCCAAGCCTTGATGAACCTACGACGTAGCTCGTCACTATCCACCTGAAACTCGAAACTGATGTGAGGCACCAACATTTCATGGGGGCCTGCTCTTCTTGCTCTTCCAAACTGACGGAGTGCTAGACATGGATTGTACGAGATCCCTCCTTGAGTACCGATCAGAGGAACATTAGGATACTCCCCGCATCGATCAATAATAGCCATCTCATCCAAACCTCTGCAAGTCCAAATGATGTCTTTATCGGTGAGAGACATTAGCCTGTGAGCCCAACCTCTTCCTTCTTGGTTCTTCAGTACGGACTTAGGGAGGTGCGAAATAAACCACCTCACCAACAAAGGGATACAACACCATAGGGTTCCTCGTCGTCGGGTAGTACGGGCATGGAGTTGTTGCAAGATGTCACCCAAGAGAGTGGGCACAGGATTCTGAGACATAAAGATCCTAATGGAAGTGACATTGATGAAGTTGTCAGGATTAGGAAACAGGACTAACCCATAGATTAGGAGAGCCAAGATGTCTTCATATGCCCTAAAGTCCAAGTCATTCCAGAAGCTGTTAGCTTTACCAATCAGAAACTTGGCCAAGAAACCCTTAACTCCGCTTCTAGTTACCCAGTTGTCTGTTACCTCTTGATGGGTCAAAGGAAGAGCTGCAGCAATGTCCTCCAGCCTGAGGGTCTTTTCCCAACCAGTAAAGGGAGTCTGATCCAAGATAGGGATACCAAGCAGATTAGAGAACTCTTCCAGGGTAGGGACCAGCTGGAAGTCTTGAAAGGTAAAGCACTGGTACTGAGGGTCATAGAACTGGGTCAGAACACTCATCAACTGTTGATCCCGCTTTGCAGTGACTAAACTGAGAAGAGAACCATGCCTCTGAATGAAGGAAGTGGTGTTTGGAATTCTGCTAACCAACTCATCAATCAACTCAGGTGAACGAACAAAGTTGAACCGGATAGTATTCCTTCGTACAGGCATCATAATGTCCTACAAAACAGAGCAAAGATGAAACCCTCTTGTCTTTGAAATGGTCAGTTCTTATGCAGGATGCATGCAATGCTCATGATGCTATGATGTTATGATAAAGCACACCACATACAGATACAAAGGCAAACATAGTAAGGCACACAAGGCACACAAGACAAGCCCTTAAGGTTTAAGGCCAGCATGAGGTCTAGGTACTACCCTCTTTCAGTTTGTTGGTTCATACCTGTCCTAATCAAAAGTAACCGGGTTCTTAGAGGATCCCAATATCATTGACTACCCTCAATCGGTCATAACTCCAGCATCGCAATCTTTTCTTGCGGCCAGAACCATCACGAGAGTTTAGCCTCAATGGGCGTAGCATACTGCTACTGTTCTAAAGGCCAAGTTGTGTCAATTAAGGTTCTAAGGTTGTTGGTGCTTAACGACTCCTTAGAAGACCCATATTCTCCTCGTTGCGACACAAGGGATATCGGTACAGACTAAGGTGTCACACCAACGTAGCCACTGCTTCACCTGTGTCGGTCTACGCCGGACAGGTCCCTCACAGCTTATGCTACCTAAACAGGGTTTCCCCAGATCCGGGTTAGGATCTATGTATCTCCGATGCAACCCACAATAGTAAATCAAGCAAAACAATACAAGTGAAAACATAGTTATGACCTAGCCCTAAGGTACACCTCACTTTAAAAAATTCCCCAGCAGAGTCGCCAGTTCTGTGATCGGTGGATCTGGAACTGACTGTTTAACGCTGGTTCGCGAAATGTCGCGGAAGCAAGAGTCGCCACCGTCTTTTATTTTCTCCAAATGGAAAGGACAAAAGCACAGAAAAATTCCTTAAAGAGATTGCTCTCGGTTCGGGAGGTAGGTTATAGAAAGGGAAGGTGTTAGCACCCTTTCTATCCATGGTTATCCATGGGCTCTTAGATACTTGCTCAATGTGTTTTCAAAATTGTTTGTTTGCTTTTCAACTGTGGGTTTTAAAAAAAAGTTTCTTTGAAAGTTTCAGATCGACTCATGCGTCAGAGTGTTTGAAAATTTGTTTTGAAAGCTTTTGAAAAGTGTCGGTGTGAAAAGACTTTGATTTGTTTTGTTTTTAAAGAGAGCAAGTATCTACGAGAACCTACCTACCCTAAGGAATTCGTCTGTGTAAATGTCCTTTAAAGTAGTGCCATCCCACCATTGAGAGGTAGGTAGCACCACCGTTGGAGGTGTTCGGGTCAATTCGTGGTTCGGGACATGGTGATCACCAGAGCAATGGGAAGACACCTTAGAAGCTACCCTCATGCCAGGTTCCCGGATCATGAGGACTTACTAAGACGTCCTCTACTCGACGATCACCTTTCGAGGCAAGGCAACAGTGAGGCGTACCCTAGGGGTGGTGTGTGCGAATTGTGTGTCGTTTTCATTGATATTTGTCTTGTCATGTTCATTGTGATCTACGCTTGATTTTATTTAAGTCCATACATTCTTTCATGCTTTTGTTAACAGTTAGGAGTGCGGAAAAAATAAATCTAAGACTATTACAAATGGCGCGGGTCCACATCGCCAAAATTTCCAGGACCCGATTTAGCGGAAAATAAATAAAGCGATAAAAGTGCGATAAATAAATTACATGGCTTTGGGGCAATTACAAAATAAGCAATAAAAATAAATGGTGCGAAATTAATAATTGAAAGCGACGGGCGTCGGACCTTTTTTTGCAAGAATAATTAAATTGATGAGAATTAAAGTTAAAAATTAAATGTTTTGATATTTTTGTGTTTTTTAGATTTTAAAAGAAAAAAAAGAAAAGAAATTAATTAAAATTAAAATGCTAAACCCTAATACTAATATTTTTATTTATTAAGAAAGAATTAAATTAAGATCTAAATTAAACCTAATTTATTCATGTACATTTAATTATAAAATAAAATAATAAATAATATTATAAAAAAAGAAAAAAAATTAAAAAAGATATAAACATTATCAATAAACCTAATTCTATGTTTTTTTGGATTTTTAGTTATGAAAAAAATGTAAATTAAACCTAATTTGAAATTAATTTATTTACATGCTAGGGAAATAATTATAATAAAGTAAATATTATTTTTTGATCTTTTCTGAATTTTTGAATGTTTTTTTTTATCTTGTAAAAAGGAGAAAATTAATTAATTAAAGCAATAAAATAAATTACACAATAAAAATAAAAAAAATATAGAAGGCAAACCAGAGTGGGGTGTTGCCCCAAATGGGAGGTTCAGGCCTGGAATTTTGGCCCACTAAGCCTTGAATTTACTGACTTTTCCAAGCATTTTATGGCACGTTGACCATGGTCTAGGATGTTCATCAATTGTGCACCTTTGGATAGTCTCTGATGGCCACGTGTATGCTGGAGTTATGATGGCATATGGTAGTCTCCAGCGCTTGTGCTGCATGTAATCACATATAAACAAAATGCATTGGAGAAGTATAGGGACCTGGGAATCGAACCCAGGTCCCAGTGGTTATAGGACAGCACATCCACCACTTGTGCCAGGCGCGAGCTTTGTTTATTAAATGAAACGGAAGTAATATAATAAAAAAAACATGAGCGTTAACTGAAGCGCTGAAAAACGCGCTAACATTCAAATGCACCACTCCCACGCCTACAGCTCAGCGTCTTCCTCATGGGGTTTAAGATTTCCTGCGGATTCACTTGCAGTTTTAGCTGCGGAAATACCTGCGAAACACAAAACCCAAAAATCCTACGAAAATCGTTAGGCCAGAACACACGATATCAATCTTAAATTCTTGCCTAGATTAGTTCTATGTGTTCTTGCGATCTCAATTATAGCATTTACACGTCCCAATTGTTCCAGATTCAGAAGACCCCAAAACCTCAAGTTCTAGGTCGTTAATGGTGGCTCTCTCAATCCTGCACGAAACTCAACAATATATATATATACAGGATCGCACGAACTCAAGGATGAATAATATGTAATTTTTATGATGTGTAGATGCATGAAACGATGAAACCGATTCAAAAATAAAAACAAGAAAACCAAGATGCAATATTGCGTTTCATGTACTTTCAGACTCGGAAAATTGTATGATTATCTTCAGAAGACCTCGTGTAAGGTATGTACGTGTTTTGTTTTGATCAAGAACCTCTGGAAATTGGATTTCGAATTCACTTTGGATGTGAGTTTTTTGGAGTTGCTTGAGTGTACTTAGGGCGCCGCTTGCAGTCTCTAGGGTTTTGGTTTGTGGTACTGAGTATGTATAGAACATGTTAGGTCAACAAAGTTGGATAGAATCTCATGAATTCAATGGTTTAAGATTTGATTTGCTTAATATCTTTTTCCAATCTTTTTTCATGGTTTTTGATGTCAATTAGTTCCAATCATACCAAATCTTTCCTCATTTGCCTTCACACGAAATATTGAGCCTATAATGTGTATAAAAAGATTTTTCATGTTAAGGTTTATATTTTTCATGAATTAAAATCATTTAAATGAATATAAATTAATATTAATTCAAATAAATAATTAAAAAATATGAGAATACTTCCCTTTGGGCCTAGTGGTCGTGCATAGGCTTGGCATGAAGAAATTTGGAAGAAACTTGGGCCCATTTGCATTTTTAGGCCTTTTATATCAATGTTGACTTTCAAAAATTTCCAAAAATTTCCCAACTTCCACAAGGCATAACTTGGTCAATTTTTAAGCTTTTCACATGTTCTTGGACATTTTGGAAAGGTCTTTGAGTCCTCTAACCAATGCCTTTGGTCCCATGTCATTTTGATTTACCAATCTCAAGTTATGGCCTTTGACTTAAAGTCACTTTTTGTTGACTTTTGAAAATGACCTATAATGTTGAAATTGATAACTTTTTGTGAGAGCATTTCTTGGACTTGGAACATGAAGATGAATTGTAGGAAATGTCTTTCTCTTCAAAATGAGCTTTGGATGGAATTTTTCTGATAATCCATGTGAAAGTTATGCCCTGGTCAATTTCTGTTGACTTTTTCAGCTGTCCAAATATAGCAACTTTTGCATCTTTGATGATTTCTGAGCCAAATTTTGAGAATCATGATCAAGCATTGATCAAATGATGTTTGTGGCTTCAAAATGATATATTGACCAAAAATTTGAACTTTTGACTGCCAAATGACCATTTTGCCCCTACAGTTGACTGTAGTGCAATCTAGGGTTTTGACTGTGCAATTTTGAGCTGAATGCCTTGAAACTTGACATGAGGATATTTGACCATCTTTGTAGGCACATGAGACTTGATTGGGCCTTTGAAAAGTTCATTTGCTTGACCAGAACTCAAACCCTAGTTTTGACTGTCTAGGAGACAGTTGAGCTGCACAACCCTTGGGGCATTTTGTGACCTTGACTTTGACAATTCTTGATGGATATGGGAGGGCAAATTTTGGGGTACAACAATGGCCAAACAGGCAGCAGGCGCATAAACTGCCCAAGATATACAAGCAGCATGGCCAAGAAAGCAGCAGGCACGCAAAATGCACAAGACATCAGCATATCAACATGCAACAAAATACAAACAGCAAGTACGAGGCAGCATAGGCAGTAGAAGACAAAGCATAAGTAGACAAAAGGGCATCAGCAAGAAGAAAATATAAAACTAAGTCAACAAGCAAGAGGCTTGTTCATAAGCTTTTCATCATTTTCCAAGTTAAAAATTGCAAACTTTTAAGAAAATATTTGGCTTAGGGTCATTAAGAGAGGAAGAGGAAAGAAGTCACCTAGGGGATGTTGCCCAGCTGTCACAATTGCACCAAAAATGCTAGCAAACAAAACTGCAAGGAAAAGAACCTAAGAAGAAAATTCCAAAGTATTCAAAATTTGGTGGTTTCCCACCATTTTGAATAAGCTGCAAAACTGTCAAAGAGAAAATCCAATATAACAGTATAGAGGGTGTAAGAGAGAGAGAACAGAAAAATTATCAAACAGAAACATAGCAAACATTCAAAATTGTAACAACAAGCCATCAATCTAAAAAAACTGTAACAATCAAAAAACCTGCATAACCACTGCCACCAACCTCAAACAGTTGGCAAAACCATCAGCAAAATCACAAAACAGTTCAAAACCATTTAAAACTGTTACAAGTTTTCAAACATACCAAAAACCAAACTGCCATCTTCCTCAACCAACCTTCAAAATGTTGTCAAACACACAAAGCCTTTCAAACTGTTAACAAGTTAAAACAACCAAATCATGTTAACAAGACCATTTTTAACAAAACCTGTTAACCAACAACCCAAACCTACATAAACCAGTTCAAACCAAGAAAACAAAAAAAAGCTTGCAAATTGTCAACAAAGATGGACAAAGATTCAAGTTTGTAACTCATTTCCAACCCTCAAAATCCTTCAACCTGTTATCAAGACCAAACATCCCAAACTGTAACCATCAAGAACATACCAAGTTCAACATACAAAACTCATACAAAATCCAAAACTGCCATCTTCCTCAACCAGCCTGCAAACTACAACATACTCAAACTATCCAACCATCCCAAACTGTAACCATCAAGAACATACCAAGTTCAACATACAAAAATCACAAAAATTCCAAGCCTGTTAACAAAAACAACCAGCAAAAACTCAAAAACCATAAGAAATCAAACCCTCAACTGTAAAACATCCCAACATTCCATCAATATCATCAAAACCAATATCCAACAATCAGAAACAAACATCATCCTCATTCAGTAAAGAGGATAGACAAAGAAAAAGTACCAAAAGTGCGCATCCTTCGTCATCATCTCTTCCTCCTTGCCTAGCCTGTCACCAGGGAGCATCTCATCTCAAAATCTCATTATCCTCTCACAGAAAAGCTCCAAAGGTATATTTCTTGACAAACTATTTACTGCATCTCAAACATATAACACAATACGTTAATAGAGAAAACGTGAATAAGGCAAAACAACAACAAAAACTCGTTTAACCATCAAACAAAATCGTAACAAAAAAGAACAGAATCATACCCTTTCAAGAACAGAACCATTAGCATTTGTTTAGGAAGTGAGGAGTGTGAGGTGCTCCGGTAACAAGGGTGAGAGGAAGATCAGAGAATGCATGTCAAACCCTGTAGATGATTTCTCTTCAAATTAGGGATTTCCAGAAAGAATAACGTAAACCGGGTTGAATCAAAGGGGCCAAGGGACATTCTATTCGCGAAATTAGGAAGAGAATAGGGATGGTTAGCGAAAAAGATGAATGATTTTGAGAGAAGTAAGAGAGATGAACAGAGCGGCGCCGCTGTGAGCGCAAGAGAGAAAACCCTAATTTTTTTGTTTTGTTTACCTTAATCAAGCACAATAAGCAAGCTTAAGAGATTTGGTCCAGTTCTGTCCACAAACCTTAGGCCTAGCGCGTCTCCCTTCCCCCTCTACCTTGTTTTTTCTTTCAGCAAAACAATAACCCCTTTTGGGCCTAGCACCCTCCAAATTCCTAAGCCCATTTTCATTTAATTTGTTTTCTTTTCTTTTCTTTTTGTTAATAGATACTAATGTTTTTTTTTAAATTCATTTTATTAAATTGGTTTAGTTTTTTTTTTAAAATGATTAATTTTCTTTTACCATTTCCTCTTTTTTAATATAAAAAAACTTGTTTTTTATTAGTTTGTTACATTTAATGAAAACACCAAAAATCAAGATTTAGTTTAGTTAAGTTTCTTTCTTTAAACTTTCCTTTTAAAATTAATAATTAACAAAAATATAATAAAGTTTTTTTTAATTTAAATCATTTTCTTATTAGATTAAATTTTATTTCTCTCTTGTCAAGTAAATACATTGCATTTCATATTTTATTGATTTCCTTACTTCATAAATTGTCATAGCTTCATATTGAATCGCACAGCAATTCGATTTGGTTGTATTATTTGGACATTGGTATTCTTATGTGATTCATCTCCATTTGTAATAATTGTACCCCCATTCTCAGATACTTTTGTAATAGCTTAGACTTTTAATTCCCGCAATTTATTGCTTTCTATATACTGTGTAGTAATTAGGCATGTATGGCAAGATTCAAAAATCAATCGCTAGATAACCTAATCCAAGAATAAATAACTTAAAATCAACACACTTCTCACATGCGCACCTCTAGGGTAACCTTGCTTGTTGCTTCGGAAATACAATCATGTCCCTCGAATATGAGACACTCTAGCAAATGACCCTTCGACAAACAAAGATCGTAGTCCCTCGATGACCCTCGATGTTGCCTTCGATAAAACGATCTAGTCCCTTACAAAATTGCTAGAGCATCTCACAAGTTGCCTTCAATGATTGTAAAATTGACCCGCGCCTGTCCCTTTACATCCAAGGATGGGGCTTCTTACCAAATTAATGGTAAGATAGCACCATTAAAAGGAAGCAAAAAAAGAACAATTTAAGACCTTTCGAGTAGATAGATTCACTCTTAGTTACTCACTTGCTCACGACAAAAACTTTCACACCTACACTTCCATTTCAAAACATTTTCAAAAGATAAAACGTTTTGTATACGTTCTTATAGAGACGAGAACCATTACAAAAACTCTTTTTCAAAACACTTCTCAAAACACGATTCACAAACACATCTTTGAACCATTTTTCGAAAAAAAGCTTTGTATACGTGCTTATAGAGACGAGAACCATTACAAAGAGACTTTCCAAAATACTTTCAAAAACCACACCACAAGCACACAATCAAACAAAAGCAAGTGATCTAAAACAAGTAACTAAGAGCCCATGGAAAACCATGGATGAAAAGGGTGCTAACACCTTCCCTTTTCATAATCTACCCCCCAAACCGGAGAAAATTCTCGAAAGTTCTTTCCTGTGCTTTTTTACCTTTCCTTTTGGACAAAAGAAAAGTCGGTGGCGACTCTTGCTAAACCGCACAAGTGTGAACGAAACGCAAAACCTCTAGTCAGTTCTCCCACCGCATCACACTAGGATTTTTGTTTCCTTGTATAAAACTGCTTGCTTATAGGCGAACTTTCAGAATCAATGCAAATATATTTCAAAATTCAAAAAAAAATTTACTTTCTCTGTTTTGTTTGCAAAAATGTCCAATGATTACGTTGAACGAACATATGAATTTGAATATGATTATTATTTACGAAATGTATGCATAAAAACAGGATTAGCATTTACTAAAGACTCTAAGAGTTGGGATAATGTTCAAGTTGTCCCCACAAAGCAATTTCCAAGAAATTATCTCTACAGAGCCATCTTCGTAGGCTCATCCCCAATAGAGATATATTCCCCAGCAAGCCTAATATGCCCACAAACAGAAATTGGGGCATCTTCCAGCAGTTCATCTCCATATCCCCGATGGATAGCTTGACATGATCATCTTCCCCAATAGGTCCCCTATCGGATAAGGAAGTTTGATCATTTCCCCATAATATAGTGAAAACTTCCTCAACACAACCTATGAATTCATAATCCCCATCAGAGATTATTTCCTCAACATAGTCTACAGGATTTAATTTCCCAGTGGAGTTTATTTCTCCAATACTGCAAATTCCCCAATAGAATTCTCTTCTCCAGCCAGATATCATTCAATGTTGTCTTCCATCGAAGAGTTGATACTCATATCTAAAACCTGGTCAGATAGCACATCAGAGGAATATCCATCTCTTTTTCCCAGTCAGGGTACATAAGAATCAAATCAATAAAAATAATGATGAACGAGCGACTTTCCTGGAATGCTTATATCCCCAAGCAGAAATTGAACATCCCCAACAGAGTGTCCTCAAACAAAGAGCGGAATCCTAGTAAAGTTATTATAAAAAATTAAAGAATTTCTTCATCCCCATCAACAACCATGGATTTATTTTCCCCAGCCCGAGTTGTTACATGAAGCTACCGATATGCTCCAACGACATATTGCATCCATACATCATTCACAAAATATCATAGCATATGCACACGAAACGCATATAATATTCTCATTTATTTTGAGAGCATCGTTACACAATGCATTACATACATCATGCCATTGCATAAAACTAACTTTGTCTTTTAAGGTTAAGTTCGCAAATAGACGAATATTATCAGTGATTTATAGATAGGTTGTAGATCAATTCCCGAAACATGATGGGGTGACTATTTACATGACAAGCATTTCCTTCAGAGATTCATTCTAAAAAGAATTTCTCTCAGAGGCTAATTCTGACGAGCATTTCCTTCAGAGACTCGTTCTGAATAGCATTTCCCTCAAATAAAATCGGATAGATTCATTCTGAAAAGAATTTCCCTCAGATAAAATTGGATAGATTCATTCTGAAAAGTATTAGTCAGATACAACCAAATGAAAGTTCATTCTGACACCCTCTTGAATACAGTCAGTCGTAGACCTATTCCAATACATTTTTCAGATACAGTTAGGTGAAGACTCATTCTAATCCACTTTTAGATATTGTCAGGCGTAGACTCATTCTAGAACATTATTCTGATACAGTCAGGTGAAGACTCATTTTGATCCACTTCTAGATACAGTCGGGCGTAGACTCATTCTAGAACATCATTCATATACAACCGAGCGAAGACTCATTCTGATCCTCTTATAGATACAGTCAAGACATAGACTCATTCTAAAACATTGTTCAAATACAATCGATACACAAGATTCATTCTGAAACTCCCCGGTACGTCCGCTAGATACAGTCGGACACAGACTCATTCTAGTATATTTTTTCATATACATTCGAACATACACTTGTTTTGATACTCCCATCAACATTAACTTCAGATGGAATCTATAAGCCCATTTACAAAGGCATCCTGTCACTTCTCTGAATGGCATCTTTAAGCCTATTCAAGCAGTATAATCAACCAACAGTGTTACTTTGTGCACATGTGAGTGCATATTTCTGGGCACTTAAGTGTTCAATCCCCTTCCACCTTCAGATCATGAATGGAGAGCATGCCAATCTAACTCCTCAGGTTTAAGAAGATTGAACAGGGACAGCTATTTTACCCCAAAAATTTTCCTCCCATCTCTGAGATAAATTAATTCAAGACACACCTCGTGCTCATGAAGGTCTCAAACACTCAAGACTACTCAAGGGCTGACCAGACAAGCTCTCCTCCTAAGAAAGACTACTAAAATGAAATTGGACTTCTAATGCCTCAAGTGTGCTTCATGGTATCTCATATGTCTCAAAGTATCCTCATGCCAAAATTCAAGCCTTGCAGTACAAGTTTGCTCAGTCAATTAGCCAGAAAGTTCAAGCCTTTAAAGAGAAGTCAACTGAACTTTGACCAAGCATAACTTTCACATACTGCATCATAAAATTCTCAACCAAAGCCTATATTGTAAGAAATTCAATTCTATACAACTTTTTCTCTTTAAGCTCAAGGCAAAAAATGCTTCATTTGAGAGATATGAGCCAAAAAATTACAGGTCATTTTAAAAGTCAACAAAAAGACATTCTTGGTCAAAGAAATTTACATCAAGTTAAAGACTCCAAATGAAAAAATTACCAAAATGGAAGTTGTAGGAGACATCTTGAGGTTTCCAAAAAGTCTAAGATTGTCTTCATATGACAAAAATTGAGTGAGTTATGATTGGTGTAAGTTGGATAATTTTGAGAAAATGCATGAAGTCCAAATTGAGCTAATTTGAATTTTTGGGCTAATGGGCCTATCTTTTAAGGTCCAAACGTGTTCCTGACCTCATAATAGACCTTTGAATCTATTCATTTATTTTTTTTGTTTTTATTTCTTTTTATTTTAATTTTATTCAATTAAAATCAAAATAAACGTGTATAGATGATTGGTACATGATTGGCCTAAAAAAGAAAGATTTTATGCAAAAATTCCAATCAATTATTTGGTCCTAAAATAAAAAGATTTGATTCATGTTTGTTGACCTAAACCACTCTCCTATAAATACATAACATGTTCAGACCATCAAGCACGCGAAATTTGCCTCAAGAACAAGCCCTAAAAAATCTCAAAATTCTCAAAACTAGGGAAACTTGAAACCCTCATCTCCAACCTTGATCAATCAATTCCAAGCATCAAATCATCTTCCTGGAGTTTCTAGGAGTCAATCACAACCATCCTTCAAACCTGAAACACGCCAGAGCAACCTCCCTCGATGCACCGATTTGGTAAAATTCTCTAATCTCAAACTCTTTATTCATGCATTATGGATTGATTTGATGCACTAATACATGTTCATAATGATGTTTAGAATTTTTTTTATCCATTATTTGTGAGATACAACTTAGGGACGATGAAACACCATTATTAGGGCATGATATGAATTTAGATTTGAAACTCATGATACAAT
Source organism: Vicia faba (assembly GCA_948472305.1). Classification (NCBI taxonomy): domain Eukaryota; kingdom Viridiplantae; phylum Streptophyta; class Magnoliopsida; order Fabales; family Fabaceae; genus Vicia; species Vicia faba. The sequence goes on along the minus strand of OX451740.1, from coordinate 172,641,714 downwards.
CATTTTCAGGCCAAACGAACCATGCAATTGAATTCCCAGTATGCTAATTAGTGGATCTAAGTTGTTAGATCTTTAGTTTTCATCCATTTTTGAAGGTTTCCAAAAATCATCTTACCGGAGAAGACAATCGGAGCTAGGGCCCCGACGCATCTCTAATTCATTTATTTTTATTATATACTTACTTGTTTACATTCTATAACATGAATGCAGTGTAGCGCAGTTGGTTGGAGACAGAGGCCTATAACATAAGGGCCGTGAGTTCGATCCCTGTGTTTTGTCAATTTATTTTCTTTTTTCAGGATTTCAACGCAAGGTTATTATATACTGAAAGTTACATATTCCTAAACACAAAACGCAACATGGCGTAATGGTGAAATGAGTATTCTTTGAGGCCAGGGGCATGGGTTCAACACCCATCCCATGCATTCTTTTTTGCCCTATTTTCTTTCTAACCCTAAATTTTCCATTCTCTACTAATTATTTTTTAATTAAACATTAACTAAGATAATTTTTTTAAAGAAAACCTAACAAATTAGGATTAGGGTTTTTAATTAATAATTAAATTCTTGACATGTTTTTATTAATTAATTAATTAATAATTTAACCTTTTTCTTAATATTAAAATTAATTAGAAATAATTAGGTTTTAATTAATTATTATCACTTAAATTATTTTCTATAAAACATTATAAACATTAACACTTAGATTTCAGGTCTTTGACATTTTTAACACTTTTCTCATCTTTTTCTATTTAATTCCTAGAATAACTGTATAGGTCGCACTATCAATGTAATAACGTAGATTTCTTGTCTCGCATTTTTTTTAATTATGTATCTGCTCCGAGGATGTAATAGCATGGGTTTACTTTTCCCACAAATTTCTATATTTATGTATCTTCCCCAAAGCCATGTAATAGCTTAGGTCTTTACATTCCGCACTTTAATTTTCTATGCATATTTAACAATTAGTAACTAGGGTTTGTATGGAAAGAAAAAAAATAAACATAGAAAACCTTAATTCTTAAGATAAATAATTGAAATCAATACACTCTTCACACTTGAACCTCTAGGATATCCTCTCTTGTTGCCTTATTATATTAGTCACGTCCCTCGAAAATGGGGATACTTTAGCAAAAGACCCTCGATCAAATCAGCATTGTCCCTTTGGAAATAAGATCACAGTCCCCCGATGACCCTCCGAGTTGCCTACAAAATGATGATAGTCCCTCTGATACAATTGCTAAAGTATCCTTACATGTTGCCTTCGATGATCATACGATGACCCTACGCATGTCCCTTTATATCGAATAGATAGGGTTACCTACCAACTAATAGTATGGATAACACTATCTCTAAAGGAGAAGGAAAATAACAAGAAATACCTTTAGTGGGTAAGAACTCTTGAATGCTTGCTCACAACTCAAAAAAAAATTCATACATCATTTTTAAACAAATATTTTTAAAACACTTTGTATACATTCTTGAGGACTAATATAAGAATCATTACAAAGTCCACCTTACATTGGCATTTCAAAATATTTTCAAACAAAACCACACGCATACAAAACAAGTTTTCAAAGTGAGCTCAGCAATTAAGAGCTCGTTGATAACTACGGATGAAAAGGGTACTAACACCTTCCCTTTTCATAACCTACCCCCCGAACTCAATATCTATCAAAGGTCTTTCCTGTTATTTTCACCTTTCCTAAATATTGGATAAAAGAAAAGACGGTGGCGAGTCTTGCTATCCTCACATTTGGATAAAACATAAAAAGTCAGTTCTCCCACCGTATTATAGTAACCAATACCATTTATCCCATTTTTGATCACGCCATAGATCATAGAAGCCATCATGGTTCTCCCTATGCTTCATGCTAGGAACTTCTGAAAGGCTTTGTCATACTTCTTAATGATATCATCAGTACTCTCAGAAGCTTCTGGAAGATTTCTCGTGCCTTTGAGGGCAGAATTCTCATCTTTTAGAAAAAAATTCCTTCATTTAAAATGGAGAGATCTTCCTTATGATTTCTATTTTTAGAAGATGTGGATTCATGGGACTTTTTAAGTTCCTTGAATTGAATCTTGAGTAACTCATGTTTTTCCATAATTTCAAGTAAATAAGAAGTTAATTCAGAATGAGTAAGGTCAAAAAATCCCTCTTTGGAGAATACCTCTTTTGTGTCTTAATCAGAATCGGCTTCATCTTCTAAAGGGATATTTTCAATAGATGTTCTAACTTGAGCCATCAGCGCCACGTAGCATGTTTTTCTTCTGAGTTGTCTTCTGAAGAATCATAATCATCCCAAGTTGCCATCAACCCTTTCTTCTTGATATTGAGAGATTTCTTCTTGGACTTGTCCTTCTGGAGATGACGACAATCGTTCATGTAGTGTCCTTGCTCATTTAACTCATATCAAGTGACTTATTTTCCACTAGACTTCCTCTGATCAGAAGTAGACTCGAAGCGACCACCTATCCTTCTAGTACTTCTGAACCTGTTGCCTTGATTTCTCTTCCAGAGACGGTTAACCCTTCTGGACAGCAGAGACAACTCATCTTCATCATAATCTTCTTTTGGATCCTCAATCTTTTCATCTTGAAGAGCTTTGGACTTCTAAGATCTTATGATAGACTTGAGAAAAATATATTTCCCTCTCTTCTGAGGTTGATCTTGTCCAATCTCAATCTCATGACTTCTCATTAAACTCACCAGTTCTTCTAGAGAAGTGTTGTTCAAATCCTTTGCAAGCTTGAGCGCAGTTACCATAGGCCTCAATTTGGATGGAAAGCTTCTAATAATCTTATTGTTCTTTATATGATCTAACATAGAATACCCTTTGTTTAGAACTCTCAATATTGTAACCAAGGTTTGAAACCTTGTGAACATCATCTCAACTATTTCATCACGCTCCATTTTGAAAGCTTCATACTTCTGAGCCAAATTCAGAGCCTTGGTCTCCTTAACTTGATCATTTATTTCATGATTAATTATGAGAGAGTTAAATATAGACTTAGTTGAGTCTCTATTTGTGATATTCTCATGCTCAATGTAAGTAATAACATTCAGAAAGATGGTTCTTGCTTTATGATGATTCTTACAATCTTTCTTTTGTTGATCAGTCATAGCTTTCCTTTCAAGTTGATTTCCATTAGCATCTGTGGGATGTTTGTAACCATCAACTAACATATCCTAAAGGTTAACATCATAACCTAGAAAGAAGCTTTCTAGTATTTCTTTCAAGTACTTAAACTTTTCACCATAAAAAATGGGAGGTTTAGCATTGTAGTCATCTTTATCAGAAACTGGAGCTGGTGGTGGTGGAGTAGGATCAACCATAGTGTTTTTAAAAATCGTGTGGATCTTTATCTAACACGGTTATATGTTTGATAGAAATCAATAACATAATTGGAGCTCTGATACCAATTAAAGGTGCAAGAAACACAAGAAAGGGGGTTTGAATTGGGTTGCAATAAATAAAATCTTTTCGCAACTCAAACACAAAGATAACAAGTGAATAAAAATAGGGGGAAATTTCAAGTGTGAGAGGAGTGGATGTAACTGCAGGTTGTAGGATCAACCAAGATAAATTCCCGAGATAAATGTTCTTCCATTGTCTCTTTACATTAAATATTTGATTTTAACTTGTGTTTTGTTTTATATTAACAAGAATAAGTTCTTAAGCATCAACACAATTCAAACTCACACTTATTGTATTTTTCTCACCTTCACTTCAGGGCACGTGACATTGCATCCTTGTTTATTAACTTCACCAAAAATGAGTGTGTGGATACGCCTAAAAAGACTAAAATTAGGGTATATATTTAGGAGAAAGTGTTGTGGGAATTATTTCTAAAACTACTATAAATGTTGTTATGTTTATGAAAATGATTAAACACTACCTCTTATGAATTATCAAATTATGCGATAAAGGGTACACTATAATATTTAACACTCTTGGTTGCTTAATTGAGCATGATGCTTAATAGGATAGAGCGTTTAGGGAAATTAGGGTTGAAAGGATTTATCTATTAGACTTAGATGATGTATCCACTAGTGGGACCAAATATCGTATAGCTAAGAATGAGGATTCTTGATTATGGTATAAAAGTGTTGAACACATCCACTTCGAGTTGCTAAATAAGGTAATGTATAAAGATGTAATGATATGCTTTCCCTAAATGAAGTTTTTAAAGAACATACTATGTAATGATTTCAAAAAGGGGAAGAAAAATAAGGTAGCTTTTAAACCTAAAAACATTGTTTCAAATGCAAAACACCTAAAGCTTCTCATTGGAACCTTAAGCACAAATAACCTACTTGAGGGGGGGAATATGATAAAATGGGCATGAGTATTGGAGGTGAGGAATATGAATTGGAAAGTAGTTTCGGGAGGAGACACAAATTGTTTTCTTTTTTTAAAATTCCTTCCATAATTCTTGTTCGGTTAAAAATGAGGATAAAAAATTATCCAAGCACGACAATGAGGTCAATTTACAGATCCTCTTTCTTTAGCATTGTCCATTTTAAACAGAATGTATAGAAAACTCTGGAGCTCACCCAACTAGAACAGGGTGTCTGCTGTGATGCCAATTGGAATTTTATTCTACTAACATCAAGATGTTACACACAATGTTAGAACTATGTGTATGAAAATTATTATGCGTAACAGGAAGGATAAATGTAAAAATTAAATAACATAGGAATACAACATATGGTATTATCTAAACTTTCCCAGTTCAATGCATTTTTTCCTAATACAATATGTGAAATTAAATCCAGGCTCCCCTGAATCTAAGACACCTCTTACTTTCACTCAAGTACTCTCCCTAGTGTTTGGATAGTTACAAAATTATATAAATGATGAAACAATAATACAACTCAAACACTCTATTCTCCTAAGTTAGAAACAAGTCCCATGAATAGAGTATTACAAAAAAAACAAATATAGAATAATAAATAAACACACCTAGCTTAGTAGTGAAAGGTCTAACTCTTCACAAATGAGTACGACCCCTTAAATAGAATAAAAAGTCCAACTAGAAAGCTCTATAGGGTTTTTAGTTTGATTGAAAACATTGATTGAAACAAATCTTGAAAAAATATGAATTTCTTGAGAGTACGAAATTCAATCTTGCTAAAATACATTCAAATTAAATATTTCTAAAACCAAAACACATATAAACCATCAAATCTATGATTAGACATAACAGAAACAAATCTCCAAAAGTGCGAGAAATACTTCAATCGTCCTTTTGTGGCAAGTAAATAAAGCAAGGCATAATGTCTCACATGTTGCATGAATTTTGCTTAACATGTTGCTTTCCACTAAAGTTTAACAACCACTTTGAGTCATGATGTCTCACAACTTGATAGAACATGTTGCTTCATATATTTCCTGCAAAATATTTCCAATCACATGTAATAACAAACTCACTCTTTCGTCAATTTTTAGGCAAAATAAAACATGCAAGATGTTAAGCACAGTTACAAACATTCTACCAGATAAGCCATATTACCTATAAATATAATATGTTTACTATCATCAGAGCATAACGAAGCTAATAAGAACATATTATAAAATAAGGATCGCATCTGGGAAGGAAAACTCTTGAATTACCCGAAATGTTCTTTTACTCCCTGAAATTTTGTTCTTCGGGGGACAAATGTCGAACAAGATGCTCCAACAGCAGGTTTGACAAGTTATACTAGAAACAACACGAATATAACATTATGAGTTGTGCAAGTTGATGGATTTGTAAAACGATAAATAACATAGCAAATTAGTAACCCTATTCAGTGAAACCATATTGTCGGTGAAAATATGGTGTCAGAAAACAATCTAGAGAGGGGTGAATCGACTTTTCAAAATAAATCTAAACCGATTCTTCAAAGTAGAATTATCATAAGTTTTCAGAGTATGCATGTCAAAGTATTTTAGAGAAAAATAGAGTGAATTATACTTGAATATAAATTAAATCATGTAAATAGTTAATCAATGTACAAATATCACAAGTTGAATTAATGATGATACACAAGGTATTGAATCGATACCAGTAGTATAATTCAAGAGAAATGATTATATAATAATTCAATTTGTGAATTATAAACTCAACAAGTTCCTCAGATTTTAATCACCACTAAAGCTCGGTTAGATCCCTATTCCAACAAAACCTAATCTTAATCAATAAATCTCTATAAATACAATAAACGATAAACTACTTTATGAATGGAAAACCTGGACATGCAATAAACTACAAAATTTAAATGCAAGAGTAAAATGTAGAGAGATGACATCGATTTTTATAGTGCTTCAACTCTATCATCCTCGCATGATTCTACATGCACTTTTCAATGGTTTCCCATCAGAACCTTCATTATTACATTATTTTGACAAATATTCAAAGAGTTTATACAACCACTAGTCCACAGTAATGTTTAAGAAAATAAGTCTTTGATTATGGATCTTGGCTTGTATACACTTTATGCCAAACTCTTCTGTGCAATATTTACTGGATCAACGCTTCAAAGATCTGCCAATATCTCCAATTTCGTTCCAAGACTTTTTTTTGTAGCAATCAAGCCTTTGGTTCTGATTCCTTGAGCGGTGAACTGTCTGAAGATCTCAAAAGAACTTCGCATTATTTGTAGCCTTCCACACAATCACTACTAAGGAATTTGATTTCGTCCAGAAATAATGCATATTTTGTTGGATATTTGATTTGACATTTGATTTCATCCCGAAATAATATAGATTTTGAGCTTTTCTTCATGGGTTTGAGATTTTATTTCATCCAGAAATAATGCAGATTCTATTGGATATTTGATTTGTTCTTTGAATATCTCCAACAAAAAGATAAGATTTTCTTTGTTACAAATTCAAATTTAAATCTCTTTAAATTTGATTTGATCTTCACAATTGTCCAGCAAATCGTATAATCATACTGTTAACTCAATAACAATAAAATCGGATTCAATCTTTGATCATAGAATCTTCCCAAATGAATTAGCATAGTTTTGATGCACAAGGCCCATATGTCGTAGCCACATGCTGGGATATCGTGTCCAACATGTGTCTATTCTTCACCTCCATACAACTTTAGCAAGCTAGATCAACTTGAACACTTTGAACTCTTCTCCATGTTGTTGTTTTGCAAAATACAGCCAATCAAAAGAACTATTTCACAAAGAACTTCAATCTCCCTCTTTGGAAAATTATGTCAAAACAACTCTTTAAGATATAACACTTTGTTCAAATCTTCAAGGCATATCACATTGTTCAGATCATAATAGGTGACAACCAGTAGAATGACTAGCCTTCATCAACCAGTAGCAACACTGGTCTTCACCAAAGCATTAAGTAAGTTATAGCAGCATCCTTCCAATTTTATCAGAGTTTAAGCATAATACTAGCAGCAGTCAAAAGCATCAAGATCATATGCTTACATATAATCCATCCAGTTTATCCAAACCAAACATACAAGCCAACATGCAATCGTTCATAGACTTAGTCATTCATTTATCTAATTAGCACATAGTTAGTAGCATACAATCCTACTAACTAACAATCATTAGTATGCAATTATCCACAGACTTAGTCATGCACAACACAAACAGTTAGTAGTTAAATATTAGGATATTAAAAATCTACTAACACAAGTAAACTAACTTTCAGATCTGTTTGCACAAATACAAGGGCCAGATTCTTGCCCGATGCTTCAGCATGGAGCACTATATTAGTAATCATTAGTATAGTCATTACTAAACAATCACCAGGTTTACCTATACACAATAGATACACCATTTCTTATTCTCCTCATTACTCCCCCTTTTTGCCATAATTTAGCAAAGGGTTAGTTCTTCAAAGAAGTCAGCATGCAAAGAGGATGGCATGCACAAGGTCAGTCATGCAAGGTTAGTATGTTAGTACATACACAACTAAAACATGAGAAAAGAGTTCACCAGATTAACATCAAATATGCATACATTATTACGTAACCCAGTCTCAAGAGGCTATAGATCCCTTACAAAATAATAAGAACAATTGAGTTGAAGGGAAAACTTCACTTCTAGACATCAATTTGTAGAAGTCTCCACACTCTAGCTCCTTAGATTAATAGTCAACGCAAGATGTCTTCATTTTAATCTGAACCACTTGAATCACTTGACTCCACAACCACTACAACAACAACTTTTATCCATCTAATCTTCTCAGGATTCATGTTTGTAAACCTAATCATCTTGGTGCCTTCAGAAGATTCAACTATGGTGATGTTATTCCCAAATTCTCCCACTTACTTGGCTTTTCTTAACCAAGATTCCAACATATCCCTAACATCCTTAGGGACTTCACTTTCCTTGACGGGGATGTTCCCACTCGAGTCTCCAGATTTTTTATTCATGTTATGAGGATGGGCTTGAATAATCAGAGTTTGATCCTAAATATAAGGGAATTATGAATTATAAAGAAGGTTTTTCTTATTTGTAACGACACCCAAGTTGTAACATATCTTATAAAATAAAAGAATTTTCCTTGTTTTAAGTGAAAAGTGGTCTTAGGGAAGAGAAACACTTTTTCTCTTTTGGCACCACTCCCCAGCATTGATTGTTATAGATTCTCACATATCCATGCACCAAGTGCACTTCTAGATTTTTCAACCAAAAAATTTACCTTGACTACAACATTCTCCAATGGAGCATTAAACAGTTTCCTTTCACCCTTTATTTTCTTGTTACACGCATTTTTCTTATTTAGTAACCTTTCCTCACATCTAAGAGACTTACTATCCTGGAGATGCATCTGTATGATGTCCAAGATATATTCATCATCATTTAATTATTGTTTAATCTCTCCATATTCCTCATAATTAACATAGGTAGTATTCATTTCTTCCTATGATCTATGGTCTCAGCCACTTACATGTCACCCAAATGTCTGACACATCTATTATGACATTTATATTTCTTTCTTTGATCATTTGGTCACCCTTCAACAATATTCTTGTTTCAGACTTAAATTATACTTGTTGAACAACATGCTCTAGAGCCTCGACTGACATTTTATATTACACAATGTCTTCTCTTAGAGTGAGAATTATCACTTACTTATTGTCTCCCGTACTATCACTCTTCAAGTTGTTGACATCCATAATGACACAACTGATAATTTCCATTTCCTAATCATTTTCTTCATTTGTTAGAGCTTTTTTTTAGATTCTATCTTTCAGTAGCTATCTACTCTAAATCCTTATTCTTCAGCATATGTATACAAGGATCAACATATTCAATAGCTTGTACAAACTCGGCACGAACTCCATTATTCACATAGATAGATTCTTCATGAGCACATACATCATTATCAATGATGTCATTTACCTTCACTACATGATCTTCTTCATGAGTTCTCTTCATTCTATTAGCACAAGGAAAGTCTTCAGTTTCAACATTCAATTACCAATTAAGAGAGGCACTTTTATCATCTATCATCCTAATGAAATCAACACTTGCATTAATTTTAGGAGCCATATCACTTGAAACCACACTATACTCCTCTCCATTAGTAGTACAATAGATCTCATTCACATCTTCACCTAGAGTCTTCACATCTCCTATTACATCATCATGGTTGTTAACAACGCCATTAGCTATAGCACTATCAACTTTAGCATCTTAATGTACATGATCTTCATTCTCCTTATGTCCTTAAGGATTTGTCGTTATGGCATATCAAATGTCTGCCACATCCTTATCATTATCAGAATTTCTCAAGTTTGTTCCATGGGAATATTCATCATGATGATATATCATAGACCTAAACCTGATTTGAACCTTATTCTTACTCCAATCTTGTAGCTATACTTCAATCCACCACTTCCAGCTTTATTAACCAGTCTTGAGTCATAACCACACTTCTTCTTTGCCTTCTTATTTAGAACCAAAGTATGTTGTTCAAAGTTGGGAGGATCTCTAAACTGACCATCAGCCTTCCATATAATGATACCTTATTGCTTAAGTCTAAAATTATTCTTAAGAGATGATTTAGACTCTTGAGACAGATGTTGGAACATCTATTCAAACATCTTAGTTTGACTCTCCATGTTAGCTTTATCAAACCTGAGGACTTTCAAACCCCTGAAGTCTTCCTCATATATGACCTTCTCTATAAGAACTTTTTCCCTTGTTGGTTACACCACCCTTGAAATTGTTGAAGTTACTATTCTCCTTTTGGTTCACGTTTATATTCAAGCCTTTTCCCATTTTAACCTCTTCTTGACCAGGACTACACAATTTTCTAGAGCCCCTAATTCTCTCCTTTGATCTATTGCCATGCTTTGCCTTCTCTCTAGCCACGAACCTGGCATAATACCAACCTTTACTTAAGGAGACTCTGATTTGTATCAGTCAGGGAACTAGTTGATATAATATTAGACTTAAACTTCTTCTTAGCTTGTACTTCTTTGAATCCTATAATCTTCAAGTTCAGAAGAGCGAAAGAATAAGGCCTTGTATGTCCATATGTACCACAATGATGACATTTTCTATTGGAGTTCTTTTTCTTTCCATTACATGAATAAATGTCGTTTAGGATGATGAAACATGTGGTCCACCATATGGAAATCAGTTTTGTTTTCATGCAGAATAAACTTCTTAGGTTGAGATGTGTCCTTCTTGCTATTGATCCTGGGGTCAAACCCAATTCCCTTCATGTTTTTGGACATTTTTCCAACTTCCAATATTTCATCTAGTATGTCATACCCTTTGTTCAACATAGGAACTATTTTTGTCATATCGTCTAGATTGGATTTTAACAAAGTGACTTCCTCTTTTAGATATGTAATGGTTCGGCTTTGCTTCTCGTTTTCCAAGAGTATAGCACTTATAGTCTTCTTTTGTTTCTCTTCTCTCAAGAAAGATTCCTTCCATTCATTGAGCAGATCTTTATATGTTTCAGCAAATTCTTTTGTTGAGATTTCTTCAACACTAGACTCACTACATGAGTCATACTTACCAGTGAAAGTCATTACTTTATTAGCTATTTCTTCTTCATCGTCAAATTCAGACCCGGGGATTGACAATCCCCTTTTCTGATTCTTTAAAAAAGTTGGACATTCAATTTTTATGTGACCAAATCCTTCACATTCATAATATTGTGCTCCTCTGCCTTTGTAATCTTTGAACTAGTTCAACAGACTGTGTCATACCCCAAGTTTGCTCGTCCCATTTCGAACAGTCAAATTATTTCAAAATTGGGTTTTTATATTTTTTTACTAACGTCTAACTTTAATATTGATTTATTTTTAGCTTATTAAAAAATACTAACTAGCTTGTTTTTAAATTATCTGTTTAGGTTAAAATATGTTTATTTTATTTTTTACTCATGTAATAGTTTGTTTTAGAGTATTAGTGTTTTTCTCTAAAATATAAAAAATGAATGGAGTAGCATAATTGGCAGAGTATATATGAGGAGTTGTGAGTGTATAAGATCATGAGTTCAAATCCCACCTTCGTCACTTTTTTTGTATTTTTTTTCTTTTATTTTCTACTAACCCTTTTTATCCAAAAATCACAAAAAAAAACAGTATTTTTTATTATTTAATTATTATTTTCGTTTTCTATTTTAGGAGTATTTTAAAATTAATTTTATATTTTAAAATCTTTATTTTTATGCACAAAATAGATAAAATCTAAAAATAGAAAAGATATTATTCCAAATCACAATCTCTCCATATCGAATCTTGCACCTGGTCACATTTCCTTTCAGATTCATTGTCTGACTTAACAAGACTTGAATCACATCCCAATCTCTAAAAATCTTGCTTAAAATAGATGGATCAGACTTTATTGCAAACCCTAGAATCCATCTATAAATAGGACATATTTTTCACACTTTTGGGGACATCCACAATTGCACTCTTTCACATCAATTTTTACACATCGACAACATTCACAAATTCTATGATTTACCGCTCACGATATTCACTTTGTTTTTTTGTTTTTGTCTTGAATCCAAAAATTTCACAATTCACCCTTACACTACACATCAACAATTTTCAATCTTTTCTTTCATAAATATTATCTACGATCTTTATTTTTGGATGATGATTAAATCTTCAATATGAGGCCTCCCTATAATTTTCTAGTTTTTTTTTTTTTAATTTTTATTTATTTATTATTTACACCAAATGATGAACGACACGGGGGTAGTCTTACGTACTTATCACGACCTAGAGGATAAATAATGTGATCCTGAAAATTCGCATACCTACCACAACCTAGAGGATAGATACTTGAAAAATGTTTTGGTAATCAAATCTTAGATAACTATACCTAAGATAAGATTGGAGTTTATCGGTTGTGTCTGTTCTCAACCAAGTTACTTGTTTGTTTTGTAGACCAGATAATCCAATGATGATCTCTAAGAAAGTTCATGATTTAACCAAAATGTATTTGAAAAATGCCATGTATGATGCATAATTCCCTAAGTTGGTATGGAACCCAAAATGTATATGCACTGAGTATTTTGTATATGCCCCAAAATGTGAATGTTTGTATATGCCCCAAATTCTTATTGTAAATTTTTTTTAATGCTCTCTCATTTTAAACCATTGGTTTTAGGTCATTGACTCTCCAACATTGTGTGTTGTGTTGTCATGGTGTCTTTGAGTCATTTTGAACAAGATGAATAAGTGTTAGCAAGATTTTGGTATCTGTATTGCAGGCGCAGATGTAGGCATGGACGTAGACGTGGACATAGACGTAGACGTGGACGTGGGTGTGGATATGGCTATGATCGCATACGTGGATGTAGTCGTGGATTTTCTTTTGATGTTTGATCAAATGCTTTTATTTGTCAAATCCCCAAAGTGATTTCAACATAGTATTCATAAGAAATAATCGTAGTATTTTGCGAACAAGTCTAAAAAGAGAAAAACAGAACTTGAAAAGATTGAAAAAGTAAATGTTGTATCGATAAACATGCCTTTCAATAAGCAAGAGTACAAGATAAAATTCCTTGAAAGAGGTAATTACAGAAAGTTTAACAAAAATTGAAAATGGCAATGAAAATGATAATTGCTACTGCTACTTCTCCAATGTCCTTTTGATAGCTCCAATCTCCTTTGCTTCTAAGTCACATGATTTAGATTAACCCATCTCCTTCGTAGTCGTGGTTCTTAGATTGCAGTCTTTTTGTTCTAGATTTCCGAGTAAGATCTCTAACTTTTGCCTGTACCGCCCTTTCGGGTTTTCAATCCATCGGGATAATTTTTTGTTTATGTCCCTAATTTTTGCTTGAATCTCCATTTAGGATTTTCAATCCATCGGGACGCTCCTTTTTTCCTAAGCCTCCCGTTTAGGGTTCGAACTTAGCGAGCTCTTTTATACATAGTATTTTTTATTGTGTCATAGTTTGTCAGATGTGGTAATTCTTCTCCATCCATTGTTGTGAGGATAAGACCGCCACCTGAGAATGATGTTTTTACCACGTACGGACCTTCGTAGTTGGGTTTCCATTTACCACGTGAATTAAAACGATGTAGTAGAATTTTCTTGAGCACCAAATCTCCTTCTTTGAACACTTGAGGGTGAAACTTCTTGTTAATGCTTTCTTCATCCTTTTTTGGTACAACAGAGCGTGGCACAAAGCTGTCAAGCATTTTTATTCAATGAGGTTAAGTTGATCAAGTCGCATCTGAACCCACTCTACTTATTCAAGCTTTATTTCCATTATAACCTATAATGATGGAATCTCTACTTCAACAGGGAGTATTGCCTTCATGCCATATACGAGAGAGAAAGAAGTTGCACCTGTTGACGTACGTACAGAAGTATGATAGCCATGTAGAGCAAAGGGGAGAATTTCATGCCAATCTTTGTATGTCTTCACCATTTTCTAAATGATTTTCTTGATGTGCTTATTGGCAACTTCAACGGCCCCGTTCATCTTGGGTCGATAAGGTGAAGAGTTATGATGCTCGATCTTGAAGTTATCGCATAACTCCTTCATCATTTTGTTGTTCAAATTGGACTCGATATCTGTAATGATCCTGCTAGAAACCTCATATCTGCATATAAGATTATGCTTGATGAACCAAGTAACCACTTGTTTTGTCACATTTGCGTAGGACGTGGCTTCCACCCATTTGGTGAAGTAGTCGATGGCAACTAGTATGAACAGGTTTCTGTTAGAGGCTTTCGGTTTGATCATTCCTATCATATCAATTCCCCACATTGAAAATAGCCAAGGAGAACTTAGGACATTCAAAGGAGTCAATGGAACATGCATTTTATCGGTGTAGATTTGGAATTTGTGACATGTATTTGTATAATGATAGCAATCCGATTCCATCATTAACACATGATAATCTGCTCGTATGTTTTTTCTAGCCATGGCATGTCCATTTGTATGAGTTCCAAAAGTGCGTTCATGGATTTCTTTCATAAGGGTATCTGCTTCATGTTTCTCCACACACCCGAGTAATACCATATCGTAGTTTATTTTTTATAATACATTAAAATTTATAAAGAACTTTGAAGCTAGCTTCCGCAGATTTCGCTTGTCAATTATAGAGGCATTTTCTGGATATTCTTGTTTCTCGAGACACCTTTTGATGTCATAGAACCAAGGCTTGTTATCTGGTCCTTGTTCAATGGAAAGGAAATGTGCAGGTTCTTCAAAATGTATAATTATAATGTGTGATTCATGATTTGGCCAGGTCACTTTGAACAAGGCTGATAAAGTTGCCTAGGCGTCTGCCATCTGATTTTCTTCTCGTGGAATTTGATTGAAGGTAATTTCAGTAAATTTTGTGGCTAGATTTAAAATATGATCCCGATATGGAATCAATTTGGGATTTTTAGTGTCCCATTCATCGTTGAATTGGTATATAACTAATGTTGAGTCTCCATACATCTCAAGGTGCTTAATTCTTAGATCAATAGCAGCTTCTAGTCCCAAGGTACAAGCTTCATATTCAGCAATATTATTGGTGCAATCAAAACATAACCTTGCAGTATAAGGTTTGTGAAAATTCTTCAGAGAAGTCAAAACTGCCCTAATATCATCCCCTAGTGTGTTTGAAGAACCGTCAAACATGAGCGTCCAACGTGCCCCTGGTTCAGGTCCTTCGTGAGGTCCTGGTATTTCGTACTCACTTATAACCATGATATCTTTGTTTGGAAAGTCGAACTTCATTGGTTGATATTCTGGAAATGGTTAATGAGCCAGATGATCAGCTAGTACACTACCCTTGATGGCCTTTTGAGTAACATATTGGATGTCATAGTCGGATAGTAACATCTTCCATCGGGCAATCCTTCCTGTAAGAGCTGGTTTTTTGAATACATACTTTAAAGGGTCCACTCTTTCTATTAACCATGTTGTGTGAGTTAACATATACTGCCTCAATCGTTTAGTAGTCCAAGCCAAAGCACAACAAGTATTCTTGAGAAGTGAGTACCTGGTTTCATAGTCAGTGAATTTCTTATGGAGATAGTAGATTGCATGCTCTTTTTTACCGATTTCATCATGTTGCCCTAATACACATCCCACTGACCCTTCAAGAACTGTTAAGTACATGATGAGTGGTCTCCCAGGAACTAGTGGCATTAAGATTGGTGGCTCTTATAAATATTGCTTTATTGTCTCGAAGGCAGTTTGACAATCATCATTCCACACCACTGTCTGATATTTTTGAAGTAATTTGAATATAGGCTCACACATAGAAGTTAGGTGTGATAAGAACCTCGAATTGTAGTTCAATCATCCTAAGAAACCACGAACCTCTTTTTCTGTCCTTGGAGCTGGCATTTCTTGTATGACTTTTACTTTGTTGGGATCTACCTCAATACCGTGTTGACTTAAAATAAAACCCAATAACTTTCCTGACCTTACACCAAATGTACATTTGTTCGAATTCAACCTTAGTTTGAAGTTACATAGACGTTTAAATAATTTTTGTAAATGTATGATGTGATCCTCTTCTGTATGAGATTTGTCAATCATATCATTTATGTATACCTCAATATCTTTGTGGATCATGTCGCGAAATAGTGTGACCATAGCCCGTTGATAAGTTACTTTTGTGTTCTTTAGACCGGAAGGTATCACCTTGTAACAAAGAGTGCCCCAAGGAGTCATGAAATTAGTCTTTTCCATATCCTTGGGTGCCATTTTGGTCTGATTATAACTTGAGAAACCGTCCATGAATGAGAATACTGAATCTTGAGCTGTATTATCTACCAAAACATCTATGTGAGGTAACGGGAAATCGTCTTTGGACTTGCTTTGTTTAGATTATGATAATCTACACACATGCGTACTTTGAAATCCTTCTTGGGCACTAGCACGATGTTAGCTATCCAAGGTTGATAATCTACCACCGCTAAGAATCTGGCATCAAATTTTTTAAGTACTTCTTCTCAAATCTTGCTAGACATGTCTGGATGAGTTCTTGTGAATTTTTGCCTAACTGGAGAACAACCTTGCTTGAGGGGTAGTCTATGTACCATAATATCCGTATATAATCATGTCATATCTCTATAAGACCAGGAAAATATATCCACATATCCATGTAAAAGCTTGTTCAATCTTTCTTTGATGCTTTCCTCCAATGTTGCCCCTAGCTTGATCTTTTTCGCATCTTCCTTTGTGCCAAGGTTGATGGTCTCAATAGATTCTTGGTACGTTTGTATACTCTCAGCTTTTTGCTCTAATTCCTTCGCCAATTTTTTGGAGAGTTCAAGATATTCATCATCTTCTTCTTCCGCTTGGTTGATAGGTGCATCAAAATTATATCGGATAGCAGCAGTAACGTTATCGGTGATTTTAGGCACGGATATGCATATTTATCATGTTTTGGTGCAGTTTTTAGTATGTCAATTTGAAAATGCATTATGAAGAAAAGTATTGTAATTTTAAAATGCAAGAGAAAGACAAGGATCTTAATTAAATTCGAAATATAACTTATTAGTTACGAATATTGTTTGAAGCAAATTGGGGGACCCTTACAAGTTACCCTTGCCTCAATTTTGACATAGGTTCTTTCAAAAACAAGAAAAATCACGATGGAAAGAAAAAGATCTTAACAGGAAGATCCACTTCTCCAAACACTATAATTTGAGAACCATCGAAAGCTTTAACTATCGTAGAGCTTGGCCTTATAACAACACCATCTAGGGTTATGTTCATCAAGCTGGATTTTGGTAACACGTCGAGGGCAGGACCAATATCGGTGAGTACCCTAGATAGGTTGGTTGTACCTGTCTTAATGGAAATGTGTAATGCCTTTTTGTGAGCTCTACCTTGTGGAGGCAACTCGCTGTTATTGAAGCCTATGTATGATCCAGATGTTAGATTTGCTACAACATTGTCAAACTGATTCACTGTAATCTCCTTTGCAACATGAGCCAAACTCATAACCTTTATTAGAGAGTCTCGGTGTGCTTCAGAATTGAGGAGCAACGAGAGTATTGAAATCTTGGTTGGGGTTTGGTGTATCAGATCCACCGCCCTATAATCACTTTTCTTGATTATTTTCAAGAATTCTTCCGCTTCTTGGTCAGTAAAATCCTTGCTTGGAGGTTCTTGTTCTTGGCTTTCCTCCACCATAATTTTCCCCTTATCCTTAACAATAACATCATTCTTATTTTGTGGTTCGGGACTATAGATTCAACCACTGTGAGTCATTCCCCCTGTTCCATCTACATTTGTGATTGCGGGTTCTAGACTTATTGATGGCTCACATTCTTGCTTTAAACTGTTGACATAGATAGTAGAATCATAACTCCACGGTACCGCTTTGTCACTTTCATACAAAGTGGGAGATGGCCCCCTAATCACTATTATAGTCTTTGGAACTACTGGAATTCTCAGAGTCTGGCGTGGTATCATTATTGGTGCTTCTGTTGACTCTCTCCATGGAATCACAAGAGTCTTCTTATTAGGGTTTGGCCCTTGGCAAGGAATTATTAATGGCTTCTTTATTCTTCCATCGATCGGAGCTACGTATTCTTCTTTAGGGTATTTCCTGAATTGGACTATCCCATGTTCTATCAATTTTTGTAACGTCTTCTCAAAAGCTTCATTGTGTTTCAAAAGGAACCCATATTCAAACAAATATTCTTTCAAAAGGTTTATCGGGGCCTTTATTTTCCAGGCTGCCCCAAAGTCATTGACCACCTCAATTGCATTCACCGCTGGTCCACCATGCGGAAGCATGAGGTTTATTTTGGTGTTTGGTTTATCAAAAGTGATATCCTGAGAATCCAACAAATTTTGAACCTTGTGTCTAAAAGTCCAAACATTTTTATATAGTATGCTCTAGAGAATTGGCATGATACTCGCACCTGGAATTTGCATCGTACTTTGGTGGGAGTACCCCAATTGGAGGAGCTAGTGGCTTCTACTCTACCGAAGATGCATTGAGTAGATGTTGCAATAATTGACTGTGAGGCATGGGAAGAGGATCAAATCTTCTTGAAGGCCTTTCAAACCTATTATGTTGTTGTTCCCGTGGAATTATCAATGGTTGTTGTTCCCTTGGATGTAATGCGACAACATTAATTTCTCCTCCCTTCTTTTTCGAGAAGTTAGAAACATGTCTCTTTGAATTATAAGGGGTACTAGATGATCCCCCTTGTATCTTACCACTCTTTATGCTTGCTTAAATCCTTTCACCAATAGTCACCAAATCATAAAATCCAAAAGAGACACTTCCTACCATCTTATCGTAATACAACCCTTGTAAAGTTCCCATGAACATATTGACCAATTTTTTTCCAGGGGTAGTAGTTGTACATGGGCTTCCATTTACCTTCATCTTTGAGCATACTCCATGAAAGACTCCTCCTTCTTCTGAGACAAGTTTTGGAGTTACAAACGGTTAGTCGTTGTAACACGGTGGGAGAACTGACTTGGGATGTTTTGCATTTTATCGCAATTGTTGTGGATAGCAAGAGTCTCCATCGACTTTTCTTTTATCCAATAAGGAAAGGCTGAAAAGAACAGGAAAGACCTTTCGAGATTATTTTCTTGAGTTCGGGGGGTAGATTATGAAAAGGGAAGGTGTTAGAACCCTTTTCATCCATAGTTATCTATGGGCTCTCAGTTGCTTGTTATATCACTTGCTTTTGTTTGAAAATGTGCTTGTGGTCTGGGTTTCAAAAGTATTTTGAAAACGTGTCTTTGTAATTGTTCTCGTCTCTATAAGAACGTGTACAAAGCGTTGGTTTTGAAAATAGTTCAAAGAAGTGTTTGTGGAATGTGTTTTTGAAAGTGATTTTGAAAAGGTATCTTTGTAATGGTTCTCGTCTCTATAAGAACGCATACAAAGTATTTGTCTTTTGAAAATGTTTCAAAATGAAAGTGTTGGTGTATAAAATGTTTTTGTTGTGAGCAAGCGAGCAACTAGGAGCAACCTACCTACTCAAAAGGTCTTAAATGTTCTTTTCCTCCTCCTTGCGATGTTGCTATCTTACCATTGATTGGTAAGAAGCTTCATCTTTGGATGTAAAGGGACGGGCATGGGTCATCGTATAGTCACGATAGCAATGTTGTGAGATATCTTAGTATTTCTCTTGAGGGACTAATATCATTTTAAAGGTAACATTTGAAGCATCATCGAGGGACTATGATCTTGTATTTTTGATTGTTTTTTCTAAGACATCTCACATGCATAACACGATCATTTTTCATAAGGAAACAAGCGGAATTACCCTAGGGGTGCATGTGTGAATAGTGTGTTTGATTTGCATGCATTTAGTCTTTGATTAGGGGTTGTCTACTTGTTGTTTTTATCTTCCTATACAAATCCTACTTTACTAGCATTTATATGAAAGCGATAAATTTCCAAAAGTAAATATCCTACACTATTACAATTACTTGGGGATGGGGTGTACAAATTTACAAATGGGGATTGCAAGAAATTAAAGTCCTAATTATTTATTACAACCATATTGAAATAATGTACAAGAAATCTAAAATAGACTTGTTTTGTTTTTGTTAAGAGAAGAAATAAATTTGCTCAAGGAAATGTTTTTAGTCTTTTTGTTTTAAAACAAATAAAGCAAAGTAGACAAATATAAAGTGTTTTTGGTGTTTTTGATTAATGAAAATGAAAGTGATGATAAAAATAATAAGAATCAAGGTCAGCGTGTTGCTGAAAGAATAGAAATATGAGAGAGCAGAAGTTCTGACTCAAGCGCGCTGCAAATCAGAAAGCAAATGTTAGTAGAAATGAAAAAGTCAAAAGTTCTAGATCTAGATGCGTTGAAGTTCTGGGGTTGCTGGGAACACAGGAAAGCCTAGAAATTATGATTGTTTTAGAGAGCCTAGGAGTTCTGATGCAGCTGGAAACCTAGAAGTTCTAGTGTTACTGGAAGGCTAGAAGTTCTGATTATGGGTAAGTGAGATGACAATGTTGTAGGATGAGACTGTCTAGAAATTCTGGTCCAGGAGTACTGTTTTTAACAAACAACTGGGAGGGGTTTATCTAGAAGTTCTGGTCCAGGATTATTGTTTGTAAAAATGTCAAGAAATAAACACAAAAAAGATTCTTCTGGGGCTAGAACCCAGGACCCTTAACACTAATGTCTTATGCGCTCTCTCTCTCTCTACCACTAGGGTGGCTACACATCTGGTAGTAAAAGCAAAAACATAAAAATATATTACAAAGCAAGTTCTGATGGTGGACTTCATCTTCTTCTTCGTTCCATCCAGAGCATCTGCAACTTAGTATTTCTCAACAAAAATGGAAAATGCAAACATAGAAGTTATGGAAAATTTCATCATGGTTTCAGAAATACGAAGCATCAAAACTATAGACCAGAAGCAAGCATGAATTTTGCTAATCCTAATTCGGAACCCTAATTTCCTGAAGAAGTTCTTATCTGAAATTCTCTATACTTAGGCCATGTAAATGAAATCTATAAATATGTACATATTCAGAGCCATGATATCTACATTGTATATTTGAAAATGCAACCTAACAATGCCTAAGTAATGAGATAAAAATCAGAAGAAGCTTACCTTGCAGCTGGAAATTGTTCTGTGAATTAGAGCCTGGTTCAGATTGCTGTGAGGTTCTGGTCAGCTTCCTCAACTTCTCAAAAAGCTTGGACAACCCTTGCTTTAGCTATGGATAGTTGGAATTCTCTGGAGCAGTCAAGATGCAGAGTTCTGATTTTTGAGAGGAGAGTGGTAAAGATTGTATTACAGTTTGAAAACAAAAGCTAGGAAGGCTTCTACATGTATATCAGAAACTGTGTGGAGGATTTGGCCAAGAAACGCACAAGGAAAATTAGAGTTTCGAAGCAAAAATCAGAAACTAGTAGGTTTTGTATTTGGGTTGCAGTTTCAGGTTTTTGGGAATTTTCAGCAAAGTTTCAGGGTTTTTTGTCTCGATCTCTCCTCTTTTTTTTAGTTTTCAAATGAAGTTTAATTTATAGGCAAAGGATTTAGAAGCTTCGAGAAGTCAGGAGTACAGCCATCATGTGTTATGGATCGTTGACTTGTTTTTTAAGCAAGTTTAGACAAGCATGTTTCAAGGCAAGGTAGGGTGGTTAGTAGCTTTAATCACGCCTAATCTGAATTTATAGGCATGATTTGTAGGGAAATACACTCAGAAGCAAAGTAAAGTATGGGCTCAAAATAATCTTTGTGTAAAAGTTTGTTTTTCAAGGACAGCAGTGGTACTTTCATGCCACACGTGGGAAGATATTTTGGCTAAAGGCTTAAACATTGGGATAAGGACTCCAAAGTTGGTGTGAGCATTAAATGATGATGATATTTAACAAGCAAGAAAGCCTGCAACATGAGATTATGCATCATAGCTCGAAACTGGATCAGAAGTTCAGCATAAACATAACTTAGATTAAGAACAAATATCCAATTTCTGATCTTAGATTTTTCCTGCTCCAGCATGACCTGAAGGAGTTCTCAGACTTTTCAGAAAGCTTGTAACATGCTTTGTAACCCCTCTTTGAATTACTTTTGCAAACTCTGATTGTACCTACATGAAAACTGGCCCAGAAGTTCTAACCAAATTCTGACTTGGAAATGCTCAGAATTTACTAAGTGTCTTAGTTTCGTGGACGTGTCTTCAAGGGTTTATAACTTGAAACCCCAACATTTCTAGGAGAAGTTCTATTCTACAATGTTTTAGATCTCATTGAGATTTATAATTCTTGTGTCAGAAGTTCTTCCTGAATCAAATTGCATCATGATGAAAATCTAGCCAGAAGTTCTGAACTTATCATCTTTTCTTAGCACGTACAAAAATTTCTAAGTGTTTAGAATTTTGACTTTTCCAAAGTAATTTTGACTTTTGATCTTCTTGATGAACCAACTCACATTTTAACATGTCTTGATGAAATGTGATTCTTGAAACTTGATTTTGATCCAAAAGTCAAAGTTTGACTTTTCAGCGTGCATTTTGACCATTTTTCCCTTGTGCCAATTCAAACCCAAATCGATGTATCAATGCTGCAAACTTGAGTCATGGGAGATCTTGTGAGGAAATTCTTGAGAAATGAGAGGGAAATTTTTTGGGTACAACAGGCGCCATGTCCAAGTTGTACTTGTACTGTCTCAGAAAAGCATTGGCAAGATCTGCCCATATATGGATATGAACCCGCTCCAATTACATGTACCAATCTAAAGATGCCTCACCCAAATTGTCTTAGAAGCAATGAATCATTAGTTTTTGATCTTGAGCATAGGCGTGCATTTTTCTATAATACATGCCTAGATGATTCCTCGAGTAAGTGAGCCCCTTGTATTTTCCAAAGTCAGATACTTAGAATTTTGGAGGGATCACCTCATCTGGAATTAGACCTATTTCGAGAGCATCAACATCGAAAGCATTGTAACCCTCCACAAACTTCAAATTTTCTTCAAGAGCTTTATATTGATTAAGTGCTAAGGAATTTTTGGTGACATGAGTATGGTTTGTCCTTTGAGGTAAATGATTGACATCTTTTAAGTCATGGTCTTTGTAATACGGTGGGAGAACTGACTTTTTTAGTTTTATCCAAATGTGCAGATAGCAAGCGTAGCCACCGACTTTTCTTTTATCCAATTCTTAGGAAAGGTGAAAATAATAGGAAAGACCTTTGATAGATTTTGAGTTTAGGGGGTAAGTTATGAAAATGGAAGGTGTTAGCACCCTTTTCATCTGTAGTTATCTACGGACTCTTAATTGCTTAGTTCACTTTTAAAAAAACTTGCTTTGTGTGTGTGTATGATTTGTTTCAAAATATTTTTAAAAAGCCAATGTAAGGCTAACTTTGTAATGATTCTTGTATCAGTCCTCAAGAATGCATACAAAGTGTTTTTGAAAATATTTGTTGTTTTGAAAGTGATGTGTGAAAAATGTTTGTGAGAAAAATTATGAGCAAGCAATTAGGAGTTTCTTACCCACTAAAGGTCTTTCTTATTCTTTTCCTTCTATTTTAGAGATAGTATTATTCATACCATTAGTTGGTAGGTAGCCCTAACCATTGGAAGTGAAGGGACAGGCGTAGGGTCATCGTATGGTCATTGAAGGTAACATGTAAGGATACTTTATCAATTGTATCGAAGTGAGTATCATCATTTACTCATAGGGACTAGATCATTTTGTAGGCAGCTCAAAGGGTCATCGAAGGATTATGCTCTTTATTCAAAAGGGGCTATGATGATCTGATTGAAGGTCTTTTGCTAAAGTATCCCCACTTTCGAGGGATGTGACCAATATTTCTTAAGGCAACAAGAGAGGATATCCTAGAGGTGAAAATGTGAAGAGTGTATTTATTTCAGCTATTTAGTCTTGAGAATTAGGCTTTTCTAGATTGTTTTTAATCTTACCATACAAACCCTAGTTACTAGAAATTAAATATGTACAGAAAAATAAAGTGCGGAATATAAACCTAAGCTATTACATGGCTTTGGGAGAAATACATAGGTATAGAAAATGCAAGAAAGTAAATCTACGCTATTACATCCTGTAAGTAGTTACATAATAGGAAAGAAATGCGAGAAAGTAAACCTAAGTTATTACATCGATAGTGCAACCTATATAATTTTCTATGAATTTAAATAGTAAAAGATAAATGGGAAAAGTGTTATAAAAATGTTTTTGTTTTTGTGCTTTTTGTAGAAAATAATTTAAATTATAATAGTAATTAAAAATCTAATTCTAATTAATTTTGATATTAAGAAAGAAATTTAATTAATTAATAAAATAATTAGTAAAATAAAAATATATAAGAAAATTTTTAATTACTAATTAAAAAGACCTAATCCTAATTTGTTATAGTTTTGAAAAAAGATTAGGTTAGTTAATGATTAATTAAAAAGAAATTAATTAAGAAAATAGAAAATTAAATAGTAAAGAAAAAAGAAAAAGAATGTTAAAATATTAAAATGTTTTTGTGTAGAAAATAATTTAAGTGATAATAATTAATTAAAACCTAATTGTTTCTAATTAATTTTTAATATTAAGAAAAAGGTTAATTAATTAATTAATTAATTAATAAAAAATATCAAGAATTTAATTACTAATTAAAAACCCTAATCCTAATTTGTTAAAGTGTTAAAAAAAGATTAGGTTAATTAATTGTTAATTATAAATGAAATTAAGAAAATATGTTGAAAATAAAATAGGGTTAGTAAAAAAAAGTAAAAAAAACAATTGTCTGGGTCGGTGTTAGTTTGGTATAAAAACACTTGTATCGTGAGATTCGATGAAAATAACTCAAACTGCCCTAGTAATGGCAGATCCTTATTCCTGTGTCAAAACTTGCAAGCAATGATTCTAAACAAGTCTAAATGTCATTATAAACAGGTATATATGCATAGAATTAATCAACAACGCATGAATTATGAGTTTGAATTTCAAGAATATTACCCAACCGGTGATGTTGAGATGTGATGATCTAGCACGCTTCAAGCTTCAAAGATGGATGAGGTGAACTCCTGAGAACTTCAGGAACACGATGGAATTCTTGGAATGGATGAAAGTTGTTGCACACAAGGTTTTTAGTTTGCCCTAGTTTTGAGAAAATTGAGAATTTTGAGAGTGTGTTTTTGAGGAAATTTTTGTGTCCTTCTTGTTCTGAATACATTGTGTATTTATAGGAGAAAATATTAGGTCAACAATATTGAATCAAATCGTATGCAATCATGGTATAATATTTCATGATTTGAATTTCATGATCAAATATTGATGAAATTACAAAAGATTTGAATTTCATGATCAAATATTTGATTGAGGTTTTGCATGAAATAATTGTTTTTTAGGCCAATCTCATACCAATCACGTTTTTTTCAAGTTTTTACCAGCTTTTTAGACTTATGATTTGATTCAAAAATAGATCTACATGTCATATATCATTTTTTTTTATATTTTATTTGATTTATTTCGCTTTTAATTAAATAAAATCAAAATAAATAGAAATAAAAACCATAAAAATAAATGAATGGATTTAGGAGTCTATTATGAGGTTAGGAACACGTTTGGACCTTAAAAGATAGGCCCATTAGCCCAAAAATTCAAATTTGCTCAATTTGGACTTCATGCATTTTCTCAAAAGTGCCCAACTTGCACCAATCATAACTCCTTCAATTTTCATCATATTAAGGTGATCTTTGACTTTTTGGAAACCTTGCGATGTCCCCTACAATCTTCATGTTGGTAATTTTTTCATTTGAAGCATTTATAGTTATGTAAAGTGTTTTGACAAAAAAGTGTCTTTTCTTGACTTTTAAAATGCTCTGTAATGTTTTGGCGCATATCTCTCAAATGAAGCGTTTTTGGCCTTGAGCTTAGAATAAAAGTTGTATAGAATTGAATTTCCATCAGAATGGACTTTTGTTGAGAATTTTGTGATGAAGTATGTGAAAGTTATGCTTGGTCAAAGTTTAGTTGACTTCTCCTTAAGAAAATCCTAATTTAGTAACTTTTGACTTTTGATGAATCTTGAGTTTTCTTGATGAATCATGAGCAACCCTTGATCAAATGATGAATATGAGTTCAAAATATTGATGTTGACCAAAAATCTTGAAGTTTGACTATAAATTGAACAAAGTTAACTTTTTGTCCAATATAGTTGATTTTCAATCATCTGAGAAATTGACTGAGCAAACTTGTGCTGCAAGGCTTGAAACTTGGCATGAGGGTTCTTTGAAGCATATGAGAAACCACGAGATCCACTTGAGGAATTAGAACTCCAATTTCCATTTGCAAAAATAAAACCCTAGTTGTAGGTCAATGCTTAGGATGAGGGTTTTTCTGATCAATCTTTGAGTAGTCTTGAGTAATTGAGACCTTCATGAGCATGAGGAGGTATCTTGAATCAATTTGTCTTGAATAATGGGAGGGAAATTTTGGGGTACAACAGCTTCCCCTATTCAATCTTCTTAAACCTGAAGAGTTAGATTGATATGCCTGCCATCCTTAATCTAAAGGTGGAAGAGGATTGAACACTTATAAGTGCCCAGAAATTTGCACTCACATGTGCACAAAATAACATTGTTGGTTGATTATATTTCTTGAATAGGCTTAAAGATGCCATTCGGAGAGGTGATAAAGTGTCTTCAAAGATGGTCTTAAATATGCCATCCGAAGTAACTGTTGATAGGAGTACCATAATGAGTCTACGCTCGACTTGATTTGAAGGAAATGCTTTTCAGAATGAAGATCTGAAGGAAATGCTTTTCAGAATGAAGATCTGGAGGAAATGCTTTTCATAATGAAGATCTGAAAGAAATGCTTTTCAGAATGAAGATCTGAAGGAAATGCTTTTCAGAATGAAGATATGAAGGAAATGCTTTTCAGAATAAAGATCTGAAGGAAATGCTTTTCAGAACAAGGATTTGAAGGAAATTCTTTTCGGAATGAAGATCTAAATGAAATGCTTTTTCAGAATGAAGATCTGAAGGAAATGCTTTTCATAATGAAGATCTGAAGGAAATGCTTTTCCGAATGAAGATCTGAAGGAAATGCTTTTCAGAATGAAGAATCTGAAGTAAATGCTTTTCAGAATGAAGATATGAAGGAAATGCTTTTAAAAAATGAAGATCTGAAGGAAATGCTTTTCATAATGAAGATCTGAAGGAAATGCTTTTCATAATGAAGCTCTGAAGGAAATGCTCATCAGATTTAGTTTCTGATTGAAATTCTCGTCAAAATTAGTTTCTGATGGAATGCTTTTCAGAATGATTCTCTTAAGGAAATCATATGGTCATGTAGATAGTCGTCCTGTCCTATTTTGGGAATTGATCTACAAGCTGTCTATAGAGTGATGATAATATTTGTCTATTCGAGAACTTAACCTAAAAAGGAAAAGTTAGTTTTATGCAATATCATGATGCGTGAAATGCATTTCATAATGATGCTCTCAAAATAAATGAGAATATTATATGCTTTTCGTATGCATATGTCATGACATGAATGCAATATGTTGTTGGAGCGTATTAGTAGCTTCGTGTAACAATGTCTGGCTGGGGAAAATAAACGCATGACTGTTGTTGGGGATGAAGACAATAGTTTTTCAATTTCTGTTTAGAACGTCCTTACTGGGGATTTTTGCTTTCTGTTTGAGGACACCCCACTGGGGATGTTCGGCTTCTGCTTGAGGATGGAAGCATACAATGAGAGTCGGTCATTCTTTGTTCTTTGAAGGATTTGATTTTTATATACCCTGACTAGGGATAAAAGGAGATGAATAATCCTCCGATACACTATTTGACCAGGTTTCAGATATGAGTATTAGCTCTTTTGGGGAGGACAACATTGAATGATATCTGGCCAGAGAAGAGAATTTTGTTGGGGAATTGAAATATCGAAGAAATAAACTCTGTGGGGAAATAAACCATGTATATTACATTGAGGAAATAATCTCTGATTAGAAATTCAGACTCCACTGAGGAAGTTTCCACTGTATGCTGGGGAAATGATCAAGATTCCTTATCTGCTAGGGAACCCATTGGGAAAGATGGTCATGTTAAGCTATTCATAAAAATGTAGGGGAACTGCTGGAAGATGCCACAATTTCTGTCTGAAGACATAGTAGATTTGCTGGGGAATATGTCTCTGTTGAGGATGAGATTGTGAAGATAGCTTCGTAGAGATAGTTCCATGGATTTTGCTCTGTGGGAATTTATGGATAACTTTGAACATTATCCTAACTCCTAAAGTATTTAGCAAATGCTTATCAGAGTGATAAATCTTCTCCTGATGAACGGGACATATTCATACGCTTTAATCCATAACTTTTGCCTGGACCGCCTTTTCAGATTTTTAGTCCACCGGGATACCCTTTCTTGCCCAAGCCGCCTTTTCAGGTTTTCGACTTGCCGAGTGTATAATTTGTATATATATATATATATATATATATATATATATATATATATATATATATATATATATATATATATATATATCCCTAATTTTTGCCCGAACACTCTTTTAGTTCGTCGGGATGCCCTTATTTTTGCCTAGGCCAATCAACCTAGCGGGTATCTTTTTCATGAGTAGTATTTTTGACTATGTCCGTGTTTACAGGGTGCGGAGAAATTTCATTGTCCATGGTAGTAAGTGTTGTAGCACTTCCAGAAAATATTTTCTTGATCATACGTGGCCCTTCGTATGCAGGAGTCCATTTCCCCCTGGAATTATTCTTGTGCACCCGATATTTGAAGTTATTGATCAGTCGTTGATTGACAACTTTCTGACAGTCTTGACCTTCCTCAATATTTTTCTAAGAACTCTCACGGCAGAATGACACCATCCGATACTACTGAAATAGACAAGAAATTCTGTGATATCGAAGATAATGGCTTTTGTTGAAACTCATGATCAATGTAACATGCCCCATGTGATTCAGATGGAGATCTGCCCCTAGATATTTAGCATTTTAGAGAGATTCTTTGAATCTTGACTTGACTACCACAGATGAGTTGGATAACAAAATGCCATGCCTCTGATTTATAACAAATTGGGTGCACAAAAGACCTGTTACTGGAGGTGTCTTTCTCTTTGACACATCATCTCAAGTAATTTTGTCTGTTGGGAGGATTTTCATTCATTTAATATTCGTCATGCAAAATTTTCTGTTGTCAAACACTTAGTCATATGCAAACAATGCTATTAAAATGCAAATCTTATGTCTGCCTTGAAGTTTAAAAATATATTTTTTAGTAAAACAAAAATTTGTAAGAATGTGATATCAACTCAGGATTTATAGTAAGCCTTACAGGAGTCAGGATACCTTTTTGTAACAGTATGCTTTCAAACTAACCCATGCTTCAGTTAGGACTTTTAAGGGTTTAACGTGGCCTGGTTCACGGTTTAAGAAACAAAGGATAAAGGCTCAAAGTTTATTTGTACCTGACCCATTCTCCATGATGTTCTTTATTCCTATACTCAGTTAATTATGCATTTAGGTTACAATAAAGTCTGGAATTATGGAACTAATATTTTGGTGATGGTTCCGAAACCGGGAATTTATTTGGGAAGGTGGTCATTTTTCTTGTAACATCTTTCTTTTGTGGAGGATTTGTCGCGACCTCTTTTTGACTTTATTATCCCTAACTTTTACTTGAATTATTTCGTTTGAGATTACTGTCAGCGGGATATCCTAGTTTTTCCTAAGTCTCCTTCATAGGTTTTGACTTAGCAGACTTTTCTTTTAAAAGATAATAACTGACTGACTTAATGATTACTGGTAACCATCATCGGTTTTGATCTAGAATAAAATATTCGACACTACTCGTTGTGTACGAAGGTAAAGCTTGTGAATGCATAATTGATTTGACTGAGAAACAACCCTTCCCCAAGTTATGCTTAAGGGTTTCAATTTGCGTGAAAAATAAAAATCCTACTTCTTAGGCTCAAATGGGTTGACTAGGGATTAACTTCCTTATATCTCCACTGTTTAGGAATTAAAGCAATGCTTGTACATCTTCAGTAAGGCCTGTTCAAAAGCATATTGTATGAGATTATGATATTGTTTTCGTCATCCTCCCTCTAAAGGCTTATAACTTTAAGAAGAGTTGAATATCACAAAAAGGAAGTAAGAAGCACAATTTAAATATAGTGAAACAAATGGATTAATTCAAGACAGACATATGCAATGCATTAATGGGAAAAACCAAACTTTAACATGACAATAATTGTTTGAAAAAACAAAAGAAATTAAAAATAGAAAATCAAATGATCTTAAAGCTTCTCCGCCTGAACTTGTTACTTCAGATGGTGTGCTTTGCATTTTCGATATTTGAGGGATGATAGAAAAACCTAATCTGACCATCTTGTGTGAACTCGAAAACTACCTTGTCAAGAAGGTCATGAATATTACGTTTCAACGTCCAATAACTGCTAGTGTCATGTCCAAGACTGCTGGAGTGATATGCACACCTTGCATTAGGATCATAACTGGAAGAGGAATTATTGGGATTCCGAGGAGGTTCTTTCAATGTAATCAGCTCCATCTTCAACATGTGTTGTAATGCTTGAGACAGTGACATGTTGATTTTGGTATTAAAAAATTGGTGTATTTTGCTTATGCTGATTACCCTATTGTTTTTGGCGAGGTCGTTGTTGAGCTTGCGATGTAGAATCAATCTAGAAAGGCCCTTTTCCATTAATTGAATGATTAGTAATGGAAACTAAGTCAGTTTCTTGTCTCATCGGGGGCTGGTTAGTTATTGGATCTCCAATTCTAGCAGTTTTTCCCGTACAGTTGTATCTGACCTAATGAAGCTTGTTGATGAGGAGTCTCAACTCTTCTTGCCTTCGAGCTAAATTTTGGATAAGAGCCATCTGACCAATCACCTGGATTCTCATCTCTGCCATCTCAGCTTGCATTTGTTCCAACTGGTCATCCTTGTTGTCTTCAGGATTCTTCTCGGTCATGTTATCGACGAGGAGTGCTTTCAATCCTTCTTGCCCCTTGGCTAAGCTTAGGAACATCTCTTAGAACTGAGAATTCTGAGCCTTGAGATATTTGATTGTCTATTCAAGAGCCATTTTTATTCTTAAAATAAATAGCAAGAAGATGAGAAAACTTGTCTTGGAAACCTGTTATGTGATGATATGTATGACATGTAGATGCATATGCAATGTTTTCAAGGATCTCGTGGGATTTAAATTTGAAATATTAGAAATTGAATCTGGTTTCATCTTTGTCTGAAGAACTTTGAGTCTTCATATTTGAACGTCCTTATATAAGAATCAAGCTCACCATATAAAGTGGGTAATAGCCTCTGACTCAAGAGAATGTACTTTGATCTTGACGGCATCTGGTTAGAGGAAAATAAATCCTCTTACCCCTTGCTAGAAATCTAGCTTATGATAATCCTGCACCATAAATCTCTAAGATCCTTTAAATGCTTAGTAAAAATGTTATGTTATGATGATATGATGTTATGATGTTATGTTTATGTTAAATAGATAGCAAACACAAACAAGTCACACAAGAGCCTTAGGTTTAAAGGCTTGCATGAATTACATAGGTAAGTACCCTTCCCCATTTAAGTTAAGGTAGCTCAACATGTCCTAAAAGAGTAACCATGTTCTAAGGATATCATATAACGGATCTTTCTCGCAGGCTTTATTTTAGCACGGCAATTGTGTTGCCAACAAAACATCCCGAGAGTTAAATCTCAATAAGCGTAGTTTCGAGTATAAACCAACCTTGTACTAGACTAAAGTAGGCCATCTCACTACTTTCTAATGGCCAAAATGGGTCAATTAAGGTTCTAAAAATAAGTTAGTGTTAACGACACCATGCAGAAGCCTAATGTTATCCTTGATTGGCTCAAGGAACATCAGTACAAACTAAAGTGTCACACTAACCGTAGCCATCATTTTAACCATATCGTTCTACATCGTACAGTCTTTATGATCTATTGCTACTTACCTAAGTAATTCCTAGATCCAGGTGTAGGATCTTATAAGCAATTAAACTTGAACAAACCCTTAAAGTTAAAGCAAACAATTCAAACAAATAAAGCAAGTAAAAGTGATCTAACTCTAAGGTAACCCCTCTTTTTAAGCATCCCCAGCAGAGTCGCTAGTTCTGCAATACGGTGGGAGAACTAAATTTTTTAGTTTTATCAAAATGTGCATATAGCAAAATTCTCCACCCACTTTTCTGTTATCCAATATTTAGGAAATGTGAAAAGAACAGGAAAGACCTTTGATAGATTTTGAGTTCGGGGGGTAAGTTATGAAAAGGGAAGGTGATAGTACCCTTTTCATCTGTAGTTATCTACGGGATCTTAATTGCTTAGCTCACTTTTAAAAAACTTGCTTTGTGTGTGTGTGATTTGTTTCAAAATATTTTGAAAAGACAATGTAAGGCTAACTTTATAATGATTCTTGTATCAGTCCTCAAGAATGTGTACAAAGTGTTTCTGAAAATATTAGTTGTTTTGAAAGTGATGTGTGAAAAATGTTTGTGAGAAAAATTATGAGCAATCAATTAGGAGTTTCTTACCCACTAAAGGTCTTTCTTATTCTTTTCCTTCTCTTTTAGAGATAGTAATATCCATACCATTAGTAGGTAGGTAGCCTTATCCATTGGAAGTGAAGGGACAAGCGTAGGATCGTCGTATGGTCATCGAAAGCAACATGTAAGGATACTTTAGCAATTATATCGAAGGGACTATCATCATTTACTCATAGGTACTAGATTATTTTGTAGGCAGCTCGAAGGGTAATCGAGGGAATATGATCATTATTCAAAAGGGACTGTGATTATTTGATCGATGGTCTTTTGCTAAAGTATCCCCACTTTCGAGGGACGTGACCAATATTTTGTAAGGAAACAAGAGAGGATGCCCTAGAGGTACAAGTGTGAAAAGTTTATTGAGTTCAGTTATTTAGTCTTGAGAATTAGGTTTTTCTAGATTATTTTTAATTTTGTCATACACACATTAGTTACTAGGGATTAAATATGTACAAAAAAAATAAAGTGTGGAATGTAAACCTAAGCTATTACATGGCTTTTGGAGAGACACATAGGCATAGAAAATGCGAGAAAGTAAATCTACGTTATTACATCATGTGAGCAGTTACATAATAGGAAAGAAATACAAGAAAGTAAATCTAAGTTATTACATCGATAGTGCGACCTATACAATTTTTCTATGAATTTAAATATTAAAAGATAAATGGGAAAAGTGTTAGAAAAATATTTTTGTTTTTGTGCTTTTTGTAGAAAATAATTTAAATGATAATAGTAATTTAAAACCTAATTCTAATTAATTTTAATATTAAGAAAAAAAGTTAATTAATTAATAAAATAATTAGTAATATATATATTTATATATATATATATATATATATATATATATATATATATATATATAAGAAAAATTTTAATTATTAATTAAAAAGACCTAACCCTAATTTGTTATAGTTTTGAAAAAAGATTAGGCTAGTTAATGATTAATTAAAAAGAAATTAATTAAGAAAATAGAAAATTAATTAGTAAAGAAATAAGAAAAAAATGTTAAAATATTAAAATGTTTTTGTGTGGAAAATAATTTAAGTGATGATAATTAATTTAAACCTAATTGTTTCTAATTAATTTATAATATTAAGAAAAAGGTTAATTAATTAATTAAAATCCATCAAGAATTTAATTACTAATTAAAACCATAATCCTAATTTGTTAAAGTGTTAAAAAAGATCATGTTAATTAATTGTTAATTATAAAGAAAATTAAGAAAATATGGTGAAAACAAATTAGGGTTAGTAAAAAAAAGGAAAAAAACTGATTGCCTGGGTGGGTGTTAATTTAGCCGGAAAACACTTGTATCATGAGATTCGATGAAAATAAGTCAAATTTCCCTAGCAATGGCAGATCCTTATTCCCGCGTCAAAGCTTGTAAACAATGATTCTAAACAAGTCTAAACATCAATATAAACAGGTATATATGCATAGAATTAATCAACAACGCATGAATTATGAGTTTGAATTTCAAGAATATTACCCAACCAATAATGATAAGATATGATGATCTAACGCGCTTCAAGCTTCAAAGATGGATGGCGTGAACTCCTGAGAACTTCAGGAACATGATGGAATGCTTTGAATCGATTGAAAGTTGTTGCACACAAGGTTTTTAGTTTGCCCTAGTTTTGAGAAAATTGAGATTTTTAAGAGTGTGATCTTGAGGAAATTTGTGTCCTTATTGTTCTAAATACATTGTGTATTTATAGGAGAAAATATTAGGTCAACAATATTGAATCAAATCTTGTGCAATCATGGTATAATATTTCAGGATTTGAATTTCATGATCAAATATTTCATGATCAAATATTGATGAAATTACAAAATATTTGAATTTCATGATCAAATATTTGATTGAAGTTTTGCATAAAATCTTTCTTTTTTAGGCCAATCTCATACCAATCACATTTTTTGCAAGTTGTCACCAGATTTTTAGACTTCTGATTAGATTCAAAAATAGATCTACATGCCTTATATCATTTATTTGATATTTTATTTGATTTATTTTTCTTTTAATTGAGTAAAATCAAAATAATAAAAAAATAAAAACCAAAAAAATAAACCAATGAATTTAGGAGTCTATAATAAGGTCAGGAACACGTTTGGACCTTAAAAGATAGGCCCGTTAACCCAAAAATTCAAATTTGCTCAATTTGGACTTCATGCATTTACTCAAACTTATCCAACTTGCACCAATCATAACTCACTCAATTTTCATCATATGAAGGTGATATTTGACTTTTTAGCAACCTCAAGGTGTCCCCTACAATCTTCATGTTGGTCATTTTTTCATTTTAAGCCTTTATCTCTATGTAAAATGTTTTAACAAAAAGTGTCTTTTTGTTGAGTTTTAAAATGACATGTAATGTTTTGGCTCATATCTCTCAAATGAAGCATTTTTGGCCTTGAGTTTAGAGAGAGAAAGATGTAGAGAATTGAATTTCCATCAAAATGGGCTTTGTTTATGAATTTTTTGATGAAGTATGTGAAAGTTATGCTTTGTTAAAGTTTAGTTGACTTCTCCTTTAGAAAGCCCTAATTTAGTAACTTTTGACTTTTAATGAATCTTGAGTTTTCTTGATAAATCATGATCAACCATTGATAAAATAATGAATATGAGTTCAAATTCTTGATGTTCACAAAAAATCTTGAAGTTTGATTGTAAATTGGTCAAAGTTGACTTTTTGTCCAATATAGTTGATTTTCAATCATCTGAGCAATTGACTGAGTAAACTTGTGCTGCATGGATTGAAACTTGGCATGAGGATTCTTTGAAGAATATGAGAAACCATTAAATCCACTTGAGGTATTAGAATTCCAATTTACATTGGGAAAAACAAAACCCTAGTTGTAGGTCAATGCTTAGAAGGAGGGTTTGTCTGATCAATCTTTGAGTAGTCTTGAGCAATTGAGACCTTCATGAGCATGAGGAGGTATCTTGAACCAATTTGTCTTGAATAATGGTAGGGAAAGTTTTGGGATACAACCTTCTCCATATTTTAGGTCTATGTGATTATCCTCCTTGTTGACTTGAATTTACAAATTATGGGATGCCCTTACCTTTGGTGGAGGTGGGACAAATCCTTCAATATTAGCTTGTCTGATCTCTTGTTGCGCTACAGTTGACTTTAGAGGTCTTGATTCTGGATTTTTTCTTGGTTAGTGACCGCTCGATGTACCAATAGTTTGGGCTACTTCTTCAAAGGCTGCCCTAGGAATTTGTTCTTGCCTTTTGATGATGTTCTTTAAGGCTAGAAGAACTTGGCTCATATCACCCTAAATCGAGCCGATGTTGCCTTTTACCTGCTCCAAATCTTCCTTGAAGGCAACTTGGTTTTCTTTGATTTGTTCCATCACTTTCTTTTGATGGGCTGTTGTTTGATATGGCAGTCGGAGAAGTGGTGCTTTCTTACCAATGATTTAACTAGAGAAGGTTTTTTTGAAAAATGATAAGTTTTTGTATGAATTTATGAAATGTAATGCTTGGGAATGCATGGATGCATATGAATATGCTAAGAGTTTCGTTTTTGAATATCTTATTCACTTGGATTCTCTTTCATATTTTTTTTATATTTTTTTCAAGTTTTGATTTTTTATTGGCGAGCATCTTAAAATAAATACACAAATGAGATATAGAAACAAAAATTTTATTGAAATATTAATTGTCCTTAAAACGGGAATACAATTCAGATATTGAAAATATTCAAACCAAAACATCAAAATTAAATTGCTGAAGGAAATAACAAAGGGAAATAAAATCTTCTAAGTGCTCCTATGGATATATACTCGGAAACCATCAACCATAGTCCTACAAAGCTTGAAGAAGTCTTCAACATCTTCCAGAAGCGGAACCATCACACTCTCCGTATCTCTCAAGCTTCCAGAGATGTCACCAATGAGGTTATTGACTAAGAAGGCGAGTCTTGCATGATTGTCTTTATAGAAATGATATTCCTGGTAGAGGTCCGGAGTTATCTTATGATTATCCTTTCCTGCTTTGGCGATCTTTGCATATTGTTCCTCCCAATATAATTTTTCAGCCATCATCTCCGTATATAGTCTCCTTTGTATGAGGAAATTCTTTCGAAGGTCTTATAACTCATGACAAACTTGCTCGTATTCATCAGTCTTTTGGGCAAGAAGTCTTTCTACCCTCATCCTCTTAAGACATTCCTCTACATCCGATTCTTGGCTATCATGGAGTCTCATAGTAAGATAATGCATTTGCTCTTCTTGATTTAAAGAAGCTTGTGCCAAACTTTGGATTTGAGCCCTCAAATTTTCTATCGTCTATTTTTTGTCTTGTATCACCTTTTCGTACTACCTACTTAGCTTCCTGATTTCACTAGCAACATCTTCCAAACATTGGTTGTGAGAATCCAAGTTGAAGGTAGCACTCAAAAATCCTTCGGTTGAACGTTTCCGCTTAAGACTCTCCTTTTCAAATGCTTCATGGTTTTTCTAAATCTGTTGATCTTTGGACTCAAGCTTGCATTGCATCTGTCTTTTCTCCTTATCCAAGTTATGGAGGTTAAGATCCAATTCTTCTTTCTCCTTTTGAGCTTGATTCAAGGCTTTCTTCAAGTTGTCTATTTCTTCTAAGGACATAGGCAGAGGATCTGAGACATCTGGCTTGTGTTCAGGATCAACGTCAAATGGTAACTTAACGACTTGTACCCTATTTGAAACCCATCGAGTGTAAGGTTCTTTCACCACAACATTCTTTCTTTCGGACTTTCTTTTTTTTACCCTACTCCAAGCTCAGATGATCTTGTTGAGCAACTCTCTGTTATTTTTTCCCATGTCGTGAATGATTAATTGTTGAAGTTGTTCATCAGAGGGTTTGTCCTCTAAAGGGTATCAATATTTTCGCAAATTAGGGTTGTAACTGATGCATCCACATGATCTAATCAATAGAACATTCAGAAAATCTCCACAACTATAAATGATATCTCCAATGTTTATATTTCTTGCATACCACAACACAGAATCAGCAGTGAGAGACCTTAATTTTTTAGGCCACTCGTATCTTTTCAGACTTGGAACCATGTAGTCTTCCTTATAAAGATGAATCATAAACCAAGAATATTAGAGCGGGATACAACAGTTTAGCATACCCCTCCCCTTCTCGTAACGAGTGTGAATAGCATAGTAAATATCAGCAAGCAAAACAGAAGTTGGGTCCATATTCAAAGCTTTTGAACCCCAAAATATACTAATAGTTTCAGGGTCAATATAGTCTAAAGTCCATGGAAACAGAATTACACCAAAGACAAGTATCCCTAAGCAATCAACACAAGACTTCCATTCTTTTTTATTGGCAAAGAAAGGGCTTTAGCCTCCAAATATGGTCTTTTAATCCCCTGTACATCACCTTCTTTTTTATAATTAAGTGAGAACTCAGGATAAGAGATCCCTAAACCAATTTCTAAGTCCTTAACATCAATAGTTTTTTCAATTCCTACATAAGCTTTTTCCTTAGAAAATTCAAGAGCCTATCAAATTCTTCCAAAGTCGGCGCTAGTTAAAAGTCTTAAAAGGTAAAACACCTTAATGGAGGATCGTAGAACTGAACCAGGGCAGAAATGGCATCCAATTGTACATCCACTTTTGTTATCCATATAACGGCGAACAAACATCTTCAAAGCTCTTTCAAACAGTTTCCCTTTGATGGTTTGTATCTTTGTCATATATGGCTTGATGGCACTAATATGGACAAGTTGTTTTCCTCTGGCATTCATTTCTGAGACACTTCACCAAAAACCTTTGATTTTCTTTAATCCTGTGAACAAGACAGACAAAATGAACTGGAGAATAATGAATATGTAAGATGCAAAATGTATGAATGCATTATTGTGTGGTATAGTAATTGGATTTCATGAAAGGTATTCCTAGTTGGTAGGCTCCTAGTTTTGGCCTACAGATATTATACCCCACATAAGGTGGTTTCTTTAAGGGTATCATGGATAACACTAGAGGGAAAGGCACAAGGGTCTCCCTTAAGTGGAGCCTCTTTGTAGACCGAAACTTTCATCTCTAAGGTCATGAAAGGTCTCACTGTGAGTTTTTAGTTTAGGGTTTATACAAAAATCATAGGTTTCATTCCAAAGTCCTACCCCCCAAGAGGATTCCCCTTAAGACATATTTCTTTTTTGGAATTCCACAGAGTCTAGGCAAAATCGTCACAAAAACTCATAGGGATGATGTATCCCCTTGGCCAATAGATGAACCTTCTTTCTAACGTTTTTGAAAATATATATTTTTTTAATTTAAAAATCCTCCCACAGATATAATAACACAATAAATAAAATAATAAAAAATAAATAAAAACTAATATGGAAAGCAAAAAATAACAAAACACTAGCCAATAACCTAAACTTAGAAGGAAGAGGCTTCTAAACTCTAGGGTTGAGTCCCCAGCAAAGTTGCCAACTGTAATAACCAGTTTAAAAATAAGAGTCAGCACCATTAATTTTTATCCTAGGGAAGGGAAT
Source organism: Vicia faba (assembly GCA_948472305.1). Lineage (NCBI taxonomy): Eukaryota > Viridiplantae > Streptophyta > Magnoliopsida > Fabales > Fabaceae > Vicia > Vicia faba. Next base: position 172,602,724 of record OX451740.1, on the reverse strand, counting down.
ATAACGGATAACCCTAATTTGATCAGATATTCTAAGTTGTTGACTCGTGTTTAGATTAAGGGAAGGTGTTAGGCACCCATCATCTACCTTGTTCACAAGGATATTAGGGTTTAGGTTTACGGTTTAAGAATTGGGTTTTAATACTAATTAGGGGAACTCTCCATGATTTTTAAGTCGTGTGCCTAAATATCCTCTTATGAGGAATCAAAGTCCAAATTCGTAGTTCGTAGTTGTTTGGTTAGGTTTTTTTATAGACTATGGAAACATCCTGAATTCTCCTTAAACCAAGTCTGGATTTGTAAATTGCGGAGTTGTAGACGAATTTCGCAGTCGATAGATGATATTTCCATAATCCTTTTTGAAAATAATATCTTGAGTTTATTAAGTTAGTAAAAGAAGCGTTAGTGTTTGATTGGTTAGATGTTTTCAAATATATTATGTAATATGAGAAAAAATATTTTTAATGCATGAGAAAAAAGAATTTAATGCAATTAAAGTATTGAAAGATAATAAAATTTAGAATTTATTAAAATAAATATATTTAATATTAAAAATATTAATTATAATATAAAATAAAATAAGTAAATGAATATAAAATATAAAAATAAAATTAGTTATGACAAAAATGCAGGGGGGTGCATTTCATTTGAACTTAGTAATTCTTGGGGTGTGAATAATAGAATCCTAAATCTAGATATTGGATTTAGGCCCAAATCGCAGGGGAGGTGCGGATTTGAACGTGACAACAAGTCTAGGGGTGCAGGACCTAAGGGCCCAAGTCCAGATGTTAGACTTGGCCCATTATGTTGGGGGTGTATCTATTTAATTATGCAGCAAAACAGGGGTATGTGGCTAGCAATGGGCTAAGCCCAAACGTAATTGAAGAGAGGCCCAGGGAATATGGTGCATAGACATTACATGTGAGTATATGTTAGGGGTTATGGTGGGCATGAGTTTTGGCATGTTTGATCAAGATTAAAGAGTGAGGAGCGAGGGCGTATAGTAGAGGTGTCGTACGGGATTGCAAGGGAGTATATTATTTTGTTTCTCCTTATCTTTCCTCATTTCCTCATTTCTCTTCTCTCTCTTTGTTCCTCTCTCTCACCCTCGCAGAACAACAACACAATCAAATGCCGGCGAAACCCCAGAGCGAGGATCTCAAACTTCCCTTAACCCCAACCACAAATACCCACCCAAAACTACAATTACAACAACGAATTCAAAGAAAACCCTAAGCTGGGTAGTTCGCAGATTACCTCTTCGTAGTAATTTTGTTTTGTTTTGGTTCCTGGAGTAATTTTCTTCAGACTCCCTTCCCTTATATTTGCAGGTATAGCAGCGACACGACAGGGAATGAAGATTGCGATGATGGCGATAGAGGCGCGACGGTGATTTGAAGGAAGATCTTAGGGTTTCTATTCAAAAATCCTATATTTATGCAAAGGGAGAGCTCTGAGGGAACCCAATTCTTCATCTCTTTTTCTTGCTCTTCTTCTGTTTACAATTTTTCTCCCCTCCTTTGTCTTAGAGTTCTAGGGTTATTTATAAGTTAGATTAGAGTTAGATTAGGAAATTTTAGGAAAATTATCGTTACAAATTGGAATTAGAGTTTGATTGAATCAATTAGGGATTTTATCAGACTCGATTGTAAATTAGGTTTAGGTTGATTAGAAATTAGTGTTAGAATTTATATTAGATTAGATTATGTAATTGATACAATATTTTAATATGTAATTCGATATGATTTTTGTAAAGTTTTGATTCAATCTTGCTTTCTAATATTTGTTTTGATGACTTGATTCAACTATTGATTTGTTTATGTTTAATTTGATCTCGTCATGGATTTCCTTGCGTTTCTGGGCTTGGATTTTGATATCTTAGTAACGAAGAAGAAACGACTTGGGTTTCAATACTTGGTGAAGAAGAACAAAGCGCGACGCTTGAACTAGGGTTTCAAAAACCCTCGGTTGACTTGGTCAACCAAACTCACAAAAAATATAATTATAATTTTGATAATAATAATAAATTATTATTATTACTATAAAAAACAAATAATAATGTTAATAATAATAATATCAATAATACAAAATATAATAATAAATAAATAATAATAATTGTAATAAGTAAAAACGAAAATGGATTCTGGTGGCAGAAATTGAAATGGGCCAATCCCTGTTTCAGTTATTGGGCTCCCAATTCCTAAATGCACCCCATCTTTTATCATCTTAGCCAGGCCTGCAAAAAGTCCAATGATCCTATAAATCCATATATAACAAAAATACACCCCTCTTTGTTCACCAAACTTTAATGGATTGTGATGTAAACAGTAAATGCACCCCCCTCTCTAATTGTAAGAACAAACTTAATGGGCCATCAGATTTTGATAGTCCATTTTGAAACAACACATCCCTCTTTATAAATTTAGACCCCATAATATGTAAACAATTTTGATTTTAGACAACGATGATCTAAATTTTATATTATGATAACACTAGAAATTAATAACAATGAGGAATAATTTGTTTAGAAATCAATAGGGAAAATTTGGGGTATGACAACAACGCCTTTCATCTTGACACCATGAACATTGAAGACTACACCATCACCATTGGATCCCTTATTTACATTCTTCCCATTTTTATATTCTTTTCCAGAAGTATTTATTCCTTGACGAGTACCAACCATGCATGCAAAAAAATTAAGGTTGAAGATGAATAGTTAGAGAGAGATAGTAGAGTCTGAGAATATGAATGATGAGTGTTACGAGATAAGCGTGAATAAAAACCTAAATGAGAGAAGTAATATTTTAAATACAAAGTGGTTTAGGTCTATTATTGATTTTGAAAATATTCTTTACACTATTCATGGAAATATGGACTAAATTAATAAGAATCTAACCTATTTATTCTTCATCCACCTCAGCATTAATTGTTACAAGATATCCATCGCACACAATCCCAATTCACTTCCCATCTTTTCAAATTTAGTGGCATCTAAGGCTTTATTAAATATATTCTCTAGTTGTTTTTCACTAGGCACATGATCAAGAGAAATGACTTTGTCTTCCATACGTTTCTTGATGAAAGGATGTCTTATGTCAATGTGCTTGGTACGAATATGTTATAATGGATTCTTGGAGATGTTAATATAACTCATGTTGTCAAATTATAATAGCATATCATCTTATGTGACATTATACTCTTTCAACATTTGCTTTATCCATAAAAGTTGAGTTTCTTCCAACAACAATGTATTCAGCTTCTACTGTGGGTATGGAAATATAATTTAGCTTTTTGTTGATCCATGAAATGAGATTGTTCCCTAAGAAGACACATCCACCTAAGGTACTTTATCTATATTTAGCATTTCCTTCCCAATCATTATCACATTATCCAACAAGAATGAAGTTGGCATCATATGAGTAAAGGAGTCCATAGTCACAAGTTCCACTTATGTATTTGATATTTATTTTGACTTTTTTGAGATGACTCGTTTTAGGATTGGCTTGATAACAAGCACATACACCAACCTAGAAGGTGATGTCAGGTCGATTATAAGTAAGATATAATAGACTAATAATCATAATTTTGTGGAGACTTTGATCAATAGTCACTCCTAGGTCTTATTTAGTGAGTTTGACATGAGTGGAAGCTGAGGTGTGTTTATGCCTATCATTTTCAAGGCCAAATTTCTTTACAATATTATAAGCATACTTACTTTGGGAAACAAATATGCTATCTTTCATTTGTTTAAATTTAAAATAAAGAAAGTATATAAGTTCAACAACCAAACTCATTTCAAATTCATAATATATTTTTTGAACAAAATGTTCTACCATCTTGCTTGACGTCCCTCCAAAAACAATGTCATCCTGATATATATGGGCTATCACGAGATTTCATTCTTCTTTCTTGACAAATAGAGTTTTTTTAGTTCATACTCTAACATAGCAATTTATATCTAGATACTATGTGTGTCTTTCATACCAAGCATATGGAACTTGCTTTAAGTCATATAGTGCTTTCTTGAGCTTGTATAGATCATCTGGAGAACATGAATCAATGAATCCTTTGGTTGTTCAACATATACTTCATCATTAAAATATCCATTTAGGAAGACACTTTCACATCCATTTTATATACACTATTAGAAAAACTAATTTTATGACAACAATTTCACCTCCCATAATGAAAAGTCGAGGTATAATTCCTAGACACGTCAAATTTTTTTACTTAAAAAAACATACAATCTATTTCGTCGGTTTTTGTTGAAAATTGTAACACCCTCTAAAACCCCACGGAATAATATAGCATACATAAGAGTAATATAATCATGCATATTGATTAAGGGTGTGTCACCGATAATTCAAAATCACACATACAATTGTCATGCTCAATAACACTTAATTAAAATTCATGCTTTGTATACACTTTCACATAAGCATGTAGCAGCGGAATCACTTTCACTCATAATGAATATAATAATTAAACTCATAATCAAATCATTAATTTCACTCCTTAGGCATAAAAGCCAATTCACCATATAATTCAAATAAATCATAACCAAATAAAATAGAGTATACAATATATCTCTCAAAACATGAATTTGAAATGTTCCCCAGTGTTACATAACATCAGAGCATGACTAAACCCAAAATATGGAAATAAAATAAAGCTAACTCCTCCAGCTACTCTCTTACTATAAGCAATTCTAATCTTTAGTATCTGAGCGATGTTGTATAAAATATCATTCCAATAGAAGGTGAGAATTCACATAATTAAGGAAATCAAATAATAATATATAATACATAACATACATGCATAAAGATAAATATTTTCACACTTCAAATGCTTTATACACATATATATCATCACTCAATTAATCATACTAGTCACAAGTATATAATCACAAATCCACAATTTCACAATTACATCATTTTAACATGATGCTCATAAAGTTCATATTATGACAACCACAATGTGACTCGATGCAAGACTCAAGTGCAATACACATGCATGTGGTACTAATCAGTATTATTTTTATTTGGTTTTTATTTTAAATTGGGTATGTTCCCTAGACGAGTAACACATAAAAAGTATGTTCCCTAAGCTTTCAAACTCCGCTCTAGGTTTGGAGCAAGTCACTAGCTCTCACGAAATTAACAAGCACTGTCTCTTGACAATAATGAGGCATGTGTAATTTCAACAACCATATGCAATTAAGACCATCCCTCAATATTAACATCCATGCATATCTTTAATAATTTACCATAATTGAATTACCACACAATTACATATACATGTTGTTGTACCCCAAAATTTGCCCTCCCATTTTCTTCAAGATATCTCCTTATGCTTCTAGAGTTTTCAATTGCTCAAGGCTACTCAAGGTTTGATCAGACAAATTCTCCTCCAAGCAGTTGGCCTACAATTAGGGTTTTGATTTTCTAAAAGAAATTTAATCTTCTAATGCATCAAGTGGATTCCATGGTTCCTCATATGTTTCAAGGAATGCCCATGACAAATTTCAAGCCTTGCATCACAAGTTTGCCCAATCAATTGCTCAGATGACTAAAAATCAACTATATTGGGTAAAAAGTCAATTGTGGTCAACATACAGTCAAACTTAAAGATTTTTGGTCAACATTAAGATTTTTGAAGTCATATTCATCATTTGATCGAGGGTTGATCATGATTCATCAAGAAAACTCTCAATTCACCAAAAGTCAAAAGTTACCAAATTAGGGTTTTCTTAAGGAGAAGTCAACTAAACTTTGAACAAGCGTAACTTTCACATGCTTCATCATATTCTTCTCAACCAAATCTCATTTTGAAGGAAATTTAATTCTCTACAACTTTGTCTCTCTAAGCTCAAGTATAAAGAATGCTTCATTTGAGAGATATGGGCCAAAATATTATAGGTCATTTCAAAAGGCAACAAAAAGACATTTTTTGTCAAAGAAATTTACATAAAGATAAATTCTTCAAATGAAAAAATGATTAACATAGAGATTGTAGGGGACGCCTTAAGCTTTCCAAAAAGTCAAAGATCACCTTCATATGATAAAAATTGAGAGTTATGATTGGTGCAAGTTGAGCAATTTTGAGAAAATGCATGAAACCCAAAGTGATCAAACTTGAATTTTTGGGCTAATGGACTTATGTTTCAAGGTCCAAACGTGTTGTAGACTTCATAGTGAACCTATGAATCTATTCATGCAAACCTTTGACTTTTATTCCATTTATTTTGATTTTATTTATTTAAATTCAAAATTAATTATATAAAATTAAAAGTTTTCATACAAATGTCCAAGCCCATTCTTGTTGACCTAACTCACAGCCTATATATTCCTCTCATTCAAACAACAAAGAGACATGAAAACTTGCAAGAAACCACCTTCCAAAAACTTCAAAATTTGTCAAAACTAGGGAAAATCAATATTAGGCCAAACAACCATGCCATTCAACTTCAGGGACATTATAGGGTAAGTGGATCGATTGTGATGATCCAAGAGGCCTGAAACACATAACCATGCATCACTATCTCTCATTCTTGCGTGAAATTCGTATTTCAATTTCTATCATGCTTTAATCAAAACTAACATCACTAATGTTCTTCTGAGATGTCAATATGCAGGTTTGGACCATCGCATGGCCTCCATGATGCCAGAATCATGTGTTTCCATGTTTGCATTGTTTGACTTGTTTGCTTCGTATCTCTTTGTACATGGAGAATTAGCCAAAACCAAGGCTAACATTGAATTCGCAAGATCCAAATTAGGGTGATAGGATCCCTTTGAACCACAAACGTTTTTTATTTTGCAGGAACAAGAAAATAAGTCGTCGGAGAAGATGATCGGAGCTAGGGCTCTGACGTCTCTCCGGCCCAGTCCATTATGCTTATATTATATTTATTGGTTTTCATTGATATACCAGATGAAACAACCACCCCAGTGGCAAAGGCGCACGTGTTAAGGCTTTGATACATGAGGGTGTGGGTTCAATCTCTGCCTTTTGACATTTTTTTTCATATTTTCTCAATTCTTACAGGTTTAACATATATTGAGTTGCATTCATCATCTAGACACCATCGCATGCCTGGAACTGTGGCAAGCCATGCTATTGTGAAGGCAAAGGGTGTGGGTTCAACACCCACCCTTGGCATTTTTCCTGTTTTCTTTGTTTCTAACCTTGTTTGTCATTATTTTTTGGCTAACCCTAATCCTTTTTAACCTAATTTATTTTTAAATAACCTAAAAATAAACCTTTTTCTAAAAACCCTAATTAATTAGGTTTTAGGTTTTTAATTAACCTTTTAATAATTTAATTAATTAACCTTTTCTTTTCAATTTTAAAATTAATTAGATTTTTAGGTTTTATTTAATTAATCATCATCAAAACTATTTTCTTCATAAAAATCTTTTTCACATTCTTTTTCTATTTTCCTTTTTCTTATTCTTAGATCAAGTTGTATAGGTCGTGTGTTTCCTATGTAATAGCTTAGATCTTTATTTGCCCCTTTCTTTTTTTCATTATCATGTAATTGCTTCCGGGATGTAATAGTTTAGGGTTTTATTTTTCTCACTCTTTATTATTATGTAACTTTCCCAAAGACCTGTAATATTTTTAGGTTTACGTTTCTGCCTTTACCTTCGGTTATTATATTTCTATGCAACTGTTAGTAATTAGGGTTTGTATGGAAAGACAAAAAAAACACTGAAAAACCCTAATTTCAAGATAAATAACTGAATCAAACACACTTGCACACTTACTCCTTTAGGGTAACCTCTCTCTGTTTCCTTTCAAAATAACGGTCATGTCCCTCGAACGTAGGGATTCTTTAGCAAAAGACCATCGAGTAAAAGATCATAGTCCCTCGACGACCCTTCGATGTTGCTTATAAAAACTGATCTAGTCCCTTACGAAACTACTAAAGTATCCTTACAAGTTGCCTTCGATAACCCTTTGCCTGTCCCTTCACATCCAATAGATATGGCTACCTACCAACTAATGATACTGATAGCACTATCTCTAAAGGAGAAGGAAAAGAATAAGAACGGCCTTGAGTGGGTAAGAACTTTTAATCGCTCGCTCACGACATTTTCTAAAAAACCATTTTCACATCACACTTTTCAAACAAAATACTTTCAAACACTTTGTACGTGTTCTTGAGGACTAAGACAAGAACCATTACAAAGTTATTCGTACTTTGGCTTTTCAAAAATATTTTCAAATCACACACACAAAGAAATTTTCAAAAAGTGAGCTAGCGATTAAGAGCCCGTAGATAACTACGGATGAAAAGGGTGCTAATACCTTCCTTTTTCATAAATTACCCCCCGAACTCAAAATTTATCAAGGTCTTTCATATTCATTTCACCCTTTCCATATTGGATAAAAGAAAAGTCGGTGGCGACTCTTGCTATCTGCAACATTTGCAATAAAACGTAAAACAAGTCAGTTCTCCAATTGTATTACACATGCACATACTCATGAATTATCCATATACAATTCATATTCATAGTATCACTTCTCTAAAACATCATAACAACACATAGCAAGCTATGTACAAAGTATCATTACAATGTCACATCAACCACATACACACAACACATAAACAAAGTTTCATGTTTGATTAAATAGACCTTTAAAAACCATCCAGCATGTAGTTTTAAGTTCCCTAAAATTAAGTATAAATTAGCATAAACTTTAAGTATACATAATCCCAAGGAAATGTTCCACCTGACCTTGAACATTGACGATATAGTAGCTAGCGCGTCCGCTAACTAATTCTCTTCTCGTGGGAAATGTTCAAAGGTGATCTCTTCAAAATGCGGCAGCAGTGTCAGTACATGTTCTCTGTAAGGGATAAGGTTCGGGTGTTTCGTATCCCACTCATCTTTGATCTGACTTATCACCAAAGCGGAATCCCCGAATACACTCAAGAACTTGATCCTTAGGTCAATAGCAGCTCTAAGACCCATGATACACGCTTCATACTCTGCCATGTTGTTGGTACAGTTGAAACATGATCGGGCAGTGAACGGAGTATGACAGCCCTCGGGAGATATGATTACAGCGCCAATGCCATTACCCAGTGCGTTTGAGGCTCCATCAAAAACCATAGTCCATCGGGATCCTTCCTCAGGTCCTTCATCTAGTCCAGGTTCTTCACCATCGGTTACTAACATGATGTTCTCGTCCGGGAACTCAAAATTCATGGACTGGTAGTCATCAACGGCTTGATGTTCCAAATGATCAGCTAACACACTTCCCTTGATTGCTTTTTGGGTTGTGTATTAGATGTCTTACTCGGTTAAGATCATTTTCCATCTTGATATTCTTCCGGAGAGAGTGGGCTTCTCGAAAATGTACTTGATCAGATCCATCTTAGATATCAACAATGTAGTGTGGGTCAACATATATTGTCTCAGTCAGCGAGCAGCCCATGCCAAAGCGCAACAAGTTTTCTCGAGCAGTGAGTATCGTGTTTCACAGTCGGTAAACTTTTTGCTAAGGTAGTATATTGCGTGCTCTTTTCGACCAGACTCGTCATGCTGCCCCAGCACACACCCCATTGAATTATCTAGCACTGTTAAGTACATTATCAGAGGTCTTTCTTCAATCGGAGGCATCAGAATAGGAGGCTCTTGGAGATATTGTTTGATTCTGTCAAAGGCTACCTGGAATTCGTCATTCCATTTTACCACTTGATCTTTCTTCAGAAGCTTGATGATCGACTCACAAGTAGCAGTCAGATGTGAAATGAACCTGGCAATGTAATTCAGGCGTCCTAAGAAACCTCTAACTTCCTTCTCGGTGCAGGGAGTCGGCATCTCTTGTATGGCCTTCACCTTTGCAGGGTCTACCTGGATACCTTTGTCACTGAAAATGAACCCCGGTCGCTTTCTGGACCTCACCCCGAAGGTGCACTTGTTAGGATTTAACCTCAGCTTGTACGTCTTCAACCTATCAAACAGCTTTTGTAGATGATCAAGATGTTCTTCCTCAGTTTGATACCTGGCTATCATTTCATCGATGTAAACATCTATCTCATGGTGAATCATGTCATGGAACAGAGCTACCATAACTCGCTGATAAGTTTCCCCAGCATTCTTCAACCCAAACGGCATCACCTTGTAGAAGAAAGTGCCCCACTGTGTAACAAAGGTTGTCTTCTCCATGTCTTCAGGTGCCATCTTGATCTGATTGTGTCCAGAGAAACCATCCATGAAGGAAAATACTTTATGTTGTGCGGTGTTGGCAACAAGAACATCGATGTGGGGAAGCGGGAAGTCATCTTTGAGGCTTGCCCTGTTCAGGTCTCTGTAATCCACACACGTTTGTACTTTACCATCTTTCTTAGGTACTGGAACCACATTAGCAACCCACTGCGGATATGAGGTGATATCTAAGAACCCTGAGTTGAACTGCTTCATAACCTCTGCTTTAATCTTCTCTGACATCTCAGGGCGCATACGATGGACCTTTTGCTTTACCGGATGACAGTCTTCTTTGGTCGGCAGACGATGAACCACTATATCTGTGTCTAGTCCCGGCATGTCTTCATATGACCATGCGAAGATTATAACATACTCATGCAACATCTGTACCAACCGCTGTTTGACACTAAGATCCAGATTTGCACCTACTTTAACCTCTTTTCTATCTTCATTTGTACCCAAGTTCACTGTCTCAACCGGCTCTTCATGAGGTTGTATGGCCCTTTCTTCCTGCTGTAATGGTCTAGCAAGTTCTCCGGGTACCTCACAATCTTCCTCACCTTTGTCCTTGGCTTGGTTGATCAGATTTTCAAAGTCATAATGAGCTAGTAGAATTGTTATCAATGGGATCCGGAGTGGATATGAATCTGCATTTGGATATGTGAGTATGTGTAAGAGCATAGCTGTATAGACAGAATAAAAGAAAAGAAAGACAGAGAGCGCAAAAATTTGTATGCAAACGTCCAATGCTTTATTGATGTCATATGAAAATGAAACATGATAACCCTCACAAATAGAACCATTGTGCCCCGGGTAAGACACATGGCTATAGAGTTTATATTGTTTTTAAATTACATATCCAAAAAATCAGAAAGACAATTACTCCTGAACAAAAGTAATCGGTACAAAATCCTTGGCAGTCCAGTTACTGAGTCCACCGTTGGTAGTCAGGAAGATCCAACTGTCAATGTCAGAATCACCATCATTGTCTTCAAGCGCATTGACCCCAGAATTGCTGATGCGTAGGGGAGGTCCTCCAGTCTGAGCACGACGAACAACCCTTTGAGCACCTATAGTAAAGCCCAAACCAGATTTGTCATACTTGTAATGAATAACCGGGAGCTGACCCCAAATGGTAGACCCACCTTCTTCAACCACTGCTCGTGCATCTTTTAGAGAAGCCATCTTCGAGGGAGATTTGGTGACCTTTAGAGGAATGTCGGTAGTTTCTGCTGTAGCCATAATCTGAGGTACCTCTTCAAAGTTCTGGCAAGGAGTCTCGATGAACTCGCCATCCATTTCCATGTACCTGAAGGAGTTCAAGTGACTGATCATGTACTCCTCTTCACCAAGCACAGTGACAATCTTTCCTCTTACTGGGTACTTCAACATTTGGTGGAGGGTAGAAGTAATAGCCCCATCCCCATGTATCCAAGGGCGTCCCAACAAGCAAGAATATGATGGTTTAATATCCATTACATAGAAAGTGGAGTCGAAGGTCTGGGAACCAACTTTGATAGGGACATCCACTTCCCCTTGCACCATCCTCTTTGAACCATTGAAATCTATCACTACTATATTACTAGGCTTCAAGGTCAAGCCTTCGCAGTCCAATCTGTCCAGAGCTTTTTTAGGTAGCACATTCAATAAGGAGCCAGTATCTACCAAAACATGGGCCAGAGTCGTTCCCCTTTGGTGTCAGATCCGCATTGGAAAAACCCAAACCATTATCGGCAGTCAGACTAGCCACACAATCTTCAAACTGATCAGCAGATGTCTCTTGTGGCACATGAGCCGTCTTCAGAAACTTAACCAAAGCCTTCACATGGGCCTCGGAACACAACAACAAAGCCTACATAGAAATTTTGGATGGGGTCTGCCCCAGCTGCTCGACCATGTTGTAGTCGCTCTTCTTTATTATCTTTAAAATTTCTTCCATTTCTTTTTTGGAAGCTTCTGGTATGGTTACTGAATTGGCCTTTGTCAGGACAGGCTCAATCATTATGTCTTTGCCTCGAGTCTCGGCCAACTCGGTGATGGGAGTGTTAACAGAAATGATTACTGGAACTGCAGTAGTAGTCTTGGGTGGAACCACAACAGGAATAATTACGGGTCCGATAACAGTCTTCGGGGGAGAAATTTTAGGGGAGAACACTCTTCCACTTCTTGTTATTTTACTGGTTCCAGCAATATTGACGATGTCGGAATCAGCATTTTCAGCAATCTTGTCTTCAATGGCTAGCATGTCCTGCTTTACGCCGTGGTAATAGACGTCGGCCCCATAGTTCCAAGGAACAACTTTGTCCGATGAGTATGTGATTGGCCCTGGCATGGTTATGATCAATGGAGTCACCTTCGGAATTAATGTAATCCTGACGGGTCTCTTAGCGGAGGCCCTGGGAGGATTGGCGGAAATGGTTATGATAGCAATGTCTTCACAGGAAACAGTCGGAACAGGAGTCTTCTCAAACATAATCTCTTTGTCATCCGTCAGGCGCTGAACACATGTCTTCAACAAAGGGCAACCAGTCGGTAGAAATGAACAAAGGTGGAAACCTTCATCACATCCCGAAAATAAACCGGCCTTCAGCAAATTCCCTTTGATAGTCATGAGTGGGGTCACCAATTCATCCACAGAAGTCACAAACACATCTTCTACAACGACATTAACACCCCGGCCATGCTTCGGCATAGGAGCATTGATAATGTTGGGAGTCTCCGAGGGACCAAATTCAATCTCCTTAGCATCAATCAGATCATGCACTTTGTTCTTCAAATCCCAGCAATCATTGGTATCATGGCTTGGACTTTCCGAATGGTAAGCACAATGAGCATTCGGTTTATAGTAAGGAGAGGTGGTGTTGGGGTTCCTCGAAGCTTCCCTTAGAGTAACCAGATTGGACTTTAGCAACTGAGGTAAAACCTGAGACAACGTCATGTTGATCTGAGTGAATTGTCTAGCTGGTCTTTCTGCTCTTGGCTGATTGTTTCTTTGCTGAGCACGTGCAGGTTTGGGAATCATAACAGCCCCTACCGCCGGACGACGCTCGGTTCGATTCTGATTCATTTGGTTATAGACGGCACTGACTTCCTTTTTACCTGCAAACGGCTTCCTTACAGCACTAGAAGAGGTATCCTTCTGAATTTTTCCACTTTGGATTCCAGCTTCCACTCTTTCTCCTGTTAAGATTAGTTCAGTAAAACCCGCCGATGAACTTCCAATCAGATGGTTGAAGAATGGCTCAGTCAAAGTTCCCAGAAACATATCCACGAGCTCTCTATCATCCAAGGGAGGTTGAACTCTTCCAGCCAAATCTCTCCACTTCTGAGCATAATCCTTGAAACCCTCGTTCGAACCCATAGACATATTTTGGAGTTATGTATGGGTGGGAACGAGGTCTGCATTATACTGATATTGCTTATAAAATGCAGCAGCAAGGTCTTCCCAGTTACGAACATTGGCTCTTTACAGCTGATAGAACCAATCCAGTTATGTTCCAGACAGACTGTCTTGGAAGAAGTGAACCCATAAGTCTTTGTTGGCAGTATAAGGCTGTATCTTCCTTACATAGGAACGGAGATACATTTTAGGACAAGAGACCCCATCATACTTAGCAAATACCGGTGCCTTGAATTTTGGGGGGATGACAACCCCGGAGACCAGACCCAACTCTTCAAAATCCAGCCCAGGAACCTTCTTAATTTCCATAGCACTCAGACGCTCTTCTAGCTGCTTATACCTTTCATCAGCCGGAGGGTACTACTCTTCATTATAATCAGTTCCATTGTCAGAATCTTTAGGACTAGGGTCCTCTTCACTGGCTTCACCCTCTTGATTCTCTCCCTCTTTAGATGAAGAAGCTAAATCAACAACCCGTCTTGGAGGCCCTCTGAACCTTCTGCCTATATTTACCAAACCAGCTGTCTTCTTGGGATTCTTAGTGTTCTTCTTAACAATCAGAGCCTTCAGCTCTTCCTGGACTTTGGCTAGAGCCACAATCATTTGATGGAACTGCGTGTTCTGAGTCTGAAGATCTTTCACAGTTTGTTCAAGAGCCATTGCTGAAATAAATAGCGGAGGAGATAAGAAACCCGTTATGAGTCCTGTTATGCAATGATATGTATGATATGTATGCAATGTTTTCAATGGTTCTTAAAGTCTCAAATTTTCTTAAACAAAAAGGAACAAACGTGAATTGTATTAGTAAACTTGAATTGTTACAAAGAATGTATTTTGAGAGTACAATTAAGCAAAATAAAACAAAAAGAAGACTAGGTTTCCCATGGGTGCATCCTCTTTGGCGTGATGTAGGCGTTGATATTCCTCTTTTCATGAAGTAGCCTAGTGAGTTCCAAGACCTTATTCTCGTTGGCGTAGAATTTGGCTTCAAACGTATCCCACTCCTCTTTAAGCTGAACCCAGGACTTTTGTAACTCTTCGTGATCAGTTGGCATGTCTCTATGAAGAACAAGATGAGGAGTGTCTCCCTCGGAAACTGGTTCCATAATCATAGGTCGGATAGCGGGATAAGGCATCATAAGAGTTTGAGCGCGGGCTCGTACCCATCTGAGATAAGGCTCGAGAGGTATGGAATTCTTATGCCCAAGTGTCTTGCTATCAACCCTATGTACCATACTCCAAGCTTGTATGAACCTTTTGCGGTAACCCTGAACATCATTCTCATAGTTGAAGGATATTCCTTGAATAAGTGTATCATGAGGACCATCCCTTATCGCATAACCAAACTGTCATAATGCTAAGAAAGGGTTATAAGTGATTCCTCCCCTAATGCCTAAGAGAGGGACATTAGGGAATTCACCACAGCGATCGATGATAGTAACATCTTTCGAGAATCGTGAACACCAATGAATGTCTGAATGCGTAAGGGACATCAATCAATGAGACCATCTTTTACCTTGTTCATTCTTCAAAGTAGATCTGGGTAGGTGCGAAATAAACCACCTAGCCAATAGAGGAGTGCAACACTGGAGGGCCCCCCTTCTTTTTAGAGTGCGAGCATGCAGAGAGTGTAGAATATCCTCGAGTAATGTAGGTACCGGATTCCGAGACAGAAAAACCTGGATTATGCTCACATCTACGAGTTGATCCTCATTAGGGAACAGTACTATCCCGTAGACAAGGAGCGCCAAAACCTCTTCAAAAGCTTGTAGATTCAGGGTATCCCAAAAATAGTAAGCCTTCTCGAATAGAAATTTAACCGGAATTCCTTGAACACTCCCTCTGGTTTCCCAATTTGTCGCTATGTCGGACCGTTGTAAGGATAGAGCTTTAGCAATTTCTTCAGTTTTGGATGTCTTTCTGTACTGCTGAAAGGTAGCTAATCAAGAATGGGTATCCCTAATAACTGAGAAAATTCCTCCATAGTAGGCACTAACTGGTAATCCGGGAATGTGAAACAGTGATGCAGAGGATCAAAGAACTGAAACATCACTTTCAACATTTCTTCGTGAGGTGTTGCAGTGACCAAGTTAAGCAACCGACCATGCTTTTCAGTGAAAGGAGAGCTTTCGGGAATCCTTATTGCCAAGTCCCTTAATTGGGGAGATACTTTCACTAGGTTAATCTGAATAGTGTTCATGCGGGAAGATGCCATATCCTACAAAACAGAGTAAAGATGAGCCCCAGAAACCCTTGAAACAGTTAATATGATATGATATGGTATGATGTTTATGATGTCATGATAAATCACAGGTATAGCAAACACAGGCAAATCACACCAAGTCCTTAGGTTTAAGGCCTGCTTGAGTTCTAAGTTCATACCCTCTAGAAGCTGGATTGGTTCAACCTGTCCTATAAATAGGTAGCTAGGTTCTAAAGGGATATCAATATCACCGATCTTTCCCCCAAGCCTTGTTCAATCGACGATTGACTCGTAATCAAACAAAGCTCAGAAGTCAAACCTTAATGAGTGTAGCATCGAGTATCCGTCGACCTTGGGCATACACCAAAGCCGGCCATCTCGCTACGTCCTACTGGCCAAGTTGTGCAATTAAAGGTTCTAAGGTCAGTTGATGCTTTACGACACCATGTGGCGGCCCCGTACATCTCCCTGATTGACTCAAGGGTTACGGGTACCAACCAAAGTGCCATATCAATGTAGCTATTGCTTCAACCGTGTCGGTATACCCCAGCACAACTCCCTCACAGTTTATTGCTACTTACCTAAAAGGTGTTTCCAGATCCAGGTGTAGGATCAAATAACCCAAATAGTTCCCATAAATATAAAGCAAGCAATACAATCAAGAGAAAGAAATTAAGTATGACCTAGATCCTAAGGTTTACCCCACTTTAAATTTAAATCCCCAGCAGAGTCGCCAATTCTGTGATACATTGGCAGATCTGACTGTTAATACTGGTTTACGTTTTTTGTTCGTAAATGTCACGGTAAGCAAGAGTCGCCACCGATTTTTGTTTTATCCAATCAGGAAAAGGAAAAAGAATAGAACAAACCTTTTTCGAGATGTTTTTGATTAAGGGGGGTAGATTATAGAAAGGGAAGGTGTTAGCACCCTTTCTATCTGTGGTTTTCCACGGGCTCTTAGGTACTTGCTCATTTTGAAATTGCTTGTGTGTGCTTGTTTTAAAAAGTTTTGTTTTACTTCGTTTTAACCCTTGTTTCTGTCCTTAAGAGTGTTATGAAGTTGTTTTTGAAAACTTTATTTGGGAAAGTGTTGGTGCGAAAAAGTTTATTTGTTTGAGCAAGTACTTAGGAGTTTCTACCTACTGGAAAAAGGTATGTTCGTTTTCCTTTTAGACAATGCCATCCCATTATTGAGAAATAGGTAGCATCGGCGTTGGAGTTTTTTAGGGACATTCGAAAGGAAAAGTACGATCACAAAAGCAATGTTAGGAAAATTTAGTAATCATCCTAAAGCCTTAAAGATCTTTTTCCGAGGCAACATCTGAATGGGTCATTTTTGATCTTTCGGGGCTAGAGGACAACCACTAACAAACCCTATACTTCATGACTGTTTACCGAAGGCAACCAGAGTGGAGTAAACCCTAGAAGTCAGCATGTGCGAGTGTATGTTTTCAGTTAATTTATCTTTGCATATTTAGGGTTTTCTACCGTATTAATTTTCAGTTTGTCTTTCCATACAATCCTATTAACATACATCTAAGCAGTTTATAGTTTGTGGAAATAAAATGCAGGAAAGTTAAAGTCCTAACTATTACAAGGCTTTCGTGGATACATAATTATTTCGACTGAAAATAAAAATGCGGAATTAAAACCCTAATTACTATTACAAACTCGGAGCAGTTACAATAATAATAAAAGGAAATTGAAAAATGCGCGCGGCGAATTAAATGCGAGAATAATTAGCAAAACCTAAAAAATCTAATTGAAAAAACATTTAGGTTATTTTTTGAGAAAAAATTAGGTTATGTACAAATTAAACTCTAATTCTAATTATTTTTAAATTATGAAAAAAAAGATTAAATTTCCCTAAATAATTAATCTAATTAATTAAGGAAATAAAATATTTTTAGGAAAAATATGATTTTTGATGTTTTTGATGATTTTTTATTAAATAAAAAAAATGATTTTTGGTGTTATTTTAATAAAGGAAAATAATTAGTAAAACAATTAAAAAAAATCAAAATAGAAAAGAAAAGAATGGGCCTGTATAAGCTGAATGGGGGTGTAGCACTGAATTGATTAGGCCCATTATGCTGATTAGCCCAGTCAACGCGCTGGATCTTGTGTAGCCTCTTCCTGATGGTGTACCATGGTCCTCCTTTGATGGAGCGCTGGATTTGGATTAGTGATGATCTAGTGGTTGGATTGCTGGATTGCATGATAGACGTCTGGCTATGTAAAGCATGGAACCTGCGTGTAAATATTAAGAAAATAGAGAAAATGCTGGGACCTGGGATCGAACCCAGGTTCTTGCACTATCAAACGTGCGCCCTTGTCATCTGTATTGTGTGTTTTATTTGTCAATATAATACAAGCAATGTATTTTATATAAAACAAAATGGATAACCAGAAACAAACAAAATGTGCGCCATGTATTCAAATAGACCAATGGTATTGTGCCAAATCACCATCTTCTTCCATGTCCGTCTTTTTGGTGTGATACCTTTACCTACAGACATCTTCCATGGCTATAACCCTGTAACTTTCAAAAATTCACAACAAGCATGATAAATCAATTGTGAGTACATAGATCAATCTGTCTTGATCTCACGAGTATCATAGTACCCTTTTCTGGGGCCAATTTAACCTGTAGAGAAAACCCTAAAACGACCATGAAAACCCTAACAATGGCAAACATGTACACAGGCATCAAAATGCAAAATTACTTAAACCAAAACATTCCAAATGTCAGTACAAACATAATGCTATGCTTGAAGGTGATTAATAATGCGTAAATTATCAAATTCGGATTCAAAAGATGAACCAAACCGTGAGACTCGTATGTCATGTTTCTGGGCTTGGGAAGGCTTGCAAACGATTGGAAAACATTCTGGAGATGTCCAGGAAGGGATTTGTGGCTTTGAATTCCTTTGAATCGTCCTCTAGGTTAGAAAATGATTTAACACTTTTTGTCAATTTTTCCAGTTTTGTTTCTGTATTTCATGACCTGTAATCCTTTTTCTTGCACATTGGTTATGTTCTGCATATATAGTAGAGCATATTAGGTCAACAAAAATGCTTTGTATCTTTGATAATCATGGAGATTTGATTTGATTTTTCTCTTGTATGATATGTTTCCAAAATAGGCCTAATCATGGCATCTTTGATTCAATTTGCTCTTGCACGATTTGATATGCTATGCCAGCTTGATTAGATTATGATTCTTACAAAAAAATCAAATCAAATTCAATCTTTTGTATTTTTTGTCATTTATTTGATTTAATTTGAATTTTAAATAATAAAAAATCAAAATAAAATAAACAATGAAGCAAATGATGTGTGGATGCTGATTTGGGTCGTGGACTATGTCTCCCATAAGATTCAATCATGAAAAGCTAGGCCCATTTGACAAAAAATGCACTTTTGAGCACATTTGACTTTTGGCAATTTTGCAAAAATGGTCAACTTTGACAAGGCATATCTCCTCCAGTTTTAACCCTTGAGAGGTGTTCTTGGACTTTTTAGAAATATTAGGATGTCCCCTAAACAAACCTTTTTGTTTCATCTCAATTGGGTCTTCCATGTTCATATAAGAAGCTTTGACCCAAAAGGTGTTTTTGTTGACTTTTCAAAAGGACCTATAATGTAGAAATTCATATCTTTTGATGAGTGCATATTTTGAACTTGTGGGCTGAAGATGAGTTTTATGGAATTGCATCCTCTTCAAAATGATCCTTGGATGGAAAAAATTTGATAAAGTATGAAGAAGTTATGCTTGGTCAACGTTTGGTTGACTTTTCTTGAGAAACCCTAATTTAGCAACTTTTGGGTTTTGATGAATTTGGGGAGTTTCTTGAGGAATAATGATCAACCCTTGATAAAATGATGGATATCACTTCAAAATGTTGATGTTGACCAAAAATCTCGAAGTTTGACTGTTTGTGGGCCATAGTTGACTTTTGACCTAGTACAGTTGATTTTCAGACATTTGGGCAATTGACTAAGCAAACTTCTTGTTCAAGGCATGAAACTTGACATGGATGATATTGAGAACATATTGGTACCATGGAAAGCATTTGGGACCCTTGGACTTCAACCATCTTGATGAGGAGTGAAACCTAGTTTGAAGCTTGTTGCCTTAGGAGGAGGATTTGTCTGGTCAATCCTTAGTCATCCTTGAGCAGTTGAGGACCTTTAGAGGCATGTTTTGAGTGAAATAGAGGGAAAATTTTGGGGTACAACATGAGGGATTTGGATACATAAAATCTGAGAGTGCCACTTATCTCAAGAAGAAAAAGAAAGGTCTATCTATGTCATGGTCATAGGAAGACTCTGAAAGAGATCATGAAGAGGAATCAATCAAACAAGTGAATGCCTTGACTAGAGTTTATGATTCTGATGAAGAATCAGACGATGAAAAACTTACTTTTAAGGAACTCGTTGCCTCATACAGGGAGTTGTGTATCAAAATTGAAGAAGTATGTCAACAAGGAGAAGAGAAAAGGAGAGTCATTGATCAACTACATGCTGGAAAGTAAAACATTTATCCATTATGTTTTATCTGAAGGAGGAAGTTGTATTGATAAATTCAAAACTGAACAATATGACTGAATATGTAAGGATGTTAAATAATGGTACTGATGCTCTTGACGAGACTCTTGAAGTTGGGATGAATGGTTGTAATGTTAGAGGTCTTGGTTGTGAGAGTCAAGGTGTACAGAACAAAGAAGTAAAGCATGAAGTAAAGTTTGTACTCCCAATGAAGGACTAATAGAAGAAGATGTTAGATCTCATATTCCAACATCAGCATAGACATTAAACAAGGTACAAGGAAGGCCTAAATCAAATATGGAAATGTTCTTATTGCAGAAAGGTTGGTCACTTCAAACCTTATTGCTACAATTTATATGGTTATCCCAAATTTATACCACAATCTAGAAGAAGACAGAGTGTGAATAAAGAAAAAGGGTGGATTCCTAAAAATGGTATGTCTAAGGAAGCAACTCACATCTCTCTCCAAGAATCAACTGGAGAAGTATGGTATTTTAATAGTGGTTGTTCTAGACACATGACAATTGTCAAGAAATTCTTAATGGGAATCAAAACATCTTCCTCAAAAATTGTGACTTATGGAGATGGATCAAAAGGTAAAGTAATGGGTGTTGGAAAGATTTAGTATACAGGATAACCTAGTCTTGATGATGTGTTGTTATTGAAGGATTAGATGCTAACCTGATAAGTATAAGTCAACTATGTGATCAAGGTCTCAGAGTTAACTTTACTAATTTTGAATGTCTGATAACAAATGAGAAGGATGAAGTTATCATGAAGGGCAGCAGATCCAAAGAAGATTTCTATATATGGAGTCCTGAAGAAACAACGTGCTCTATAACATGTTTGAGGGCCAAGAAAGTTGTTGAAAGAAGTATTAAGCCAAAATAGGTGTTGTTTGCTTATAAAGTCACACAAGATGTTAGGACATTATATTGTGACAACTTGGGAGTAACAAAAGGTGATGAACATCCTATTCAGCAAAGTAGGACTAAGCTCACAAGTATTAGGTCACATGATGTGAAAGAACGAGTCAAAAGATAAGACTTAATTTTTAAATATGCAAACGTTAAAAAATTAAAAGTGCATAAGTATGGGGAATTACAGAAATTACTGCTATTTATATAGGCCAATCAAATTTTCAAATTTCATGACTCCCACGTCTACCTAAGCCCATTCCTCTAAGGCATAATCATTTGGACACACTATTTATACTAAACCGACTGCTCTTCTAAAGCCCGTGCCTCCATTCAAAAAAAATTGTGGTGTGCTTGTACTCCCTTGTCTCAACTGCTAACTTGGTTCAACAAAAGTCAACAATGTCTCAACATCATTCATCTGATTTCGTGCATGCCTCGTCTGAAGACCATGGATTATCTCAATCAAATGCTAAGGTTGATGATAAAATTCGAATGATCGATCTCTCTTACCTAGTGTTGGATGTTGTTCTATTATCCATTTTTCCAGCCTTTACTCAAGAGGAAGCAAGACCATCGGCTTCAAAAGATGTCAAGGCTTCTGGTGTGAGTACAACTTCGCTTCAAAAAGTGTTTTATATGGTGTTAAAACTGGGACAAGATGGCACTTCTATGAAGTATATGGTATCCCTATGTCTTGTGACACTCCTCTTCATTATAGGTCTTAGGAATCATCAAAAAGCATATGAAAATTGAACCAAATCATTGAAAAACCATTTTTACATAGTTTTTGTTGCATGTGTCGACACATTCGAGTTTTAGGTTGACACATGTAATTCATTTTTAAAGCCTGTAGCTTCTATAAGTCTCAGGTCAACACATGCATCCATACATGTCGACTCACACTGAAAGAATTCTGAAATTGTAGAAATTTCCATTTTATGTGTTGACACATCCGTTTTTCAGATCGACACATCTACTAAGGTATTTAAGCATGTAGCCTCTGAGTTATTTAGGTCGACACGTGACATTATTTGAGGTCGACACATACGAGTTTGAGGTCAACAAATCATGTTTGATTCGGTCATATTTTAATTTCTTTTTGATTCCAAATTTACCTTTATTGCCCTAATTATCCCACAACTATAAATACTCATTCATGCATCATTCATAACTTGATGATACCATAAAATTAGCCTACTTTTTTCTTCGTCTTCAACCTTCCAATCTATGCATACACACCAACATTACATTACGATGATGTTCCATCGGGGGGCATCTAGACGAAGAATTGAAGATTTCCAATTGGTTTGGATTGAGTTCTTGTAGGGGTCTTCATCCGAAAAAACCATCGGGTTTGTCCTCCAATATCATTTGTTGAATTGGGGGTTTTCGTGCAAGATCGTGCGAAGGATCGTCCATGTGAAAAATCCCTTGGAGTGTTTGAAATCTTTTCAAGGAACCTTAGAGTGATTGAAATCTTTTTAAGGAAGTAGCAAGAATTGGATGATAGAATCGGTGATCTTGTGTTGATAGTTTGCAATCAGATTTACTCGAGTGAAAAATCTCTTGGATATTTGAAATCTTTGCAAGGAACCTTGGGATGTTTGAAATCCTTTTAAGGAAGTAGTTTAAACGGTGAATATGTTGCATCTATCAATTGATTTGATCTTATTTAAGATTAAATGTTGAGAGAAGGAACATTAACACCAAATTAATAAATTTTATATTGTTGTTTCTCACTTTATCTTTTGAATATCATAAAATAGCGGTTGATGGATATTTTATCATGATGCTTCATGTTATTGACAAAAGATACTCTAAGTATATAGAGAGTTTGGCGATTATTTCTCAAATAAAACAGTTAATGGAAAAATATGAGAAAATTTGTGTCTCACTGTTTTAGAAAAGTGACAAATGTGTTAATGCGCTTGCAAGTATTGACTGTAATAATAATTTTGATATTGTATTTTACAATTCAACGCCCGACTATCTTATTAGTTTGTTAGCAAAAGATACTAATGGTGTGTTCTTTTTTAGGTTAGTTTCTACCTAGTTTGTGTTTTAGGCCTTTGACTCTCTTTACAATAAAAAAAAAATTATTCTTATGCTTTAGCATAGCAATAGTTTATATTTCATTTGTATATTATCTATTTAATCTATATACACTTGTTAGTAAACCCTTAGTCTGGGGTAAAGTTTTTTTTTTGGTGCATGTGCATAATTAAACTCGAGCCGATCAACTTCTCTTTCACTCTAGAGATTGAGAGAGAAACTAGGAAAAAAAATGAAGAAAAGAAAATAGGAAAATTCTCTCAAAGATTAGAGAAGAACAATAAGAATTGTCCAACTTCGTAATTTTGAAACCGACATATGACAACATGGCAGAGCAAGAAGATCCCCTCATACTAATTGGAAGACAAGTCCGTTTTCAGATTTTGTTTCCAAAAAGCAATATCAATGATGCAAATATTGTTATAGCTATTTCTCTCAAAGAGAAGCTCAAAATCTCTATGAAGCATAATAAGACAAATTCATACCCATGCTTACAAAGTGTATGAACCATAGATTTTATGATTTTATGAGATCACACAAGTTCATATTCCCCTTTAATTTTTAATATAAAAAAGTTTACTTTTTAATTTATTGAAAAATCAATTTATTTGGATATTAAAAGTTAGAAAAAATATTTTTAAAATTGTAGCAATAAAATACACTTATAAGATTCACAAAGATGTGGACGTAGTCCGACTCATAATAAATGAGACTTTCATAGTTATATTTTCAATTTTATACTAGTGAGATATTTGTGTGTTCGCACGAGTATCGTTATAGTATGTAGATTTGTTTTTAAAATATTATAAAAATAAAATAATTTTTTTTTAAATCAGTAATTTTATATTTTCGTTATTATTCAATATTTTGATTAATAAGTTTATGTTCTTGTTAATATTCAATATTTTTATCAGTAATTTTATGTTTATGTTAATATTTAATATTTTAATTAGTAATTTAATATTTCTGTTAAAATTCAATATTTTAATTAGTAATTTTTGTTGGTGCAAGGTGATGAAATTGAGGAAGAAGAGAGGAAAATAGAGAATGACGGCTGCTAATGATTGGGAAAGGAATTGAATAATATTAATGAGATCTAGGTACACCTATTTATACACAAAGATGACAAAGATAAGAATGTCACATAGGCCCTAAAAGAGGACAAACTTCCAAATATAGCAAATACTAAATTACCCTTTAATAATCATCCATTAATTTAGTATCTATCAGAAACTAACAACACCAATTTCATTCCTCAAATGAAGAAATTGGTCTATTTTGATTGCCTTCGTCAGAACATCTGCCAGCTGTTTCTGGGTGCTACAATGCAGAACTTCTAAAACTCTTTTCTGCACTTGAATTCTCAGAAAATGATACTTCGTCTCAATATGCTTGCTTCTTCCATGCAACACTGGATTCTTGGCAAGATTGATTGCAGTCTTGTTATCAATCAACAGCTTCAGAGGTTTCTCTATCTCAATCTTCAAATCCTCTAGAAGATTCATAAGCCAAACAACTTGACATGCAGCTACGGCACCTGCAATGTACTCAGCTTCACACGTTGACAGAGCCACAACAGGTTGTTTCTTGGAACTCCAAGAAATAGGACCTCCCAGAAACTTGAACAAGTAACCAGAAGTACTCTTCTATCAACTCTATCTCCACACCAGTCAGAATCAGAATAACTCACTAGTTCTGGTTCTGTCTTTCTTCCAGAAGGAAATAACACTCCATATTTCAGAGTTCCCTTGATATATCTCAGAATCTTGACAGCAGCTTGGTAATGAGAGCACTTTGGTTTACTCATGAATCTGCTAACCATTCCAACTTCATAGCAAATGTCAGGTCTGGTATTGCACAAATACCTGAGAGAACCAACCAACAGTTTGAAGGTCGTAGCATCCACAAAATGACCATCAGAATCAGAATCCAATTTATGATTGGTTTCTGATGGTGTCACAATAACTTTACAATTCTGCAGCTTAAATCTCTTCAGAAGTTCAAGTTCATACTTCAGCTGATGTAGAATAATACCCTTCTTTGAGTACATAATCTCCATTCCTAGAAAATATACCATATTTCCCAGATCTGTCATCTCAAACTCATTCATCAGAACTTCTTTGAACTTGATTATATATTCTGGACAACTTCCTGTTAGCAATATGTCATCAACATATAGACACACCAGAAGCATATTGCCACCAGAGTGCTGCACATACACGCCATATTCCATCTCACATTTATGAAACTTCTGCTTCTTGAAAAACGAATCAATTTTCAGATTCCAAGCTCTGGGCGCTTGTTTTAATCCATACAAGGCTTTATGTAACTTGTATATCATTCGTTCCTGATTATTTTTCACAAATCCAAGAGGTTGTGACACATATACCTCTTCTTGTAATGGACCATTCAGAAATACAGACTTCACATCTAGATGTATCAAAGGCCAATTTATGTTTGCAGCTAAAGCAATTACCAGTCTGATTGTTTCATGTCTAGCTACAGGTGAAAACACCTCAAAGTAATCTAGCCCAGGTTTCTGAAGAAAACCTCTAGCCACTAGTCTCGCTTTGTGTTTGCCAATTGATCCATCTGGCTTAAGCTTCACCTTGAAAATCCATCTGATGCTGATGGCTTTCTTCTTTTCTGGAAGCTTTGTCAACTTCCAAATTTTGTTTCTTTCAATAGCCTCAAGTTCTTCCTTCATGGAATTCAATCATACTTTCTTCTTGAGAGTTTCTTCAATACCCACTGGTTCAGAATCTACTAACATGACACACTGAACGACTTCTCCTTCAGAATCTACTTCAGTGTCATGCAACATGTTAAAATATGCAAACCTACTTGATATTTGTCTGATTATTTGTGGCCTCTGAACTTGTTCTGAAGCTTCTCCAAAACTTGGAACAGTGCTTGCTTCTGGACCTTGACCAGAACTACTTCCTTCAAAATTACCACCTTCAGAGTTACTTCTGGAAGCTTGTCCTCCAGACCCTGTGTCTTCATAGTTTTGCCTTCCAGAAACATAATCACCAACAGATTCTGGATCATCATCAGAATCTGGATCAGAATCAGATCCACTATCAGAATCTCCCTGAGATTATGACTCGTCTTCAGAGTCTTAAGAATCAGATCCATCTTCTGACTCTGACTCGTCTTCAGAACTTTCTGAAGAATCTTCAGAAACTAACTCTGGTGTTGGTGCTACACCAGAATCTGATTGAGACTTGTTCCAATCCCATGTTTTTGACTATTTCACAATAATGTCTCTGATGATGTCAACTTTGTTAGTTTCTGTACAATAAAGCTTATAAGCACTTGTACTGTGGTACCCCACCAGTAACATTACTTTCCTTCTATCATCCAGTTTCTGTCTTCTAGCTTTTGGAACGTGTTTGTAACATACAGAACCAAACACCCTCAGATGGCTAACACTTTGCTTATCTCCAGTCCAATTTTCTAAAGGAACAATTTCCTTCAGCTTCTTCGTTGGACACCTATTCAGAACATATGTTGATGTGGCAACAACTTTTCCCCATAACATGTGAGATAGCTTCTTCTCTGTCAACACACTTCTGGACATATCAAGCAAAGTTATGTTTCTTGTTTCAGCAAGACCATTGTGTTGGGGAGTATATGGAGCAGTAACCTCATGTTCTATTCCATTCTCCTCACATAACTTCTGGAACTCTGTAGAGTTATACTCACCTCCACCATTCATTCTCATAATCTTCAACTTCTGACCACTCTGCTTCTCAGCCTTCACCTTGAACTTCTGAAACTCAATAAACACTTCATGCTTGAACTTGATGAGTGTTAACCATGTCATTCTTGTGAACTCATCCACAAAAGACATAAAATATTTGTTTCCTCCGAGTGAAGATACTTGAAATAGTCGACACACATCAGAAAATACTACTCCCAAAGCATGCTTCACTCTGGGTGCTACTTCTGATGCAAATGGCAATCTGGGTTGCTTGTCTTTCATGCATATCTCACATGACTTCTCAGGCTTCACAATCTTCGAAATGTTGTGTACAAGCTTCTTAGAACTTAGATGCCCTAAGCTTCTATAGTTCAAGTGCCCCTACCGCTTGTGCCACAACTTACTGTCACCTTCAGCACCTTCTGCCCTAAGACACTCTGCTTCAGCTATTTCTACATTCACCTTGAATGTTCTGTTGCTTCCCTGCTCAGACTTCATAATTAATTTCTGATTGGAATCATATAACGTCAAGAGGTTGTACTTCATAACAATTCAGAAACCTTTCTCAATGAGCTGACCCATACTCATCAGATTGCTTTTAATTCTAGGAACATACCAAACATCTTTGATCAAAATGTTTTTTCCATTCTTCACTCTGACTCTGACATTTCCCATACCTTCTACATTAAGATACTTATCATCAGCACATTTGATCTTTGTTCTCCTTCTGGAGTCAAAGTCTATCAGCCATTATTTGTTTCCAGTCAAGTGGTTTGAATAGCCAGTGTCCATATACCACCAATCTTCTGAATACTTTCCATCAGAATCAGAAGCCATCAGTAGCACAGGTTCATCATCAGAATCTCCTCTGGCTATATTTGCTTCTTTTGATTTCCTTCTTTTGTTTCTATAATCTCTGGCAAAATGGTCAAACTATTTACAACAGTAACATTGAACCTTCTTCTTGTCATACATTTCCTTTCCCTTCTGATATTTCTTTTCATCAGAAGTTAAGGTTTCTGACTTTTGGAATTTATCACCACGTCTATTCTGCTTCTGGTCCTTCTTGACAAAAGAAGCCTTCAGAGCTTGCTCAACTTCCCTCTCAGAAGTTCTTTCAGTCAGACGCAACTCTTGCGCTTCTAGACTGCTTTACAACTCTTTTATTCTCATGGTTTCCAGATTTTTAGAATGTTCAATAGAAACAACAATATAATCAAACTAAGGAGTAAGCGACCTCAGAATCTTCTCTATGATTACCTGTTCAGAAAGTGTTCCTCCACAAGCTTTCATCTCATTACTGATCAGAATTATTCTGGAGATGTACTCAGAAACTTTCTCACTGTTCTTCATGTTGAGATTCTCATATTGCTTTCGCAGGGACTGGAGCTTCACCTTTTTCACGGACGCGTCACCACCGTAACATCTGAGCAGTATATCCCATGCCTTTTTCGACGTCGTCGAATTAGAAATCTTCTCAAACACACTTTCATCCACACACTGATGAATATAAAACAGAGCTTTCTGATCCTTCTTCCTCGTAGCTCTTTCTGCAGATCTTTGTTCTTCAATAACATCTGCTGCAACTGGAACATAACCATTGGTAACAAGATCTAGAACATCTTGAGCACCAAACAACACACGCATCTGTATCATCCATCCGTTCCAGCTTTTGCCATCAAAAACTGGAAGTTTAATGTTCAAACTACTGCCTCCACTCATCTTAAACCTTGCACAAATCTCAGATCTCACTCAGTGTTTCCCAAACCCACAGAATCAGTGTGATTCTGTTCAGATTTTGTTCAAGATTCAACAGAAATCAAGAACCAAAAATTAAACACACAACTCACTTTCACTTGTGTTTCCCAGAAATTCAAAACAACCAAGAGCTCTAGATACCAATTTGTTGGTGCAAGGTGATGAAATTGAGGAAGAAGAGAGGAAAATAGAGAATTACGACTGCTAATGATTAATAAAGGAATTGAATAATATTAATGAAACCTAGGTACACCTATTTATACACAAAGATATTAAAGATAAGAATGTCACATAGGCCCTAAAAGAGGATAAACTTCCAAATATAGCAAATACTAAATTACCCTTTTTAATAATTTTTTCGTTAAAATTTAATATCTCAATCAGTAACTTTATGTTCTCATTATTATTCAATATTGTGATCGGTAACTTCGTGTTCTTATTAATATTGAATATTTTATCAGTAATTTTATGTTTCCATTAATATTAAAGATTTTTATCTGTGGTTATATTTTTTCCATTTCTTATTATTTTGTACGACATAATTGTACTCAAATATACATTGAAAATAATATGTATGGATTTTTTGTGTGTAGATCTAACACAATGTGTCATGTGACACTTTTAAAAATAAATCTTGTAGTCAAAAGCGACACATGAAATTCAACTTTCAACTTATAAATGAAATAAATAAATATGTAAATTATGTTGGTTATAAAATAGTACCGAATATTTTATTTCATATATTTTTAATTTATAATTTGTTCATTGATTTGAATGAAGTTTAATGTTGTATTTAGTTTCTCTTTGGATTAATACATTAATTTTATTTTTATTTTTTTTAATTATTCAAAAAATATTATATTTACACGAATTTTGATAAATTTACTCACACGTTCACATAATATTGGTGTGTTACCCGTGCATTGACACAGATACTGGTATAATACAGACACTTTTGTTTTCGGAATATAATAGATCTAAGATTAAAAAATAAAAATAATATACTAAATTAAGAAAGTTACTATAATTTCTCCTTAATATTGATATAATAAAGATATATTAAAGTAATAATAGATTTTATGCAAAAATATTATACACTAAAAATTAACATTCTAAAATGAAAATATTTAAAACGTAATAAAATTGTAAAAAATTATATTAAATTAAATTAATAAAATAATTAAACCAACAAATAACTGTATAATTTAAATAAAAAAAATTAAAACTAATGGTTATATTTTCTTTTGCTTTTAACTTTCACTTTTACTTTTGTATGATTCAATTATCAAAGAAAATGTTAGAACAGTATGGCATCGTTCAGCATTTGTTTCTTTGTTTTGAAACTCTAAACCGAAACCCTTTCCTTTACACTATTGTGATAGGACAATAACAAACCACAAACATTTCTCATTTAGCATTGGGTTTAACAACAAAAATTCTAAAAATGTTGTGGTTGCAGCCAACCTAGCAGTGAGGCAAACTTATGCCAGCCAACCTAGAGAACCATAAGAGGCTTCTCACTCTATTACAAATAATGATACACATTATGACTATTTATCTACAATCTTAATTGGGTTTAGGCTAACACAACTTAGATTATATTTAAATATTAAATCAAATCAAATCAAATCAAATCTAATATTTCAACACAACCCCATATTCTAAGTTGTCGAATATCCTCAAAAATAGTCAATCTGAACTATTCCTAATTTTTTTCTCAAATTAAGGAATATGTCGATCTTCAATCTTTTGGTGAAAATATCGGTCAACTGTGTTTCACTTGAGCAATGTCTAACTTCAAGTTCACCTTGATTTACTTTTACCCTCAAAAAGTGAAACCTTGCTTCAATATGTTTACTTCTTCCATACAGAACTGGATTCTTCGCCAGATTTATGGCTGACTTGTTGTCGATTTGCAATACTAGAGGTTTCTTCACTTTGACAGTCATTTCTTCAAGTACAGATCTGATCCAAATTGCTTGACATACAGCATAGGATTCTGCTATATATTCAGCTTCACACGATGAAAATGCCACCACAGGTTGCTTCTTCGAACACCATGAGATTGGTGCACCAAACACCTGAAAGAAATATTCAGTTGTGCTTCTCTGATCTTCCTTATTTCCACACCAATCAACATCTGAAAAACAATTAACTATTGCTTTGCCTTCAGAATCTCGTCGAAATAGTATTTCACAATTTATTGAACCCTTCAAATATCTCAGGATTCTTCTTGCAGCCTTCATATGTGACACTTTTGGTTCACCCCTATATCTGCTTACTAATCCGACTGCGAAACTTATATCAGGTCGACTGTTGCATACATACCTCAGAGATCCCACAATTTTCTTGAACAAAGTTGCATCGACTTTGTATTCCTCTCCATTCTTCTCCAACTCCACATTTGGTTCGACAGGTGAGGATACAGGATTCGAGTCACCCATTCTGAATCTCTTGAGTATCTCTTTGACATACTTTCTTTGATGTAGCACCATACCTTGCTTCGACATTTGAAATTCCATGCCTAGAAAATAAGACAATTTTCCTAGATCCGACATTTCAAATTCTTTCGTCATCAGCTCTTTAAACTTCGACAAGTTCTCCAAACTATTTTCAGTTACTAGCAAGTCATCAACATACAAGCATATGATTGTTATATCTCGTGTTACAACCTGAACATAGACACCATACTCTGATTTGCATTTGGCAAATCCAAATTCGACTAAGTATGAGTCGATCTTCTTGTTCCATGCCCTAGGTGCCTACTTGAGGCCATAGAGTGCTTTGTGCAATCTATATACTTTACTCGCTTCCTTCTGAATCACAAACCCAGAAGGTTGTGTGACATAAACTTCTTCTTCTAAAGGACCATTCAGAAATGTTGATTTCACATCTAGGTGGAATATCGACCAGCCTTGGTTGCATGCCAATGCTACCACTAGTCGAACAATCTCTAATCTTGCTACTGGAGCAAATACTTCAGAGTAGTCGAGTCCTTCTCTTTGAAGAAAATCTCAAGCTACTAATCTTGCTTTATGTCTTGCTATTGACCCATTTGTATTGTGTTTCAACTTGAACACCCACTTTACTTTGATAACTTTTGTATGTGCTGGCAATTCGACTAA
This sequence comes from Vicia faba, assembly GCA_948472305.1. Taxonomy (NCBI): domain Eukaryota; kingdom Viridiplantae; phylum Streptophyta; class Magnoliopsida; order Fabales; family Fabaceae; genus Vicia; species Vicia faba. The sequence continues at coordinate 172,570,787 of OX451740.1, read as the reverse complement.
CTCCCGTGTGTTGTTTCTTTCGATTACCTGTAACTCTTCGACCATAGCTAACTTTCACTTGTTAATCTTCAAAGATTTGCTATAGTTGATTGGTTCAACACCTGCAAGTAAAGCAAAATGAACTAATTCTTCATCTGGTGTGATTTCATCGTCACCCACCACTTTATAATCATGAAGTCTTGTTGGAAGAACTCTATTTTTTGAGGTCTTTGGCTTGTTTCAGCCACAACCTCTTCGAATTCGACTGTGTCGGAAGTGTCAGCAACTGCTTCTTCTTCGACTTCGACTGGATTTTCAACAATTCCTTCGACCTCTACTTCATCAGTTTCTTTGTCGAAATCAAAGTTCATTAATGGCTTGTTAATTGAATTGCAAGAATTCCAATCCCAGGCACATTTTTCATTAATTACAATATCTCGACTCAACACAATCTTCTCATTAACTGGATTGAATAGTCTATATGCACCAGTTTTATGATATCCTACCAGAATCATAGGTTCACTCTTGTCATCAAGCTTCCTTCTCCTTGCATCAGGAACATGCTTGTAACACATATACCCAAACACCTTCAAATGACTTATTGATGGTCGTTTTCCACTTCACACTTCTTCAGGAACCTTGTTCTTCAATATCTTAGTAGGACATCTATTCAAAATATAAACTGCAGTCGGAACAGCTTCTCCTCATAAAGACTTTGGCAAATTCTTTTGCTTCAGCATGCATCTTGCCATATCTAATATGGTTTTGTTTCTTCTTTCAACAATTCCATTATGTTGAGGTGTATAAGGAGCAGTTACCTCATGATCAACACCATGTTCTACAAAAATTCTTCAAACATCTTGGATGTGTATTCGCCATATTCATCTGTTCGCAGAACTTTGATCTTCTTCTCACTCTGGTTTTCGACAAGTATCTTGAATCTCTTAAAGATTTTGAATACTTCATCCTTTTGTTTGATCACATAGATCCACAAATTTCGACTAAACTCATCGACAAACGAAACAAAATATTTTTCCCAGCAATTGTATGTTCTTCGAATGGACCACATACATCTGAATGCACCACTTCGAGAATGCATGATGATCTCATTGACATAGTCAAAACGAAAGAATTTCTGGATTGCTTTCCCACTAAACAACCTTCACATAGTTTTTCAGGCATCCCAAGTTTGGAATACCTGTAACCATATCTTGAATAATCAGTTGATTAAGTGATCGAAAATTCAAATGTCCAAATCTCAAATGCCACAACAAACTATCCTTGTGGTCGACAACAGTTTTCAAACATTGAACTTTTGTTGAACTGATCATAGTCTTAAATATCCTATTCTTCTACAATAGAGATTTTAAGACCAAATTGTTCTTAGTGTCGAACAATTTCAAAACTCCATCTTTCATGACAACTGAGAAACCTTTTTCGACTAGTTGTCCAACACTTATCAGGTTTCATTTCATTCCAGGTACATAGAGCACATCTTTGATCATAGCTTTCCCTTTATTACTCATATGAAAGACTATGTTGTCAGTACCTCCTGCTTGCAACGAACTATTATCAGCAAGTTTTACCTTGCTCTTCTTCGACTCGTCAAAATCTGTCAACCACTCCTTTCGACCAGTCATGTGGTTTGAGCAGCATGAGTCGAGAAACCAGGTCTTGGGCTCGACATGATTATCTACAACTGCAGCCATAACCATTATACTACCTTCAGAATCATCTGAATCTTGGCGTGCAAGGTTCGCTCCTTCGTCTTTACCTGTCGATCCCTTGTCTTTTCTGTACCAAAAATTCTTGGCCAAGTGTCCCCACTTTTCACAATTATAACACTGCATACCTCTCTTATCTTCTTTGTCCTTTCGATTGTTTCCTCCTCCCCTTTTCGAGGATTCAGAAGATCTATCTTCGACCTTATTCTTATGGGGATTCGACCAAGATTTCTTGCCACGAGTCTTATCGAACTCGCCTTTGAATTTGTTGGAACCACCATCCTTTTTCCATGACTGAGCTTGCAGTGCCTGTATTGAGTCCTGAACTCATTTCCTTTCGACAATCCTCATCTCATGCGCCTCCAACGAACCAACCAAATCTTCCACTTTGGTGATTTCAAGATTGTTATATTCTTGAATAGCTATGATAATGTGATTAAAGTGGGAGAATTGATGCAGTAACAAAACTTTTTTTCTTAGACGGATCTTATCCACCCTGTAACTAACTTGTAGCAGAAAGAAATTCCATCCATAAGAAATTTCATCCATTATGTCATCATATAAGAATTAATATATAAAAAATATCATAGACCTCAACTACATACATATAAATTGAATTCAAAGCACGTCGGTTATTTATACAAAAGATCACAATCTAACGTGTAAATAAAACTTACTGATCAAATGAAAAAAAATACACGGGGATACAAATTCAAGACAAAGACACATCAACAATATTAGATCTCGTAGAAAGAGTGCCTTTGATAATTACATATAAAACAATATAATTTAGATACTTTAAAACAATGAGTGCACTTTGAATAGTGAAGTGCAGATTAACTACAACGAAATATTAGCACGTGCATGAGAAACTATCAAATCGCTAAAATCTCAACCAATGACAGTTATAACTCTGCACTTTATCCTTTAAAGTACACCCATCATTATAAAGGATTCAATAAAATAAAATAAAATAGACCGGAATTTAAATTGATCAAAATAAAATAGAGTAATTAAGAATTTACCTGCTCTGGTTGAAGAAAAACTGCATTATCAAGCATAATCACAGCCGTAGAATTATCAAGCATCTTTGCAATCTTAACCGCTTGATCATAATCCGAGCAATACTCAGAAAAAATCCTAACCAACTCAGAAACCGTTATGCAACTTTTTGCAGAACCTCTTAACCTCGCTTTCATTGATTCCATTTGCGCCACTTTCAACAACTTCTTCACACCACTGGCGCCAAGACATACCATTTTCGTCCTCTCTGATAGAGGCTTTAAATTGATGGAAGAAAGAAAAAAACAAAAGAAGATAATGAAATTGACGAAAGTGAATCCCGGTTCCATACATGTTGAAAGAACAACATCAAAAAGTCAGATACGATAGGACAACAAAGAAAATCTCTTATATGTATAAGAAGCAATAAAATTAAACCAAATAAATCAATTTACTTACATTTCTTCATTATAAGAAAATTGGGTTTTAGGATTTGCTTGAGAAAATTGGATTTCAGCACCGACAAAGATTGAAGTAAACAAATCATTGACTTACCCACTCGAATCTCGATTCCATACTTCTTGAAAGAACAACATTAAAAAAGTCAGATACGAAGAGGAAGAAGGAATAAGAATAGGGAAAGGAAGAAGAAGAGGAGAGTTCGTGAGAGAGAGAGAGAGAAAGGACGAGATATATTTTGGGGCGGTTGGAGTATGAAGATTGAAATGTTTCCCGTTCTCATGATTGCTGGTTGTAACCGCTGATGAATGGTAGTGGACGATTGATCTAGAAAAGAATTGAAGATCAATTTGCAATTTTGTAACCATCGTGTTTTGTGAAAAATTGGAAGTGGAAACGTATTTTGGGAAAACAAATTGAAGCATTTAGAACAATAAAGTGTTTAAGTTCTTAGGAAGCCGCGTGACGTATTGTAAGAAAACATGAGTCAGTTTTCTTATATGATAGATTCAAAGTCACAAATAAATACTACATATATCCTTAAATATAAGATTCCGTAAATTAAATAACGCTAATTAAAAAAATTGGTTTGAGTATTAAATTTATTGATTATTTATATAATTTTATAAATTTATCCCTAAGATAGAAAATAATTTATGTTTATACAAATATGTGTGAAGAGGTGAAATTCTAGTATCATATATGTGATGTTGAATGAGATGTCACAACACAAATATCTGTTTACAAGTAAAGAGCAGTAAAATCAAAAGCAGTAAAAAAACAAGAGATTGTTCACTTAGTTCAGTGTACAACAACACCTACTATGGGGGCTATCAAGTCAGAGACAAGCCCACTAAATAGTATCAATTCATAGACCCTCAGTAAACAACCAGTTTACAATCTAATCACTTAAATACTACCCGTGCTATACTTCTACCTAACACTCACCTAGGTATGAGACCCTCCTCAAATCCCTTCAATCACATACAGTGAAGAAACAACAGAATTATTAAGTTTAAAAACTTCAATCATTCAATGCTTAAAATCTTATGAATGATACACAATTAACAACCCAAATAACAACACAAGTATTTAATCAATACTAGAGTGTTTGACAATTAAAATACTTAGACTTTTCAAAACAAAATAAATGTAAATTAGAGTTATGAAAATTATACAACTGAATCAGGATGCCACTAATTCAACTTAAAAACCATTGCATTCAACATGGATACATAACACTTTAAAACTTCGGATGAACCAACATGAAAGCAACTTCTGAGTAACAAGTACCTAACAACAATCAACTTAAAGTTCAGCAACTGAAATAACAAATACTAAAGCAACTAGCGTTCATCCCCCCGAGTGTTACCCATCAGATCAATGATACTGACTCGAACTACTGAAGGTCAACCGCTTTCACTCTGGATTACCTGCACGTTACCAACATAAGGGTAACATTCAAACAGAAGGGGTGAGATATCGAACACTATAATAGAACATATGATAAATATTAGACTAGAATCAGTTCATGCAAAAATCACCACTTCACAACTTATAAACCACAACAATCACAACAGGCTATCAACAAAATACAACAATTATTCCATCAACACAACAACTCAATCATACTATTTGTAATGCGACTCAATACTATGTGAATGCATGTGGTACCATTAGAGAAGAACTCCCATCTTAAAATCTGCCAATATATAGAGGCTTCAACAAGGCATAAGCCTTCTTCGCAGTTTGCCAATTCAGGCCATCACAGAGTATGCAAATGCATATGAATGCACTATCACATACTCACAACAATCATCATCCATCGCAAGGCATAATCCCACATCACCATTGTTGTACCCCAAAATTTTCCCTCTTATTTCTCAAAGGATCACCCTGGACCCTCGGGTTTGCTTCCATCCAATTCCAAAGCCTTGAATTACAAATTTCTCAAGAAAGTCATTCACAAGGGCAAAATGGTCATTTGCACATTGAAAATTCAAACTCTTACTTTTAGATTAAAATCAAATTTCAAGAACCATATTTCATCAAGGCATGAAGTTTGTTTCATCAGGAAAATCATAAGTCAAGATTCATGATTGAAAAAGTCAAAATTCTAAATACTTAGAATTTTTCTAAGTGTTTAAGAAATATGACAAGTTCAGAACTTCTTATCAGATTATTACCATGATGAAAGCTGATTCTGGAAGAACTTCTAACTTAAGAGTTTTATATCTCAATGAGACCTAAAACACTACAGAACATAACTTCTTCTAGAAGTGTTGGGATTTCAAGTTGTACGTCTTCAAAGACACATCTCTGAAGCTTAGGCACTTAGTAAATTCTGAACATTTTCAAGTCAGAAGTTGTCTACAACTTCTGGGCCAGTTTTCGCATTAGGTTAAGTCCGAAGTTGCAAGAGTAATTCAAAAAGGGTTCACAAAGCATGTCATACGCTATCTGGAAAGTTTGAGAACTCGCTCAGAACATGCTGGGGAAAAGAGGTTCAGGGATCAGAAGTCGGATGTTTGTTCTAATTTGCGTCGATGCTGAATTTCTGGCCCAGATCTAAGTTATGATGCATAATCTCATAGCGTAGAATTTCTGATTTGATAAATCTCATCATCATTTAATGCTCACAGCCACTTTCGAGTTTTTATCCAAAGGATTTCCCCACGTGTGACATAGGAGTACATTGTTGACCTTGAAAAAGAAAACTCTTCTACAAAAGTATGTTGGGCCCATGCTTTTCTTTTGCCTCTGAGGGTACTTTTCCTTAATTCATGCTTACAAATCCATCTTAGGCACGACTAAAAGCTGTCAACCACCATACTTGTTTATCTTGCCTCAAGAACAAGCCAGCACGCTAGCATGATGTTGGTATTTTTGAATTCTCCAAGCTACAAAGTTCTTGCCTATAAATTGAACTTCATTTGCAACTGTGAAGGGGGCCGATCAGAAAAATTGAAAGGAAAAGCTTTGAAGCCTTGCTAAAAATTCCAGAAATCCAAAATTGCAAATAGAAATACAAAACTTGTTAGTTTTTTATTCTTGCATTCAAACTCCAACTTCCCTCAAGTGTTTCTTGACCAAATCATTCATACGGCTACTGAATCTTCCATTCACCATTCATAACCCAAGTTAAAGGTTGTTCCAGCCTGTTGAATATGTGAGGAAGCTGATCAGAACATTACAAGCAGTCAGAACCAGACTCCAGCTCACAGAACATTTTTCAGCTGCAAGGTAAGCTTCTGCTAACCCTCATCATATCACTTAAGCATTGTTAGACTTGCATGTTCAAAATACAATGTAGACATCCGAATTCTGATACTATACACATTCTGAGGTTTTATTTATTTGTCTGCCTAAATAGGAAGAACATTAGTTCAGAACTTCTTAAGGAAACTAGGACTAGTAAATACATGCTTGTTTTTTATTTATAGTCTTGACTTTTTTTTATGCTTCTGAAACCATGATGAAAAAAACTGCCATAATTGCTATGTCTGTGTTTTCTGTTATATTGAGATTTAAATAAGTTGCAGATGTTCTGATTAGCATGAAGAAAGAATTGGATTTCATCATCAGAGTTTACTTTGTGATACGTGTTTATGCTTTTGCTTCTAATACCGGATGTACAACCACCCCAGGGGTAGAAAGTGTGCGCATAAGACACTAGTGCTAAGGGTCCTGGGTTCTAGCCCCAGAAGCATCCTTTTTAGGTTTATTTATTGAAATTTTTTATCCATTTATCTGCCAGACGATACTCCTAGATCAGAACTTCTAGATACCCTCACCTAACAGCATAGTCACTTCACTCTCTCAAACAATCAGAACTTATGACTTGCCAGAGATATATGAACTTCTAGGTTACCAGTTATGCTATCGCTTCTGAACGCCTCAACCTCAAAACTTGGTGTACCCAGGCCCAGAACTTCTGACCCTCCACTTTCTCACTAATATTTTCTCTTTTGCAGCGTATCAAAGCCAGAACTTCTGTTCCTCCTTCTTTTCAGCAATATGCTGATTATGACTCCTTTTTCTCTTATTTATCTTATTTTTTCTTTTAATAACCAAAAAACACCAAAAATATTTCATATTCACATGTTTTACTTTATTTTCTTTTAGAACAAAAAGATTAAAATATTTTCTTAAGTAAATTAATTTCTTAACAAAAACAAGACAAGTCCATTTCAATTCTTGTACATTATTTCAATATGGTTGTAATAGATAATTAGGACTTTTAATTTCTTGCAATTTCCCCATTTTGTAATTTGTATATCCCCTCCCCTAAATATGTAATAGCTTAGCAATTTTATTTTCCTCAATTTAAATGCTTTATATACAAATGCTAGTAATTAGGGTTTGTATGGAAAGATTAAAATCAATGCTTAGAAAACCCTATTTCAAAGACAAATCAAGCATGTAAATCAATACACTTGCACACTTACACCCTTAGGGTAAATCCACTTGGTTGCCTTACAAAAAGGGCCATATTATGCATGCGAGGTATCTTAGCAAAAACAAGCAACATACAAGATCATAGTCCCTCGATGACGCTATTCATGTTGCCTTTCAAAATGATCTTAGACCCTAAAGGAAATGCTAAGATATCTTACAAAATTTCTAATCATGGTTATACAATGACCCATGCCCTTCCCTTTTACATCCAAAGATAGGGTTACTTACCAAATAAATGGTAAGATAACAATGTCAAAGGAAAGAGGAAATGAACATGAAAGACTTTTGAGTAGGTAGAATGTTCCTAGTTACTTGCTCAATTTCAAAACCAAAACATCCTTGCTATTTTCAAAACAAACACCAATACTTTCAAAAACATCTTTCAAACCTGAAAACATTTTCAAAAAGATCAAACACTTTGTATACATTCTTACGAACGAGAATCATTACAAATTTTGCCTAAACATTGGCATCTTTACAAAATACTTTTCAAAAAAAAACACGCAAAACACATTTTCAAAGGAAATAAAGTGATCTAGAAAGTAACTAAGATCTCATGGAAAACCATGGATGAAAAGGGTGCTAATACCTTCTCTTTTCATAATGTACCCCCGAACTCAAGAAAACATATCTAAAAGTCTTTCCTGTTCTTTTTAGCCTTTCCTTTTGGATAAAAGAAAAGTCGATGGCGACTCTTGCTATCCGCAACTTTGCGACCAAACGCAAGACAACCAAGTCAGTTCTCCCACGGTATCACAGAACTGGCGACTCTGCTGGGGAAAATTCTAAAAGTGGGGTTACCTTAGGGTTAGATCACATTTACTTGCTTTCATTTTTTGACTTGTATGCTTTACATTATGGTTCTTTGTTTGGGTTTGAATCCTCTACCCGGATTTGGGATACCTTATAGGTAAGTAGCAATACATTATGGAAACTATGCGGGGTATACCGATATGGTCTAAGAAATAGCTATGTTAGTGCGACATATTTGTGGATACCGGTAGCCCTTGAGTTAATCAAGGAGAATACGGGGCCGCTGAGTGATGTCATGAAGCACTAATGAACTTTTAGAACCTTTACTTGACCTACTTGGCCTTTAGGATGTAGTGAGATGACCGGCTTTGGTGCAGTCCGAAGTTGGTAGATACTCGATACTACACTCATTGCGGTTTGGTTTTTTGGGATATTTCGGTCGCCATTAAAGAGGCTTGTGCTGAAACAATGACCAAGGAAACAAACCAGTGATATTGAGCTCCTTAGAACCCGGTTACTATTGCTAGGACAGGTTTGAGCCAACTAAACTTCAAGAGGGTACTTACCTAAGAGACTCCATGCAAGCCTAAACCTAAGGACTTGTTTGCTTTGTTTGTATATACATACTTATACATAACATCATGAACATCATAACATCATACACATTCACTAACTATTTCAAGGATCTTGGGATTTATCTTTGTTCTGTTTTGTAGGATATGGATTCTATTCGCAGGAAACCCATTCAAGTCAACCTTGTAAGGATCCCTCCACAACTTAAGGAGCTAGCTTCAAGGATTCCAGAAAATTCTCCATTAACCGAGAGACATGGTCGCCTACTCAACTTGGTCACCTGTAACACTGATGAGGACATGATGAAGGTTCTCTTTCAGTTATTTGATCCTTTACACCATTGCTTCACATTTCCCAATTATCAACTTATGCCTACTTTGGAAGAATTCTCCCGACTCTTGAGGATTCCCATTCTCAATCAGCTACCTTTCAACGGTACGGAAAGATACCTAAATCCAGAAGAGATTGTTAAAGCTCTGCACTTGCAATCATCTGATGTCACAACTCATTGGGAAACAAGGATTGGTGTCAAGGGTTTCCTAGCAAAGTTCTTGTTTGAGAAAGCCCAAAACTATTGGAATTCTTGGGACCTGTAATCTTTTGAGGAAATTGTGGCTCTCATCATCTATGGGATGGTTTTGTTTCCAAATCTTGACCAGCTCATAGATGTGAACGCCGTCAAAATCTTCATATCCCGCAACTCGGTGCCTACTTTGCTAGGAGACATCCTACATTATTTTCACACTCGCACTATGAGGAAAAGAGTTGTTCTTATGTGTTGTACTCCTCTCTTGGCAAGATGCTTTATTTTTCATCTTCCCCAATCTGTATTGAAGAACGAGCAAGGTTCAAGGTGGTCACAAAGTTTTATGACGCTCAAACATTTGGACATTCATTGGTGTTCCTGATCCATAGAGAATGTTACTATTGCCGACCGTTGTGGAGAATTTCCTAATGTCCCTTTACTTGGCATTAGGGGAGGTATCACCTACAACCCCTACTTAGCCTTAAGACAGTTTGGTTACGCTCGAAGGGATGACCCTCATGAAATGCTGATTCAAGGTTTAGTATTTGACTATGAGAACGACGATCAAGGTCTTCGCCAGAGATTTATCCGAGCTTGGAGGATGTTGAACAAGGTAGATAGCAAGACATTGGGGCACAATAATTCCACCCCTCTTGAGCCTTACCTTAAATGGGTACGAACTCGTGCTCAAATTCTTATGATGCCTTATCCCTCCATTCTCCCTGTAATTATTGAGCTTGTTATGGAAGGAGATATTCCATACATTATCCTACATCCTGACATGCCCACCTCTCTTGAAGACTTACAAAGAGATTGGATACAACTCAAGGGGGAGCGAGATACTTTCGAAGCCCAATTCTACGCAAGCGAGAAGAAGGTTTTGGAACTCACTAAGCAACTTCATGAGGAGAGGAACCTGAATGCCTACATTGCACCAAAGAGGATGCGTGCTACCTTTTTATCTTAGAGTTTTTGTGTTGTTTTTCCCAAAGAGGAATCGATGTACTCAAGCTTTAATTTATTAATATAACGTGTGTTTCGCTTTTTGTATAAAACAAATTTGAATCTTTAAAATCTTTGAAATAATTGCATATGCATTTACCATTCATCATAACATAAGCAGGTTCCTTGCAACAAGTCTCCTCATCTTTCTACTGTTTATTTCAGTAAGATGGATCTCGAGCAAACAGTGAAAGACCTCCAAACTCAAACTGCCCAGTTTCAATAGATGTTCTTAACTCTAGCCAAAGGACAAGAAGAGTTGAAGACCTTGCTGGTTGAGGATAACAAAAAGAAGACGAAGAAGATAACCGAAGTTCTAAACATGGGAAGAAGATTCCAAGGACAAGCAAGAAGGGCCCTAGAATTTGCAACGACATCCGGTGAGAAAGACAATAAAGATGGGAAGGGCAAAGAAACAGTTGTCCAGTTAGAGTCAGAAGAGGAAGAGGAAGAAGAAGATTATTCCGAAGAACAATACCCTTCAGCCAACGACAAGTATAAGTATCTAGAAGAACAATTAAGTGCAATGGAAATCCAAAAAGTGCCTGGATTGGACTTTGAGGAGTTAGGATTAGTAACGGGGATTGTCATTCCTTCAAAATTTAAAGCACCTGTGTTCGCCAAATATGACGGAGTTTCATGTCCCAAAATGCTTCTCCGATCCTATGTGAGGAAAATCCAGCCTCATACCGCTGCCAAGGATTTATGGGTACACTTCTTTCAAGACAATCTGTTTGGAACTCAACTTGATTGGTTTTATCAGTTAGAAAGATCCAACGTTCATCACTGGGAAGATCTAGTTGCTTTCTTTTACAAACAATACCAATACAACGCTGATCTCGCGCCCACCCGTACTCAACTCCAGAGTATGGCCATGGTTTCAAGTGAAGGCTTTAAGGACTGTGCATAAAAATGGAGGGACTTAGCAGGGAGAGTCCAGCCTCCCCTATCTGAAAGAATTAGTAGACATGTCCTTGGGCACCTTGTCCAGATCTTTCTTCAACCACTTAATTGGGAGTTCATCGGTAGGTTTTACCGAATTGATATTGACCAGAGAAAGGGTGGAAGCCGGGATAAAGAATGGGAAGATTCAAAAAGATGCATCCTCTGCTGCTGTAAAGAAACCATTCATTAGAAAGAAAGAAGTTGTTGCTGTATAGCCTCAGAGAAATCAAGATAGGGCTGAACGTCGTCCAATGATGGGGGCTGTCATGATTCCTAAACTAGCGCCTGCTCAGCAAAAAAGCAACCATCCAAGAATAGAGAGACCAGTCAGATAGTTCACCAGAATTAATATGAAACTATCTCAAGTATTACCGCACTTGTTAAGATCCAACCTAGTGACTTTGAAAGAAGCTCCAAAGAACCTTAACACAACCTCTCCTCACTATCATCCTAATGCCCAATGTGCATACCATTATGAGAGCCTCGAACATGACACTAACAACTGTTAGGCTCTGAAGAACAAGGTACAAGACCTTCTTGAAGCCAAATAGATTGAATTCGATGCGCCAGAAATTCCCAATGTCATTACTGCCCCTATGCCCAAGCATGGCCATAATGCCAACGCCATTGAGGAAGATATGTTTGTTACTTCAGTTGATGATCTTGTGACCCCACTCCTGACTATCAAAAAGAACTTGTTGAATGCCGGTGTATTCCCAGGCTATGATGAAAGCTGTCATTTCTGTTTGTCCTTACCAACCAACTGTCCTTTGTTAAAAACATGCGTTCAGTGCCTAATAGATAACAAGGAAATTTTGTTCGAAAAGACTTTTGTTCCAACTATTTCTTATAAAGATGTTTCCATCGTGACCATTTCTGACAATTCTTCAAGGGTCTCCACCAAATGACCCGTTAGAATTACATTAGTTCCTAAAGTAGCTCCTTTTATAATTACAATGCCTAGACCAATCCCGTATTCGTCAGACAAAACTGTCCCATGGAATTATAGAGGTGATGTATACTACCACGGTATCAAGAAAGATTGGCCAACTACTGAAGATTCAAGTTCTGATAAAATTGACTCTGATGTCAGTAATATTGCAGGGACTAGTAAGATAACCTGAAGCGGGAGGGTTTTCTCTCCAGAAATTGCTCCTCCAAAAGCTGTATCTGGACCCCTAATCATTCCTGTTGTTGTTACTCCTCCAAAGGCTATTCCCAGTCCTACAGTTATCTCTGCTAATAGTCCTGTTGACAAAACTGTTACAATCCTTGTTATCACCCCTACTGACATTCCTACTGTCGAGTTAACTAAGGCTCGAGGTAAAGGTATTCTGGTTGAGCCTGTCCAGACGAAGGCACAATCAGTAGCTATCCTCGAGACCTCCCGAAAAGAGATGGAGGAAATTCTAAAGATCATAAAAAGAAGCAACTACAACGTAGTCGAGCAACTGGGGAAAACTCCATCTAAAATTTCCATGCTGGCTTTATTACTATGTTCCAAGGCTCATGGAAAGGCCCTGGTAAAGTTCCTTAAAACTGCCCATGTACCCCAAGAAACATCTGCAGATCAGTTCCAAGACTGCGTAGCCAGCTTGACTACAGATAATGGTTTAGGTTTTTCAGATGTTGATTTAACTCCAAGAGGGAGGAAGCATAATGAGGCATTACATGTCTCAGTCGAATGCAAGGGCACGACTTTGGCTCATGTCTTGGTTGACACCGGTTCGTCTCTGAATGTGTTGCCTAAAAAGGCTCTTGATAGGCTTGACTGTGAAGGATTGACATTGAGACCGAGCAACATAGTAGTAAGGGCCTTTGACGGCTCAAAAAGGATGGTGCATGGGGAAGTAGACATCCTCATAAAAGTTGGAACCCAAACATTTGATTCAACTTTTTATGTAATGGATATTTGCCCTTCATACTCCTGCTTATTAGGCCGACCGTGGATTCACAATGCTGGCTGTTGTACCCCAAAATTTTCCCTCTCATTTATCAAGATTATCCTCACAAGATCTCTTTTACTCAAGACTGGATTAGGGTTTGGTCAGCTCAAGACATCTCATCTTGCACTGGTAACCCAAAATTAGGGTTTGAGATTGCACAAGGACTTTTGGACTATCAATTCTTCATATGACTTTCAAACATCATTATGGACTCCTAATTTTACTCATGACAAGTTTCAAGCCTTGAACCACATTTTTGATCAGTCAATTGGACAGTTGACCTAAAAATCAGCTGTATTGGGGAAAAAGTCAACCATGGCCAATTTACAGTCAAACTTCATAATTTTTGATCCACATCAATATTTTAATCTTATATGTATCATTTGTTCAAGTTTGGATCACAATTCCTCAAGAAATTCGATAAAATCACCAAAAGGGCAAAATGGTCAAAAATTAGGGTTTTGACTAAGGAAGGGCAGTTTCTGATTTTTAACCTGGCAAATGACCAATTGAGTTAAAGCATGATTTCAAGGATTCAATTGCATCATCTTGACTTAATTACATGGCTCAAAACATTTCAATTTCATTGGATTGACAGATGAAATTTGCAGTCAACTGATCAAAGTCAACTATACACTAAAAAGTCAAACTTTGACTTTTTGGCCAAAATCAAGTGCCAAGGGTCATAATTCATCAAAACATGTCAAAATGTGAAACTTGTTCATCAAGAATACAAGTTTTAAGATTAGGGTTTGAATTTGAAATTTTTCTTAACTTAGAAAATTTTCTAAGTATAGAAAATTTCTTATTTTTTCTCAACTTTAGGCCATTTTTTCACCATGATGCATAATGATTCAAAGAAAGTTCCCAACATGAAAGTTGTAGACCTCCATGAAATATACAACTTTTCTTCACACACTTTTCCCTAAATATGCTTGGATCTCAAGATATAAATTTATGAATACATGCTCATGAACTAAATAACTTAGTGAAATTTTGCCCTAATTTAGGCAGGTTTTGGACCCAACTTCATGGCAATTTTTCACCTAGTTCCAAGAGGTATCTCAAAATGAATTTCAAAGATGAGTTATAGAGCACATTTCAAGATTTCCAAAATATCCAAGAACTCCTCAAGATCATTTTTGAGTAGGGAGAATCAAAGAGATGAAGTTGGAAATTTCTCACTTTTTGTCTAAGCCATTTCATGAAGAACAAAGTTCCAATCAGTACCTATGCTGCCTAATCCATGCGTTACAGGTACCAAACTTGTTACTTACTCCTTAATTTAATGCTTACTCAGTTAATAAAGCTTTGATCCAAGCCTTAGAGCCATTACCCAAGTTTTAATTCCATAAATGGCATAAAGTGACCATTGCCATTTTGAAAAAGCTCAACTTTTGCCACTTTCCATTTCTTGAGCATTGCACCTGTCTCCATTTCACATACAAATCTTATAGGCCTAAAGAAAATTGTACAAGTATATACCAACCCTAAGAAAGCAAGTACAAGCATGGCAAGCCTTGTCCCTTCACTTTGCTTCAAAAGCAAGAAAGGTTGCCAAAAGGCTAGAACTGGCACATCTGTTAGAGGGTTGAAATGAAACCGATTCTATACTAATATACAAACATAATACAACACAAGGGACGAATGGTTGAAGCCTAAAACACTCCCAAGCCCAAAAATACCATAAAACTGTCAAAACTTGCAGTTTTTGCATAAGCATACCAATCTCTCATTTGGCTCGTGCATTTCCAGTCTTGATCATCAAAGCACCTTACCTACATGATATCTAGCTAATCCAAACCTTCATCCCTGTACTGTAACCCCTTCTCCATCATCTGCCATTTTTGTTTTCAAATCTTGCAGGTTGACTTGGCCAAGGAGTTTCAGACACTTTCAAAGCAAGGCAATGGTTGGAATACATTCAGGGAAGTTCAAGGAAGCTCAAGCAAGCATCAGGACTCCATCAAACTCACTCCAGTTCCATCCACGATTTCAACTGAAGGAGGTAAAATATCAACTTCTATCTCCTTGTACAGGAAACCATTGACCATGATTTGTGAATAAATAATGTAGCCCTCATTGCAACGAAACTGTACATATCTTTATCTTACATTTATTTGGCCTGAGTTGAGAGAATTTAGAACTTGAAGTTTCTGAAAAATTTAGGTTTAAATTTAGGGCTTTTAAAATTCTCTCTGATCTTTGATTGTTAGCTTACATAACTTATATGGTTAGAATCGTGAGATCACATACTACAACTTTCATGTTATGAGTTTTCATTTAATGGAAGAATGAGAGAGTTACAAGACGTCTGGCCAAGCTTGGGGAAGAAGATGAAGTACAGGGCAAGGACTTTGTTCATGTTATGTTATGTTATTTTCGTTTCACTTAAAACAATGGATGTATAGCCACCCCAGTGACAAAGTAGCGCACTGGTGAGACCCATATCCTGGGTTCGAACCTGGGTGCTACTTTTGTTTTTTCACACTTTTCCATTTTTTCAGTTTTGGCTTTTTGCAGGTTTGGGCCTCCACGTTGGGCTTAACTGTTTTTTCTAACTTTCACCATTTGATTATTCAAGACACCCCCTTTGCCCAACTTTTTTTATATTTTTATTTTATTTATTTTATTTTCATTTTAATATATTAAATATTTCTTTAATGCATAAAAATCCCAAAAAATGTAAATTTCATACTATAGCATTTTTATTTTATTTTAGTTTACTTTTCACATTGTGATCGGTGGATCTGAAACTGACTGTTTATCGCTGGTTCGCGAAATATCGCGGAAGCAAGAGTCGCCACCGTCTTTTATTTTCTCCAACATGGACAGGACAAAAGCACAGCAAAATTCCTTATGAGATAGTTTCTCGGTTCGGGAGGTAGATTTATAGAAAGGGAAGGTGTTAGCACCCTTTCTATCCATGGTTATCCATGGGCTCTTAGATACTTGCTCATTTGTGTTTTCAAAAGTTTGCTTTTCAATTGTGAGTGAGTTTGAAAAAAGTTTCAGTTAAAGATTTCAGATCGACTCTTGTATCCGTCCTCAAGAGTGTTTGAAAAATTGTTTTGAAAGCTTCTTTGAAAGTGTTGGTGTGAAAAGAGTTTTGATTTGTTTTTTAGAGAAAGTATCTATGAGTCATCTACCTACCCTAAGGAATTAGGCTGTGTAAATATCCTTAAGGTAGTGCCATCCCATCATTGAGAGGTGGGTAGCACCACCGTTGGAGGTGTTCGAGTCAATTCGTTTTTTAGGGACAGTGTGGTCACCAGAGCAACAATAGGACACCTTAGAAGCTACCCTTATGCCATGTTCATGGACATAAGGACTTACTAAAACGTCCTATACTCGACGACCACGTTTCGAGGGGCAAGGCAACAGTGAGGCGTACCCTAAGAGTGGTGTGTGTATTGTGTATTGTTTTCAGTTATGTTTTATCTTGGTCATGCATTGGGTGAGCTACACTTTGATTTTATTTGGGCCATTCATTCTTTCATGTGATTAACAGTTTAAAGGTGCGGAAATTAAAATGCGGAAAATAAAGGTCATACGCTATTACAAAGCGCGGGTCTATACATCGCCAAATTAACAAAGACCAGTTTTTTTAATAAAATGCAGAAAATAAATAAATTTCCTAATTACTATTACAAGGCTTTGGCAATTACATAATATTAAAAACGAAAAAATAAGAACAAACGTGCGCAAAGAAATTAGAATCGAATATGCGAGGGCGTTG
The DNA here is from genome assembly GCA_948472305.1 of Vicia faba. NCBI lineage: Eukaryota > Viridiplantae > Streptophyta > Magnoliopsida > Fabales > Fabaceae > Vicia > Vicia faba. The sequence continues at coordinate 172,553,681 of OX451740.1, read as the reverse complement.
GACCCTTTAAAGAAATGAAATGAAATGAAATTGAAAGTTAATTAATGATTAAATAAAGAAAAGGAATTATTTTTTATGTTTTTTTGTATTTAATGAAATAAAGGAAATTAGTTAAAATTAGAAATTAAATAAAACCCTAGTTCTAAATTGTTTTTAATTATTAAAAAAAGTTAAAGTTTAAAACCTAATTTATACTAATTATTTAGTTATATGGGTATTTACAAAATAATTAATAATTAATAATAATAATAATAAGAGGAAATTATTTTATTAAAAAAAATAAAAATGCTAAACCTAATTTCTACCTATTTTAGTTATTAAGGAAAACATTAAAATTTTAACCTAATTTTACTAAGTTAATTGTTAAAAATTTATTTACAAAAAAATATTAGTGAATTAAATATTAAAACAATAAACATGTTTTTTTGATTTTTTCTGGTTTTTTATACTGAAAATTATTTTTATGGTGAAAAGAAATAATTAGAACATTAGAAAGAATTTAAAGAAAATCAAATAAAAAATCAAAATAATGCAAACCATCGGAGGGGTATCAGGCCCCTTTGGAGGTGTGATTTGAGGAATTTGGCCCAATAGAAGTTTGATCCATGCTGACTTTTCAGATTATATGCACGCGCGTTGACTGGGGTACACCATGGACTTTGGTTCCTGGCCACTGGATGGACGCTCATGGCCACTTGGCAAGCCACATATAAGAGTATATGATGGACTTCTGGGCGTGTTGTACACTGGAACGCTTTATGAAAAATTGGAACAAATTATATGGGGGACCTAGGAATCGAACCCAGGTCCCATCGTTTACCAGATATGCCAATTGCCAGTTGAGCCATGCGCGCGCGTTGTATAGGAATTAGCAAGCAAACAATATAATGCAAAATAACACTGAGTGATATCCAACGCGCCAAAATTCAAATGCGCCAGTCACCATGAGCCACGTCCCCTTTCTTCTTCGTTTTGCCTGAAAATAAAACATAGATAGCGGGGGTTTTAAACCCCCACTAACTGTAATACACAAAAATAGCGAATACGCCCATGATTATCATAAATTGAGCGCGAGGTGTGAGATCAATTCGTTTGGATGTTCTGATTTCAATGGCACCGGTTTGATGACCTGATTTTTCCATATATGCAAAACCCCAAATTGAAGCTTCTGAAACCCTAACCTACGTTCATGGCAACTTCTCATACAGGCAATATTAATTCAGTTAAAGGACACCAATAGCTTCAGAAAGTTCATGTTAGTGTAAATCAACCATTAAAAGACATTAATAAGGCATGAAAATGCAAACACAAATATGCAAAATTTTATGAACAAGGCAACGTGGTTCTACCAATTCTTGAGGTCAGGGGCTGTGTTCTTGATTGCAATCCCTTCCTGGATGTCTTAGCAAGCTTTTGGAATCGCTTTTAGGCTTTGAAACGAGCTCTAAGTATCAAAACAGTTTTTTCACTTTTTTGTCAAAAAATGCAATCTTGTTCTTTCTCTTCTGTGCAGCTTCTTGTGTCTTCGGCCTTAGGGTTCAATTGTATACATGTATATGAATGGAATTAGGTTAAAAAGCCAGCCCAAAATCCATCCATTTATGACTTTGAATTTTTGATTTTCCATATATTTTCTTCAACCTTTTTCATGCCAATTATGCCAAATCATGGAAGATTCTTTCCTTTTAGGTTGTGCACGAAATATTTAGGTCATGATGGAAGGATTTGCTGCACCAAAAAGATTTGAAATCATTATTTAGTATTTTTCTCATATTTAATTTTAATTAAATGAATTAATAGGATTAAAAATTCAATTAATTAATTAAAAATAAGAAAATAACTCCCTTTTAGCTTAATGGGTCGTGCATAGCTTTTGGGTAATGATTCATGGAAGAAATTGAGGCCTATTAGCAATTTTGAGGCATTTGAAGCAAAGTTGACTTTTCAAAATTCCCAAAAATTTCCCAACTTCCACAAGGCATATCTTGCTCAATTTTTAAGATTTGATCATGTTCTTGGACATTTTGGAAAGGTATTGAAGTCCTCTAACCAATTCCTTTGGTCCCATGTCATTTTGATTTACCAATCTCAAGTTATGGTATTTGACTTAAAGTGCCTTTTTGTTGACTTTTGAAAATGACCTATAATGTTGAGATTGATAACTTTTTGTGAGAGCATTTCTTGGACTTGAAGTGTGAATATGAGTTGTAGGAAATGTCATTCTATTCAAAATGAGCTTTGGATGGAATTTTTCTGATAAACCATGTGGAAGTTATGCCCTAGTCAATTTGCAGTTGACTTTTTCAGCTGTCCAAAAATGGAAACTTTTGCATCTCGAGACTTTTTGAGCCATGCCTTGAGAATCATGATCAAGAATTGATCAAATGATGTTTGTGGCTTAAAAATAAGATGTTGACCAAAAATTTTGACTTTTGATTGTCAAATGACCATTTTGCCCCTGCAGTTGACTGTGAAGCAATTAGGGTTTTTGACTGTGCCTTTTGATGCTGTGAGTCTTGAAACTTAGCATATGGATGCTTGACAATGTATGTAGGCATGTGGGACTTGTTTGGACCCTAGGAAACTTCAACTTCTTTTCCAGAACCAAAACCCTAATTTTGATTGTGTTAGGAGGCAATTGGACTGTGCAACCCTTAAGAGATTTTGAACCTTGATCTTGGCAAATCTTGAAGAATATGGGAGGGTAAATTTTGGGGTACAACACACATAGAAATATATTTTATTTTTAATATATATCATATATTTTTTTAATAAACTTGTAAAATATAATTAAAATATATTTAGTTTATTTTATTTATTTCCTTTTCATCCCATACTTATACATATTTATTTTTGCATATATAAAAACTTTATATTATTTATACAATATTATGTATTATGTATATAAAAAATAAATAAAAAATAGTATATAAGAATTTTATTTTCTTTTAAAAACAAGAAATTAGGGTTAAGCCTCCTTTCTAAAAATTAATTTCTTTTCCTTATAATTTTTAGGTTTAGATTAAAATTTCTTTTACATAAAAAATAAAACAAAAATCTTTTCTTACATGTATATTATATTGCATCTTTAAATATTGTATTTTATTTATTCTAATTCGTACAAATTCGATTTGGTTGTAATAATTTATTTAGGTTTACATTTTTTGCAAATCCCCATTCAAATTTGTATTCCCCCCTCCTATAAAATTGTTGTAATAGCTTAGTAATATTTACATTACGCAATTTACCGCTTTACATGCCATGATTAGTAATTAGGGTTTGTATGACAAGATCGAAACAAAGAAAAATAGAAAACCCTAAATACAAGACAAAACCAAAGCATGAAAATGATACACTAGCACACAAGCATCCTTAGGGTTTCTCCACTTGGTTGCCTAAAACAAAAATGGCCATATTACGCATGCGAAGTATCTTGGAAAAACAAACAAGTATAAGATCATAGTCCCTCGATGATGCTATTCAAGGTTGCCTTACAAAAATGATCTTGGTCCCTCAAAAATGCTAAGATACTTTGCAACATTGCTAATCATGGTTATACGATGACCCACGTCCGTCCCGTTTCCATCCAAAGATAGGGTTGCTTACCAAATCAATGGTAAGACAACAATGTCAAAGGAATAGGAAATGCATAAGAAAGACTTTTGAGTAGGTAGAGTGCTTCTAGTTACTTGCTCTATTTTCAAACAACTATCCTTGCTATTTTCAAAACACACACACTTCCAAACATTTTACAAACATTGAAAACATTTTCAAAAAAAAGACAAACATCTTTGTATACATTCTTACGAACGAGAATCATTACAAAGATCACCTAAACGAATGGCCTCTTTTACACAATACTTTCAAAACCACACCAAACACATTTTCAAACAACAAAAGAAAGTGATCTAGCAAGTAACTAAGAGCCCATGGAAAACCATGGATGAAAAGGGTGCTAATACCTTTCCTTTTCATAATCTACCCCCCGAACTCAAGAAAACATCTCAAAGGTCTTTCCTATGCTTTTTCACCTTTTCTTTTGGATAAAAGAAAAGTCGGTGGAGACTCTTGCTAAACCGTAACATTTGCGATAAAACGCAAAACCCTCAAGTCAGTTCTCCCACCGTATCACAGAACTGGCGACTCTGCTGGGGAATTAAATGAAAGTGGGGTTACCTTAGGGCTAGATCACATTTATTTGCTTACATTGTTTGACTTGTTTGCTTTACATTATGGTTCTTTATTTGGGTTTGAATCCTCCACCCGGATTTGGGAAACATTATAGGTAAATAGCAATACGTTGTGGAAACTGTGCGGGGTATACCGACATAGTCTAAGCAATAGCTATGTTAGTGTGACATATTTGTGGGTACCGGTAGCCTTTGAGTCAATCAAAGAGAATACGGGGCCGCTGAGTGATGTCATGAAGCACTAACGAACTTCTAGAACCCTTTACTTGACCAACTTGTCCTTTAGGATGTAGTGAGATGACCGGCTTTGAAGCAGTCTGAAGTTGGTAGATACTCGATACTGCACTCATTGAGGGTTGGTTCCTTGGGATATTTCGGTCGCCATTGAAGAGGCTTGAGCTGAAATAATGACCAAGGAAATAGTCAAATGATATTGAGCTCCTTAGAACCCGGTTACAATTATTAGGACAGGTTGAGCCAACTAAACTTCAAGAGGGTACTTACCTATAAAACCCCATGCAAGCCTAAACTAAGAACTTGTTTGATTTGCTTGTATATGCATACTTATACATAACATCATGGACATCATGAACATCATATGCATCCACTAACCCTTTCAAGGATTTTGGAGATTCATCTTTGTTCTTGTTTTGTAGGATATGGATTCACTCCGAAGGAAAACTATCCAAATCAACCTTGTAAGAATTCCTCCACAACTCAAGGAGCTAGCTTCAAGGATCCCTAAGAACTCTCCATTCACCGAGAGGCATGGTCGTCTACTCAACTTGGTCACCTCTAACACAGAGGAGGATATGATGAAAGTGCTCTTCCAGTTCTTTGATCCTTTGCATCATTGCTTCACATTTCCTGACTATCAGCTTGTGCCTACTTCAGAAGAATTCTCTCAACTCTTGAGGATTCCTATTCTCAATCAACTACATTTCAGAGGTACAGAAAGAGATCCAAAGCCAGAAGAGATTGCTCAAGCCCTGCACTTGCACTCATCTGATGTCACAACTCATTGGGAAACTAGAAGCGGTGTCAAAGGCTTCTTAGCAAAATTTCTTTTTGAGAAGGCCTAAAGCTGTTGGAATTACCTAGACTTGCAAGCTTTTGAGGAGATTGTGGCTCTTATTATCTATGGGATGGTCTTGTTTCCCAATCCTGACCAACTCATAGATGTAAGTGCTGTCAAAATCTTCATGTCACGCAATTCAGTGCCTACATTACTAGGGGATATCCTGCACTCTTTTCACACTCGTACAATGAGGAAAAGAGGTGTCCTTATGTGTTGCACTCCTCTCCTAGAAAGATGGTTTATTTGTCATCTTCCCCAACCAAGCTTAAAGAATGAGCAAGGATTAAGGTGGTCATAAAGGTTAATGACACTCAAACATTCAGATATTCATTGGTGCTCTCGATCCAAAGAGAATGTTATCATTGTTGACCGTTGTGGAGAATTCCCTAATGTCCCTCTACTTGGCATTAGGGGAGGCATCACCTACAACCCATGCTTGGCTCTAAGACAGTTTAGTTATGCCTGAAGGGATGGCCCACACGATATGCTGATTCAAGGCTTGATATTCGACTACGACAACGACGGTCAAGGTCTTCGCCAGAGATTTATCCGAGCATGGAGGATGCTAAACAAGGTGGATAGCAAGAATTTGGGACACAATAATTCCATCCCTCTTGAGCCTTACCTCAAGTGGGTACGAACCCGTGCTCAAAGTCTTATGATGCCTTATCCTTCCATTCTCCCGGTGATTATTGAGCCTGTTAAGGAAGGAGAAGTTCCATACACTATCCTACATCCTAAAATGCCCACATATCTTGAAGACCTACAAAGGGATTAGATACAACTCAAAGGAGAGCGAGATACTTTCGAAGCCCAATTCTACGCAAGTGAGAAGAAGGTTTTGGAACTCACTAGGCTACTTCATGAGGAGCAGACTATAAATGCGTACATAGCACCAAAGAGGATGCGCACTACTTTTTTTATCTTAGAGTGTTGTATTGTTTTTCCCAAGGGGCATTGATGTACTTAAACTCTATCTTATTAATATAACTTGTGTTTCTTTTTGTTTAAAATGAACTTGAATCTTTTAAAATCCTTGAAAACATTACATATGCACATATCATTCATCATAACATAGACAAGTCTTTTGCAACAAGTTTCCTCATCTCTCTACTGTTTATTTCAGTAAGATGGATCTCGAACAGATAGTCAAAGATCTTCAAGCTCAAAACATGCAGTTTCAACAGTTACTCACAACCCTGGCCAAAGGACAAGAGGAGTTGAAGACTCTGTTGGCAAAAGAGAAAAAGAAGAAAGAGAAGAAACCAATTGGTGTTGTAATCATGGGGAGAAGGTTTCAAGGGCAAAGTAGGAGAACCTTAAATTTTGCAGCAACATCTGATGAAGGGGAAGGGAAAGGAAAAGAAACAGCAGTTCCGTCAGAATCTGAAGAGGAGGAAGAAGAGGAAGACTACTCTGAGGAACAGTACCCTCTGGCTGATGATAAGTACAAACATCTTGAAGAGCGTTTGAGCGCTATGGAGATACAAAGGGTACCAGGTCTAGACTTTGAAGAATTGGGGCTAGTGTCGGGAATTGTGATCCCACCAAAGTTCAAAGTGCCGTTGTTTGCAAAATATGATGGGGTGTCATGTCCTAAAATGCACCTTCGATCATACGTGAGAAAGATTCAGCCGCACTATGCCGATAAAGACTTGTGGGTCCATTTTTTCCAAGATAGTTTATCCGGAACACAACTCGATTGGTTTTACCAATTAGAAAGGGCCGACGTCCACAACTGGGAAGACCTTGCCGCAACTTTCTATAAACAATACCAGTATAATGCAGATTTGGCGCCTACCCGTACTCAACTTCAGAGTATGGCTATGGCTTCAAATGAGGGTTTCAAAGGTTACGCACAAAAGTGGAGAGATCTAGCTGGAAGAGTGCAACCCCCTCTGTCTGAAATGGAGTTGGTGGATATGTTCTTAGGCACTCTATCGGGCCCTTTCTTCAACCATTTGATTGGGAGCTCATCTGCTGGATTTACTGAGTTAATATTAACCAGAGAGAGGGTGGAAGCTGGCATAAAAAGTGGAAAGATTCAGAAGAATTCATCTGCCTCTACAGCTGTGAGAAAATCTTTCACTGGGAATAAGGAGGTATCTGCTGTTTATCCACAAAGGAACCAAGGGAGAGCTGAGCACTGACCAATGGTAGGGGCCGTTATGATCCCAAAACCTACATCTGATCAACCAAGAAGTAACCAACCGAGGATGGAAAGGCCAGTCCGGCAATTCACCAGAATTAATATGACTCTAGCCCAGGTTTTACCATATCTTCTAAAATCTAATCTGGAAACTTTAAAAGAAGCTCCAAAGAATCCCAACACGGCGTCCCCTCATTATCACCCAAATGCCAGATGCGCATATCATTCCAAAAGTCCAGGTCATGACACTAACAACTGTTGGACCTTGAAAAACAAAATTCAAGACCTTATAGATGCAAAAGAGATTGAGTTTGATGCGCCCGAGAAACCAAATGTCATTTCCGCTCCTATGCCTAGGCATAGTCACAACGCCAATGCTATCGAAGAAGATTTGTTTATTACCACAGTGGATAAACTATTGACTCCGCTCCCAATCATTAAGATAAACTTGTTGAAAGCTGGTATATTCCCGGGTTGTAATGAAGACTGTCATCTTTTCTTATCCTCACCAATTGTTTGCCCTCTGTTGAAGACAGGCATTCAACGCTTGATAGACAACCAAGAGATTCTGTTTGAAAATGCTCCTGTTTCACCTGTTCCTGTTGAAGACGTTTCAATCATAACCATCTCCGCCAATCCTTCCAGGGTCCCCAAAAGACCCGTTAGGATTACATCGATTCTAAAGAATACTCCTCATATAATCACAATACCCGGGCCGATCTCGTACGAATCAGACAAAACAGTACCGTGGAATTACGGTGGAGACATCTACTACCATGGTATCAAACAAGATGGGCTGGCCGCCGAAGAAGTGAGCTCCGAAGAAGAAGATTCTGACATTAGCAATTTTGTCGGAACCAGTAAGATTACCTGTAGCGGTAGAATCTTCTCTCTAGAAATTGCCCCTCCAAAGGCAGTTTTTGGACCCGTGGTTGTTCCAAAGGTTACCTCCACACCAATAATAATATCTGCAAGTGCTCCTACTAGAAAAGATGACACAACCCCTGCTGTTATCCCTACCAACAATTCTACTGCTGAAATTCGAGGAAAAAGTATCCAAGAAGAGCCTGTCCGGACGAAGGCTCAACCACTGACTATCCCCAAAACCTCCAAGAAGGAAATGGAGGAGATCCTGAGAATAATAAAGAAGAGTGACTATGACGTGGTTGAACAATTGGGGAAAACTCCCTCCAAGATCTCCATGCTAGCATTGTTACTGTATTCTGAGGCACATGTGAAAGCTCTGGTGAAGTTTCTGAAGACAGCCCATGTGCCACAAGAGACATCTGCTGGCCAATTCCAAGATTGTGTGGCCAGTTTGACAGCTGATAACGGCCTAGGCTTCTCTGATGCTGATTTGACACCAAGAGGGAGAAAGCACAACGAGGCATTACATGTCTCTGTGGAGTGTAGAGGAACAACTCTGGCCCATGTCTTGGTGGACACTGGCTCATCTTTGAACGTTTTACCGAAGAAAGCTCTCGACAGATTGGATTGCGAAGGACTGACATTGAAACCCAGTAACATAGTCGTGAGAGAATTTGATGGATCAAAGAGGATGGTCCATGGGGAGGTTGACATCCCCATAAAGGTGGGAACTCAGACTTTTAACTCAACTTTCTATGTAATGGATATCTGCCCCTCTTACTCCTGTTTGCTAGGACGGCCCTGGATCCATAATGTTGGTAATGTCACCTCTACACTACACCAGATGCTGAAATACCCGGTCCATGGAAAGATTATCACTGTCCACGGAGAGGAAGAGTACATGATTAGCCACTTAAACTCTTTCCGGTATGTGGAGTTGGATGGCGAGTTCATTGAAACCCCTTTTCAACATTTTGAAGAAGTCTTTCAAGAGGTAGAAGTAACCAAGACGGCATCCCAAATCCCAAAGATCACAAGACCTCCGCTTCGGATGTAATCTCTAAAGGACGCCAAGGCAGTAGTAGAGGAGGGTGGATGCACCATCTGGGGACAACTTTCAAACATTCCGTATAAATCTGACAGGTTTGGCTTAGGGTTTACTTTAAATTCTCAGAAGGTTGTGCGCCGTGCCCGTGCTGGAGGGCCACCTCTGAAGATTAGCAACCAAGAGGTCAACACAGTGGAAGATGGTGAAGAAGATGACAGCTTGGAGGATTGGATATTTCCTACTGTCAACGGAGGACTTCACAATTGGGAAGCCAGAGACTTTGTCCCAATAACTTTCATCTCTCAGTAATTTATCTTTTACATTTCTGTTGGACTTGTAATATTCACAAACAATTCGCACATTAAAAACCTTGTGTCTTACCCGAGGCACAATGGTCTATTTGTAAGGGTTTTTATTTCATCCTCATATGACATTCAATGAATCATGGATGTTTTTTCACATGCAAACCTTTTATGCTCATTGTCTTTCTTTTACATTTTATTGTTTAAAGATGGATATACCCTTACACACACCCACACTCACAAATGCAGGTACCCCTCCATTCCGGATCCCATGGGTAACGATACTGCTATGGCCTTTAGTGACTCTGAAGGTCTAATCTACCAAGCTGGAGACGAAGGTGAGGAAGATTGTGAAGTACCAGGGGAATTGGCCAGACTACTACAACAAGAGGAAAGAGTTATTCATCCTCATGAGGAACCGTTGGATACAATCAACTTGGGTACCGAGGAAGATAAAAAGGAAATCAAGGTGGGTGCCAATCTAGAGCCGAGTGTCAAGGAACGTCTTATTCACCTACTGCATGATTACGTTGAGATCTTTGCCTGGTCGTACGAAGACATGCCAGGACTTGATACAGACATCGTGGTACATCATCTTCCGACAAGAGAAGATTGTCCACCAATGAAACAAAAATTCCGCCGCATGAGACCTAACATGTCAGAGAAGATCAAAGCGGAAGTCATGAAACAATTCAATGCTGGATTCTTGGCTGTCACTTCCTATCCTCAATGGGTTGCCAACATTGTTCCCGTGCCTAAAAAGGACGGCAAAGTACGAATGTGCGTGGATTATAAAGATTAAAACAGGTCCAGCCCTAAAGATGATTTTCCACTTCTCCACATCGATATCCTAGTTGACAATACAGCCCAGCACAAAGTATTTTCCTTCATGGACGAATTCTCAGGTTATAACCAAATCAAAATGGCACCTGAGGACATGGAGAAAACTACATTTGTCATACAGTGGGGCACATCCTGCTACAAAGTGATGCCATTCGGACTGAAGAATGATGGGCCACCTATCAGTGCGCCATGCTAGCTTTGTTTCATGATATGATACATCATTAAATAGAGGTTTACGTAGACGATATGATAGCCCGATCACAAACTGAAGAGGAGCACCTTGATCATTTGCAAAAGTTGTTTGAGAGGTTGAAGGAGTACAAACTAAGGTTGAATCCAAACAAGTGCACATTCGGAGTCCGGTTCGGTAAACTCTTAGGTTTTGTTGTCAGCAACAAAGGTATCGAGGTTGATCCTGCCAAGGTTAAAAAGATACAAGAAATGACTGCTCCTTGTACTGAGAAGGAAGTCAGAGGATTATTGGGACGCCTGAACTATATTGCCAGATTTATTTCTCACCTAACATCTACTTGTGAACCAATCTTCAAACTATTGAAGAAAGATCAAGTAGTCAGATGGAATGATGAGTGTCAGATTGCTTTTGAAAAAATATAAGAGTACTTACAAGAGCCTCCTGTTTTGATGCCACCAGTCGAAGGAAGACCACTAATCATGTATCTGGCCATTTTAGAGAAATCAATGGGGTGTGTATTGGGGCAGCATGACGAGTCTGGCCGAAAAGAGAACTCTATTTACTACCTGAGCAAAAAGTTTACCGAATGCGAAACCAAATATTCACTGCTCGAGAAAACTTGCTGCACTCTAGCATGGGCTGCTCGCCGGCTAAGACAATATATGTTGACCCATACTACCTTGTTGATATCTAAGATGGATCCGATAAAGTACATCTTCGAAAAGCCTGCTCTGTCTGGGAGGATAGCTAGATGGCAGATGATCTTAACAAAATATGACATACAATACACTACCCAGAAAGCTATAAAGGGCAGTGTGCTAGCTGATGATCTTGCTCGTCAAGCTGTAGAAGATTATCAGTCCATGAAATTTGAATTCCCGGATGAAGACATCATGACATTAGACAACTGTGAAGAAATCAGACCATATGACGAACCTGAACAAGGATCCCGATGGACCCTGTTCTTTGATGGGGCATCCAATGCACTTGGTAATGGTACCGGCGCTGTACTCAAATCTCCGGAAGATTGTCACACTCCCTTTACTGCCATACTTTGCTTCAACTATACGAACAACATGGCAGAATATGAAGCATGCATCTTTGGTCTCAAGGCTGCCATAAACTTGGGAATCAAATCCTTAGATGTGTTTGGAGATTCAGCTCTGGTCGTCAGTTAGATCAAAGGAGAATGGGGCACTAAGCATCCAAGCCTTATCCCTTACAAAGAACATGTTTTGACATTGCTACCACATTTTGAGCAGATTACCTTCGAGCACTTCCCGCGAGAAGAAAATCAGCTAGCAGATGCTCTAGCCACAATGTCATCTATGTTTAAACTTAATTGGGATAACGAGGCTCCCCATATCACCATTGAACGAATGAATGAACCAGCACACTGTCACGAGATTAATAGTGAAGAGGTAGTGGACCAGCCTTGGTTTCATGAAATCAAGAGGTATCTCGAGGCTCAGGAATATCCAAAAGGAGCTTCAATCAATGATAAAAAGTTCTTAAGGAGATTCTCTGCTAAGTTCTTCTTGAGTAATGGCATCCTGTACAAACGCAATCATGACTCCATTCTACTCCGGTGTATGGATAAGATTGAGGCTGAAAAGATCATGGATGAATTACATGAAGGTACTTTTGGCACTCACTCCAGTGGGCATACGATGGCAAAGAAAATTCTACGGGAAGGCTATTATTGGTCTACCATGGAAGCAGACTGCTATCAACACTCTCGAACCTGTCATAAGTGTCAAATTTATGCTAACAAGGTGCACGTACCTCTGGTTCCTCTGAATGTCTTGACGGCTCCTTGGCCTTTTGCTATGTGGGGAATCGACATGATTGGAGAGATCAAGCCTACAGCCTCAAATGGACACCGCTTCATTATAGTGGCCATTGACTATTTTACAAAATGGGTCGAAGCAGCTTCCTTCGCATCCGTTACTAAGAATGTTGTTGCCCGCTTCATCAAGCAGAATCTCATTTTCCGGCACGGTATCCCAGAAAGGATCATCACTGATAATACCAACCTTAACAATACTATGATCACCGCCTTATGCGAGCAGTTCAAGATTCAGCATCATAATTCATCCCCCTATAGGCCAAAGATGAATGGTGCCGTTGAAGCTGCAAATAAAAACATTAAAAAGATCATACAGAAAATGACAGTCACCTACAAGGACTGGCATGAGATGCTACCATTTTCTCTCCACGGGTATCGTACCACGGCTTGCACATCAACTGGGGCAACACCCTATTCTTTGGTTTATGGCATGGAGGTTGTCTTGCCTATTGAGGTTCAGATCACCTCTTTGAGAATTATGAGGGATGCAGGTTTAAGTGAGGACGATTGCATCCAGACTCGACTTGATCAATTGAACTTAATTGATGAAAAAAGACTTACTGCTGTTTTCCATGGTCAGATGTATCAAAAACGGATGATCAAGTCTTTCAACAAGAAAGTCAGACGCAAAGTATACCAAGTTGGAGATCTAGTGATCAAATGCATTATCTTACCACAAAGTGATCCCAGGGGCAAATGGACTCCTAACTATGAAGGACCATTTGTAATCAAGAACATATTCTCCGGTGGGGCAATGATCTTAACCACCATGGACGGCGACGACCTTCCACACCCTGCGAATGCGGACATAGTCAAAAGATACTATGCATAAGAGACCCGCTAGGTTGACAAACCTAGGCAAAAAAAAGGGCATCCCGGCGAACCAAAAAGGTTCGAGCAAAAATTAGGGATAAAAAAAAAAAATCTGTACACCCGGCAAGTTGAAAACCCGAAAGGGAAACTTGGGAAAAAAAGGGTTTCCCGGTGGACTGAAAACCCGAAAGGGAGGTCCAGGCAAAAGTTAGGGAATTAAAGCGTATGACTATGCCCCGTCGGATCACTTTGAGGACAACCTCTTGATTTCCACCGACAATCTCAGAGTTTCTGATCAATTCAATCATCTTCGGACAAAGCAACAAATAGGCAAGATATTCGGAGATATGAAGGCCATAGCAAAATGGAAACCCCATGGGTTTATTACACATATCTATCTTTCTTTGTATAAAATTTTTCTTTCTTTTTTATGGCATCATTCTCTTACTAGAATGATTGTCTCCTTTGTACAAAATACTTATTCAAAGTCAATACAAAGATATCTCTTTGAAAATGCAGAAAACTATTTGTCTTTTTCTTTACACTTATGTTATTTGCAGAAACGTCCAATGATTCATTAATGAACATATGCATTTGAACATAATTACTGTTTACAAATAAACAAAATGAGAAAGATAATTACTGATAGGTTGAAAGAGCCGGAAAGCGTCTCTAGGCTATTCCATAAGCAATCCTCACAGTACGTCATTTAGATCCCTAGCGGAACTAAAACTTCAAATTATTAATCCCCAGTAGAGGTCGTCAAATTTCTCAGAATTTCTCAAAGCAATATGTGGCATTGCTCTCACAAGCGGAATTTTTGTCAGTACTTCAAGACATGAAGAATCCATATATCCTCATCAGCGTTCAGGATTTATTTTCCTCAATCAAACGACAATACAACAAATCAGCTTACATGCGCATACATTACATCCATATATCATAAACATTGATAAAACAAATACATTGCATCATACATTTCATGCAGCATAACTTTGTGTTCCAGCTAACATTCTACACTTTTCAGGATAAGATTAATAGCTACCATTAACAATATGCAATCATGATATAGTTCAGATACGCTCCAGACACGGATGCCATTCTAATACTCATTCAAGATTTCCAGTTCAGATATAGTGCAGATACACTCCAGACACGGATGCCATTCTGTTACTCATTCAGATTCAACTATCAGATATAGTTCATATACGCTCCAGACACGGATGCCATTCTGATACTCATTCAAGATTTCAAGTTCAGATACGGTGCAGATACACTCCAGACACGGATGTCATTCTGTTACTCATTCAGATTCAACTATCAGATACAGTTCAGATATGCTCCAGACACGGATGCCATTCTGATACTCATTCAAGATTTCCAGTTCAGATACGATGCAGATACACTCCAGACACGGATGCCATTCTGTTACTCATTCAGATTTCAAGGTTCATATACAGTTCAGATACGCTCCAGACACGGATGCCATTATAATACTCATTCAGATTTCAAGTTCAGATACAGTTCGGATACGCTCCAGACACGGATGTCATTCTGATACTCATTTAGATTTCAAGGTTCAGATACAGTATAGATACGCTCTAGATACGGATTCCATTCTGATACTAATTCAGATTCAACCTTCAGATACAACACAAATACGCTCCAAACACAGATGCCATTCTGATACTCATTCTTTCAGCTTACAATTTACAATTCAACAAACATTCTTGGATGGAATCTACAAGCCCATCTCCAAAAAGATTCTATCACTTCTCCAAATGGCATCTTTAAGCCCATTCCCTCAACTACACATTGTCGAGTGCAAATTTATGGGCACTCCAGTGTCCAATCATCTTTCACCTTCGAGTCACGAATGGCAAAGCTCACCAATCTAACTCTTCAGGTTTAAGAAGATTGAACAGGGGCAGTTGTTGTACCCCAAAATTTGCCCTATCATTTATTAAGATTATCCTTACAAGATCTCTTTGACTCAAGACTGGATTATGGTTTGGTCAGCTCAAGACATCTCATCTTGCACTGGTAACCCAAAATTAGGGTTTGAGATTGCACAAGGACTTTTGGACTATCAATGCTTCATATGACTTTCAAACATCATTATGGACTCCTAAGTTTACTCACGACAAGTTTCAAGCCTTGAACCATATTTTTGATCAATTAATTGGACAATTGACCTAAAAATCAGTTGTATTGGGGGAAAAAGTCAACCATGGCCAATTTACAGTCAAACTTCATAATTTTTTATCCACATCAATATTTTAAGCTTATATGTATTATTTGGTCAAGTTTGGATCATAATTCCTCAAAAAATTTGATCAAATCACCAAAAGGGCAAAATGGTCAAAAATTAGGGTTTTGACTAAGGAAGGGCAATTTCTGATTTTTAACCTGGAAAAGGACCAATTGAGTTAAAGCATGATTTAAAGGATTCAATTGCATCCTATTGACTTAATTACATGGCTCAAAACATTTCAATTTCATTGGATTGATAGATGAAAGTTGCAGTTAACTGATCAAAAGTCAATTGTACACTGAAAAGTCAAACTTTGACTTTTTGGCCAAAATCAAGTGCCAAGGGTCATAATTCATCAAAAAATGTCAAAATGTGAAACTTGTTCATCAAGAAATCCAAGTTTGAAGATTAGGGTTTGAATTTGAAATTTTTCTTAACTTAGAAAATTTTCTAAGTATAGAAAATTTCTTATTTTTTCTCAACTTTAGGCCATTTTTTCACCATGATGCATAATGATTCAAAGAAAGTTCCCAACATGAAAGTTGTAGACCTCCATGAAATCTACAACTTTTATTTACACACTTTTCCCTAAATATGTTTCGATCTCAAGATATAAATTTATGAATACATGCTCATGAACTAAATAACTTAGTGAAATTTTGCCCTAATTTAGGCAGGTTTTGGACCCAACTTCATGGAAATTTTTCACCTAGTTCCAAGAGGTATCTCAAAATGAATTTCAAAGATGAGTTATATAGCACATTTCAAGCTTTCCAAAATATCCAAGAACTCTTCAAGATCATTTTTGAGTAGGGAGAATCGAAGAGATGAAGTTGGCAATTTCTCACTTTTTGTCCAAGCCATTTCATGAAGAACAAAGTTCTAATCAGTACCTATGCTGCCTAATCCATGCTTTACAGATCCCAAACTTGTTCCTTACTCCTTAATTTAATTCTTACTCAGTTGATAAATCTTTGATCCAAGCCTTAGAGCCATTACCCAAGTTGCAATTCCATAAATGGCATAGATTGACCATTGCTATTTTGAAAAAGCTTAAATTTTGCCACTTTCCAATTCTTGAGCATTGCACCTGTCTCCATTGCACATACAAATCTTACAGGCCTAAAGCAAATTGTACAAGTATATACCAACCCTAAGAAAGCAAGTACAAGCATGACAAGCCTTGTCCCTTCACTTTGCTTCAAAAGCAAGAAAGGTTGCCAAAAGGCTAGAACTGGCACATCTGTTGGAGGATTGACATGAAACTGATTCTATACTAATATACAAACATAATACAATACAAGGGACAATTGGTTAAAGCCTGAAACACTCCCAAGCTCAAAAACACTAGAAAACTGTGAAAACTTGTAGTTTTGGCATAAGCATACCAGTCTCTCATTTGGCTCGTGCGTTTCCAGTCTTGATCATCAAAACACCTTACCTACTTGATATCTAGCTAATCCAGATCTTCATCCCTGTACTGTAACCCCTTCTCCATCATCTGCCATTTTTGTTTTCAAATCTTGCAGGTTGACTTGGCCAAGGAGTCTCAGACACTTTCAAAGCAAGGCAAGGGTTGGAATACATTCAGGGAAGTT
This sequence comes from Vicia faba, assembly GCA_948472305.1. Classification (NCBI taxonomy): domain Eukaryota; kingdom Viridiplantae; phylum Streptophyta; class Magnoliopsida; order Fabales; family Fabaceae; genus Vicia; species Vicia faba. Next base: position 172,536,497 of record OX451740.1, on the reverse strand, counting down.
CAAGGAAGCTCAAGCAAGCATCAGGCCTCCATCAAACTCACTCCAGTTCCATCCATGATTTCAACTGAAGGAGGTAAAATCTCAACTTCTATCTCCTTATACAGGCAACCATTGGCCACGATTTGTGAATAAATAATGTAGCCCTCATTGTAATGAAACTGTACATATCTTTATCTTACATTTATTTGGCCTGAGTTGAGAGAATTTAGAACTTGAAGTTTCTGAAAAATTTAGGTTTAAATTTATGGCTTTTAAAATTCTCTCTGATATTTGATTGTTAGCTTACATAACTTATATGGTTAGAATCGTGAGATCACATACTACAACTTTCATGTTATGAGTTTTCATTTTCATGGAAGAATGAGAGAGTTACAGGACGTTTGGCCAAGCTTGGGGAAGAAGATGAAGTACAGGGCAAGGACTTTGTTCATGTTATGTTATGTTGTTTTCGTTTCACTTAAAACAATGGATGTATAGCCACCCCATTGGCAAAGTAGCGCGGTGGTGAGACCCATGCCCTGGGTTCGAACCTGGGCGCTACTTTTGTTTTTTTCACACTTTTTCCATTTTTTCAGTTTTGGCTTTTTGCAGGTTTGGGCCTCCACGTTGGGCTTAGCTGTTTTTTCTAACTTTCACCATTTGATTATTCAAGACACCCCCTTTGCCCAACTTTTTTTTATATTTTTATTTTATTTATTTTATTTTCATTTTAATATATTAAATATTTCTTTGATGCATAAAAATCCCAAAAAATGTAAATTTCAAACTATTGCATTTTTATTTTATTTTTGTTTACTTTTCACATAGAAATATAATTTATTTTTTATATATATCATTTATTTTCTTAATAAACTTGTAAAATATAATTAAAATATATTTATTTTATTTTATTTATTCCCTTTTCATCCCATACTTATACATATTTATTTTTGCATATATAAAAACTTTATATTATTTATACAATATTATGTATTATGTATATAAAAAATACATAAAAAAAATAGTATATAAGAATTTTATTTTGTTTTAAAAAATAGTAATTAGGGTTAAGCCTCCCTTCTAAAAATTAATTTCTTTTCCTTATAATTTTTAGGTTTAGATTAAAATTTCTTTTACATAAAAAATAAAACAAAAATCTTTTCTTACATGTACACTATATTGCATCTTTAAATATTGTATTTTATTTATTCTAATTCGTACAAATTCGATTTGGTTGTAATAATTTATTTATGTTTACATTTTTTGCAAATCCCCATTCAAATTTGTATTCCCCCCCCCCCCCCCATAAAATTGTTGTAATAGCTTAGTAATATTTATATTACGCAATTTACCGCTTTACATGCCATGATTAGTAATTAGGGTTTGTATGACAAGATCGAAACAAAGCAAAATAGAAAACCCTAAATACAAGACAAAACCAAAGCATGAAAATGATACACTTGCACACAAGCATCCTTAGGGTTTCTCCACTTGGTTGCCTAAAACAAAAATGGCCATATTACGCATGTGAAGTATCTTGGCAAAACAAACAAGTATAAGATCATAGTCCCTCGATGACGCTATTCAATGTTGCCTTATAAAAATGATCTTGGTCCCTCAAAAATGCTAAGATACTTTGCAACATTTCTAATCATGGTTATACGATGACCCACGTCCGTCCCGTTTACATCCAAAGATAGGGTTGCTTACCAAATCAATGGTAAGACAACAATGTCAAAGGAATAGGAAATGAATAAGAAAGACTTTTGAGTAGGTAGAGTGCTTCTAGTTACTTGCTCTATTTTCAAACAACTATCCTTGCTATTTTCAAAACACGCACACTTCCAAACATTTTACAAACATTGAAAACATTTTCAAAAAAAAGACAAACATCTTTGTATACATTCTTACGAACGAGAATCATTACAAAGATCGCCTAAACGAATGGCCTCTTTTACAAAATACTTTCAAAACCACACCAAACATATTTTCAAACAACAAAAGCAAGTGATCTAGCAAGTAACTAAGAGCCCATGGAAAACCATGGATGAAAAGGGTGCTAATACCTTCCCTTTTCATAATCTACCCCTCGAACTCAAGAAAACATCTCAAAGGTCTTTCCTGTGCTTTTTCACCTTTCCTTTTGGATAAAAGAAAAGTTGGTGGCGACTCTTGCTAAACCGCAACATTTGCGATAAAACGCAAAACCCTCAAGTCAGTTCACCCACCTTATCACACTGGCGCTGTTACTTCTACGTTGCATCAAATGCTGAAATATCCAATTCAAGGGAAGATCATCACCGTTCATGGAGAAGAAGAGTATATGGTCAACCATCTAAATTCCTTCAGATATGTGGAATTAGATGGTGAATTTATTGAAACTCTATTCCAGCATTTTGAAGAGGTCCCGCAGACTGTGGCAGTAACCAAGGCTGTGTCTCAAGTTCCCAAAATTACAAGGCCTCCGCTCAAGATGTCATCTTTAAAGGATGCCAAGGCAGTGATAGAAGAAGGTGGGTGCACTATTTGGGGTCAACTCCCATATATCACATACAAATCTGACAAATTTGGGATGGGTTTCACTTCAGGTGCCCAGAAGGCTGTACTCCGCGCTCGTGCCGGAGGATCACCCTTGAAGATCAGCAACCGCAAAGTCAATGCAGTGGAGGATGAGGAAGACAGCTACAACCTGGAGGATTGGATTTTCCCAACTGCAAGTGGAGGGCTCAACAACTAGGAGGCTAGAGATTTTGTCCCGATCAATTTTATCTCACAGTAATTTGTCTTTACATTTTGTTGGATCTGTAATATTAAAACAATTTGGACTCTTAAAACCTTGTGTCTTACCCGAGGCACAATGGTCCATTTGTAAGGTTTATTATCTCATTTTCATATAACATCAATGAATCATGGACGTTTTTGCATACAAACTTTGTTCTCATTTTTTTTCTTTTTACATTTTCATTTCTTTCAAAGATATCTATACTCTTACACACACTCACACTCACAATGCAGGTCTACATCCATTCGGGATCCCATGGGTAACGATTCTGCTATGGCCTTTTGTGATTCTAAAAATCTAATCTACCAAGCCGAAGACGAAGGTGAGGAAGATTGTGAAGTACCAGGGGAACTCGCCAGGTTACTACAACAAGAAGAGATGACTAATCAGCCCCACAAAGAGCCAATGGACACAATCAACTAAGGTACCGAAGAAGACAAAAGAGAGGTAAAGGTGGGTGCCAACCTGGAACCCAATGTCAAAGAGCGTCTAATTCAGTTGTTGCACGATTATGTTGAGGTCTTTGCCTGGTCAAATGAAGACATGCCAGGACTTGATGCAGACATCGTAGTACATCGTCTACCTACAAAAGAGGACTGCCCACCGGTATAGCAAAAGATCTGTCATATGCGACCAGACATGTCAGAAAAGATTAAAGCTTAAGTCATGAAGCAATTCAATGCCGGATTCTTGGCCGTCACCTCCTATCCGTAATGGGTTGCCAATGTTGTTCCCGTGCCCAAAAAGGACAGCAAGGTATGAATGTGCGTGGACTACAAAGATTTGAATAGCACAAGCCCTAAGGATGATTTCCCACTTCCCCACATTGATATTCTAGTTGACAATACGGAACAACACAAAGTGTTTTCTTTCATGGACGGTTTCTCAGGTTACAACCAAATAAAAATGGCGCCTGAGGACATGGATAAAACAACCTTTGTCACACAGTGGGGCACATTCTGCTACAAGGTTATGCCATTCGGACTGAAGAATGTTGGGGAAACCTATCAGCGTGCCATGGTAGCTCTATTTCACGACATGATACATCACTAAATAGAGGTCTATATGGACGACATGATAGCTAGATCTCAAACATAAGAAGAGCATCTTGATCATCTACAGAAACTGTTTGAGAGGTTAAAGAAATACAAGCAGAGGTTGAACCCAAATAAATGCACATTTGGGGTGAGATATGGTAAACTCCTAGGCTTTGTCGTCAGTAATAAAAGTATCGAAGTGGATCCCGCCAAGGTGAAAGCAATACAAGAGATGCCTGCTCCTCGTACTGAGAAGAAAGTCAAAGGATTCTTGGGACGTTTAAACTACATTGCCAGATTCATTTCTCACCTGACAACTACTTGTGAACCAATCTTCAAGTTGCTGAAGAAAGATCAAGTAATCAAATGGAATGATGAGTGCCAAACTGCTTTCGAAAAGATCAAAGAGTACATACAAAGCCTTCTATTTTGATGCCACCAGTCGAGGGAAGACCATTGATCATGTATCTAACTGTTTTGGAGAATTTAATGGGGTGTGTGCCGGGGAAGCATGTCGAGTCTGGCCGAAAAGAGCATGCTATTTATCACCTGAGAAAAAAGTTTACCAACTGTGAAACAAGATATTCACTGCTCGAGAAAACTTGCTGCGCTCTGGCATGGGCTGCTCGCCGGCTAAGACAATATATGCTGACTCATACTACCTTATTGATATCTAAAATGGATCCAATAAAATACATCTTTGAGAAACCTGCTCTCTCTGGGAGAATAGCGAGATGGCAGATGATCCTGACAGAATATGACATACAGTATACTACTCAGAAAGTAATAAAGGGCAGTGTACTAGTTGATCACCTTGCTCACCAAGCTGTGGAAGACTACCAGTCCATGAAGTTCAAATTCTTAGATGAAGACATCACGATGGTAAACGACTGTGAAGAATTCAGACCATATGACGGACCTGAACAAGGATCCCGATGGACCCTGGTTTTTGATGGGGCATCTAATGCACTCGGCAATGGTATTGGTGTTTTACTCATATCTCCTGAAGGGTGTCATACTCCCTTTACTGCAAGGCTCTTCTTCAATTGTATGAATAACATGGAGGAATACGAAGCGTGCATTTTTGGTCTCAAAGCTGCCATAGATTTGGGGATCAAATCCTTAAATGTATTCGGAGATTCAGCTTTGGTCATCATCCAGATCAAAGGAGAGTGGGACACTAAACACCCTAACCTCATCCCTTACGAAGAACATGTGTTGACATTTCTCCCACATTTTGAGAAGATTACCTTCGAGCATTTCCCGTAAGAAAAAAATAAGCTAGCAGACGCACTAGCCACAATGTCATCCATGTTTAAACTTAAATGGGATAACGAGGCTCCCAAGATCACCATTGAACTAATGGATGAACCAACTCACTGTTACGAGATTAATAGTGAAGAAGTAGTGGACCAGCCTTGGTTTCACGAAGTCAAGAGGTATCTCGAGGCTCAAGAATATCCTGAAGGAGCTTCAGTCAATGATAAGTAGTTCTAAAGGAGATTCTCTGCTAAATTCTTCCTTAGTAATGGCATACTATACAAATGCAACCATGACTCTGTGTTACTTCGGTGTGTAGACAAGGTTGAAGCGGAGAAGATCATGGCTGAGTTACATGAAGGCACTTTTGACACCCATTCTAGTGGGCATACGATGGCAAAGAAGATCCCACGGGCAGGCTATTACTGGTCTACCATGGAAGCAGATTGCTATCAACACTCTCGAACCTACCATAAGTGTCAGAATTATGCTGGCAAGGTACACGTACCATCGGTTCCTCTGAATATCCTGACGGCTCCGTGGCCCTTTGCTATGTGGGGCATCGATATGATTGGGGAAATCAAGCCAACAACCTCTAATGGACACCGCTTCATCTTGGTGGCCATTTACTATTTCACAAAGTGGGTCGAGGCAGCCTCTTTCGCTTCCGTTACCAAGAATGTTGTTGCCCGGTTCATTAAACAAAATCTCATTTGTCGGTATGGTATCCCGGAGAGGATCATCACAGACAATGGTACAAATCTAAACAATACTATGATCACTGCTCTGTGCGAGCAATTCAAGATCCAGCATCACAATTCTTCCCCTTATCGGCCAAAGATGAATGGTGCTGTCGAAGCCACAAATAAGAACATCAAAAAGATCATACAAAAAATGATAGTCACATACAAAGACTGGCATGAGATGCTACAATTTGCACTCCACGGTTATCGTACCACGACACGCACATCAGCCGGGGCAACACCCTACACTCTGGTATACGGTATGGAGGTTGTCTTGCCTATCGAGGTCCAGATCCCCTCTCTAAGAATTATGAAGGATGCAGGGCTGAATGAAGAAGATTGGATCCAGACTCGACTTGATCAACTGAACTTGATTGATGAGAAAAGGCTTATTGCTGTCTGTCATGGTCAAATGTATCAAAAACGGATGGTCAAGGCTTTCCAGAAAAAAGTCAGACACCAGGTATATCAAGTCGGGGATCTGGTGATCAAGCGCATCATACTGCCACAAGGTGATCCCAGGGGAAAATGGACTCCTACATATGAAGGACCGTTTGTAATCAAAAGCATATTCTTTGGTGGAGCAATGATCTTGGCCACCATGGATGGCGACGATCTGTCGCACCCTGTGAACACAGACATTGTCAAAAGATACTACGCATAAGAGACTCGCTAGGTTGATATACCTAGGCAAAACAAGGGCATCCTGTAATGCCCCGTTTTATTTAATATTATATTATATTAATATTTTCAAGTTACCGTTTGACATTTATTTTTTTGCGACGAGAATTTTTATATTAACCGGTATATTTGTTAATATATTCGGCGACATTTTATTCAGACCGATAATTATTTATTCGGTCCGGTATTTGTTTTGAGGGACTGATAATTATTTTATTCGGCCCGTTATTTGTTTTGAGGGACCGGTAATTATTTTATTCGGTCCGATATTTGTTTTGAGAGACCGGTAATTATTTTGTTCGATCCGGTTTTTATTCCGTTCGGTTTGGTAAAATATTATTCGGACCGATATTTAATTATTCAGAGTTATTTTAATTATTTGGAGTTATTTTGATTAAGTGACCTTTTGAATTATATTTTGGGTTAGTAAGACTAGTGGAGGGTAGTATGGTATTTTCATGTTGTCTTAAGACCAAAATCCAAACAAAGGCATTAGTTGTTGTTTTATGAGAAATAGAAGTATCACAACACAAAACACACTTAGAGAGAATTAGAGAGAGTCTTGGAGGAAGAGAAGAACAAGAACACAAAGCTTGGGTTTTGGGTTGGTTGGAACATCAAGAATTATTCAAACATCTAAGGTAAGGGGTTTGATTTTCCAATGCTTATAGTTAGGGTTTGATTTGGTATATTTTGATTGGGGATAAAATTGATGTTAGGGTTCTTGAGATTTGTTGTAATAAATTAGGAGAGTTAATTTAGGTGTTAGTGTTGTGGGATTATTGTTACGTTAATAGAAATTAAATTAGAAAAACTAAATTATATTAATTAAGTTTAGTTTATAAAATAGCAGTATGTATGAAATATGAAACTTGTTTCATTTATGTATATGTACAAATACATAGTTACAAGATGTGGAATTAGTAGCTGTTGTAAATGTTCCTACTTTCTATGCAGCATGGAAATTAAATGAAGTTAGAAACTAAACTAGCATATATTACTTGAATTAAGGAAAACAAAAAAATTAGCAGTAAGTATAGTTTAGAAAAAAGCTAAAGAACTAGAAGTACATTAAGTTTACTGAGAACTAGTATTATTTAATTAAACCAAGCTTCTAACATATGCAGTATAGAAATAACAATATATTCAATTAAATGGAGTTTAGAAACTAAGCTAGCAGTAGAATGAAGTTTTAGAAACCAAACGTAATAGCAGTATGGAGTAATTGAAATTAAGTTTAGAAATTAATTAATTTATGTTTTGTTTTTCTTTTCTTAATTTAATATATTAAATATTTATATTAATTAAATACAAATATGACATTAGTTAGCCGATTTAATTTGAAACCCGATTATGTTTCGATTTCCCGATTTCGGCGACGGAGCAAGTTGCTCCGAATTTAATGAAAATTAACGTGCTAGCTAATTTTGACGTGTAGAACATCGTGGTGAGGTTAGTTTTTCGAAATTACGAGTTTTTAATGGAGCAACCCGAAATAAGTCAATTTACGGTTAAGTTGAACCGGGTTGCGTTTTAGTCGGTTTAAGTCGCGTATGGACAATCCGATTGCGATGTTAATGATTATGATTGATGTCGATTATTATGAATGACTTTCGCGAAGATTATTGATGTTTGATTATTTTTCCGTGTTTGAAATTTAGTGAATTATTTGATAATGATGTGGTGTGATTAAATATGATGTTTTCGACGGTTTATTTATAATGAATACTTGATGATATGTGATGCGATGATATGTTTATCTTGATGTGGATAAATATGGCGACGTGGGTTTTATACCAATTTTGATGTGCGATGATGATGTTTTGTTGTGTAGTGTTTGTGATGTCGTGTTGTCGAGTCACATACATTGCATTAGCGACGAGGGCTTTTATGCCAAGCGACGAGGGCTTTTATGCCAAAGCGACGATGGGCTTTTATGCCGAATGTCCCTAATTATGGATAAAGCGACGGGTACCATATGCATAACATAGTCGTGTCTCATGGAGTCGATTATGGTTATTTTTGAGTCTTTTGGCATTGAGTTTTATTGCATGGCTTATGATAAATTGCGATGATATATGATACTTTGTTTGTGATGATTTTTGTGTTGAACATAAAGTGATTATGATGTGATAATTTCATGAAAATTATGCGATGGATATAACATGACGGTAAAGCGACGATATGAGTTTATGGTGATGGAGTTTATGTCTTGTTTTGACATGATTATGGTGATTATGTGATGATATTAAAGTGTTGATCTTATACACTAAATGATGATTTTAAAGTATGTGAGATTTGATATTTGTTGACATATTCTTATTAACCTATATCATTTATGATTCCAAAACTATTTATATATTTTATCATGCCTTTACTTATTTGTTTTGGAGTATCTCATCCTTTAATTGTTTCGCCGTTGCATTTATATTGGTAACGTGCAGGTGATCCGCGAGGATGATGAGGATTAGCTCGAGTCTCTTTATTTTGAGTCGCTCTGCTCTGATAGTAGTAACACTCGGGATTTGGGCGACATTATTATTTTGGATAGGATAGTTTATGTATACTATCTTATGACTTTATGCATTGATGATAACATGATGATATGTACATTTTGTGAACACATCCGCTGTGCTATGAATATTCATATGTTTATATGATGATTTGTGATATGAATCGGTATATCCGACTTTTAATTTTTGTGATGTGCATTATAATGCAAAGTGATGGAAACACGAATATGTGATACCTCAATTTATGTTTGGATGAAAATTTGAAACTCTGATTTTATTATTAATTACGAGGGGTAGAATTGGGGTGTTACATTAGTGGTATCAGAACAGGTCGGTCTGTCCGGCCAAGTTGTTGAGTTTGTTGTTGTCTAACAATCAAGTATTGTTTTTTTAATTCTAATCCTTGTTTTGTTTTAAGCAGAAGTTGTTATGGATGGAAGGAACAATGGTAGGAATGATGAGGCTCTTACTGCTGCTATGCAGGCAATGGCTCAGGCTTTCTAAAACCCGCCGAATGCTGACGAGAACGCTGGGTCTCGTAGTTTGGAAACCTTCCAAAGAGATAATCCTCCTACTTTCCAAGGAAAGTATGATCCTGAAGGTGCTTTGGCATGGCTGAAGGAGAATGAAAGAATCTTCCCTGTAATGGATTGCACTCCTGTGCAAAGGATCCGTTATGGTACTCATAAACTAAGTGCTGAAGCGGATGACTGGTGGGTTGAAACCCGTCAGAGGCTTGAAGTTGCTGGTGAGGAAGTGACATGGGAAGTTTTCCGAAGGGAATTAATGAGGAAGTATTACCCGGAAGATGTTCGAGGAAAGAAGGAGATAGAGTTCCTTGAATTAAAGCAAGGAAGCATGTCTATCACTGATTATGCTGCAAGGTTCACTATGTTGGCCAAGTTCTATCTGCATTATGATGGGCCGAATGGCGAGTTCTCTAAATGCATCAAGTTTGAAAATGGTTTGCGTCCTGAGATTAAGAAAGCTATTGGTTATCAGAAAATCTGTGTCTTCTCGGATTTGATTGATAGTTGTAGGATCTTTGAGGAGGACAATAATGCTCATTATAAGATTATGTCTGATAAGAGAAACAAAGGTCAGCAAAGCCGTGGAAAACCATATGATGCTCCAGCTGGTAAAGGGAAACAAAAAGTGTTTCAAGGGCGAAGAACTAGTGGGGGAGATGCTCCTGCTAGTATTGTTTGTTACAAGTGTGGGAAACCTGGCCACAAAAGTAATGTTTGTCGAAGTGATGTTAGAGCTAAGGATAATGAGGTGAGATGTTTCCGATGTGGAGAAGTGGGCCATATGACTCGCGATTGTAGACATAAGGATGTGGTCTATTTTAATTGTGGCGAGAGAGGTCACATTAGTGCTCAATGTAAGAAGCCTAAGAGGACTCAAGGAGCAGGAAAGGTGTTTTCGTTATCGGGTGCTCTGACGGCAAACAAGGATGGTCTTGTTCGAGGTACTAGTTTCATTAATAGCTTTACTCTTATTACTATTATTGATACTGGTGCTACTCACTATTTTATTGTTGTTGATTGTGTAAAGAGATTGCGTCTCACTTTGTCGTCTCTGGATAGAGATATGGTGGTAGAAGTTCTGGCTAAGGGGACAGTTACTACTTATTTTGTGTGTGTAAGTTGCCCTTTATCAATCTTTGATAGAGACTTTGTGGTGGATCTTATTTGTTTACCGCTTGTTGGGTTGGACGTGGTTTTAGGTATGGACTGGTTAAAAGCTAATTATGTCCATATCAATTGCTATGGCAACACTGTGAGGTTTTCTTCCTTAGTAGAAGAAGAACAATCTATGATGCTGTCGATGAAGCAGTTGAATGAGTTCATGAAGGATGTGGTGTTGGTTTTCTTGTTGATGGCGACCCTTTTTGTGGAGAGTCAAGCTATGATAGCAAACTTTCCGGTGGTGTGCGATTTTCCCGAAGTATTCCCTGATGAGATTCCTAGTGCACCTCCAGAAAGAGAAGTTGAATTTTCTGTGGATCTTGTCCCTGGTACCAGACCTATCTCTATGGCACCATACAGGATGTCTACATCTGAGTTAGCAGAATTGAAGAGCCAATTAGAAGATTTACTCGAGAAGAAGTTTGTTAGACCTAGTGTGTCGTTGTGGGGAGCTCCTGTGTTATTGGTGAAGAAGAAAGACGGTAGCATGAGACTTTGTATTGATTATCATCATTTGAATAAAGTGACTATCAAGAATAGGTATCCACTTCCTAGAATTGATGATTTGATGGACCGATTAGATGGCGCTCACATGTTTAGCAAGATTGATTTGAGATCGGGTTACCATCAAATAAGGGTGAAAGAAGAAGATGTTAAGAAAACTGCTTTCAGGATGAGGTATGGACATTACGAATATTTGGTGATGCCTTTCGGTGTCACTAATGCACCGGGAATATTCATGGAGTACATGAATCGTATATTCCATCCGTACTTGGATCGTTTTGTGGTTGTTTTCATTGATGATATTCTGGTTTATTCTAAATCGGAAGAAGAGCAAGAAGAACATTTGTGCATCCTGTTGGAAGTTCTGAAAGAGAAGAAGCTTTATGCTAAGTTGTCATAGTGCGAGTTCTGGTTAAGTGAAGTGAGCTTTTTGGGGCATGTCATTTCTAGTGATGGCATAGCAGTTGATCCTTCTAAAGTTGATGTTGTGTTGAGATGGGAGACTCCTAAGTCTGTTACTGAGATTAGAAGTTTCTTAGGATTGGATGGTTACTATAGAAGGTTCATTGAAGATTTTTCTAAGTTATCGCTTCCTTTGACAAAGTTGACTTGTAAAGGAGCTGCGTTTGTGTGGGATGTCAAGTGTGAAGAAAGTTTTGTTGAATTGAAGACAAGGTTGACAACGGCTCCGATCTTGATTCTACCTAATCCTGAAGAACCATTTATTGTTTATTGTGATGCTTCTAAGATGGATTTAGGTGGTGTACTTATGCAAAATGGCGAAGTGGTTGCTTATGCTTCTAGGCAATTGAAGATTCATGAGAATAATTATCCTACACACGATTTGGAGCTTGCAGCGGTTGTTTTTGTGCTTAAGATTTGGAGGCATTATCTTTATGGTTCTAGATTTGAAGTATTTAGTGACCATAAAAGTTTGAAGTACCTGTTCGATCAGAAAGAGCTTAATATGAGATAAAGACGGTGGCTTGAATTGTTGAAAGATTATGATTTTGGATTGAATTACCATCCTGGTAAAGCTGATGTGGTGGCCGATGCTTTAAGTCGAAAGACTTTGCATATGTCACTGTTGATGGTGAAAGAGTTGGAATTGATTGAGCAATTTAGAGATATGAGTCTTGTGGTAGAAGTGACACCGAAGAGTGTTATCTTGGGAATGTTAAAGATCAATAATGATTTCCTTGATAGTATTAGAGAAACTCATAAGCTTGATGTGAAACATGTTAATTTGTTGGTTGGTATTGGACAAACTGAAAATGAAGATTTCAAGTTAGATGCTCAGGGTGTTTTGAGGTTCCGTGATAGGATTTGTATTCCTGATGATGTGGATTTGAAGAGAATGATCTTGGAAGAAAGTCATAGAAGAAATTTGAGTATTCATCCCGGAGTGACCAAAATGTATCAAGATTTAAAAAAACTATTTTGGTGGTCGGGCTTGAAGAGAGAGGTGGCTCAGTTTGTTTATTCTTGTTTGACTTGTCAGAAGTCTAAAGTGAAGCATCAGAAACCTGCAGGGTTGATGCAACCGTTAGAGATTCCAGAATGGAAATGGGATAGCATTTCTATGGATTTCGTAACGGGGTTACCGAATACACCAAGAGGACACGATGCGATTTGGGTGATTGTTGATAGGCTTACGAAGTCGACTCACTTTATTCCTATTAACATCACTTATCCCGTATCGAAGTTGGAGGAAATTTATACGCATGTGATTGTAAGATTACATGGTATTCCTTTGTGTATTGTTTCTGATAGAGATCCGAGGTTTACTTCTGAATTTTGGAAGAGCTTGTAAGAGGCTTTGGGTTCAAAGTTGAGGTTGAGTTCGGCTTATCATCCTCAAACTGATGGTCAGACGGAAAGGACGATTCAATCGTTGGAAGACTTGTTACGTGCTTGTATTCTTGAACATGGTGGTTCATGGGATACATATTTTCCTTTGATTGAGTTTACTTATAACAATAGTTTTCATGCTGGTATTGGAATGGCACCGTTCGAGGCTTTGTATGGTCGGAGGTGTAGAACTCCTTTGTGTTGGCATGAGTCGGGTGAAAGTGTGGTGCTTGGACCAGAATTGGTTAGAGAGACTACTAAGACGGTGAAGATGATTATAGAAAAGATGAGAAATTCTCAAAGTCGACAAAAAAGTTATCATGATAAAAGGAGAAAAGACTTGGAATTTCAAGATAGTGATCATGTATTTTTGCGAGTTACTCCTACAACCGGCGTTGGGAGAGCATTGAAGTCGAAGAAGCTAACTCCTCGCTTTATTGGTCCTTACCAAATTACTAGTAAAGTGGGAAAAGTGGCTTATAAAGTGGCGTTACCGTCAAATATTTCGAATTTGCACGATGTGTTCCATGTGTCGCAACTTCGGAAGTATGTTCCGGATCCTTCACATGTGATTGAGATGGATGATATTCAAGTTCGAGACAATATTACGATGGAGACGATGCCGTTGAGGATCGAAGATCGTGAGATAAAGTCTCTTCGTGTAAAAGAGATCTCCTTGTTTAATGTTGTTTGGATAGGAGCAGCTGGTGAAAGTACGACGTGGGAGTTAGAAAGCAAGATGTGGGATTCCTATCCCGAGCTTTTCGAGTCAGGTAATTTCGAGGACGAAACTTTTATAAGTGGGGGAGAGTTGTAACGCCCCGTTTTATTTAATATTATATTATATTAATATTTTCAAGTTACCGTTTAACGTTTATTTTTTTGCGACGAGAATATTTATATTAACCGGTATATCTGTTAATATATTCGGCGATGTTTTATTCGGACCAATAATTATTTATTCGGCCCGATATTTGTTTTGAGGGACCGATAATTATTTTATTCGGTCCGGTATTTGTTTTGAGGGACCTGTGAAGCGGTGGGAGAACTGACTTGAGGTTTTGCGTTTGTGTTCGCAAATGTTGCGGTTAGCAAGAGTCGCCACTGACTTTTCTTTTATCCAAAAGGAAAGGTAAAAAAGCACTGGAAAGACCTTTGAGATGTTTTCTTGAGTTCGAGGGGTAGATTATGAAAAGGGAAGGTGCTAGCACCCTTTTCATCCATGGTTTTCCATGGGCTCTTAGTTACTTGTTTAGATCACTTGCTTTGCTTTGAAATTGTTTGAAATGGTGCTTGGTGTAGTTTTGAAAGTATTTTGAAAAGAGGCCATTGATTAGGCAATATTTGTAATGATTCTCGTTTGTAAGAATGTATAAAAAGATGTTTGTCTTTTGAAAAATGTTTCAATGTTTTTGTAAGATGTTTTGAAAATGTTTTTGAAATGTTTGTGTTTGTTTTTGAAAATAGGAAGGATTGTTTTGAAATTGGACAAGTAACTAGAAACTATCTACCTACTCAAATGTCTTTCTTGTGCATTTTTATTCCTTTGACATTGTTGACTTACCATTGATTTGGTAAGCAACCTTATCTTTGGATGTAAACGGGACGGGCGTGGGTCATTGTATGACCATGATAGCAATATTGCCAAGTATCTTAGCATGTTTGAGGGGCCAAGATCATCTTTGTTTAGGCAACCTTTTGATAGCGTCATCGAGGGACTATGATCTTATTTTTGTTTTGTTTTGCCAAGATACTTCGCGTGCGTAACATGGCCATTTTAATTTAGGCAACCAAGTGGGTGAAACCCTAAAGGGTGCTTGTGTGCAATGTGTGTCATTTTTCATGCACTTGATTTGTCTTGGATTAGGTCTTTCTATTTGTTTTATTTTTGGTTCTTGTCATGCAAACCCTAGTTTACTAAACATGGTATAAATGCGATAAATTGCGTAAATGTAAACTAAGCTATTACAACAATTATTATGGGAGGGGGGATACAAGTTTTTGAATAGGGATATTGCACAAATATAAACCTAAAAATACTATTACAACCCAGTCGAATATTATGCGCATTAAATAAATATACAAATATTAAAATTCAATGTAAATGTATTTATGTAAAATGTTTTGTATTTAATTTTTGTATGAGAAAATAAATTAACTAACCCTAGAAAATAAGGAAAAATAATATTATTATTTTTGAAAGGGGAAAACCCTAATTTTTTGATTAAAGAAAATATATACTCTATATTAATATTTTGTCCATTTTTGTACAAGAAAATAATACATAATATTATGTGCAAATATTAAAAATTAAGTATGTATGGAAAACAAACATTTTATGTGTATAAATGATATAATAAAAATATTAAGTATTTTTAAATATATTTACAAACTATTTGAGAAAATAAATTCTATTCTATTAAATAAACTATTTTTCATGAAAAAAAAAAATAATAAAATAAAATTATGAAAAATAAAGAAATTATTTTTTATGATTTTTATTATTCAGAAAAATAAATGAAAGTATAAAAATATGAAAATATAAATATAAATACAAAAATATAACAAAACTAGTCAAGGGGGTGCAAAAGTAATTAGGGGGGGTGAAAAGCAAAAACAAAAAGGCCAGGCGTGCCAAAAAGCCCAAGGCTGCTTCGTCCTTGTCCTTTGTCTTCTCCTTCGCGCGCGTTTCAGCTCAACCTGCAACTCTCAAATGCTTGCACAAAAACAAAAACTTGTAACATGAAACTTGTGGCATTTGAGCTCACGATTCCAACCATATAAAATTTGTAACCTAAATCTAAAAGATCAAGGAGAATTTTGATGGCCCTAATTCGTGACCTAATTTTTTCATGAACTTCAAGCTTCAAATTCTCACAGCATAGTTAACATAAATGAAAAGTATGCATATGTACAACTTCACTATGTTATAGACTACATCTTTTCTTCACAAATCGTGGCTTGAGGATACCTAAATACAGAGATAGAGTTTGAGAAAAATACCTCCTTCAGCTGGATTTGGATATGTCAATGTGGGGACTTTGAGGGAGGCCTGATTATCGTGTGAGCTTCCTTGAACTTCCTTCAAGCTATTCCAATGCCTAGTTTGCTTTGTGGATGGCTAAAAATCTTTGTAGAAGTCAAGCTGCAAGCTCCAAGTTTGAAAATGGCAATGGCTGAAACAGGGCTTACAGATGCAGGGTAAGGGCTTGGATAGCTTTGGTAGGATGTGTATGAGGTGTTTCAAGTGTCAAGCCACAAAATGCACGAGCCAAAAACTAAGTAGCAATGGTTTTGCAAAAATTCTGAGTTTGGGCAGAAAAATGGAGTTTTTTGAGTTTGTGAGTGTTTTGGATGCTAAGCAATCGTGTTCTGGATTGTGATAAGTTTGTGAATATGTATAGAATGGATACAAAGTCCACTCTTACTAGTTATACAAGTTCTAGCACTTTTGGCAACCTTTCTTGCATTTTAAGAAAAGTGAAATGACCAATGCAACATGCTTGTACTGGCTAGCTTGTGAGCTGATAGGAGTTGGTACACATTGCTTGATACCTGTAGAAGTTGTTTGTACCAAAGGGACAATTCCAAGGCTCAAGATTTGTAAAGTTGCAAAATGTCACCTTTATGAAAATGGCATTGTAACCTTTATGCCATTAATGGAATTATCTCTTGTACAATGCTCCAAAAGCCAAGATAATGCCTTTGTCTTTTGAGTTAGAATTTAGTTATGGAGTGTAGAATGAGTTTAGGACCTGTAAAGCAAGGTACAATCAACATAGATCTGATTTGCAACTTGATCTCATGTAAAAATGGCTTGAACAAAAGTGATAAAATGCCAACTTCTCCTCTTCGATTCTCCCTAACCAAAAATGATCTTGGAAAGTTCTTGGACATTGTGGGAAGCTTGAAACATGATCTATAATCAATCTGTGAAATGAATTTTGAGATACCTCTTTGAACTAGGTGAAAAATGTCCATGAAGTTGGGTCAAAAACTTCCTAAATTAGGGCAAATTTTCACTAAGTTATTTATTTCATGGACCTATGTTCACAAATTCATAACTAGAGATCCAAGCATCTTTTGGGAAACGTTTATGAAGAAAAGTTATAGATTTCATGGAGGACTACAACTTTCATGTTGGAAGTTTTCTTTGAATCAAATTGCATCATGGTGAAAAAGTGATGGAAAGTTGGGAAAAAAAATAAGAAAATTTTCATAATTAGAAAAATTCTAAGTTATGAAAATTTTCAAATTCAAAACCCTAATTTTCAAAATTGGTTTTCTTGGTGAAAAAGTTTCATGTTTTGACATATCTTCATGAATTATGACCCTTGGCACTTGCTTTTGACAAAAAAGTCAAAGTTTGACTTTTCAGTGCATAGTTGACTTTTGATCAGTTGACTGCAAAATTCATTTGTCAATCCAATAAACTTGAGATCTTTTGAACCATGTAAATAGGTCAATATGATGCCATTGGACCCTTGAAATCATGTTTGAACTCAATTGGTCATTGGCTAGGTTAAAAATCTGAAATTTCCCTTTCTTAGTCAAAACCCTAATTTTGACCATTTTACCCTTTTGATGATTTGATCAAATTTCTTGAGGAGTTGTGATACAAACTTGATCAAATGGTACATATGAGTATAAAATGTTGATGTGGATAAAAAATTATGAAGTTTGACTGTAAATTGGCCATGGTTGACTTTTTCCCCAATACAATTGATTTTTAGGTCAACTGTCCAATTGACTGATAAAAAATGTGGTTCAAGGTTGAAATTTAACATGAGCAATCTTAGGGGTCCAAAATGATGTATGAAAGTCACATGAAGAATTGGTGGTCCAAAAATCCTTGTGCAAACTCAAACCCTAATTTTGGGTTATCAATGCAAGATGAGGTATCTTGAGCTGACCAAACTCTAATCCTGTCTTGATCCCAAGAAGTCTTGTGAGAAAAATCTTGATAAATGAGAGGGAAAATTTTAGGGTACAAAAACTTCCCCTGTTCAATCTTCTTGAACTTGAAGAGTTAGATTGACGAGTTTTGCCGTTCGTGACTCGAAGGTAAAAGATGATTGGACACTAGAGTGCCCATAAATTTGCACTTGACAAAGTGTAGTTAAAGGAATGGGCTTAAAGATGCCATTTGGAGAGATGATAGAATCTTGTTGGGGATGGGCTTAAAGATGCCATCCAAAAATGTTTGCTGAATTGTAAGTTTTAAGTCGAAAGAATAAGTATCAAATTGGTGTCCGCGTCTGGAACGTATCTGAGCTGTATTTGGAGACTTGAAATCTGAATAAGTAACAGAATAACATCCGTGTCTGGAGCATATCCGTAATGTGTCTGTACTTGAATCTGAATGAGTGTAGAATAGCTTCTGCATCTGAAGCGTATCTAAACTGTATCTGAGATCTGAATCTGAATGAGTAACAGAATGACTTCTGTGTCTGGAGCATATCTGGACTGTATCTGATAGTTGAATCTGAATGAGTAACAGAATGACTTCCGTGTCTGGAGTGTATTTGTACTATATCTTGAATTTGAAATTTGAATAAGGGCCATAATGGCATCCGTGTCTGGAGCGTATCTGAACTGGAATCTGAATAAGTAACAGAATGGCAACCGTGTTTGGAGCGTATCTGGATTGTATCTGAATGTTGAAATTTGAATGAGTAACAGAATGACTTCCGCATCTGGAGTGTATCTGTACTGTATCTGAAATCTTTGAACATTGTCAATGGTAGCTGTTAATCTTATCCTGAAAAGGGTAAAATGTTAGCTGAAACACAAAGTTATGATGCATGAAATGTATGATGCAATATATGTACTTTATCAATGTTTATGATATATGGATGTAATGTATGCGCATGTAAGCTGGTGTGCTGTATTGCTGAGGAAAATAAATCCCTGACTGCTGCCGGGGAAAATAAATCCTTGACTACTGAGGATAAGAAATCCTTGGTGACTGTTGGGGATTAAAAATCCTTGATTGTTGAGGATAAGAAATCCTTGGCGACTTCTCTGGGGATATAGGGATCCCTCATGTCTTGAAATTGGAGTATTGACCAAAAAATTCTGTTGCGAACAATGCCATATAGTGCCTGAGTAGTCTGCTTGGGGAGTCCAGAGAATTTGATGACTTCTACTGGGGATTACACAATGGGAAACCCTTATTCTGCTGGGGAATAAAGAAAAATCTGATGACTTCTGCGGGGAATTAACAAAGAGAATCTTCATTCTGTTAGGGAGCAATAAAAACTCTGTGGGGAAGAAGGCTTACTGCTGGGGAGTAGGTTCAGGAGTTTGGGTTGTCTTCCACTCTACTGGGGAGTTATCCTAGGTTGGGGAGAGACAAAAGTTAACTGATACCTGGTTGATTTTCAAATTTCAAGATAACTTGCTGGGGAATTTGGATGGTTTCCGCTGGGGATCGGTAGTTTAAAGTTTTTTCTCCGTTGGGGATCTGTAGTTGGAAATTTCAGCTCCGCTGGGGATTAAGAATTTGAAGTTTTGGCTCCGCTGGGGATTCAAATGATGCACTGTAGGGGTTGCTCATGGAATAGCCTAAAGACGTTTTCCTATCCTTTCAACCTGTCAGTAATTGTTCTTTTCCACCTTGTTTATTTGTAAACAGTAATTATGTTCAAATGCATATGTTCACTAATGAATCATTGGACGTTTTTGCAAATAAAAACACAAGTGTAAAGAAAAAGGCAAATAGTTTTCTGTACTTTGAAAGAGATATCTTTGTATTTACTTTGAATAAGTGTTTTGTGCAAAGGAGACAGACATCCTAGTAAGAGGATAGTGTCATAAAAGTAAGAAAAATTTATACAAAGAAAGATAGCTATGTGTAAAAATCCCATGGGGTTCCCATTCTGCTATAGCCTCCGTATCTCTGAATATCTTGTCCATCCGTTGCTTCGTCCGAAGATGATTGAATTAATCAGAAGCTCAGAGTTTTTCAGTGAAGAGAATGTCCTTAAAGTGATCCGACGAGACATAGTCATACGCTTTGATTCCCTAACTTTTTCCTGGAATGCCCTTTCGGGTTTTCAGTCCACTGGGAAACCCTTTTTTCCCCAAGTCGCCTTTTCGGGTTTTCAACTTGCCGGGTGTACAGATTTTTTTTTATTTTATCCCTAATTTTTGCCCGAACCTTTTTGGTTCGCCGGGATGCCCTTGTTTTGCCTAGGTGCGTCAACCTAGCGGGTCTCTTATGCGTAGTATCTTTTGACTATGTCTGCATTCGCAGGGTGTGGCAGGTCGTCGCCGTCCATGATGGTTATGATCATTGCCCCACCAGAAAAGATGTTCTTGATTACAAATGGTCCTTCATAGGTAGGAGTCCATTTGCCCCTGGGATCACTTTGTGGCAAGATGATGCGCTTGATCACTAGATCTCCAACTTGATATACCTGGCGTCTGACTTTCTTGTTGAAAACCTTGATCATCTGTTTTTGATACGTCTGACCGTGGCAAACAACAGTAAGCCTTTTTTCGTCAATCAAGTTCAGTTGATCAAGTCGGGTCTGGATCCAATCGTCTTCACTCAAACCTGCATCCTTCATGATTCTCAAGGAGGGAATTTGAACCTCGATAGGTAAAACAGCCTTCATGCCATAAACCAAGGAAAAGGGTGTTGCCCCAGTTGACGTGTGAGCCGTGGTACGGTACCCGTGGAGAGCAAACGGTAACATTTCATGCCAGTTCTTGTAGGTGAATGTCATCTTTTGTATGATCTTTTTGATCTTTTTGTTAGCAGCTTTGACTGCACCATTCATCTTTGGTCGATAGGGGGATGAATTATGATATTGAATCTTGAACTGCTCGCAAAAAGTGGTGATTATAGTGTTGTTAAGGTTTGTACCGTTATCAGTGATGATCCTTTCGGGTATACCGTATCGGCAAATAAGATTCTGCTTGATGAAGCGGGCAACAACATTCTTAGTAACGGATGCGAAGGAAGCTGCTTCGACCCACTTGGTGAAATAGTCAATGGCCACTAGAATAAAGTGATGTCCATTGGAGGCTGTAGGCTTGATCTCCCCAATCATGTCAATTCCCTACATAGCGAAGGGCCAAGGAGCTGTTAAGACATTTAGAGGAATCGGAGGCACGTGCACCTTGTCTGCATAGATTTGACACTTATGGCATGTTCGGGAGTGTTAATAGCAGTCAGCTTCCATGGTAGACCAATAATAGCCAGCCCGTAGGATCTTCTTCACCATCGTATGCCCACTAGAGTGAGTGCCAAAGGTACCCTCATGCAATTCAACCATGATCTTTTCAGCTTCAATCTTGTCCACACAATGGAGCAGAATAGAATCATGATTGCGCTTGTACAGGATGCCATTGCTTAGGAAGAACTTAGCTGAGAATCTCCTTAAGAACTTTTTGTCATTGACTGAAGCTCCTTCTGGGTATTCTTGAGCCTCGAGATACCTTTTGACTTCATGAAACCATGGCTGGTCCACTACTTCTTCGGTATTAATCTCGTGACAGTATGCTGGTTCGTTCATCCGTTCAATGGAGATCTGGGGAGCCTCATTATCCCAATTAAGTTTAAACATGGATGAAATTGTAGCTAGAGCATCTGCTAGCTGATTTTCTTCTCACGGGAAATGCTCAAAGGTAATCTGCTCGAAATGTGGTAACAATGTCAAAACATGTTCTTTGTAAGGGATGAGGTTTGGATGCTTAGTGTCCCACTCTCCTTTGATCTGACTGATGACCAAAGCTGAGTCCCCAAACACATATAAAGATTTGATTCCCAAGTCTATGGCATCCTTGAGACCGAAGATGCATGCTTCGTACTCTGCCATGTTGTTCGTGCAGTTGAAGCAAAGTATGGCGGTGAAAGGAGTATGGAAACGTTCCGGAGATATGAGCACAACCCCGATACCATTTCCAAGTGCATTAGATGCCCCATCAAAGTACAGGGTCCATCGAGATAATTGTTCAGGTCCGTCATATGGTCTGATCTCTTCGCAGTTGTCTATTGTCATGATGTCTTCGTCAGGGAAGTCGAACTTCATGGACTGGTAATCTTCTATAGCTTGATGAGCTAGATGATCATCTAGCACACTGCCCTTTATAGCTTTTTGGGTCGTGTACTGTATGTCATATTTTGTTAAGATCATCTGCCATCTAGCTATCCTCCCAGACAGAGCAGGCTTCTCAAAGATGTACTTTATCGGATCCATCTTAGATATCAGCAAAGTGGTATGAGTCAACATGTACTGCCTTAGCCGGCGAGCAGCCCATACCAAAGCGCAACAAGTTTTCTCGAGCAGTGAATATCTGGTTTCACAGTCGGTAAACTTTTTGCTTAGGTAATAAATGGCGTGCTATTTTTGGCCAGACTCGTCATGCTGCCCCAGTACGCACCCCATTGAAATCTCTAAGACGGTCAGATACATGATTAGCGGTCTTCCCTCGACGGGTGGCATCAAGACAGGAGGTTCTAATAAATACTCCTTGATTTTATCGAAAGCAGTCTGACATTCATCATTCCATCTGACTACTTGATCTTTCTTCAACAGCTTGAAGATTGGTTCACAAGTAGACGTTAGGTGAGAAATAAATCTGACAATGTAGTTTAGGCGTCCCAAAAAACCTCTGACTTCCTTCTCAGTGTGAGGAGCAGGCATTTCTTGTATAGCTTTGACTTTGGCAGGATCCACCTTGATGCCTTTGTTGCTGACAATGAAACCTAAGAGTTTACCAGACCGGACTCCGAATGTACACTTGTTTGGGTTCAATCTTAGCTTGTACTCCTTCAACCTGACAAACAACTTTTGCAAGTGATCAAGGTGTTCTTCTTCAGTTTGTGATCGAGCTATCATGTCATCTACGTAGACCTCTATCTCATGATGTATCATATCAAGAAACAAAGCTACCATGGCGCATTGATAGGTTTCCCTGGCATTCTTCAGTCCGAATGGCATCACTTTGTAGCAGAACGTACCCCACTGTGTGACAAATGTAGTTTTCTCCATGTCATCAGGTGTCATTTTTATCTGGTTATAGCCTGAGAATCCGTCCATGAAAGAAAATACTTTGTGCTGAGATGTGTTGTCAACCAGGATGTCGATGTGTGGAAGTGGAAAATCATCTTTAGGGTTATCCCTGTTTAAATCTCTATAATCCACGCACATTCTCACTTTGCCGTCCTTTTTAGGCACGGGAACAATGTTGGCAACCCATTGAGGATAGGAAGTAACAGCCAGAAATCCAGCATTGAACTGTTTCATAACTTCTGCTTTGATCTTCTATGACATGTCATGTCTCATGTGGCGGACCTTTTGTTTCACTGGTGGACAGTCTTCTCTTGTGGGTAGACGGTGTACCATAATGTTTGTATCGAGTCCCGGCATGTCTTCATATGACCAGGAAAAGATCTCAACATAATCATTCAATAGCTGAATTAGGCGCTCCTTGACACTCGGCTCTATATTGGCACCTATTTTGATTTCCTTTTTATCTTCCTCGGTTCCCAAGTTGAAAGTATCCAACTGCTCCTCATGAGGCTGAGTTGCTCTTTCCTCTTGTTGTAATAGTCTGGCCAATTCCCCTGGCACCTCACAATCTTCCTCACCTTCGTATTCGGCTTGGTAGACTGGACCTTCAGAGTCACTAAAGGCTATAGCAGTATCGTTACCCATGGGTTCTGGAATGGAAGGGTACCTGCATTTGTGAGTGTGGGTGTGTGTAAGGGCATAGCCATCTTAAAACAATAAAATGTAAAAGAAAGACATTGAGCATAAAAATTTTATTTGTGAAAAAGCGTCCATGATTCATTGAATGACATATGTAGATGAAATAAAAACCCTTACAAATGGACCATTGTGCCTCGGGTAAGACACAAGGTTTTTAAAGTACGAATTGTTTGTGAATTATTACAGTCCAACAGAAATGTAAAAGATAAATTACTGAGATATGAAAGTTATCGAAACAAAGTCTCTGGCTTCCCAGTTGCGCAGTCCTCCGCTGACAGTAGGAAATATCCAATCTTCTAGGCTGCCCTCCTCTTCATTGTCTTCTACTGTACTAACGCTTTCGTTGGCAATCTTCACAGGTGGCCCCCCAGCATGGGCACGGCACACAGCCTTCTGACCAGTCGAAGTAAATCCCAAGCCAGACTTGTCTGATTTGTAAGGAATGTCTGGAAGCTGACCCCAGATTGTGCATCCCCCTTCTTCCACTACTGCTCTTGCATCCTTTAAAGATGACATCCGAAGCGGAGGTCTTGTGATCTTAAGAGTTAAGGATACCGCCTTGGTCGCCGCTACTTCTGGAGAGACTTCTTTAAAATGTTGGAAAGGGGTCTCTATGAACTCACCATCTAACTCCATATAACAGAAAGAATTCAGATGACTAATCATATACTCCTCCTCTCCGTGGACAGCTATGATCTTCCCTTGGCGGGGTACTTTAGCATCTGATGCAAGGTGGAGGTGACAGCACCAGCATTGTGGATCCAGGGGCGTCCCAATAGACAGGAATAAGAAGGACGAATGTCCATCACATAGAAGTTTGAATTGAAGACCTGAGTTCCCACCTTGATTGGGATGTCCACCTCCCCATGGAACATCCTCTTCGATCCATCAAAAGCTCTCACCACTATATTACTGGGTTTTAGAGTCAGCCCCTTGCAATCCAACCTATCAAGGGATTTCTTCGGCAAGACATTTAAAGATGACCCAGTATCAACCAAGACATGAGCTAGGGTTGTTCCTCTGCACTCCACTGAGACATGTAGTGCATCATTGTGTTTTCTCCCTCGGGGTGTTAAGTCAGCATCGGAGAAGCCCAGGCCATTATCAGCTGTCAAACCGGCCACACAGTCCTCGAACTGGTCAGCAGACGTCTCTTGCTGCACATGAGCTGTCTTCATAAATTTTACCAGTGCTTTGGCATGTGCTTCAGAGCATAACAGCAGGGCTAGCATATAGATCTTTGAAGGGGTCTTCCCCAATTGTTCAACCACATCATAATCACTTTTCTTAATGATCCTCAGGATTTCTTCCATCTCCTTCTTGGATGTTTTAGGAATAGCTAGTGATTGAGCCTTCGTCTGGACAAGCTCCTCTTGAACATTCTTTCCTTTATTCTCAGCAGCGGAAGTAGGGATAGGAATTGTATTGTCTTTGTTGTTAGGTACACTTGCAGGTACAGTCACTGGTGCAGAGGTAATCTTCGGAATGGCCACGGGTCCAAAGACTGTTGTTGGAGGAGAAATCTCTGGAGAGAAGACCCGACCACTGCGGGTGATCTTGCTAGTTCCAACAATATTGCTAATGTCGAGATTGTCCTCTTCAGAGCTTTCTTCTTCGGCAGTCGGTTCAATCTATTTAATACCATGGTAGTAGATTTCTCCACCATAGTTCCATGGTACTGATTTATCTGATTTGTATTGGGCAGGCCCGTGCATTGTAATCTTGAGCGGAGTAGTCTTTGGAGCGGGTGTAATCCTAACGGGTCTTTTAGGGGCCCTGGAAGGATTGGCGTAGATGGTTATTATTGAAACTTCTTTCACTGGAACGGGTGAAACAGGAGCATTATCAAACAAAATTTATTGGTTATCCATCAGTTGTTAGATTCCTTTCTTCAACAGAGGGCAGTCAAATGATGAGGACAGGCAAACATGGCAGTCTTTGTCACAACCTGGGAAGATACCAGCTTTCAACAAATTTAACTTCATAATCGGGAGCGGAGTTAATAGTTCATCCACGGTAGCAACAAACAGATCTTCTTCAATGGTGTTGGCATTGTGACTATGCCTCGGCATCGGAGCGGAAATAACATTCGGTTTCTCAGGCGCTTCAAACTCAACTTCCTTCGCATCTATCAGATCTTGAATTTTATTCTTCAGAGCCCAACAGTTGTTGGTGTCGTGTCCTGGACTTTCAGAATGGTACGCGCATCTGGCGTTGGGATGGTAATATGGAGAAGCAGTATTAGGATTTTTTGGGGCCTCTTTTAAAGTGGTCAGATTCAACTTCAAGAGATGTGGTAGAACTTGGGCTGGAGTCATGTTAATCTTGGTAAATTTCCGAACTGGGCTTTCTACCCTTTGCTGATTATTTCTTGGCTGGTCTGATGTAGGCTTCGGAATCATAACGGCCCCTACTGTTGGTCAGGCTCGGTTCTTCCCTGATTTCTCTGTGAATAGACAGCAGATACTTCCTTTCTTCCCGTGAAGGGATTTTTTACAGCTGTTGAGGCAGACGCGTCCTTTTGAATCTTCCCATTTCTTATACCGGCCTCCACTCTTTCGCCAGTTAGGATCAATTCGGTAAACCCTGCAGAAGAACTTCCAATCAGATGATTGAAGAAAGGACCTGAAAGAGTTCCCAGGAACATGTCCACCAATTCCCTCTCAGATAGAGGAGGTTTCACCCTTCCGGCTATGTCTCTCCACTTTTGTGAGTAATCTTTAAAGCCCTCATTGGAAGCCATAGCCATACTTTGTAGTTGAGTACGGGACGGTGCCAAGTCGGTGTTGTATTGATACTGTTTATAGAAGGCTGCTGCCAAGTCTTCCCAATTATGGACATCTGCTCTCTCCAACTGGTAGAACCAATCAAGCTGCGTTCCTGATAAACTGTCTTGGAAAAAGTGGACCCACAGGTCTTTGTCGGCAGAATGTGGTTGAATCTTCCTGACATAGGATCTGAGGTGCATTTTAGGGCAAGACACCCCATCATACTTGGAAAATAATGGCACTTTAAACTTTGGAGGGATTGCGATACCTAACACCAGCCGTAACTCCTCAAAATCTAGCCCCGGTACCCTATGGATTTCCATAGCGCTTAGTCGTTCTTCAAGGTGTTTGTATTTGTCATTAGCCAGAGGGTATTTTTGTTCAGAGTAATCCTATTCCTCCTCCTCTTCCTCTTCAGAATCTGAAGGTACTTCCGTTCCTTTTCTTTTATTTCCCTTTCTTTAGATGTTGTTGGTAATTCTAAGGTCCTTCTGGCTTGTCCCTGAAATCTTCTGCCCATGATAACCACACCAGCTGGCTTTTTCTTCTTTTTCTCTTTTTCTTTCTCTAGCAAAGTCTTCAGTTCCTCTTGCCCCTTGGCTAAGGTCATGAGCAACTATTGAAATTGTGAATTCTGAGCTTACAAATCTTTGACCGTTTGTTCGATATCCATCTTACTGAAATAAACAGTAGAGAGATGAGGAAACTTGGTGTGAAGACCTTTTTATGTTTATGATGAATGATATGTATTCATGCAATGCTTTCAAGGATTCAGAAATTTAATTTTGTTTTAAACACACGTCATATTAATAAGATAGAATTTGTGAGTACTTCAATGCCCTTTGGGTAAAATAATACAAAACTCTAAGGTAAAAAGACGGTGCGCATCCTCTTTGGTGCAATGTAGGTGTTGAGAGTCTGATCTTCATGAAGTAGCCGAGTGAGTTCCAAAACCTTCTTCTCTCTTGCATAGAATTGGGCTTCAAAAGTATCGCGCTCTCCTTTAAGCTGTATATAATCCCTTTGTAGGTCTTGGAGTGATGTCGGCATGTCAGGATGCAGGATAGTGTATGGAACTTCTCCTTCCTTAACATGCTCTATAATCACTGGGAGAACGGAGGGATAAGGCATCATAAGACTTTGGGCGCGGGTTCGTACCCATTTGAGGTAAGGCTCAAGAGGGATGGAATTCTTGTGTCCCAAAGTCTTGCTATTCACCTTCTTTAGCATCCTCCAAGCTCGGATGAATCTCTGGCGGAGTCCTTGGTCGTCGTTGTCGTAGTCGAACACCAATCCTTGAATCAACATATCATGTGGGCCATCCCTTCTGACATAACTAAACTGTCTTAGATCCAAGCATGGGTTGTAGGTGATGCCTCCCCTAATGGCAAGTAGAGGGACATTAGGGAATTCCCCACAACGGTCAACAATAATGACATTCTCCTTGGATCGAGAACACCAATGAATATCTGAATGTGTAAGTGTCATCAACCTTTGTGACCACCTCAAACCTTGCTGATTCTTCAAGACTGATTGGGGAAGATGAGAAATAAACCATCTTTCCAGGAGAGGAGTGCAACACATGAGAACACCTTTTTTCCTCATTGTACGAGTGTGAAAAGAGTGGAGGATATCCCCAAGCAATGTAGGTATCGGGTTGCGATACATGAAGATTTTGACAGCGCTTACATCTATGAGTTGGTCAGGATTAGGGAACAAGACCATCCTATAGATAAGAAGAGCTAAAATATCCTCAAAAGCTTACAAGTCTATGGAATTCCAACAGCTTTGGGCCTTCTCAAACAGAAACTTTGACAAGAAGCCTTTGACACCACTTCTAGTTTCCCAATAAGTTGTGACATCAGATGAGTGCAAGTGCAAGGCTTGAGAAATCTCTTCTGGCTTTGGATCTCTTTCCGTACCGTTGAAGGGTAGTTGATTGAGAATAGGAATCCTCAGAAGTTGAGAGAGCTCTTCCAAAGTAGGCACAAGTTGATAGTCAGGAAATGTGAAGCAATGATGTAAAGGGTCAAAGAACTGGAAGAGAACTTTCAGCATATCCTCCTCTATGTTGGAAGTGACCAAGTTGAGTAGACGACCATGTCTCTCGGTGAATGGAGAATTCTCAGGAATCCTTGAAGCTAGCTCCTTGAGTTGTGGAGGAATTCTTACAAGGTTGATTTGGATAGTTTTCCTGCGAAGTGAATCCATGACCTACAAAACAAGAACAAAGATGAATCTCCAAAATCCTTGAAATGTTTAGTGAATGCATATGATGTTCATGAGGTCCATGATGTTATGCACAAGTATATATGTACAAGTGTGATACGGTGGGAGAACTCACTTGTGGTTTTGTGTTTGTGTTCGCAAATGTTTCGGTTTAGCAAGAGTCGCCACCGACTTTTTATTTTATCCTAAGGAAAGGTCAAAAAGCACAGGAAAGACCTTTGAGATGTTTTCTTGGGTTCGGGGAGTAGATTATAGAAAGGGAAGGTATTAACACCCTTTCTATCCATGGTTATCCATGGGCTCTTAGTTACTTGCTTAGATCACTTGCTTTGCTTTTCAATTGTTTGAAATGGTGCTTTGTGTGTGGTTTTGAAAGATGTTTTAAGAAGAGGCCATTATTGTGGCAACCTTTGTAATGATTCTTGTTTGAATGTATACAAAGATGTTTTTGTCTTTTGAAAAGTTTCCAATGTTTGAAAGTAGGGTTTTGAAATTGTGTGGTGAAGTGTGTTTTGAAAAATAGCAAGGATGTTTTTTGCAAGCTTGATCAAGTAACTAGGAGCTATCTACCCTATTTTACTCAAAGATTTTTCTTATGTTTTTAACCCTTTTAACAGTGCTATTTCACCATTGTGTTTGGTGAACAACCTTGTGTTAGGATGTTAAAAGGGACATGCGCGGGTCATCGTATAGACCATGATAGCAATGGTGTCAAGTATTTTTGGCAATTTTTCTTAAGGGACTTGATCATTTTGTTTAGGCAACTCAGATAGCGTCATCGAGGGACTATGATCTTTTTATTTTGTTTTTGTTTTGCCAAAGTACTTGACATGCAATCATGGCCCATTTTTGAAGGTAGCAAGTGGATTGAAACCCTAGGGGTGCAAGTGTGCATTGTGTTTGTTTTTCATGCATGTTTATCTTGGATTGAGTCGAGCTAGTTGTTGATTTCATTTTGCATACAAACTCTAAGTCTAAGCATGGCATAATTGGAAGCTTTTAAATGTGCAAGAATTTAAATGCTACACTATTACAACATGATATAGGGAGGGGGGTACAAATTTGAATTGGGGGGTATTTGACAAGAAATTAAATTCTAAGTTATTACAACCAAATTGAATATACATGGCATAATATTTAAATAAATACAATTAAATAAATATCAAATAAAATGTATTATGCAAAAATGATTTTTATGTATGTAAAAAGTACTTTTAAATGTGAAGTAAAAATAAATAAAGAAAAAAAAGTCAATTTTAATTAATTTTCTATTTAGGGCAAGAACCCTAATTCTTAATAAATAGTATTATTTATTAATTATATACAATAATATATTAATTTATACAAAAAAAATAAAAGTATATTGTAAAAATGATATTTTTAGTGTAAAATATTAATAAAAATGAAAATGTAATATTCTTGTATTTTAGTCCTAATTATTTAATAAAATAAAGTATATAAGTATATATATATATTAAATATATTAAATATATAAAAATAAAATAAAAATTAATTATTTACAAAAAAATGTGTATATTCTAGAAAATATTTTCAAGTGTAAATAAAAATAATAAATGAAGATAAGTATATTTTTTGTATTATTTTTTGAGTTCTTAAATAAAAAGGAAATAGTTTATTTACATACTTATACTAGTAAAATAAAAATAAATATGAAATAAATATGAAAAAATATAAAATTATTTTTTTGGCATTTTTTATATTTGGAGTAAAAATAATAAAGTCAGAATAAAAATAAAAATGTCAAAAATGACAAATATTTAAACAAATGGGTCAGGGGGTGTAAACTGAATAAAGGGGTGTCAAAAGCAAAAGAAACCAGGCCCAACCCAAAATCCACTTCTTCTTCTTCCTTGGAACAAACCTGCGCACGTGCTATGTACAAAACTATAACTCCTGATTCTTTGATCTTTTGACAAAACTCATAACATGAACATTGCAGAGAATTAAACAACGAATCCAACCGTATAAAAAACTTGGACTAACTCTCAAAGACCAGAGAGAATTTCTCTGGCCCTAATTTCTAACCTAGTTTTTTCAGAAAGTTCATGAGTGAAATTCTCTTAGCACGATTAAAGTAAATGAAAACTAAGCATATGTATGGCTTCAGGGCTATGAGTACAACATATTTCATTCACAAACCTAAGTCTAACCATTCCTAAATAAAGAGATAGAAGTCCATGAAATACCTGTTTCAGTTGACTTCGAGTTGGACAATGTATCAACCTTCAATGGTGTTTGAGCTTCCTTTGAGCTTGCCTGAGGTCCTAGGAAGCTTTTCCAATGCTTGGCTTGTTTTGAAACAGCTTAAATCATGCTGTAGAACTCAACCTGCAGAGCTTTGAAATAAAAATGGCAAAGTGTGTTAATGGTGTTACATCTTGCAATGGAGGCCTAGGATAGTTCAGGTGAGTTGATTGGAAGGTGTTTGAAGTATCTTGGAACAAAACGCACGATGGAAATTGGTTATGGCATCAAGTTTGCAGAGCTTGCCCTGTTTTGCAGCAAAACAGGGATTTTGTGTACAAGGGGGTTTGGGAGGCAGAAGGGTCGTGTTTCTGGCTTGTTGGAAGGTATGAAACTGGTTTACAATATTTGTGTAAGCTGGTTTCAACAGATGTGTGAGATGGTATATGTTTTGTAACTTTTCTTCTTTTTCAAGCAAGAGTGTGTGTCCCTCCAATGCAGGCCTGTACAAGCCCTATATCATACTTCATACTTTTCTCTTGGTTCTTGGAATTGGTTGATTGAATCTTGCTTCATAGATATGGCCCCATGCCTCAAGGATTTTGGTATGACATAAAGTGCAATTTTACAAAAATGGCATTTTACCTTTTACCACTTAAGGATTAATCTTGTATGTAATGTCCAAATGACCAAGATAACACCTTAACTCAATGGTTATGCATTAAATTATGGAATACAAACTGGTTTTGAGGCCTACAAGCTAGCACCAAACATGCTGATTTGAAAATGCAAGTTTGTATGAAAATGTATTGGCCATGGACAAAAGTGAGTTTTTGCCAACTTAAGGCATTCGATTCTCTCTAACCACAAGGGTGTTTAAGGAGTTCTTGGACAATTTGGAAATCTTGGAATATGTACTATAATCCATCTTTAAAATTCAACTTGAAACTCTAATTGGAACTATGTGAAAAACGGCCAAGAAGATGGGTCAAAATCCTGCCTAGATTAGGGCAAATTTTCTCTAAGTTAAAAGTTTTAGGTACCCTTGTTCCAAAAATCATAACTTGAGATACAAGCTTCTTTTGAGAAAACTTTGTGAATAAAAGTTGTAGAATTTGTGATGGAATATAACTTTCATGTTGCAAGTTTTCTTTGAATCCATTTGCATCTTGGTGAAAAAATGGGACAAAGTTAGGAAAAAGTAAGAAAATTTCATAACATAGAAAATTTCTGTTATGAAAATTTTCCATCTTAAACCCTAATTTGCACTTTTGGGTTTCTTGATGAACAAGTTTCATGATTTGACATGTCTTGATGAAAAATAACTCTTGGCACTTGATTTTGACCAAAAAGTCAAAGTTTGACTTTTTAGTGTACAGTCAAATTTTAATCAGTTGACTGAAAAATTCATCTGTCAATCCTATGCATTTGGGATCTTTTGAACTTGTTGAATTGGTCAATACAATGTGATTGAGTCCTTGAGTCCATGTGTGAGCTTGATTTGCCATTGGCTAGGTCAAACAGTCAAAAATTGCCTTTGTGCAGTCAAAACCCTAAAAATGACCATTTTGCCCTTTTGGTGATCTGAACAAATTTCTTGTGGAATTGTGATCCAAACTTGATAAAATGGTTCATATGAGTTCATAATGTTGATGTGGGTCAAATTTCATGTGGTTTGACTATCAATTGGCCACAGTTGACTTTTTTCCCCAATACAATTGATTTTTAGGTCAACTGTCCAATTGACTGGGCAAAAATTTGAATCAAGGCTTGAAACTTGGTATGAACAAACTTGTGAGTCCAACATGAAGTAAGAAAGTCAATTTGGGCATTGTAGGTCAAAATATCCCTGTGCAAACTCAAACCCTAATTTAGGTCAACAGTGCAAGGAGGTGTCTTGAGCAGGGCAAACCCTAGCTTGATCTTGAGTTCCAAGAGTCTTGTGATGAGAAATGTTGATGAAATGAGAGGGAAAATTTTGGGGTACAACAATTTCCCCTGTTCAATCTTCTTGAACCTGAAGAGTTAGATTGGCATGTTTGCCTTTCGCGACTCGAAGGTAAAAGAGGATTGGACACTAGGGTGCCCGTAAATTTGCACTCGCCAAAACATAGATGCGGGAATGGGATTGAAGATGCCATTTGGAGATGGTAGAATCTTGCTGGAGACGGGCTTAAAGATGCCATCCAAGAATGTTTGTTGAATTACAATGTTGTAGGTCAGAAGAATGAGCATCAAAATGGTATCCGTGTCTGGAATGCCATTGAACTGTATCTGGAGACTGAGTTTGTATGGGAAAAAGAATGGCGTCCGTGTTTGGCGCATATCTGAGCTGTAACTATATTTGAAACTTTGAATGAATATCAGAATGACTGTCGTGTCTGGAGTGTATCTGTATTCTGAATGGGTAACAGAGAAACATCCGTATATAGAGCAACTGTGTGTTGGGGATAGATTTTGAATGAGTGACAGAATGGCAATCGTGTCTGGTGCGTATCTGGGTTGTATCTGAAGTTGAGATCTGTATGAGTAGCAGAATGACTTCCGTTTCTGGAGTGTATCTGGAACTGTAACTGGGATCTGAATAGGTGACAGGATGTCTTCCGTGGCGACTGCACTGGGGAGAATCAAACTGCTGGTGTAAAGGCCAGAATGGCATCCGTGTTTGGAGCACATCTGAACTATGAGTTAAGAATCTGAACAAGAGATAGAATGGTTGTCGTGTCTGGAGCGTATCTAGTTTGTATCTGATTGCTGAAGTCTGAATGAATAGTAGAATGACTGTCGTGTCTAGGGTGTATTTGTACTGTATTTGACTTGAAATTCTGAATGAGTAATAGAATGACCGCCGTGTCTGGGGTGTATCCATATTGTATTTGAATACTTGTTTACGATAGCCTTTTAATCTTATCCTGAAAAGGGTAAAATGTTAGCTAAAAACACAAAGTTATGTTGCATGATATGTATGATGCAATGAATTGTGTTTCATCAATGTTTATGATATATGAATGTAATGGATGTGCATATAAGTTGAGTAGATGTCTTGTTGAGGAAAATAAATCCTTGATAATTGGAGATAATGAAATATTTGATTGCTGTTGGAGGAAGTAAATTCCTGACTGGTGATGAGGATTCAAAAATCTTTGATTGTTGAAGATGAGAAATCCTTGTTGACTGCTTGGGGATTAAAGATCTTTGATTGTTGAGAATGAGAAATCCTAGGACCACTGCTGGGGATTGAAAATCCTTAGTGACTTGCAGGGATTTTAACAAGAGCTTTACCAACTTCTGCGGGGAATGATAATTCTTCATGACTTTCCTGGGGAATAAGGAAAACTCTGACGACCTCTACTGGGGAATTTAAAACCTGGGAGACTTCTGCTGGAGAAATGAGGCTGAGAATCTTCAATCTGCTGAGAAATAACTTTGTGGGGAGAGTGCTTACTCGATCGGGGAAATCAGGAGCTTGGGTTGTATGCCACTCTACTGGGGAAGTTGGGGAAAGCTGAATGGTTCCCACTAGGGATTAATAGTTGGAATTTTGGCTTCGCTGGGGGAGAAGGTTTAGAATACTCTAGCTCCTGCTAGGGGTACGTATTTCAGGGTTTTCGGGCTCCACCGGGGATCAGATTTTAACTCTGATGGGAATTTTGAAGCTTAACCTAGCTGGGGAATCAAGTCTTAGACTGCATTGGCTCCGCTGCAGATTTTGAAGCTTAACTTCGCCGAGGAAATATACTCCAAATTTTGCCTTATTGAGGATCTGAATGATGTATCGTAGGGGATTTCTTCTGGAATAGCCTAGAGACGTCTTCCCACCCTTTCAATCTACCAGTAATTATCCTTTCTCAATTTCATTTTATTTGTAAGCAGTGATTATACTCAAATGCATATGCCTATTTAACAAAACATTGGACGTTTTCAAATAAAACATAAGTGTAAAAAGAAAAAGAAAGGCAAGCGAATTTCTGCACTTTGAAGTATATTTGTATTAACTTTTGTGAGTATCTTTGTACAAATGAAACAGACATCCTAGTAGATGAATGTTGTCGTAAAAATTGAGAAATTTTATACAAAATAAAGATGGCTATGTGTAACAATTCCATGGGATTCCCATTCTGCTATAGCCTTCACAACTCTGAATATCTTGTCCATTCGCTGCTCCGTCCGCCGATGGCTAGATTGATCAGAAGCTAGGAGCTTGTTGGTGAAGAGATGGTTCTTAAAGTGATCCGACGAGACATAGTCATACGCTTTAATTCCCTAACTTTTCCCTGGACCGCCCTTTCGGGTTTTCGATCCACCAGGAAACCCTTTTTTTCCCAAGCCGCCCTTTCGGGTTTTCAACTTGCCGGATGTACAGATTTTTTTTGTTTTATCCCTAATTTTTGCCTGAACCGCCCTTTCAGGTTTTCGATTCACCGGGATGCCCTTTTTTTGCTCAAGTCGCCCTTTCGGGCTTTCAACTTGCCGGGTCGTTTTATGTGTAGTATCTTTTGACTATGTATGCGTTCGCAGTGTGTGGCAAGTCATCACCGTCCATGGTGGTCATAATCATTGCCCCACCAGAAAAGATACTCTTGATCACAAATGGTCCTTCGTAAGTAGGAGTCCACTTGCCCCTGGGATCACTTTGTGGTAAGATGATCCGCTTGATTACAAGATCTCCGACTTGATATACTTGACGTCTAACTTTCTTGTTGAAAGCCTTGATCATCCGTTTTTGATACGTTTGACCATGACAAACAGCAGTAAGTCGTTTCTCGTTGATCAGATTAAGTTGATCAAGTCAGGTCTGAATCCAATCGTCTTCACTCAAACCAGCGTCTTTCATAATCCTTAAGGAAGGAATCTGAACTTCCATGGGTAACACAACTTCCATGCCATATACTAAACAAAATGGGGTTGCCCCTATTGAAGTACGTGTCGTGGTACGATATCCATGCAGAGAAAACAACAACATCTCTTGCCAGTCCTTGTAGGTGACTGTTATCTTTTGAATGATCTTCTTAATATTTTTGTTCACAGCTTCAACAACACCGTTCATCTTCGGCCGATAGGGAGAGGAATTGTGATGATAAATCTTGAACTGTTCGCATAGAGAGGTGATCATAGTATTGTTCAAATTCGTACCGTTGTCCGTGATGATCCTGTCGGGGACACCATACCGGCATATGAGGTTCTGCTTGATGAAATGGGCAACCACATTCTTTGTAACGGAGGCAAAGGAAGCTGCCTCGACCCATTTGGTGAAATAATCAATAGCCACCAAGATGAAGCGATGTCCATTGGATGTCGTGGGCTTGATTTCTCCAATCATGTCAATGCCCCACATTGCGAATGGCCAAGGAGCTGTCAGAACATTGAGAGGAACATGAGGAATATGTACCTTGTCGGTGTAGACTTGGCACTTGTGGTAGGTACGAGAATGTTGATGACAATCAACTTCCATGGTAGACCAGTAGTAGCCTGCCCTTAGAATCTTCTTAGCCATCGCATGTCCGCTCAGGTGGGTGCCAAATGTGCCACTGTGTATCTCAGTCATGGTCAACTCTGCTTCATCTCTGTCCACACAACGAAGGAGAACACAATCATGGCTGCGCTTATAAAGGATGTCGTTGCTTAGGAAGAACTTGGCAGCAAATCTCCTTAAGAACTTTTTTTCATTGACGGAAGCTCCTTCAGGATATTCTCTAGTCTGGAGATACCTTTTGATTTCATGAAACCAGGGTTGTTCCACTACTTCTTCGGTATTAATCTTATGACAGTGCGTCGGTTCGTCCATTCGCTCGAAGGTAATTTGGGGAGCCTCGTTATCCCAATTGAGTTTAAACATGGAAGACATCGTAGCCAGAGCATCTGCTAGCTGATTTTCTTCTCGCGGGAAGTGCTAGAAAGTAATCAGCTCGAAATCCCACTCTCCTTTGACTTGACTGATAACCAAAGCTGAGTCCCCAAATACGACCAAAGATTTGATTCCCAAGTCTATAGCAGCCTTGAGACCAAAGATGCAAGCTTCATATTAGGCCATGTTGTTGGTACAACTGAAACAATGTCAGGCAGTGAAGGGTGTATGGCAACCTTCCGGAGAAATGAGTACTGCACCGATGTCGTTGCCAAGTGCGTTTGAAGCACCATCAAAGTACAGGGTCCATCGGGATCCTTGTTTAGGTCCTTCATATGGTCCGTTACCTTCAATGTTGTCCAATGTCATGATGTCCTCGTCAGGGAAGTCGAATCTCATAGACTGGTAATCTTCGACGGCTTGATGAGCTAGATGGTCAGCTAGTACACTCCCCTTTATAGCTTTTTGGGTAGTATACTGGATATCATACTCTGTCAGGATCATTTTCCATCTAGCGATTATTCCAGATAAGGCAGGCTTCTCGAAGATATACTTGATCGGATCCATTTTAGAAATCAACAAAGTGGTGTGAGTCAACATATATTGCCTTAGCCGGCAAGCAACCAATACCAAAGCGTAGCAAGTTTTCTCGAGCAGTGAGTAGCGAGTCTCACAGTCGGTAAAATTTTTGCTAAGGTAATAAATGGCATGCTCTTTTCGGCCAGACTCGTCATGTTGGCCCAACACGCACCCCATTGAGTTATCCAAAACAGTCAGATACATAATTAACGGCCTTCCTTCGACGGGTGGCATCAGAATAGGAGGTTCTAGTAAATACTCCTTGATTTTATCAAAAGCAACTTGACAATCATTGTTCCATTCAACTACCTGATCTTTCTTCAACAGTTTGAAAATTGGCTCATAGGTAGATGTCAGGTGAGAGATGAACCTCGCAATATAGTTCAAGCGTCCCAAGAATCCTCTAACCTCCTTTTCAGTACGGGGGCAGGCATTTCTTGTATAGCCTTTACTTTAGCTGGATCAACCTCAATGCCTTTTTTGTTGACAATAAATCCCAAAAGTTTACCAGACCTAACTCCAAAAGTTCACTTGCTTGGGTTTAGTCTGAGCTTATACTCCTTCAACCTGGCAAACATCTTTTGCAAATGATTAAGGTGTTCTTCTTCTGTCTGTGATCGGGCTATCATGTCGTCTACGTAAACTTCGATCTCATGATGTATCATATCATGAAATAAAGCTACCATGGCGCGTTGATAGGTTGCCCCTGCATTCTTCAGTCCGAACGGTATCACTTTGTAGCAGAAGGTTCCCCATTGCGTGACAAAGGTAGTTTTCTCCATGTCTTCCGGGGCCATTTTGATCTGGTTGTATCCCGAGAATCCATCCATGAAGGAAAACACCTTGTGCTGAGTTGTATTGTCAACCAAAATGTCGATATGTGGCAGTGGAAAATCGTCCTTGGGGCTAGCCCTGTTCAAATCCCGATAGTCTACACACATTCTGACTTTGCCGTCCTTTTTAGGTACGGGCACAATGTTAGCAACCCATTGTGGATAGGAGGTAACAGCCAGAAAGCCATCGTTGAATTGCTTCATTACTTCATCCTTAATCTTCTCAGACATGTCAGGCCTCATTCGGCGAACCTTTTGCTTGATCGGTGGACAGTCTTCTCTTGTAGGGAGACGGTGAACCACGATATTCGTGTCTAACCCTGGCATGTCTTCATAAGACCAGGCGAAGATTTCAACATATTCGTTTAACAACTGCACTAAGCGCTCCTTGACACTTGGTTCCAGGTTGGCCCCCACTTTTACTTCTTTCATGTCCTCTTTTGTCCCCAAGTTGATGGTTTCTAGCAACTCCTCATGAGGCAGAATGGCCCTCTCTTCTTATTGTAGAAGTCTGGCTAACTCTCCCGGCACTTCACAATCTTCGTCAACTTCGTACTCAGCATGATTGACCAAATCTTCAGAGTTATTGAAGGCTAAAACAGAATAGTCACCCATGGAATCCGAAGTAGATGGGTACCTGCATTTGTGAGTGTGGGTGTGTGTAAGGGATAGCCATCCTTAAATAGAAAAATGCAAAATGAAAGAAAATGAACAAACAGCTTATAGATGAAAAACGTCCAATGATTCATTAAAACATGGCATATGATTATGAAGAAAATCAAGCCCTTACAAATGGACCTACATGTCCCGGGCAAGGCATGAGGTGAAAATAGTGTGCGAATTGTTAGTTATTACAGACCATACATGAGAAATTGTTCAAAGATAAAATTACTGGTTGATAAAGGTGATGGGAACAAAATCCTTTGCTTCCCAGTTGCCTAAACCCCCTTCGACGGTCGGAAAGATTCAATCCTCGAAGTGGCTCTCTTCATCTTCATCTTCTACAACATTGATTCAATGGTGAGAGATCCTTATGGGTGGCCCTCCAGTCTTGGAACGACGCGTAACCTTCTGTCCTACAGCTGTAAACCCTAAACTAAACTTGTCTGTCTTATGGGGAAAATCAGGAAATTTCCCCCATGTTGTACTCTTCCATTCTTTGATCACCGCCTATGCGTCCTTGAGAGACGCCATCCTAGATACATGCTTGGGAATAATAGTGACCTCAACCATTGTCTTCGCAGCTGCTACTTCGGGAGAAACTTCCTCAAAATGCTGGAAAGGCATTTCGATGAACTCGCCATCCAGCTCCACATAAAGGAAGGAGTTGAGGTGGCTTATCATGTACTCTTCCTCGCCGTGCACCGTTATAATTTTACCCTTAATAGGATATTTCAGCATCTGGTGCAAAGAGGAGGTAACTGCCCCGGCATAATGGATCCACGGTCTTCCTAGCAAACATGAATATGACGGACGGATGTCCGTCACGTAAAAGGTTGAGTTGAAGACTTTCGTGCCTACTTTGATAGGAATATCAACCTCTCCATGAACCATTCTCTTGGAACCATTAAAAGCCCTAACAATGATGTTACTAGGCTTGAGGGTCAGTCCTTCGCAGTCCAAGCGGTCTAAGGCTTTCTTTGGCAGCACATTCAAGGAAGAACCAGTATCAACTAAGACATGGATGAGAGTGGTTCCCCAACATTCAACTGAAACATGTAACACATCGTTGTGTTTCCTTCCTTTGGGAGTTAAGTCAGCATCGGAAAAGCCAAGGCCATTATCAGCAGTAAGACTGGCCACACATTCCTGAAACTGGTCAGCCGAAGTCTCTTGGGGAACATGTGTCGCCTTTAAGAATTTGATCAGGGCCTTAGCGTGGGCCTCAGAACAGAGCAGAAGAGCCAACATTGAAATTTTAGAAGGAGTCTGCCCTAACTGTTCCACAACGTCGTAGTCACTTTTTCTGATTATTTTCAAGATTTCATCCATTTCTTTCTGAGTGGTTTCGGGGATAACCACAACATGGGCCTTCATCTTGACAGGCATTTCCAGTATCCCCTTACCCTTGTCGGTAGTTTCAGCAGATGGTCTTACTTCAGGAGTATCCAGTTCTTCAATCACTGGGCCTTGCATAGATGGTCCAACAGGTACAGAAGCTTTCGAGGGTCCGAAAACTGCTCGAGGGGGAGCAATCTCCAGAGAAAAGATCTGGCCACTGCGGGTTATCTTGCTTGTACCCGCGATGTTCCCTATATCAGGGCTTTCTTCTTTAGAAATCTCTTGGACTGTCTCAATTTGTTTGACACCATGGTAGAAGATTTCTCCCCCATAGTTCCATGGTATCATTTTGCTTGACTTCTACGGGACAGGTCCCGGCATGGTGATCTTTAATGGTACACATTCAGAGTTGGGTGTAATCCTGACAGGCCTTTTGCAAGCCTTGGGAGGATTGTTGGAAATGGTTATGATTGCAATATTGTTGGTTGAAGTATCACAAGTATCAGGAGTAATAGGATTGAAAGTATCAACAGGGGTTTTCTGGAAAAGTATCTCTTGGGTATCCATCAGGCGTTGGACACCTGACTTCAACATTGGACAATCACCTTGTATGTTCAAACAAAAATAACAGCCCTTCCCGCAGCCTGGGAAAATCCATACTCTCATCAACTTCTCTTTAATCACTAATAATGGAGTCAACAGATCGGCAACATCAGTAACATGGAGGTTTTCCAAAATGGCATGCACATTATGGCCGTGCTTGGGCATCAGAGTAGATATAACATTGGGCTTCTTGGGAGCATCAGATTCAACCTCTTTGGCGTCAATCAATTTCTGGATTTTGTTCTTAAGCGCCCAACAATTATTGGTATCGTGCCCAACACTGTCAGAATGGTAGGCACATTTGGCATTTGAGTTGTAGGATGGAGAGGTGGTATTTACATTCTTTGGTGCCTCTTTTAAATTAGCAAGGTTCAATTTCAGGAGATGTGGAAGGATCTGAACGGGTGTCATGTTTACTGGGGTATACTGCCGTGGTGGCCTTTGCTGATAAGTTCTGGGTTGATCATTCCTTGGTTGACTATTTCTAGGCTGGTCTGGTGCGGACTTCTGAATCAATACGGCCCCCACTGTTGGCCGACGCTCCTCTCTTTCCCGATTTTTCTGGGTGTAAACAGCAGAACTCTCCTTCTTTGTCGGGAAGGTCTTCTTTATTGCGGTGGAAGTGGAGGCATCTCTTTGGATCTTTCCACTTTTAATATCGGCCTCAACCCTTTCGCCGGTCAAAATTAGTTCAGTAAATCCCGCAGAAGAACTTCCGATTAGATGGTTGAAGAAGGGGCCAGACAGGGTCCCCAAAAACATGTCAACTAACTCCCTATCTGATATCGGTGGTTGCACCCTTCCCGCCAGATCACTCCACTTCTGCGCGTACTCTTTAAACCCTTCATTGGAAGCCATCCCCATACGTTGTAACTGAGTACGAGTGGGCGCCAAATCAGCATTGTATTGATACTGACGATAAAAAGCAGCTGCCAAGTCTTCCCAATTGTGACTGATCTCTCGAGTTGATAAAACCAGTCTAACTGAGTGCCAGACAAGCTGTCTTGGAAAAAGTGTACCCAGAGGTCTTTATCGGATGAATGGGGTTGGATTTTTCTGACATACGACCTCAGGTGCATCTTAGGGCAAGACAGACCATCGTACTTGGCAAATGTTGGCACCTTGAACTTGGGAGGGATTACAATACCAGCTACTAGCCCTAGTTATTCAAAATCCAATCCGGGCACCCTCTGCAACTCCATAGCTTCCAATCTATCTTCAAGGTTCTTATATTTATCACCAGCTGGTGGATACTGTTGTTCGGAGTAGTCTTCGTCTTCTTCTTCTTCTTCCTCCTCTTCAACCTCGGATTCAGAAGGTACATCAGTCCCTTTCCCTTTACCGGCCCCTTCATCAGACGTTGAGGGGAACTCAAGAACTCTCCTGGCTTGATGCTTAAATCTTCTTCCCAAAGTGGCTACTCCAGGTCTCTTTTTTTT
The DNA here is from genome assembly GCA_948472305.1 of Vicia faba. Taxonomy (NCBI): domain Eukaryota; kingdom Viridiplantae; phylum Streptophyta; class Magnoliopsida; order Fabales; family Fabaceae; genus Vicia; species Vicia faba. The sequence goes on along the minus strand of OX451740.1, from coordinate 172,494,230 downwards.
CTTCTTTTTCTCTTTATTCTTCTCCAACAAAATTTTGAGGTCCTCCTGACCCTTTGCCAAGGTCATGAGGATTTGCTGGAACTGTGAATTTTGTGCCTGTAGATCCTTTACCATTTGCTCCAAATCCATCTTGCTGAAATAAACAGCAGAAAGATAAGGAAACCTGGCGTGAAGACCTGTTTATGCATATGATGAATGGTATGTTATTCATGTAATGCATTCAAGGGTTTAAAAATTCAAATTTGTTGCAAACAAAAATAACGCACGTCATATTAAGAAGAAATTTGTTAATACATAAGTGCCCCATGGGCGAAATATTACAAAATTCTTAAGTGTTGAGAGTGTCCTCCTTGTGAAGTTGGCGGGTAAGCTCAAAAACCTTCTTCTCACTGGCATAGAAGCTGGCTTCAAAAGTATCCTGTTCTTCCTTGAGTTGGATCCAACTCTTTTGTACTTCTTCCCATGATGTTGGCATGTCAGGATGTAGGATGGTGTATGGAACCTCTCCTTCCATAACAGGCTCTTTGATCAAGGGGAGAATGTGAGGGTATGGCATCATAAGAATCTGGGAGCGGGTTCGTACCCACTTGAGATAAGGCTCAAGGGGGATGGAATTCTTGTGCCCCAGTGTCTTACTATCCACCTTGTTAGGCATCCTCCAAGCTCTGATGAACCTTTGTCGAAGTCCTTGTGCATCGTTGTCGAAGTCAAAAACTAGGTCCGGAATCAGCATGTCATGAGGGCCATCCCTCCGAGCATATCCAAATTGTCTCAAAGCTAGACAGGGGTTGTAGTTGATGCTTCCCCTAATGCCAAGTAGTGGGACATTAGTGAATTCCCCACAACGATCAATGATGATGACATTTTCTCTGGACCGAGAACACCAATGTACATCAGAATGTGTGAGGGTAATCAATTGTTGTTACCACCTTAAACCCTGCTCATTCTTCAAAACTGATAGTGGAAGGTGAGAAATAAACCACCTTTCTAGGAGAGGAGTACAGCACATGAGAACACCTCTTTTCCTCATTGTTCGTGTGTAAAATGAGTGTAGGATATCCCCATGCAATGTAGGTATTGGATTCCTGGATATGAAAATCTTGACAGCATTCACATCTATAAGCTTATCAGGGTTTGGGAACAAGACCAACCCATAAATGAGGAGAGCCACAATCTCTTCAAAGTTTTGTAGATTAAGAGAATTCCAGCAGTCTTGTGCCTTCTCGAACAGAAACTTTGCCAAAAAGCCCTTGACACCACTTCTGGTTTCCTAATGCCCCTTGATGTCAGATGGTTGCAAGTGTAATGCTTGAGCAACATCTTTAGACTTTGGTTCTTTTTCCGTACCGTTGTAGGGTAGTTGATGAAGAATAGGAATTCTCAGGAGTTGAGAAAATTCCTCCAAAGTAGGCACCAATTGGTAGTCAGGGAATGTGAAACAGTGGTGTAGAGGGTCAAAGAACTGGAAGAGGACTTTCACCATGTCTTCTTCAATGTTGGTGTTGACCAAGTTGAGGAGTCTACCATGTCTTTCACTGAAGAGAGAATTCTCTGGAATCCTGGAGGTGAGCTCCTTGAGTTGAGGAGGGATTCTCACAAGGTTGACCTGGATTGTTTTTCTGCGGAGTGACTCCATGACCTACAAAACAAGAACAAAGATGAAGATCCAAACCCTTGAAATGGTTAGTGGATGCATATGATGCTTTATGATGTTCATGATGTATGCACAAGCACATGTACAAGCAAGTCACACAAAACCCTAGTTTCAGGTTTGCATGAGGTTTCATAGGTAAGTACCCTCTTGAGTTTAGTTGGCTCAAAAACTTGTCCTATAAATAGTAACCGGGTTCTAAGGAGCTCAATATCATTGGATTGTTTTCTATGTTCATTGTTTTGGTTTAGCCACTTAATTACCGACCAAAATATTCCAAGAAAACAACCCTCAATGAGTGTAGTATCGAGTATCTACCAACTTCGGACTGTACCAAAGCCGGTCATCTCACTACCCCTAATAAAGGCCAAGATGGTCAAGTAAGGTTCTAAGAGTTCATTAGTGCTTCATGACATCACTCAGCGGCCCCGTATTCTCTTTGATTGACTCAAAGGCTACCGGTACTCACAAATATGTCGCACTAATATAGCTATTGCTTCAACCGTGTCGGTATACCCTGCACAGTTTCCACAATGGATTGTTATTTACCTATGAATGTTTCCCAAATCCGGGTGGAGAATTTCAAGCCCAAACAAGAGAACCAAAATGTAAAGCAATCAAAGCAAACAATAATCATGCAAAGGGTGATCTAAACCCTAAGGTTACTCCACCTTTAAAGTTTTCCCCAGCAGAGTCGCCAGTTCTGTGATACGGTCGGAGAACTGACTTGTGGTTTTGCGTTTGTGTTTGCAAATGTTTCGGTTTAGCAAGAGTCGCCACCGACTTTTTATTTTATCCTAAGGAAAGGTCAAAAAGCACAGGAAAGACCTTTGAGATATTTTCTTTGGTTCGGGGAGTAGATTATAGAAAGGGAAGGTATTAGCACCCTTTCTATCCATGGTTATCCATGGGCTCTTAGTTACTTGCTTAGATCACTTGCTTTGCTTTTCAATTGTTTGAAATGGTGCTTTGTGTGTGGTTTTGAAAGATGTTTTAAGAAGATGCCATTGTTGTGGCAACCTTTGTAATGATTCTTGTTTGAATGTATACAAAGATGTTTTTGTCTTTTGAAAAGTTTCCAATGTTTAAAAGTAGGGTTTTGAAATAGTGTGGTGAAGTGTGTTTTGAAAAATAGCAAGGATGTTTTTTGCAAGCTTGATCAAGTAACTAGGAGCTATCTACCCTATTTTACTCAAATATTTTTCTTATGTTTTTAACCCTTTTAACAGTGTTGTTTCACCATTGTGTTTGGTGAACAACCTTGTGTTAGGATGTTAAACGGGACAGGCGCAGGTCATCGTATAGACCATGATAGCAATGGTGTCAAGTATTTTTGGCAATTTTTCTTAAGGGACTTGATCATTTTGTTTAGGCAACTCAGATAGCGTCATCGAGGGACTATGATCTTTTTGTTTTGTTTTTGTTTTGCCAAAGTACATGACATGCAATCATGGCCCATTTTTGAAGGCAGCAAGTGGATTGAAACCCTAGGGGTGCAAGTGTGCATTGTGTTTGTTTTTCATGCATGTTTATCTTGGATTGAGTCGAGCTAGTTGTTGATTTCATTTTGCATACAAACTCTAAGTCTAAGCATGGCATAATTGGAAGCTTTTAAATGTGCAAGAATTTAAATGCTACACTATTACAACATGATATAGGGAGGGGGGGGGTACAAATTTGAATTGGGGGGTATTTGACAAGAAATTAAATTCTAAGTTATTACAACCAAATTGAATATACATGGCATAATATTTAAATAAATACAATTAAATAAATATCAAATAAAATGTATTATGCAAAAATGATTTTTATGTATGTAAAAAGTACTTTTAAATGTGAAGTAAAATAAATAAAGAAAAAAAGTCAATTTTAATTATTTTTCTATTTAGGGCAAGAACCCTAATTCTTAATAAATAGTATTATTTATTAATTATATACAATAATATATTAATTTATACAAAAAAAAAATAAAAGTATATTGTATAAATGATATTTTTAGTGCAAAATATTAATAAAAATGAAAATGTAATATTCTTGTATTTTTGTCCTAATTATTTAATAAAATAAAGTATATATATATATATATATATATATATATATATATATAATATATATATATATATATATATAGTATATATATATATATATATATATATATATATATATATATATATATATATATATATATATATATATATATATATATATATATATATGTACATATATCTATATATATATATATATATATATATATATATATATATATATATATATATATATATATATATATATATATATATATATATATATATATATCTATATATATATATATATATATGTATATATATATATATATATATATATCTATATATATATATATATATATCTATATATATATATATATATATGTATCTATATATATATGTATCTATATATATATATATATATATGTATCTATATATATATGTATCTATATATATGTATCTATCTATATATATATATATATATATCTATATCTATATATATGTATCTATATATATGTATCTATATATATATATATATATATATATATATATATATATTATATATATATATCTATATATATATATATATATATTATATATATATATATATATATATAATCTATATATATATATATATATATATATATATATATATATATATATATATATATATATATATATATATATATATATATATATATATATATATATATATATATATATATATATATATATATATATATATATTTTTAAATATATAAAAATAAAATAAAAATTAATTATTTACAAAAAAAGTGTATATTCTAGAAAATATTTTCAAGTGTAAATAAAAATAATAAATGAAGATAAGTATATTTTTTGTATTATTTTTTGAGTTCTTAAATAAAAAGGAAATTATTTATTTACATACTTATACTAGTAAAATAAAAATAAATATGAAATAAATATGAAAAAATATAAAATTATTTTTTTGGTATTTTTTATATTTGGACTAAAAATAATAAAGTCAGAATAAAAATCAAAATGTCAAAAATGACAAATATTTAAACAAACGGGCCAGGGGGGTGTAAACTGAATAAAGGGGTGTCAAAAGCAAAAGAAACCAGGCCCAACCCAGAATCCACTTCTTCTTCTTCCTTGGAACAAACCTGCGCGCGTGCTATGTACAAAACTGTAACTCCTGATTCTTTGATCTTTTGACAAAACTCATAACATGAACATTGCAGAGAATTAAACAACGAATCCAACTGTATAAAAAAACTTGGACTAACTCTCAAAAGACCAGAGAGAATTTCTCTGGCCCTAATTTCTAACCTAGTTTTTTCAGAAAGTTCATGAGTGAAATTCTCTTAGCACGATTAATGTAAATGAAAACTAAGCATATGTATGGCTTCAGGGCTATGAGTACAACATATTTCATTCACAAACCTAAGCCTAACCATTCCTAAATAAAGAGATAGAAGTCCATGAAATACCTGTTTCAGTTGACTTCGAGCTGGAGTAGCAACCTTCAACGGTGTTTGAGCTTACTTTGAGCTTGCCTGATGTCCAAGGAAGCTTTTCCAATGCTTGGCTTATTTTGAAACAGCTTGAATCATGCTGTAGAACTCAACCTGCAGAGCTTTGAAACAAAAATGGCAAAGTGTGTTAATGGTGTTACAGCTTGCAATGGAGGCCTAGGATAGTTCAGGTGAGTTGATTGGAAGGTGTTTGAAGTATCTTGGGACAAAACGCACGATGGAAATTGGTTATGGCTTCAAGTTTGCAGAGCTTGCCCTGTTTTGCAGCAAAACAGGGATTTTGTGTACAAGGGGGTTTGGGAGGCAGAAGGGTCGTGTTTATGGCTTGTTGGAAGGTATGAAACTGGTTTACAATGTTTGTGTAAGCTGGTTTCAACAGATGTGTGAGATGGTATATGTTTTGCAACTTTTCTTCTTTTTCAAGCAAGAGTGTGTGTCCCCCCAATGCAGGCCTGTACAAGCCCTATATCATGCTGCATACTTTTCCCTTGGTTCTTGGAATTGGTTGATTGAATCTTGCTTCAGAGATATGGCCCCATGTCTCAAGGATTTTGGTTTGACATAAAGTGCAATTTTACAAAAATGGCATTTTACCTTTTACCACTTAAGGATTAATCTTGTATGTAATGTCCAAATGACCAAGATAACACCTTAACTCAATGGTTATGCATTAAATTATGGAATACAAACTGGTTTTGAGGCCTGCAAGCTAGCACCAAACATGCTGATTTAAAAATGCAAGTTTGTATGAACATGTATTGGCCATGGACAAAAGTGAGTTTTTGCCAACTTCAAGCATTCGATTCTCTCTAACCATAAGGGTGTTTTAGTAGTTCTTGGACAATTTGTAAAGCTTGGAACATGTACTATAATCTGTCATTGAAATTCAACTTGAAACTCCAAGTGGAACTATGTGAAAAATGGCCAAGAAGATGGGTCAAAATCCTGCCTAGATTAAGGCAAATTTTCTCTAAGTTAAAAGTTTTAGGTACCCTTGTTCCAAAAATCATAAATTGAGATACAAGCTTCTTTTGAGAAAACTTTGTGAAACAAAGTTGTAGACTTTGTGATGTACTATAACTTTCATGTTGCAAGTTTTCTTTGAATCCATTTGAATCTTGGTGAAAAAATGGGACAAAGTTAGGAAAAAGTAAGAAAATTTCATAACTTAGAAAATTTATAAGTTATGAAATTTTTCCATCTTAAACCCTAATTTGCATTTTTGGGTTTCTTGATGAACAAGTTTCATAATTTGACATGTCTTGATGAAAAATAACTCTTGGCACTTGATTTTGACCAAAAAGTCAAAGTTTGACTTTTCAGTGTACAGTCAAATTTTGATCAGTTGATTGAAAAATTCATCTGTCAATCCTATGCATTTGAGATCTTTTGAACTTGTTGAATGGGTCAAGACGATTTCATTGAGTCCTTGAGTCCATGTGTGAGCTTGATTTGTCATTGGCTAGGTCAAACAGTCAAAAATTGCCTTTGTGCAGTCAAAACCCTAAAAATGACCATTTTGCCCTTTTGGTGATCTGACCAAATTTCTTGTGGAATTGTGATCCAAACTTGATCAAATGGTTCATATGATTTCATAATGTTGACGTGGGTCAAATTTCATGTGGTTTGACTGTCAATTGGCCACAGTTGACTTTTTTCCCCAATACAGCTGATTTCTAGGTCAACTGTCCAATTGACTGGGCAAAAATTTGAATCAAGGCTTGAAACTTGGTATGGAAAAACTTGTGAGTCCAAAATGAAGTAAGAAAGTCACTTTGGGAATTGTAGGTCAAAATATCCCTGTGCAAACTCAAACCCTAATTTAGGTCAACAGTGCAAGAAGGTGTCTTGAGCAGGGCAAACCCTAGCTTGATCTTGAGTTCCAAGAGTCTTGTGATTAGAAATGTTGATGAAATGAGAGGGAAAATTTTGGGGTACAACAACAAGCAAATCACACAAGTTCTTAGTTTAGTCTTGCACGGGGTTTCATAGGTAAGTACCCTCTTGAAGTTTAGTTGGCTCAACCTATCCTAGTAAAAGTAACCGGGTTCTAAGGAGCTTAATATCACTGGATTGTTTCCTTGTTCATTATTTCAATTCAAGCCTCTTTACTGGCGACCAAAATATTCCAAGGAACCAACCCTCAATGAGTGTAGTATCGAGTATCTACCAACTTCGGACTGCACTAAAGTCGGTCAACTCACTACATCCTAAAAGGCCAAGTTGGTCAAGTAAAGGTTCTAGAAGTTCATTAGTGCTTCATGACATCACTCAGCGGCCCTGTATTCTCTTTGATTGACTCAAAGGCTACCGGTACCCACAAATATGTCACACTAATATAGCTATTTCTTAGACCATGTCGGTATACCCCGCACAGTTTCCACAACGTATTGCTATTTACCTATAATGTTTCCCAAATCCGAGTGGAGGATTTAAACCCAAACAAAGAACCATAATTGTAAAGCAAACAAGTCAAACAATTGTAAGCAAATAAAGGTGATCTAAACCCTAAGGTAACCTCACTTTTATAATATTCCCCAGCAGAGTCGCCAGTTCTGTGATGCGGTGGGATAACTGACTTGAGGTTTTGTGTTTGTGTTTGCAAATGTTGCGGTTAGCAAGAGTCGCCACCGACTTTTCTTTTATCCAAAAGGAAAGGTAAAAAAGCACAGGAAAGACCTTTGAGATGTTTTCTTGAGTTCGGGGGGTAGATTATGAAAAGGGAAGGTGCTAGCACCCTTTTCATCCATGGGCTCTTAGTTACTTGTTTAGATCACTTGATTTGCTTTGAAATTGTTTGAAATGGTGCTTGGTGTAGTTTTGAAAGTATTTTGAAAAGAGGCCATTGATTAGGCAATCTTTGTAATGATTCTCGTTTGTAAGAATGTATACAAAGATGTTTGTCTTTTGAAAAATGTTTCAATGTTTTTGTAAGATGTTTTGAAAATGTTTTTGAAATGTGTGTGTTTGTTTTTGAAAATAGCAAGGATTGTTTTGAAATTGGACAAGTAACTAGAAGCTATCTACCTACTCAAATGTCTTTCTTGTGTATTTTTATTCCTTTGACATTGTTGACTTACCATTGATTTGGTAAGCAACCCTATCTTTGGATGTAAACGGGACGGGCGTGGGTCATCGTATGACCAAGATAGCAATATTGCCAAGTATCTTAGCATGTTTGAGGGACCAAGATCATATTTGTTTAGGCAACCTTTTGATAGTGTCATCGAGGGACTATGATCTTATTTTTGTTTTGTTTTGCCAAGATACTTCGCGTGCGTAACATGGCCATTTTAATTTAGGCAACTAAGTGGGTGAAACCCTAAGGGTGCTTGTGTGCAATGTGTGTCATTTTTCATGCATTTGATTTGTCTTGGATTAGGTCATTCTATTTGTTTTGTTTTTGGTTCTTGTCATGCAAACCCTAGTTTACTAAACATGGTATAAATGCGATAAATTGCGTAAATGTAAACTAAGCTATTACAACAATTATTATGGGAGGGGGGATACAAGTTTTTGAATAGGGATATTGCACAAATATAAACCTAAAAATACTATTACAACCCAGTCGAATATTATGCGCATTAAATAAATATACAAATATTAATATGCAATGCAAATGTATTTATGTAAAATGTTTTGTATTTAATTTTTGTATGAGAAAATAAATTAACTAACCCTAGAAAATAAGGAAAAATAATATTATTATTTTTGAAAGGGGAAAACCCTAATTTTTTATTAAAGAAAATATATACTCTATATTAATATTTTGTCCATTTTTGTACAAGAAAATAATAGATAATATTATGTGCAAATATTAAAAATTAAGTATGTATGGAAAACAAACATTTTATGTGTATAAATGATATAATAAAAATATTAAGTATTTTTAAATATATTTACAAACTATTTGAGAAAATAAATTCTATTCTATTAAATAAACTATTTTTTCATGTAAAAAAATAATAAAATAATAAAATAAAATTATGAAAAATAAAGAAATTATTTTTTATGATTTTTATTATTCAGAAAAATAAATGAAAGTATAAAAATATGATAATATAAAATAAATACAAAAATATAACAAAATTAGTCAAGGGGGTGCAAAAGTAATTCAGGTGGGGTGAAAAGCAAAAACAAAAAGGCCAGGCGTGCCAAAAAGCCCAAGGCTGCTTCGTCCTTGTCTTCTGTCTTCTCCTTCGTGCGCGTTTCAGCTCAACCTGCAACTCTCAAATGCTTGCACAAAAACAAAAACTTGTAATATGAAACTTGTGGCATTTGAGCTCACGATTCCAACCATATAAAATTTGTAACCTAAATCTAAAAGATCAAGGAGAATTTTGATGGCCCTAATTCGTGACCTAATTTTTTCATGAACTTCAAGCTTTAAATTCTCACAGCATAGTTAACATAAATGAAAAGTATGCATATGTACATCTTCACTATGTTATAGACTACATCTTTTCTTTATAAATCGTAGCTTGAGGATGCCTAAATACAGAGATAGAGTTTGAGAAAAATACCTCCTTCAGCTGGATTTGAATATGATAATGGGGGACTTTGAGGGAGGCCTGAGGATCATGTGAGCTTCCTTGAACTTCCTTCAAGTTATTCCAATGCCTAGTTTGCTTTGTGGATGGCTAGAACTCTTTGTAGAAGTCAAGCTGCAAGCTCCAAGTTTGAAAATGGAAATGGCTGAAACAGGGATTACATATGCAGGGTAAGGGCTTGGATATCTTTGGTATGATGTGTATGATGTGTTTCAAGTGTCAAGCCACAAAACGCACGAGCCAAAAACTAAGTAGCAATGGTTTTGCAGAAATTCTGAGTTTGGGCAGAAAAATGGAGTTTTTTGAGTTTGTGGGTGTTTTGGATGCTAAGCAATTGTGTTCTGGCTTGTGATAAGTTTGTGAATATGTATAGAATGGATACAAAGTCCACTCTTACTAGTTGTACAAGTTCTAGCACTTTTGGCAACCTTTCTTGCATTTTAAGAAAAGTGAAATGACCAATGCAACATGCTTGTACTGGCTAGTTTGTGAGCTGATAGGAGTTGGTACACATTGCTTGATACCTGTAGAAGTTGTTTGTACCAAAGGGATAGGTCCAAGGCTCAAGATTTGTAAAGTTGCAAAATCTCACCTTTATGAAAATGGCATTGTAACCTTTATGCCATTAATGGAATTATCTCTTGTACAATGCTCCAAAAGCCAAGATAATGCCTTTGTCTTCTGAGTTAGCATTTAATTATGGAGTGTAGAATGAGTTTAGGACCTGTAAAGCAAGGTACAATCAACATAGATCTGATTTGCAACTTGATCTCATGTAAAAATGGCTTGAACAAAAGTGATAAAATGCCAACTTCTCCTCTTCGATTCTCCCTAACAAAAAATGATCTTGGAGAGTTATTGGACATTTTGGAAAGCTTGCAACATGATATATAATCCATATTTGAAATGCATTTTAAGATACCTCTTGGAACTAGGTAAAAAATGTCCATGAAGTTGGGTCAAAAACTGCCTAAATTAGGGCAAATTTTCACTAAGTTATTTAGTTCATGGACCTATGTTCACAAATTCATAACTTGAAATCCAAGCATAGTTTGGGAAAAGTTTGTGAAGAAAAGTTGTATATTTCATGGAGGACTACAACTTTCATGTTGGAAGTTTTCTTTAAATCAAATTTCATCATGGTGAAAAAGTGGTGGAAAGTTGGGAAAAAATAAGAAAATTTTCATACTTAGAAAAATTCTAAGTTATGAAAATTTTCAAATTCAAAACCCTAATTTTCACAATTGGTTTTCTTGGTGAACAAGTTTCATGTTTTGACATATCTTGATGAATTATGACCCTTGTCACTTGCTTTTGACCAAAAAGTCAAAGTTTGACTTTTCAATGCATAGTTGATTTTTGATTAGTTGACTGCAAAATTCATCTGTTAATCCAATGAACTTGAGATCTTTTGAACCATGTAAATAGGTCAAGATGATTCCATTGGACCCTTGAAATCATGTTTGAACTCAATTGGTCATTGGATAGGTTAAAAATCAAAAATTGCCCTTTCTCAGTCAAAACCCTAATTTTGACCATTTTGCCCTTTTGATGATTTGATCAAATTTCTTGAGGAGTTGTGATCCAAACTTGATCAAATGGTACATATGAGTCTAAAATGTTGATGTGGATCAAAAATTATGAAGTTTGACTGTAAATTGGCCATGGTTGACTTTTTCCCCAATATAGCTGATTTTTAGGTCAATTGTCCAATTGACTGATCAAAAATGTGGTTCAAGGCTTGAAATTTAACATGAGCAATCTTAGGGGTCCAAAATGATATATGAAAGTCACATGAATCATTGGTGGTCCAAAAATCCTTGTGCAAACTCAAACCCTAATTTTGGGTTATAAGTGCAAGATGAGGTATCTTGAGTTAACCAAACCCTAATCCTGTCTTGAGTCCAAGAAGTTTTGTGAGAAAAATCTTGATAAATGAGAGGGCAAATTTTGGGGTACAACAGGACCGGTAATTATTTTATTCGGTCCGGTATTTGTTTGGAGGGACCGGTAATTATTTTGTTCGGTCCGGTTTTTATTCTGTTCGGTTCGGTAAAATATTATTCGGACCGATATTTAATTATTCAGAGTTATTTTAATTATTTGGAGTTATTTTGATTAAGTGGCCTTTTGAATTATATTTTGGTTTAGTAAGACTAGTGGAGGGTAGTATGGTATTTTCATGTTGTCTTAAGACCAAAATCCAAACAAAGGCATTAGTTATTGTTTTATGAGAGATAGAAGTATCATAACACAAAACACACTTAGAGAGAACTAGAGAGAGTCTTGGAGAAAGAGAAGAACAAGAACACAAAGTTGGGTTTTGGGTTGGTTGGAACATCAAGAATCATTCAAACATCTAAGGTAAGGGGTTTGATTTTCCAATGCTTATAGTTAGGGTTTGATTTGGTATATTTTGATTTGGGATAAAATTGATGTTAGGGTTCTTGAGATTTGTTGAGATAAATTAGGAGAGTCAATTTAGGTGTTAGTGTTGTGGGATTATTGTTATGTTAATAGAAATTAAATTAGAAAAACTAAATTATATTAATTAAGTTTAGTTTATAAAATAGCAGTATGTATGAAATATGGAACATGTTTCATTTATGTATATGTACAAATACATAGTTACAAGATGTGGAATTAGTAGCTGTTGTAAATGTTCCTACTTTCTATGCAGCATGGAAACTAAATGAAGTTAGAAACTAAACTAGCATATATTACTTGAATTAAGGAAAACAAAAAAAATAGCAGTAAGTATAGTTTAGAAAAAAGCTAAAGAACTAGCAGCATATTAAGTTTACTGAGAACTAGCATTATTTAATTGAACCAATCTTCTAACATACGCAATATAGAAATAGCAGTATATTCAATTAAATGGAGTTTAGAAACTAAGCTAGCAGTAGAATGAAGTTTTAGAAACCAAACATAATAGCAGTATGAAGTAATTGAAATTAAGTTTAGAAATTAATTAATTTATGTTTTGTTTTTCTTTTCTTAATTTAATATATTAAATATTTATATTAATTAAATACAAATATGACATAAGTTAGCCGATTTAATTTGGAACCCGATTATGTTCTGATTTCCCAATTTCAGCGACGGAGCAAGTTGCTCCGAATTTAACGAAAATTGACGTGCTAGCTAATGTTGACGTGTAGAACATCATGGTAAGGTTAGTTTTTCGAGATTACGAGTTTTTAACGGAGCGACCCGAAATAAGTCAATTTACGGTTAAGTTGATCCGGGTTGCATTTTAGTCGGTTTAAGTCGCGTATGGACAATCCAATTGCAACGTTAATGATTATGATTGATGCTGATTATTATGAATGACTTTCGCGATGATTATTGATGTTTGACTATTTTTCCGTGTTTGAAATTTAGTGAATTATTTGATAATGATGTGGTGTGATTAAATATGATGTTTGCGAAGATTTATTTATAATGAATACTTGATGATATGCGATGCGATGATATGTTTATCTTGATGTGGATAAATATGGAGACGTGGGTTTTATACCAATTTTGTTGTGCGATGATGATGTTTTGTTGTGTCGTGTTTGTGATGTCGTGTTGTCGAGTCACATACATTGCATTGGCGACGAGGGCTTTTATGCCAAGCGACGAGGGCTTTTATGCCAAAGCGACGATGGGCTTTTATGCCAAATGTCACTAATTATGGACAAAGCGACGGGTACCACATGCATAACATAGTCGTGTCTCATGGATTCAGTTATGGTTATTTTTGAGTCTTTTGGTGTTGAGTTTTATTGCATGGCTTATGATGAATTGTGATGATATATGATACTTTGTTTGTGATGATTTTTGTGTTGAACATAAAGTGATTATGATGTGATAATTTCATGAAAATTATGCGATGGATATAACATGACGGTAAAGCGACGATATGAGTTTATGGCGATGGAGTTTATGTCTTGTTTTGACATGATTATGGTGATTATGTGATGATATTAAAGTGTTGATCTTATACACTAAATGATGATTTTAAAGTATGTGAGATTTGATATTTGTTGACATATTCTTATTAACCTATATCATTTATGATTCCAAAACTATTTATATATTTTATCATGCGTTTACTTATATGTTTTGGGTATCTCACCCTTTACTTGTTTCGTCGTTGCCTTTATATTGGTAACATGCAGGTGATCCGCGAGGATGATGAGAATTAGATCGAGTCTCTTTATTTTGATTCGCTCTGCTCTGATAGTAGTAACACTGGGATTTGGGCGACGTTATTATTTTGGATAGGATAGTTTATGTATACTATCTTATGACTTTATGTATTGATGATAACATGATGATATGTACATTTTATGAACACATCCGCTTTACTATGAATATTCATATGTTTATAGGATGATTTGTGATATCAATCGGTATATCCGACTTTTGATTTTTGTGATGTGCATTATAATGCAAAGTTATGGAAACACGAATATGTGATACCTCAATTTATGTTTGGATGAAATTTTGAAACTATGATTTTATTATTAATTACGAGGGGTAGAATTGGGGTGTTATACATCCCAGCGAACCAAAAAGGTTCGGGAAAAAATTAGGGATAAAACAAAAAATTTGTACACCCGGCAAGCTGAAAACCCGAAAGGGGGGCTTGGGGAAAAAATGGTATCCCGGTGGACTGAAAACCCGAAAGGGAGGTCCAGGAAAAAGTTAGGGATTCAAAGTGTATGACTATATCCTGTTGGATCACCTTACGGATTTGGCTACAACCTGCAAACTCAGAGGTTCTGATCAATTCAATCAGCTTCGGACAAGGCAACAAACAGACAAGATACTCATAGACACAATGGCTATAACAGAATGGGAACCCCATGGGATTATTGCACATAGCTATCTTTTCTTTGTATCAAAATTTTCATTTTTTTACAACGGCGTTATCTTAATAGAATGTTTGTCTCATTGTACAAAAATACTTACTCAAAGTCAATACAAAGATATCTATTTGAAAGTGCAAAACTATTTGTTTTTCTTTACTCTTGTGTTTTGTTTACAAAAACGTCCAATGATTTATTTTTGAACATATGCATTTGAACATAATTATTGTTTACAAATGAACAAAATAAAAGACAATCACTGATGGCTTTAAGGTTGGGAAATCTTTCTAAGCTATTTCCATAAAATCCCCCACAGTCTGCAGTTTAATCCCCAGCGGAACGGAGCTTCAAGTTATCAATCCCCCGTAGAAGTCATTCAATTTCTCAGGATTTCCCCAACAGGATTTTACAAGCAGTACATGACATGTCCCTTACAGCATAGTTTATTTCTCTAAACGGAAATTCATCAACACTTCAACTTAACAACATGAAGAATGGCACTTTGTCTCCTCAACATCAGTCATGGATTTATTTTCCAATCCAACAGCAGTACAGCAAATTAGCTTACATACGCATACATCGTATCCAAATATCATAAACATTGATAACATGAATGCGTATAGCACAATCTCATTGTACCATGCATTTCATACATCATGACATTGCATACGGCTAATGTTTTACCCTTTTTCTGGATAATATTAATCAATGACTATCATCAACAAATTACAAAGGTCAGAGATTGATACCTAAGACAAGCCAGGATAATTATCTACACGACCAACTGAAGCAATCCAACACGGGTTCTTTAGATTCAACTTCAGATACAGCTCAGATACGCTCTAGACGCAGATGCCATTCTGATACTCATTCGACCTCAGCTTCCAGATACAGTTCAGATACGCTCTAGATGAGGATGCCATTCTGATACTCATTCAAACTCAGCTTTTAGATACAGTTCAGATACGCTCTAGACACAGACGCTATTCTGATACTCATTCAGATTCAGATTTCAGATATAGTTCAGATACGCTTCAGATACGGAAGCCATTATGATACTCATTTAGATTTGGATTTTAGATACAGTTCAGATACGCTTCTGATACGGATTCCATTCTGATACTCATTCAGATTCAGCTTTCAGATACAGTCCAGATATGATCCAGATTCGGATGTCATTTTGTCACCCTTTCTAATATAGTCCAGATACGACCCAGATTCAAATGTCATTGTGTTTCTAAAATATAGTACAGATACAATCACTTTCGAATGGCATCTTTAAGCCCATCTCCAACAACTATCCGTCATTTCTCCAAATGGCATCTTTATGCTCGTTCCCTACACAATCAACCATAACATCATCAAGTGCAAATTTTTGGGCACTCTAGTGTTCAATCATCTTCCACCTTCAAGTCACGAATGGCAGGTTCGCCAAATCTAACTCTTCAGGTGTAAGAAGAATGAACAGGGGCAGCTGTTGTACCCCAAATTTTCCCTCTCATTTCTCAAAGGATCACCCTGGACCCTCAGGTTTTCTTCCATCCAATTCCAAAGCCTTGAATTACAAATTTTTCAAGAAAGTCATTCACAAGGGCAAAATGGTCATTTGCATATTGAGAAGTCAAACTTTGACTTTTAGATTAAAATCAAATTTCAAGAACCATATTTCATCAAGGCATGAAGTTTCTTTCATCAGGAAAATCATAAGTCAAGATTCATGATTGAAAAAGTCAAAATTCTAAATACTTAGAATTTTTCTAAGTGTTTAAGAAATATGACAAGTTCAGAACTTCTGATTAGATTATACCATGATGCAATCTGATTCTGGAAGAACTTCGAACTCAAGAGTTTTAGATCTCAATGAGACCTAAAACACTACAGAACAAAACTTCTTCTAGAAGTGTTTGGATTTCAAGTTGTACGTCTTCAAAGACACGTCTCTGAAGCTTAGGCACTTAGTAAATTCTGAACATTTTCAAGTCAGTAGTTGTCTACAACTTCTGGGCCAATTTTCACATTAGGTTCAATCCGAAGTTGCAAGTGTAATTCACATAGGGTTCACAAAGCATGTCATACGCTATCTGGAAAGTTTGAGAACTCGCTCAGAACATGCTGGGGAAAAGAGGTTCAGGGATCAGAAGTCTGATCTTTGTTCTAATTTGCGTTGATGTTGAATTTCTGGCCCAGATCTAAGCTATGATGAATAATCTCATAGCGTAGAATTTCTGATTTGATAAATCTCATCATCATTTAATGCTTACAACCACTTTTGAGTTTTTATCCAAAGGAATTCCCCACGTGTGACATAGGAGTACATTGTTGTCCTTGAAAAAGCAAACTCTTGTACAAAAGTATGTTAGGCCCATGCTTTGCTTTTGCCTCTGAGGGTACTTTTCCTTAATTCATGCTTACAAATCCAGCTTAGGCACGGCTAAAAGCTGTTAACCACCATACCTGTTTATCTTGCCTCAAGAACAAGCCAGCACGCTAGCATGATGTTGGTACTTTTGACTTCTCCAAGCTACAAAGTTCTTTCCTATAAATTGAACTTCATTTGAAACTGCGAAGGAGGCCGGTCAGAAAAATTGAAAGGAAAAGCTTTGAAACCTTTCTAAAAATTCAAGAAATCCAAAACTGCAAACAGAAATACAAAACCTGCTAGTTTTTTATTCTTGCATTCAAACTCCAACTTCCTTCAAGTGTTTCTTGACCAAATCATTCATACGGCTTCTGAATCTTCCATTCACCATTCATAACCCAAGTTAAAGGTTGTTCCAGCCTGCTGAATACGTGAGGAAGCTGATCAGAACATTACAAGCAGTCAGAACCAGACTCCAGCTCACAGAACATTTTTCAACTGCAAGGTAAGATTCTGCTAACCCTCATCATATCACTTAAGCATTGTTAGACTTGCATGTTCAAAATATAATGTAGACATTCGGATTCTGATATTGTACACATTCTGAGGTTTTATGTATTTGCCTGCCTAAATAGGAAGAACATCAGTTCAAAACTTCTTAAGGAAACTAGGACTAGCAAATACATGCTTGTTTCTGATTTATAGTCTTGACTTTTTTTTATGCTTCTGAAACCATGATGAAAAAAACTGCCATCATTGTTATGTCTGTGTTTTCTATTCTGTTGAGATTTAACTATGTTACAGATGTTCTAATTAGCATGAAGAAATAATTGGAGTTCATCATCATAGTTTATTTGTAATACGTGTTTATGATTTTGCTTCTAATACCGGATGTACAGTCACCACAGTGGTAGAAAGCGTGTGCATAAGACATTAGTGCTAAGGGTCCTGGGTTCTAGCCCCAGAAGCATCCTTTTTTAGGTTTATTTATTGACATTTTTTACCCATTTATCTGTCAGACGATACTCATAGATCAGAACTTCTAGATACCCTGACCTAACAGCATAGTCACTTCACTCTCTCAAACAATCAGAACTTCTGACTTGCCAGAGATATATGAACTTCTAGGTTCCCAGTTACGCTATTACTTATGAACCCCTCAACCTCAAAACTTGGTGTACCCAGGCTCAGAACTTCTGACCCTCCACTTTCTCACTAATATTTTCTCTTTTGCAGCGTATCAAAGCCAGAACTTCTGTTCCTCCTTGTTTTCAGCAATATGCTGATTCTGAATCCTTTTTCTCTTATTTATCTTATTTTTGCTTTTAATAACCAAAAACACCAAAAATATTTCATATTCACATGTTTTACTTTATTTTCTTTTAGAACAAAAAGATCAAAATATTTTCTTAAGTAAATTAATTTCTCAACAAAAACAAGACAAGTCCATTTCAATTCTTGTACATTATTTCAATATGGTTGTAATAGATAATTAGGAATTTGAATTTCTTGCAATTTTCCCATTTTGTAATTTGTATATCCCCTCCCCTAAATGATGTAATAGCTTAGCATTTTTATTTTCCGCAATTTAAATGTGTTATATACAAATGCTAGTAATTAGGGTTTGTATGGGAAGATTAAAATAAATGCTTATAAAACCCTATTTCAAAGATAAATCAAGAATGTAAATCAATACACTTGCACACTTACACCCTTAGGGTAAATCCACTTGGTTGCCTTACAAAAATGGCCATATTATGCATGTGAGGTATCTTAGCAAAAACAAGCAACATACAAGATCATAGTCCCTCGATGACGCTATTCATGTTGCCTTTCAAAATAATCTTAGACCCTAAAGGAAATGCTAAGATATCTTACAATATTGCTAATCATGGTTATACGATGACCCATGCCCATCCCTTTTACATCCAAAGATAGGGTTACTTACCAAATAAATGGTAAGATAACAATGTCAAAGGAAAAAGGAAATGAACATGAAAGACTTTTAAGTAGGTAGAATGTTCCTAGTTACTTGCTCAATTTCAAAACCAAAACATCCTTGCTATTTTCAAAACAAACACTTTGTATACATTCTTACGAACGAGAATCATTAAAAAAATTTCCTAAACATTGGCATATTTACAAAATACTTTTAAAAAAAACCACGCAAAACACATTTTCAAACGAAAGCAAGTGATCTAGCAAGTAACTAAGAGCCCATGGAAAACCATGGATGAAAAGGGTGCTAATACCTTCCCTTTTCATAATCTACCCCCCGAACTCAAGAAAACATCTCTAAAGGTCTTTCCTATTCTTTTCAGCCTTTCTTTTGGATAAAAGAAAAGTCGGTGGCGACTCTTGCTATCCACAACATTGCGATCAAATGCAAAACAACAAAGTCAGTTCCCCCATCGTATCACAACCATTATTACCAGTAAATAGAGGTAATTCATCATCATGTAAATTCCATGCAACTTCACATTATCAACGAGAATTCACACAACACGGTTAACGACCAAAAACATAGCATGTACGAGAAAAAGGGATAGGGAACTACATGTCCCTCAACATGCAGAACAATTAGGACAACTTAATAACTAAATCTTACTCGTCGACACGCACAGTGGGAAAAACAGGGTAACGACCAACCTATGCTCCTCGACACATCCTGCAACCTAATTCTACTTGAAAAATCTAACGCATCATTCCCCGACACGCCTCACAGCCTAAAACGCCACTCGGTACCTACTACTTCAGTATCCTCCCCGACCACTAATTCGGTCAACAACACAGTCACGATATAACGTCTTAATGACCACACTACTATAAATCATAACTTCTGACCAACCGCTTGGAATAACACAGCAACGAGCAACTATATTCCTATCGATGGATTTGTTCATTATATAAGACCGACTGTAACAATAATTCCTAACTTCTTACCAACTGCTTGAACCACTACAACATCATAACAACCATACTATCATACCGACCACAACAATTTAACGACCACAACAAGAGGCAACAATCTATACTAACCTACTCATCGACTCTATCGGGAAGTCATGCAGACAACACAAAACATCCACAACATAACAGAACGGGCATCTTCCCTTAACAGGTTCAACAACATCACGGGAAATAATAACAATTACGACCAATTCCCATATAATACACATCATAAATCCCATTATAAGGTCAGAACCCTACCCTTACCTGGATTGAAGGTCTCTCAACCAAAGCTTCAGCCGTAATCCTTGATTCACTCTGCTCGACACCAGGAATCTTGCTCCTCGTCCGCACAGTTCTACCGGTCAGCATCCAGAAATCCTTATTCTCCAACTAAAACAAATCCTTGTGTTAGCTTCTCCTTATATAACAATCCTCTTGGGCCTAACCTACTCCCCCACTTTACTATTTTTAACCAATAGCATAAGTCCAACATTATTTCATATATTCCCTTAATTCAACATAATATAATTTTTATTAATCGACTAATTAATTAATTAATAATAATCTAACAACTTATACCAATGATCCTCCACAATATAAAACTTCACCAATAATCCAAAAATAATTTAATTAAATAAATAATTAATTAATTAAATTACGGGCGTTATAATCCTCCCCCACTTAGAATATTTTCGTCCTCGAAAATTTACCTCATTCAAAAAACTCAGGATAGGAGTCCCGCATATTGCTTTCCAAATCCTAAGTCATTCTTTCTCCAGCAGCTTTTAACCAGACTACTTTCACCAAAACGATCTCTTTGCCTCTCATAGTCTTCACTTCACGATCCGCGATTCATATAGGCATAGTCTCAACAGTAAGATTATTTTGTACTTGAACATCATCCATATGAATCACGTGAGATGGATCTGAAATATATTTCTAGAGTTGTGACACATGAAACACATCATGCAAATTCGAAATATTAGGCGGTAAAGCAACTCTATAAGCGTCTTTCCCAACTCTTTCTGAAATCTGATATGCACCAATAAAACGAGAAGTGAGCTTCTTAGAATTCAATGCTCGCCCAACACCAGTTACAGGTGTAAATCTCAAAAACACATGGTCACCTGCTTGAAATTCTAAATCCTTCCTTCGCTTATCATGATAACTCTTCTGTCTACTTTGGGAAGCTTTCTTCTTTTCCAGAATCAACTTCACCTTCTCAGTAGTCTCTCGAACAAGTTCAGGTCCGAGTACTACACTTTCTCTATATTCATGCCAACATAAAGGAGTTCTACATCTCCGACCATACAACGCTTCAAAAGGTGCCATCCTAATACTAGAATGGTAATTGTTATTATAAGTGAACTCTATTAATGGAAGATAAGTATCCCACGAACCACCCTGCTCAAGAACACATGCTCTCAATAAATCCTCCGATGACTGAATAGTCCTTTCTATTTGACCACCCGTCTAAGGATGATACGTAGAACTTAACCTGAACTTAGAACCCAACGCTCCTTGAAAACTCTTCCAAAAATCAGAAGTAAACCTCGAATCTCTATCTGACACAATGCAGAAAGGAACACCATGCAGCTTCACAATTACACTAGTGTAAATCTCAGCCAACTTCGACACTGGAAAGCTGATGTTAATAGGGATAAAATGAGCCGACTTTGTAAGCCTATCAACAATCACCCAAATTGAATCATGTCCTCTTAAAGTATTAGGTAACCCCGTCACAAAGTCCATCAAAATGCTATCCCATTTCCATTCTGAAACTTCTAGCAGTTGTATCAACCCTGTAGGCTTCTGATGTCATCCTTTCGACTTCTTACAAGTCAAACATGCATACACAAATCGAGCCACATCACTCTTCATCCTAGGCCACCAAAACAAATTCTTCAAATCCTGATACATCTTTGTAGCTCTTGGATGAATACTCAGCTTACTTCTATGACTCTCTTCAAGGATCACTTTCTTCATCTCCGCATCATCAGGAATACAAATACGATTATGAAATCTCAACACACCTTGCGCATCTAACTTAAAATCACTATTCTCAGACTGGTCGATCCCAACCATCGAATCTACCAGCTTCACATCTAACTTATGAGCTTCTCTGAAACTATCCAGAAAATCATTATTAATCTTCAACATTCCCAACATAACACTCTGCGGTGTCACTTTGCAAACTAAGCTCATATCTCTGAGCTGTTCAATTAATTCCAACTCTTTAACCATCATTGTTGACATATGTAAAGTCTTTCGACTTAACGCATCAGCTACCACATTTTCTTTTCCTGGATGATAATTCAAACCAAAATCATAATCCTTTAACAAATCCAACCATCTTCGTTGTATCATATTCAGTTCCTTCTGATCAAATAAATACTTTAAGCTTTTATGGTCACTAAACACTTCAAATCTAGAACCATAAAGATAATGCCTCCAAATTTTCAACATAAAAATAACTGCAACAAGCTCTAAATCGTGTGTAGGATAATTCTTTTCATGAGTCTTGAATTGTCTTGACGCATAAGCAACTAACTTCTCATTCTGCATAAGCACGCCTCCTAAACCCATCTTAGAAGCATCACAATATACCACAAAAGGCTCTCCTGGATTAGGTAGCGTCAAAATCAGAGTCGACGTCAATCTGTTCTTCAATTCCGTAAAACATTCTTCACAATGGACATCCCACACAAAAGCTCTACCTTTACAAGTCAACTTAGTTAACCGGAGTGCCAACTTAGAGAAACCTTCAATAAACCTTGTATAACAACCAGCTAATCCCAAAAAGCTTCTAATCTTGGTAGCGGACTTTGGAGTTTTCCATTACAATACAACATCTAATTTTGATGGGTCTACCGCAATGCCACTACCTGAGATCACATGACCAAGAAAACTAACCTCCTCCAACCAGAATTCACACTTAGACAGCTTTGCATACAACTTCTTCTCTTTCAAGACTTGCAATACTATTCTTAAGTGCTTTACATGCTCTTCTTCCGACTTAGAGTAAATCAAAATATCATCAATGAACACCACCACAAATCGATCCAAATAAGTATGAAAGATACGATTCTTGTATTCCATGAATACTCCCGGCGCGTTAGTAACACCGAATACTCATAATGTCCAAAGCACGTTCTGAAAGCCGTCTTATGGATATCTTCATCCTTTACTTTAATCTGATGATATCCCGACCTCATATCAATCTTACTAAACACACGAGCATCCACCAATTGATCCATCAAGTCATCTATTCTTGGAAGCGGATACTCGTTCTTAATCGTCACTTTATTCAACTTCCTATAATCAACACAAAGCCTCATACTTCCATCTTTCTTCTTTACTAACAACACTGGAGCTCCCCACGATGATACACTTGGTCTCACAAACCTCTTCTAAAGTAACTCTTCCAATTGCTTCTTTAGTTATGACAATTCAAATGTAGACATCTTGTATGGTGCCATAGAAACATGTCTGGTACTAGGTACAAGATCAATAGAAAATTCAACTTCTCTCTCTAGCGGTACATCAGGAATTTCATCAGGGAAAACTTCAGGAAACTCACACACCACTTTCAATTCCTCAATTATAGCTTGATTCCCGACAGATAGCGATGCCATTAACGAGAACATTTGAGCCTCTTCTTGCATCAACTTCTTTAACTATCTAGAAGACAACAAACTATCTTCCTCTTCTTCAGAAGTAGAAAACCTCACAGACTTGTTGTAACAGTTAATATGAACATAGTTATGCTCTAACCAATTGATACCCAGAATCATATCCAACCCTCTTAATGGTAAACAAACCAAATCAACAGCAAAGTCTCTGTCAAAAATTGACAAAGGAAACTTTAAACACACAAAAGAAGTAGTCATCGACCCCTTGGCTGGAGTGTCGATGACCATCTCTCCATTCATAAAAGATAACATAAGACCCAATCTTTCAACACAATCAGCAGCAATAAAGCAGTGAGTAGCGCCGATATCAATAATAGTAATTAAAGGAGTACTATTAATGAAACATGTACCTCTGGTGAGTCTGTCCTCAGTAGCTGCCTGATCCTCAACCAAAGAGAACACTTTACCACTAGTTTACGCCTTCTTTGGTTTCTGACACTAACTACCAATGTGTCCTTCTTCACCATAATTGAAACAAATCACATCCTTATGCTTGCACTCGGACATAACATGTCCAATCCTACCATAACGGAAACACCTCTTCACCTTAACAGCACACACATTACTCTTATGCCCAAGTTTTCCATATTTGAAACAAACCACACCCGCATGAGCATCTCATCCACTAGACCTCTGACCCTGAGCAACTTTCTGTTTACCTTTACCGACTGGGGTATCATAAGGCTTATCACGATTCTATTAGTGCTTACCCCTCTTCTCACTGATAATCTTGTAATAGGCATTATTACCCTCTTCATAAATTCTACAACAATCAACCAAATCAGCAAAGACACAGATCTTTTAGTATCCCACTGCCTTCTTGATCACTGGGCACAACCCGTTCTCAAACTTGATGCACTTTGAAAACTCAGCATTTGCCTCACTATAGTGCGGATAAAACTTAGCCAACTCTGAAAACTTGGAAGCATACTCTAAAATCGACATACTTCCTTGCTTCATCTCGAGAAACTCGATTTCCTTCTTACCACAAACGTCTTCAGGAAAATACTTCCTCAGAAATTCTCTACGGAACACAGCCCAAGTAACATTTTCACCTGCAGCTTCTAACCTCTGACACGTCTCTAGCCACCAGTCATCAGCCTCGACTGCTAGCATATGAGTACCATACTGAACCTTCTGCGCTGGAGTGTAGTCCATCACACGGAAGATTCTCTCAATCTCTTTCAACCAATCCAACGCTCCGTTAGGATCATACTTTCCCTTGAACATAGGCGGATTCTCCCTATGGAAAGTCGCCAAACTACAAGATCCAGCATTCCTGTAAGCGTTCAACTGATTCTCCATAGCATGCGCCATTACTTCTAAAGCAGCAATAAGTGAAGCATCATTCCTTCCAGCCATCTCAACTTATCACTACAACATAAACGATGGTTAGAATTCAAATTAACAATACTCGATTGTTAAACAACCTACGACTCGACAACTTGGTCGGACATACCAACTTTGCTCTGATAGCAACTTTGTAACACCCCAATTCTACCCAAACAAAATAAATGTAAATCAAAGTTATAAAAATTATACAACTGAATCGAGATGCCACAAATTCAACTTAAAAACCATCACATTCAACATGGATACATAACACTTTAAAACTTCGGATGACCCAACATGAAAGAAACTTCTGAATAACAAGTACCTAACAACAATCAACTTAAAGTTCAACAACTGAAATAACAAATACTAAAGCAACTAGAATTCATCCCCCTGAGTGTTATGTATTAGAGCAATGACACCGACTCGAACTACTGAAGGTCAACCGCCTTCACTCTGGATTACCTGCACGTTACCAACATAAGTGTAACATTCAAACAAAAGGGGTGAGATGTCAAACACTATAATAGAACGTATGATAAATATTACACTAGAATTAGTTCATGTAAAAATGACCACTTCACAACTTATTAACCACAACAATCACAACAGGCTATCAACAAAATACAACAATTAATCCATCAACACAACAACTCAATCATACTACTTGGAATGCGACTCAATACTATGTGAATGCATGTGGTACCATTGGAGCAGAACTCCCATCTTAAAATCTGCCAATATATAGAGGCATCAACAAGGCATAAGCCTTCTTCCCAGTTTGCCAATCCAGACCATCACAGAGTGTGCAAATGTATATGAATGCACTATCACATACTCACAATAATCATCATCCATCGCAAGGCATAAGCTCACATCACCATTATTACCATCATCATGTAAATTCTCTGCAACTTCACATTATCAACGAGAATTCACACAGCATGTACGGGCAAAAGGGATAGGGAACTACGTGCCCCTCGACATGCATAACAATTAGAACAGAATAACAACTAAATCTTACTCCTCGACACACACAGGGGAAAAACAGGGTAACGACCAACCTATGCTCCTCGACACGTCCTGCAACCTAATTCTGCTCGAAAAATCCAACACATCATTCCCCGACACGCCTCGCAGCCTAAAACGCCGCACGATACCTACTATTTCAGTATCCTCCCCATCCACTAATTAGGTCAACAACACAGTCACAATATAACTTCTTAACGACCACACAACTATAAATTATAACTTCTGACTAACCGCTTGGAATAACACAACAACGGGCAACTATATTCCTATCGATGGTTTCATTTATTATACAAGACCGACTACAACAATAATTCCTAACTTCTTACCAACTGCTCGAACCACTACAACATCGTAACGACCATACTATCATACCGACCACAACAATCAAACGACCACAACAACAGGCAACAATCTATACTAACCTACTCATCGACTCTATCAGGCAGTCATGCAGACAACACAAAACATCCATAACATAACGGAACGTGCATCTTCCCTTAACAGGTTCAGCAACATCACGGGCAACAATCACAATTACGACCAATTCCCATATAATACGCATCATAAATCCCATTATA
Organism: Vicia faba; assembly: GCA_948472305.1. NCBI lineage: Eukaryota > Viridiplantae > Streptophyta > Magnoliopsida > Fabales > Fabaceae > Vicia > Vicia faba. The sequence continues at coordinate 172,467,681 of OX451740.1, read as the reverse complement.
AGGTCAGAACCCACCCTTACCTGGATTAAAGGTCGCTTAACCAAAGCTTCGGTCGTAATCCTTGTTTCACTCTGCTCGAAACCGGGAGTCTTGCTCCTCGTCGGCGCAACTCTACCGGTCAGTGTACATAAATCCTTATTCTCCAACTAAAACAAATCCTTGTGTTAGTTTCTCCTTATATAACAATCCTCTTGGGCCTAACCTACACCCCCACTTTACAATTTCTAACCAATATCATAAGTCCAACATTATTTCATATATTCCCTTAATTCCACATGATATAATTATTATTAATCAACTAATTAATTAATTAATAATAATCTAACAACTTATACCAATGATCCTCCATAATACACAACTTCACAAATAATCCAAAAATAATTGAATTAAATAAATAATTAATTAATTAAATTACGGGCGTTACAGGCCCTCCTCAAATCCCTTCAATCACTTACAGTGAAGAAACAACATAATTAATAAGTTTAAGAACTTCAATCATTCAATGCTTAAAATCTTATGAATGATACAAAATTAACAATCCAAATAACAACACAAGTATTCAATCAATACTAGAGTGTTTGACAATTAAAAGACTTAGACTTTTTAAAACAGAAAGAAAGTATTCTTCTTCAAAAGTTGTCGTAGTTAGAATAAGGAAGCAAGTCCTTATATATGCGCAAATGTGGGCTTGGGCTTTAAAACCAAATATTCAATTCTTTTGAATATTTCCACAAAAACATGTCAACATAAAATCCATGCATTTTGAAAAATATTCCTCCATATTTTTTGCTTCCTGTGAGTTACAAATCTTGAATTATAGAGCGCTGGAAAAGAGGCAACAGAAAACTTAAACTGATGTTGGGCTGAGATCAGTTCAGGAGGAAGATGTCAAGACATCTGCTTTGACATCATACAAAACAATTTTGCTCCAAATGTTAAGAAATTTAGCAAAACATTATTAAGTCATTGTTTTACCAAAATTGTTGCCAACAAACACTTACAAACCCCCCATTTGGAAAATTTTGGCTAAAACATTATCAGAGCATATTATTAGAGCATTATCAGAACAACAGCATAAGCAAAGCAATCAAAACAAAAACTCAGTTAGCAGTTAGCAAAGGAAGATGTCAAAACATCTTCTGAGACATGAGGCTCCCCCTCAAGTATTGAGCTCCCCCTCAATCAATGGTCAGTGGTTGGTCAGTCACTCACTCACTTTCTCTCCCCATTTTTAGTCATAATATGCCAAATATAAGGATGCATTCAAGAGAAAATCAATATTAGGGTACATACCATAGAATTTAAATGTCAAGCACATGCAAGTGCCAACAAAAAGAATTAACAAGATCATATCAGGAAACATCAATTAGTCTAACTATCATCAGGACCAGTTGACTTGTCTGAGCCAAAATTTTCTTCCTCACTAGAGTCTTCACCTTCAGAGTTCATTGTGTCATCAAGGTTATTGTCCTTTTGTAGGTCATTGATAATATTTTCAAAGGTTAGTGTTGTACCCCAAAATTTGCCCTCGCATTTTTCCACAAAAGATCGCAGCTTCCGGCATTTCCTGATTTTTCAAACTGGCTCAAGAATCGGTCAAACGGACTTTTCTCGTCAGTCAGAGCAAAATTAGGGTTTTATTTATTTTTCAGGGCTCTGGATTGTTTCACCCAGTTGGCTTAGGGTTTTGGTTGATTTTGGCTCAATTTTGATCAGGCGAACGCTCTTTGGAATTTAATCAGGAATTAGGTTTTTTGGGCACATTCTCAGAAAGATTTAAATGCTTTGCAAGTTATTCCGAGATTTGGATTGAATTCGCATTGTTTGATTTAATCAGTAAAAGAAGGCATTTGGTTTGAATTCACGTTTGTGTGATTGAACCAACCAAAAGATACATGCAGTTTGGATTTGCAACGTTGGGTAAAAATCAGTGAAAAGGGAATGCGCCTGATCAGTTGTTGTGATTAACTGTTGTTTTGCTTTGAATATTGGAAGCGTCAAGTTTATTAATTGATCAACACTGAAATATTGTTTAGTTAATTATTTATTTTTCTAAAGATTAAATAAGTTGGAATTTATTTTCAATTTATTTTAATTTAAAGAACTATAAATAATAAATAAACAATTGAAGAAGAGAAGAATTAATTAAATAAAAGGACTTTTTATTTATCTTTAAGTCATTTGTATAATTGTTTTTGTTTACAAAATGTTTACAAAAATAATGTTACATTTATGTAAAGTTAAATAAAAAACTATCCTAAATATTTTTCTAATCTTCAATTCTTCATCTGCTATCCCTCGCTCCGGTGCTCCATTTTTCATCTGCAAAAGAAAAGGAAGAAAAGTCAAAAAAAGCAGATAAATAAATAATGACAGACAGATAAAAGAAGTTCATCATTAAGGGCCACTGATTGGGATCAGTTAACCCTCTCTACAAATCACGGGATTTCTCCCGGTTCACAAAGAGGGAAGAATTTTATTTGCTAATCATGAATGCAAAGTTGAAAAAAATGCAAAGTGTCAAACTGCACAATTCAAATCCAACTAAAAATCCAAATTCCAACTTTCTGTCAAAATGCCAAAGGTTACCCAAGCTGTCAAAGAAAAGAAGATTTGGCAAAGATATCAAAGAAGATACAAAGTACAAAAGCTGTCAAAAGAAGAGACAATATGCAGAGGAAAACTATTATGCAAGCAACACATTTTCTTTTCATCATTTCCCAAAATAAAGTGGCCACTTTCAGAACTAAAGGTACACACAAAAACATTATTATAATGCAAAGTGTACTAGAGAAAGAGAAGAGAGATAGAAGAGCAGGTTTTGCAGGCTTAGGCTTTAGGCTTGAGAGATAGAAAGATAATATAAAACAAAAGAACTGAACACAGAACCATGAGGAAGGCCAAGCTTAACCAAAATCTGCATACAAACTGTTAAGCCTCAAGCTTAACCAAAATTTGCATACAAACTGATTAAGCCTCAAGCTTAACCAAAACCTGCATACAAGCTGTTAAGCCTCAAGCTTAACCAGAACCCTCAAACACACAAACATAATTAACCTGCATATGCCAAACCTGCTAAAGCTCAGACCTGTAAGCATAACCTGCAAACAAGCCTCATTAAAACTAAAAACCTGTGAAACATCACAAGCTCAAACCTGCCTCAGCCTCATACCTGCCTGAAGCCTTGAAACAAAAACAACAAAAACAAGTTCACCTCAGCATCATACCTGCCTGAAGCCTTGAAACAAAAACAACAAAAACAAGTTCACCTTAGCATCATACCTGCCTGAAGCCTTGAAACAAAAACAACAAAAACAAGTTCACCTCAGCATCATACCTGCCTGAAGCAAGCATAAAACCAGTCCTGCCTTAACCATAAACATATAACCCTTTGTCAAAAACAGTGCTAAGCATACAAACCTGCCTAAACAAAACTGGCCAAGCCAAAATGCCTACCCTGTCCAACCTTGCAAAGAATTAGAAGTGGTGCAAACATAGGTTCAAGCATCAAGCCCTCAGAACTCGAAGAGTTCATCATAGGGACATTCATAAAACACCAAATATCCAAGCATATTCAAAGGCAACTCAAGCCCTCAGAATTCCAGGAATTCATCATTGGATATCCAACTCAAGCGAAAAGCCAACAAATCATCAATCTCAGCATATTCAAAAGGCAAAGGTATCAACCATCATCAACTCAAAAAGAGGCAACTCAGTGTCAAACGCAAAGGCCCTCAGAATACTCGTCACTGGGCAAGGTACGAGCATACAAAGGTATCGAGCATATTAAGCAAAGAGGTACAAAAGACATTCAAAGACATTCAAAAGCAAGTGTTAAAGGCAACTCAGAGGCGACAAAAGTAAACAACGAGGCAACAAGAAGAGAGAAAATCTAAGGTAACAGAAGCATACTAATCTCAAGGAAACATAAACAGAAGGCAAGCCAACGAGGAGAAGAGATAAAGAAGATATAAAGGGGTTTTCAGTTTAGTTCATCATAAAAACCCTCAAATGGCAAAAAGATAAAGAGTATAGAAATACCAGGTTCACCAAAAAGTCAACCTCATCGCGCAAACCCTCTGTTCGTCAAGCCTCCAAGTGCCTCCTTCCTCCTCCTTCACAAAGGTAAAATCTCTTTCATTCTTTCTTCAAAACCTCGCGTAAATCAGTAAGCAAAAATTAAATAAATGAAAAAAACATGGCATGCAAGACGAAATGAAATTCTAAACGAAAACAAACTTCTGTACCTAACGTGAATGACCCATGGAGGAGGGTAGACGGAGGAGGAGATGGCACGGTGGCTAGGGCGAGAAGGTCAGAGCTTTGAGTCTATGGCAAAAAGATGGACGGAGAAGACGAAGTAGCCACAAACGGTGCTTCTGCTCGCTGCAAACCCTAACATGTTCCCAAATGAAAACATTAATCTAACCCTAAAATTTGTTTCAGAACTCTGGGCCTAACCCGTTTCCAATACAAAGCCCAACACATTCATCTGCTCTTTTAATTCCTTTACATAACCTGACTTTCTTTTATTCTCTCCTTAATAAAAACTTAAACAAACACATTTTTCTTTACAATAACTTTTTATTACTAATAAAATACATTTTTTTAATACATAATTAATTGAAAACACATTTTTTCTTTAAACATATGATTAAAATATTTTTCTTGTACTTAATCAATACACTTTTCTATATACTTAATTTAATTAATTTAAAACATTTTTGAATATATATATTAAACATAAATACATAAAAATATATTTTTATTACACAATATAATTAAGATTGAAAACATTTTTCTTTTCCTTTAATTAAAATTTTCTATTTGTACATAATAGATAAATACATTTTTGCATAATTTAAATTCTTAAACATTTAATTAAAATACTTTTTGTACATAATAAATAAAGATACATTGTTATACATAATCTAATTAGAGTTTAAAACATTTGATTAAAACATTTCTTTTTGTACATATTAAGAAAATACAAGATTATTAATTAAATTAAATAGACATTTAATTTTTCTTTAGGTCAAAACAAATACTTAACAATACTTTCTTAAATTCACATTGTCGCACCTGTAAAAAATTACATACACGTATGCACGTACACTTACACAATACATTTGCCTTGCTCCTATACACATTTGCTTATATTTGTATATTCGTTACATTTACATTTGATCGATTCAATTTGGTTGTAACTTATTGGACATTACATTCCTAAGTCTCATCCCCATTCATAAATTTGTACCCCCACTCCCGGATACTTATTTTGTAATAGCGTAGACTTTACATTTTCGCAATTTTACCGCTTTCAATTATACCATGGTTAGACCTAGGGTTTGCATGTACATAAAATCAAATTCTAGATAACCTAATACAAGACAAATACATGAAATCAATACACAATCACACTTGCACCCCCTAGGGTATTCCACTTGTTGCCTTCCAAAATTGGGCCATGCTTGCACGTCGAGTATCTTTGGCAAAACCAATTCAAAATGATCATAAGTCCCTCGATGACGCTTTCGAATGTTGCCTAAACGGAATAATCATAGTCCCTTCAAAGCAAATTGCCAAAGACACTTGGCGTCATTGCATTCATGGTCCATACGATGACCCGCGCCCGTCCCGAATAAACTTCCTAAACGCAAGATTGTCCACCAAATTCAATGGTGGAACAAAATTGTTAAAAAGGGTTGAAAACATAGAGAAAACCTTTGAGTACAATAGGGTAGATAAAACTCTTAGTTACTTGAGATCAACTTGCAAAAACGCTTGCCTTCTTTTCAAAAACCACAATCCACAACACTTTCAAACAAACTCTCAAAAACATTTGAAACATCTTTTCGAAAAGATCCACACTTTTGTAAAACACTCAAACACGAGTCAAATACATTGGTTGCCTAAGACAAGGCATATCTTCAAAAACATTTTCAAAAACACACATACACACACCATTTTCAAGCAATCGAAAATCAAGGCAAGTGATCTAAAAAACCAAGTAACTGAGAGCCCATGGACAACCATGGATGAAAAGGGTGCTAACACCTTCCCTTTTCATAATCTACCCCCCGGACTCACGAAATATCTCAAAAGGTTTTTGCTGTGCTTTTTTAACCTTTCCTTTAGGATAAAATAAAAAGTCGGTGGTGGCGACTCTTGCTCAACCGAACAAGTGCGAAAACAAACGCAAAACTCACAGTCAGTTCTCCCACCGTATCACAGAACTGGCGACTCTGCTGGGGACTTACTTAAAAGTGGGGTTACCTTAGGGTTTAGATCACCTTTACTTTCTTACTTTGATTGACCTGATTGCTTTATCCTTTGGGTTCTTGTTTGGGTTTGTTGTAAATCCTCCACCCGGATTTGGGGCACCTTTTTAGGTAAATAGCAAAAAAAAACTGCGAGGGAACTGTGCGGGGTATACCGACATGGTTGAAGCAGTAAGCTATGTTAGTGTGACATATTTGTGAGTTCCGGTAACCCTTGAGTAGTCAAGGAGAGTACGGGGCCGTTGTGTGATGTCATGAAGCACTAACGAACTCTTAGAACCTTAATTGACCATCTTAGCCTTTTTAGGGGTAGTGAGATGACCGACTTTGGTGCAGTCCGAAGTTGGTAGATCCTCGATACTACACTCTTTTGAGGATTGTTTTCTTGGAATATTTTGGTCGCCAGTAAGTGGCTAAACCGAAACAATGAACACAGAAAACAATCCAATGATATTGAGCTCCTTAGAACCCGGTCTCTATTTTAGGACAGGATGAGCCAACTAACTTCAAGAGGGTACTTACCTAAACCTCATGCAAGCCTAAACCTAAAGACTTGTTTTGCTTTGTGTGAATATGTTTGCCTGTATATACACTCACTTGCTTTTTGCATACATGTACATAACATCATAACATCATACCATAGCATTTTCAATAACCATTTCGAGGATCTCGAGGGTTCTTTTGATGCAGGGTTACGTTGGACCAGACGTCTATCAAGGGGCAAGGGGTTTCTCTTCTAACCAATGCAATCAAAGATCAAGTGCAACAACTTGAATCAGTGGCTATGACCCACTCGACATGGTGAGCTTGATTCTCGTGGAAAGACATCCACCGATACAAAGTTCTCCAGACAAAGATCAAGTACAACAACTTGAATCAGTGGCTATGACCCACTTGACATGGTGAGCTTGAATCTCGTGGAAGGACATCCACCGGTGCAAAGTTCTCCAATCCAAGAGCAAAGTTCAACCTCTAACATTTTCTTGTGTTTACCCCAAGAGATCCTTGAAAGCATGCATCCACATATCATGCATTGCATTTTGACAGTCTTTCCTTTTTCAGGTTTCCTTACTCTCCTGCTGTTTATTTCAGTAAGAGATGGCTCTAGAAAGGTCCATCAAAGACATCCAAGACCAGACTGCTCGGCTGCAGGAGATGTTCCTGAACTTGTCTCTGGGGAAAGAAGAGATGAAAGCTCTCCTCACAAAGGGCTTGGAGAATTCCAACAATGCCAGGAGTGATCAGCTTGCGGAGCTGCAGTTTGATCTGACAACCTTGAGGATCCAAGTAACGGGACAGTTGGTGGGCCAGATGGCTCTCATCCAAGACCTATCTCAAAGACAAGAGGAACTCAGAGTTCTTGTCCGCCAACTGCTTCCAAACAACCAACTGGGGCAAACATCTGGGGTTGATGAGCAAGTCACCACTCAGCCTCCATCCACTCAAGAAGACAAAGGGAAAGCTCCTTTGCTCGCTTCAGGGTCACAAGCCCATCAACAACCTCGCCAGCGTCAACGGGGTAATCGGCATAAGCAAGAATTGTCGGGAAGATAGTTCACGGAGACTGAAATACCATCATTTTTCATACTGAAGCGCCTGTTGGAGGTCAACTTGCTTACCGTAAAGGACCCTCCTCAGAAGCTCAATACCTCCTCTCCTAACTATCATCCCGACGCATTCTGTGTTTACCACTCCTACAGCCCGGGACACGACACCAACGACTGTTGGGCCTTGAAGAACAAGATTCAAGATCTGATCGACATTGGGGTGCTGGAATTCATGCCAGACGGCGAGATGAAAATCTTCCGTTAAAGGGTTCTCCACTTGAAGTGACAAAGCTCGAGCTGAAAGACTTTTGCTTCTTTTTGAATTTTCAAAGTTGTAATTTCTTTTGCTGTCAAACAATTATCTGTTGATGTTAAACTCTGTTTTCATTAATGCATTGCATATGTTTGTCTTGAATTCATCCATTCGTTTCACTACTCTTATGCTTTCCTTTATGATATTTGACTCTTGATAAAAAGCTGTAGGCCTTTAGAGGGAGGATGACGAAACAATACCATGACTTATACAGTATGCTTCTGAACAGACCTCACTGATGATGTACAAGCATTTCTTTCAAATCCCAAACACTAGAGTTATAAGGAAGTTAATCCCTAGTCAACCCCTTCGAGCCAAAGAAGTAGGAGTTTTCTGTTCTAAACAATCAAAACCTTTGATATAAACCTGGGGCAGGGTAGTATCTCAGTTAATTCAAGAGAAAACGTGCATTGAAGTCGCAAACTCTCAGTTCGTAACACAACGAACGACGTCGAAAAAAAAAGAGAAAGCATTCCTTTGGAATCAAAAGACAAGGGTGGTTCCCTATCACATAGACAGTCAATCTCTCAAAAAGAAAAAGCCCGCTGAGCCAAAACCTATAAAGGAGGCTTAAGAAAGCTGGGGCATCCCGCTGATAGTAATCCCGGAAAACGGTAACAGTCAGGCAAAATTTAGGGATAACAAATCAAAATAAAAATAGTGAGGTCATTACAAAACCCTCAACAACATGAAAAATGTTGAAAAAGAAAAAAGGAGATGATGACTGTCTCCCCGAATTCAACTGGTGAACCATCGCCCAAAAGTCGTTCCAAACTCAAAACAGAGTGACGCACGATTAACTGAGCTTAGGTTGAAGAACATCACGAAGAGCGGGTGGGTACAAATATACTTTGAGCCTATATCCTTTGTTTCTTAAACCGTGAACCAAGCCACGTTACAACCCTTTAAAAGTCCTAATTGAAGCATGGGCTAGTTCGAAAGCATACTGTTACAAAAGGTATCCTGACTCCTGTAAGGCTTTGCTCTAAATCTTGTGTTGATCTGTCTTATAAAAAGTTTTCTGCTAAAAAACGCGTTTTGCAAAACTTCGAAACAAACATAAACTTTGCATTGCTTGAATATCACTGTCTGTGTTTGGCTTTTTGTTTGACAGCGAAGAAATTCATACAGCGAATGTTCGGAGGAACGAAAACTCTCTCAGTAAGCAAAATCACTTCAAGAGGATAACACTTCCATTGCAAATCTCCTATCAGCAGGGGGCATGACATGTCACCATCCAATTAACCTGGGGCAGTCCAGTCAAGGTCCAACAGATCTTTCAAAATCCAATTAACCTGGGGCAGTCCAGTCAAGATTTCAAGAAATCTCTCAATATGCAGAGTAATCTGATTCAAGATTCCTTCATCACCACTTGGGGCATTCGAATGTCAAAAGTGTTCAACAAATCAATTATTACATTTCCAGACTCGATTCCTGTATCTAGCCAGGGCACGTCTAAAGAGTTTGAAGATTCGATTCCTGTATCCAGCCAGTGAATATCTATCAACTATCACAATTCCAGATTCGACTCCTGTATCCAGCCAGGGCATATCTGTTGACCACATTTCCAGACTCGATTCCTGTATCTAGCCAGGGCACGTCTGAAGAGTTTGAAGATTCGATTCTTGTATCCAGCCAGGGTATATCTGTTAACTATCACCTTTCCAGATTCGATTCCTGTATCCAGCCAGGGCATATCTGTTGACGACTATTTCCAGATTCGATTCCTGTATCCAGCCAGGGCATATCTGTTGACAACCATTTCCAGACTCGATTCCTGTATCCAGCCAGGGCACGTCTGAAGAATTCCAGATCAACACCTGTAACAAGCCAGGAAAACATCTGTGGACGACCGATTGTAGACCAACATCTGTAACAAGCCAGGAATTTATCTACATCACCACTTGGGGCATTCGAATGTCAAAAGTGTTCAAAAACCCGATGCAGTTCTACACTGACTCATCATCAGGAAATCCTACACAGATCTCCTCAAAACGGGAAGACCCCAGTGGTTTGGCATACAACCCAAGCTTCTGATTCTTCCAACAGTGGTCCTAAGACTTCTCATTTTCAACAATTGAAGACTCTTGCCCTCCACAGCAGCAGCCAAAGAATTATTCTCCCAGGCAGCAGTCAAGATGCTTTTATCTTCAGCCATCTCAGATTCATTTATCCTCGACAAGATAGCTCATCAGCTTACATGCTCATTCATCACATTCATGTCATAAACATTGATGTCACATACATTGCATCATGCATCATAACATCGCATACAACTAACCCTTTGCCTTTTCAGGTAAGATCAGTCGACAGACACAGATCATCTTCCGAGATTCATCCAGAAATAGTTCAGATGTGACCCGGACACGGCGACATTCTGATACTTATTCCAGATTCATCCAGATGCAGTTTTACACGAGCTCATCCTCAGGAAACCCTACATCGGTTCCTCTTCAACTTCAAAACTTCTGAAAATAGTTTACGGATTCTTCCCAACAACAGATGTCAATCTACCAACTTGTTCAGATGCCAACTTTTGAAAACAGTTTACGGACGCTTCCCAACAACGGATGTGGCTCTATTGCTTATTCAATCTCAACTCTTGAAAATAGTTTACGGATTCTCCAGACATGGATGTCAATCTATTGCTTATTCGGACCCTCAATTCAGAGATGTTCCAAAACATGGATGCCTTTCTGATACTCGTCCAGTCACATACAGTTCAACATTTCCTAATGGCATCTTTAAGCCCATATTCCGATGGCATCTATGAGCCCATCCTCCTACCAGCAGTCACCAAATGGCATCTTTAAGCCCATTTCCAGATGGCATCTCTAAGCCCATCCCCCGACAAGATTCTATCGCACCAGATGGCATCTTTAAGCCCGTCACCAAATGGCATCTTTAAGCCCATTCACCTCTACCATCACATCGCCGAGTACAAATTTTCTAGGCACTTTAGTGTTCAATCTTCTTTTACCTTCAAATCGCGAAAGGCAAACTTGCCAATCTAACGCTTCAGGTTCAAGAAGATTGAACAGGGGCAACTGTTGTACCCCAAAATTTGCCCTCGCATTTTTCCACAAAAGATCGCAGCTTCCGGCATTTCCTGATTTTTCAAACTGGCTCAAGAATCGGTCAAACGGACTTTTCTCGTCAGTCAGAGCAAAATTAGGGTTTTATTGATTTTTCAGGGCTATGGATTGTTTCACACAGTTGGCTTAGGGTTTTGGTTGATTTTGGCTCAATTTTGATCAGGCAAACACTCTTTGGAATTTAATCAGGAATTAGGGTTTTTTTGGGCACATTCTCAGAAAGATTTAAATGCTTTGCAAGTTATTCCGAGATTTGGATTGAATTCGCATTGTTTGATTTAATCAGTAAAAGAAGGCATTTGGTTTGAATTCACGTTTGTGTGATTGAACCAGCCAAAAGATACATGCAGTTTGGATTTGCAACGTTGGGTAAAAATCAGTGAAAAGGGAATGCGCCTGATCAGTTGTTGTGATTAACTGTTGTTTTGCTTTGAATATTGGAAGCGTCAAGTTTATTAATTGATCAACACTGAAATATTGTTTAGTTAATTATTTATTTTTCTAAAGATTAAATAAGTTGGAATTTATTTTCAATTTATTTTAATTTAAAGAACTATAAATAATAAATAAACAATTGAAGAAGAGAAGAATTAATTAAATAAAAGGACTTTTTATTTATCTTTAAGTCATTTGTATAATTGTTTTTGTTTACAAAATGTTTACAAAAATAATGTTACATTTATGTAAAGTTAAATAAAAAACTATCCTAAATATTTTTCTAATCTTCAATTCTTCATCTGCTATCCCTCGCTCCGGTGCTCCATTTTTCATCTGCAAAAGAAAAGGAAGAAAAGTCAAAAAAAGCAGATAAATAAATAATGACAGACAGATAAAAGAAGTTCATCATTAAGGGCCACTGATTGGGATCAGTTAACCCTCTCTGCAAATCACGGGATTTCTCCCGGTTCACAAAGAGGGAAGAATTTTATTTGCTAATCGTGAATGCAAAGTTGAAAAAAATGCAAAGTGTCAAACTGCACAATTCAAATCCAACTAAAAATCCAAATTCCAACTTTCTGTCAAAATGCCAAAGGTTACCCAAGCTGTCAAAGAAAAGAAGATTTGGCAAAGATATCAAAGAAGATACAAAGTACAAAAGCTGTCAAAAGAAGAGACAATATGCAGAGGAAAACTATTATGCAAGCAACACATTTTCTTTTCATCATTTCCCAAAATAAAGTGGCCACTTTCAGAACTAAAGGTACACACAAAAACATTATTATAATGCAAAGTGTACTAGAGAAAGAGAAGAGAGATAGAAGAGCAGGTTTTGCAGGCTTAGGCTTTAGGCTTGAGAGATAGAAAGATAATATAAAACAAAAGAACTGAACACAGAACCATGAGGAAGGCCAAGCTTAACCAAAATCTGCATACAAACTGTTAAGCCTCAAGCTTAACCAAAATCTGCATACAAACTGATTAAGCCTCAAGCTTAACCAAAACCTGCATACAAGCTGTTAAGCCTCAAGCTTAACCAGAACCCTCAAACACACAAACATAATTAACCTGCATATGCCAAACCTGCTAAAGCTCAGACCTGTAAGCATAACCTGCAAACAAGCCTCACTAAAACTAAAAACCTGTGAAACATCACAAGCTCAAACCTGCCTCAGCCTCATACCTGCCTGAAGACTTGAAACAAAAACAACAAAAACAAGTTCACCTCAGCATCATACCTGCCTGAAGCCTTGAAACAAAAACAACAAAAACAAGTTCACCTCAGCATCATACCTGCCTGAAGCCTTGAAACAAAAACAACAAAAACAAGTTCACCTCAGCATCATACCTGCCCGAAGCAAGCATAAAACCAGTCCTGCCTTAACCATAAACATATAACCCTTTGTCAAAAACAGTTCTAAGCATACAAACCTGCCTAAACAAAACTGGCCAAGCCAAAATGCCTACCCTGTCCAACCTTGCAAAGAATTAGAAGTGGTGCAAACATAGGTTCAAGCATCAAGCCCTCAGAACTCGAAGAGTTCATCATAGGGACATTCATAAAACACCAAATATCCAAGCATATTCAAAGGCAACTCAAGCCCTCAAAATTCCAGGAATTCATCATTGGATATCCAACTCAAGCGAAAAGCCAGCAAATCATCAATCTCAGCATATTCAAAAGGCAAAGGTATCAACCATCATCAACTCAAAAAGAGGCAACGCAGTGTCAAACGCAAAGGCCCTCAGAATACTCGTCACTGGGCAAGGTACGAGCATACAAAGGTATCGAGCATACTAAGCAAAGAGGTACAGAAGACATTCAAAGACATTCAAAAGCAAGTGTTAAAGGCAACTCAGAGGCGACAGAAGTAAACAACGAGGCAACAAGAAGAGAGAAAATCTAAGGTAACAGAAGCATACTAATCTCAAGGAAACATAAACAGAAGGCAAGCCAATGAGGAGAAGAGATAAAGAAGATATAAAGGGGTTTTCAGTTCAGTTCATCATAAAAACCCTCAAATGGCAAAAAGATAAAGAGTATAGAAATACCAGGTTCACCAAAAAGTCAACCTCATCGCGCAAACCCTCCGTTCGTCAAGCCTCCAAGTGCCTCCTTCCTCCTCCTTCACAAAGGTAAAATCTCTTTCATTCTTTCTTCAAAACCTCGCGTAAATCAGTAAGCAAAAATCAAATAAATGAAAAAAACATGGCATGCAAGACGAAATGAAATTCTAAACGAAAACAAACTTCTGTACCTAACGTGAATGACCCATGGAGGAGGGTAGACGGAGGAGGAGATGGCACGGTGGCTAGGGCGAGAAGGTCAGAGCTTTGAGTCTATGGCAAAAAGATGGACGGAGAAGACGAAGTAGCCACAAACGGCGCTTCTGCTCGCTGCAAACCCTAACATGTTCCCAAATGAAAACATTAATCTAACCCTAAAATTTGTTTCAGAACTCTGGGCCTAACCCGTTTCCAATACAAAGCCCAACACATTCATCTGCTCTTTTAATTCCTTTACATAACCTGACTTTCTTTTATTCTCTCCTTAATAAAAACTTAAACAAACACATTTTTCTTTACAATAACGTTTTATTACTAATAAAATACATTTGTTTAATACATAATTAATTGAAAACACATTTTTTCTTTAAACATATGATTAAAATATTTTTCTTGTACTTAATCAATACACTTTTCTATATACTTAATTTAATTAATTTAAAACATTTTTGAATATATATATTAAACACAAATACATAAAAATATATTTTTATTACACAATATAATTAAGATTGAAAACATTTTTTATTTTCCTTTAATTAAAATTTTCTATTTGTACATAATAGATAAATACATTTTTGCATAATTTAAATTCTTAAACATTTATTTAAAATACTTTTTGTACATAATAAATAAAGATACATTGTTATACATAATCTAATTAGAGTTTAAAACATTTGATTAAAACATTTCTTTTTGTACATATTAAGAAAATACAAGATTATTAATTAAATTAAATAGACATTTAATTTTTCTTTAGGTCAAAATAAATACTTAACAATACTTTCTTAAATTCACATTGTCGCACCTGTAAATAATTACATACACGTATGCACGTACACTTACACAATACATTTGCCTTGCTCCTATACACATTTGCTTACATTTGTATATTCGTTACATTTACATTTGATCGATTCGATTTGGTTGTAACTTATTGGACATTACATTCCTAAGTCTCATCCCCATTCATAAATTTGTACCCCCACTCCCGGATACTTATTTTGTAATAGCGTAGACTTTACATTTTCACAATTTTACCGCTTTCAATTATACCATGGTGAGACCTAGGGTTTGCATGTACATAAAATCAAATGCTAGATAACCTAATACAAGACAAATACATGAAATCAATACACAATCACACTTGCACCCCCTAGGGTATTCCACTTGTTGCCTTCCAAAATTGGGCCATGCTTGCACGTCGAGTATCTTTGGCAAAACCAATTCAAAATGATCATAAGTCCCTCGATGACGCTTTCGAATGTTGCCTAAACGGAATAATCATAGTCCCTTCAAAGCAAATTGCCAAAGATACTTGGCGTCATTGCATTCATGGTCCATACGATGACCCGCGCCCGTCCCGAATAAACTTCCTAAACGCAAGATTGTCCACCAAATTCAATGGTGGAACAAAATTGTTAAAAAGGGTTGAAAACATAGAGAAAACCTTTGAGTACAATAGGGTAGATAAAACTCTTAGTTACTTGAGATCAACTTGCAAAAACGCTTGCCTTCTTTTCAAAAACCACAATCCACAACACTTTCAAACAAACTCTCAAAAACATTTGAAACATCTTTTCGAAAAGATCCACACTTTTGTAAAACACTCAAACACGAGTCAAATACATTGGTTGCCTAAGACAAGGCATCTCTTCAAAAACATTTTCAAAAACACACATACACACACCATTTTCAAGCAATCGAAAATCAAGGCAAGTGATCTAAAAAACCAAGTAACTGAGAGCCCATGGATAACCATGGATGAAAAGGGTGCTAACACCTTCCCTTTTCATAATCTACCCCCCGGACCCACGAAATATCTCAAAAGGTTTTTGCTGTGCTTTTTTAACCTTTCCTTTAGGATAAAATAAAAAGTCGGTGGTGGCGACTCTTGCTCAACCGAACAAGTGCGAAAACAAACGCAAAACTCACAGTCAGTTCTCCCACCGTATCACAGTTAGCTTCCTTGTTGAGCTAACTGTGATCACATCATCCAATTCCTTGCAGTCTTGGATTTTTTTAAAGCATCCTCATCACAATTTGTGGAGCTAACAGGTCTAGATTTTCTGTTGCTAAAGAGAGGAACCACTTTACTTCCTGGCTTTGGGGATCCATACATGATTTTCTTCTTGGTTGTTTTGGCAGGGGGTGAGACACTTCCATCCTTCACTTTCCTGGACTTTAGCCTTCTTGCAATATCGGGCACCATATTAGTAATGTGCTCATTGTCAGATAGCTCATCTATATTAATAACATTCCCATCATTGTTACATTTTCCATCCTTGGAGGCAGCAACATTTTCTTTAGAATGAGAGTTCTCTTTATAATTTTGTTCAACATTTTCTTCTTCCACTTCCTTCAGAGCAGAGATAGAAAGCTTCTCAAGTTTGCTTTCAGTAGTATCTTTCTTGAAGGTGGATGATTCAGCAGCATCACTTTTAGGGTTACTTCCTCTATCAGCAGGAGGAGGCATAAGAGCAAGGGGAGTAGAAGTCTCGGGCACATTGAACCCTTCATTTAATACTCTGTATATTAGCCTTCTGATGCTTCTATCAACATTGACAATCTCTTCTTCTGTCCTATTATCAGTTGAAGTGGAAGAGTTACCTATATCATCTTTGGATTTCTTTACAGATGATGATCTGGGTTTCTTGACCTTTTTATCAAGATATGGGATGGTTGTTAGAGGAGTATCATTGAGTACTCTGTTAAGGGAAAGATTTTCAGGGAGGTTGACAGATTTTGAGGAAGATGATGTATGATGTTGAGACATGTTTGAGAATTTTTGAGCAAGGAGATGAAGAATGGAAAGGGTTCTTTTTCTGTATAGGAGAATGAAGAGTTTGTGAAAGTAGAGAGAAGAAATTTTGTAGCGTGTTAGAAATAAATTGAGGCAGTCTTGTAATTATTGCTTTCTAAATTTTATTTGTTGGAAACACAAATATTATAATAACACTTTAATGGTGTTCCCACACGCCTTTAGTTGCTACAAACCCTCATATAAACAGATCCCTAATTTTCCTCTTAAATTTTTAAATTGATTAGCATCCAAAGCCTTTGTGAAGATGTCAGCTAGTTGTAATTCAATGGCTACATGTTCTAAGGCAACAATCTTTTCTTCCACAAGCTCTCTTATGAAGTGATGACGGATGTCAATATGCTAGGTCATGATGTGTTGAATGTGATTATTTGATATGTTTATGGCATTTAAATTGTCACAGAATAATGTCATGACATCTTGTTTGACATTGTATTCTGTTAACATTTGTTTCATCCAAACCAATTGAGAACAACTGCTTCCTGTAGCAATATACTCAGCCTCAACAATAGAAAGAGACACACAATTTTGATTTTTACTGAACCATATTATGAGATTATTTCCCAGAAAGAAGCATCATCCTTATGTTCTTTTTCTATCAACAACACTTCCTGCCCAATCAGCATCACAAAAACCAGTTAAGGCAGAGTTTGATCCATGAGAGTACATCATACCATAGTCACTTGTCTCATTCACATATTTAAGAATCCTCTTCACATGGTTGGTATGTGTTGTACACAAAAATTATCCCTCCCATTTTTAATCAAAACATACTCCTAGAGGTCCTAAATTGCTCAAGATTGACTAAGGATTGACCAGACAAATCCTCCTCCTAAGAAAATGAGCCTCAAACTAGGGTTTCACTCCTCATAACGATGTTTGAGTTCCAAGGGTCCTAAATGGTTTCAATTACCCTAATATATCCTCAAGATCATCCATGCCAAGTTTCATGCCTTGCACAAGAAGTTTGCTCAGTCAACCGCCCAAATGCCTGAAAGTCAACTGTACTAGGTCAAAAGTCAATTGTCACCCACATACAGTAAAACTTCAAGATTTTTGGTCAACATCAAAATTTTGAAGTGATATACATCATTTGATCAAGGGTTGATCATGATTCCTCAAGGAATACTCCTAATTCATCAAAACTCAAAAGTTGCTAAATTAGGGCTCCTATAGGAAAAGTCAACCAAACTTTGACCAGGCATAACTTTCTCATACTTTATCATAAATTCCTCATCCAAGGCTCATTTTGAATAGAATTAAATTCCATATAATTCATCTTCATCCCTCAAGTTCAAGAAATACACTCATGAAAAGATATAAATTTAGACATTATAGGTCCTTTTCAAAAGTCAACAAAAACACCTTTTGGGTCAAAGCTTCTTACATGAACATGGAAGATCCAATGGAGATGAATCCAAAAGAGTTGTTTAGAGGACATATTAATATTTCTAAAAAGTCCCAGAACATCCTCTTAAGGTCAAAATTGAGAGAGATGTGCATTATCAAAGTTGGCCATTTTTGGAAATTTGCCCAAAGTCAACAATGCTCAAAAGTGAATTTTTTCCACATGGGCCCATCTTTTCAAGATTGAATCTCAGTCCTAGCATGGTACACGACCTATGGGACCCTCCATGCCTTATTCACTTATTTATTTTATTTATTTTGATTTTATTTATTTAAAATTCAAATAAAATCAAATTATATCAAAATAAATAAAATCAATGGGATGAGATTTGTTTTGCATTGAATTACAGATCACGCAAGCTGTCTATAGCCAAGAAAAAATGTGCAAGGTTGAAAACAAGAAGAAATCTCCAAATGGGGAATGATTTGAATCAAAAATTCATAACCATAACATCTTTGGATTCTTTTTAATTCTAATGACCTAGATTGATTCACTATATATAACAATGCATTACAACCCTAGAACAGAAGTTTTTTGCGCAGCCTGCCTCCCTAAGAGCAAGAACAAAGTGTCAAGTTTTGTCAAAAAAGTGTAGATCGGATTCTTCTCCCTAGGAAGTTTCAAGCAATTTCAAGGATACAATAACACTCCTGGACCTTCACTGAAGCTATCCCACTCGTTCCCAAGCCTCAATGCATTAAGAATCAAGCGTAAGAACAGTCACGGTTTGCACATATTCTCAGTTTCGATTTCTTTGATTCTGGCATCATAAACATATTTTGATTATATATCTATGCTTATTATCATGTTTACAACGTGTAGGAATACTTTGATTGGAGTTTAAGTGTAGGTACAGGCATCTGCCATGGCTAGGGTTCCGGAGCTCCAATTTGGGGAACCCTATTTAGAGGCAAAGTTAAGCCAAATTAAGGGTTTATTCATGCTCAGGGTATTATTTCCAATTGATCCATGCCCTTGGTTGGGATTTATTTTGCTTATGTTGCATTTTTTATTCTTACAGGTTTTTAGCCACGCACAAGAACTGTCACTATAGCCTATAGTGACGAATCCGTCTGTAGGTAAAAGCCCAGTTTCTAAAACAACAGTTCTGGGAAGAAGACAATTAGGTGGAAGATTCCTATTGGGAGATTTGAATACACACGTGTTTTTCTGGGCGCACTACTTTGTTTGGCTTATATTTTTATTTGTTTATTATATTAACAAACAAGCAATTCAGCACAGATGGTAAGGGTAGGCGCGTGTGAGAGGAAGGGCTTGGGTTCGATCCCAGGTCCAAACATTTTTCTATTTTTTTGACTTCCTTGTTTCAGATTCCACGCATCTCCTAGCCAAGCGTCTAGCATGCGCCCCTGATCTCAGCCATCAGATCCATCACGTGATCAGATTTAAACTCTTAGCAAGCAAAGAGCATGGTAGACCCTCCAAAGGTGAACCACACTGGATCCAGCGCAAGGCAGATGGGCCAGCTATTATGGGCCTAACAAAATCAATTCTGCACCCCCAGAATTACTTCCAGCATCAGGCCCATTTTATTTATTTTTAATTGTTTTAAATATCTTTTTTAATTAAATCTTAAAATAAAAAAATCACAAAAAAACATTAGAATTAGGTTTTGTTTTAAATATTTAATTTCATTAACTAATTAAATTGATTAGGATAATTTAAATTCCTTTTTTCATAACTAAACTTAATTAGAAATTATTTTAATTTGAAAATTTAATTACTTTCTCAAAAAATCCAAAAACTTTTTTTTGCTTTATTCACTAATTAAATGTCTTTGAACTTAACTTTAATTCCTCGTTTAATTTATTCTCCTGCGCATTTATTTATTTATTTATTCAATTAATGTAATTGCTCCGAGTTTGTAATAGCTTTTAATTTAGGTTTATTACTATTTGCATTTACTATTTTTCCTCAAGTTTTTGATTATGTAATCCCCCTCCCCAAAGCCTTGTAATAGCTAGGTTTAAACTTATCGCACTTTTCCTTACCTTGTAATAGCTAGGTTTAAATTTCTCGCACTTTTCCTTTCCGTCATTATAAAATATTAGATGATTGATCATAGGATGGTATGCAAAAGATCATAATTTAAAACAGTAGAAAACCCAAAATATGCAAAGATAATTGACTGAAAAACAAACACTTGGACATGATCACTCCTAGGGTTTTTCCCCACTTCGGTTGCCTTCGATTAACGGTCATGAAGTATAGGCAGTTTAAGTGGTCGCCCTCTAGTCCCAAAAGATCAAAGATGACCCATTCGAATGTTGCCTCAGAAAGATCTTTAAGACTCTAGGGTAACTACTAAGGTTTCCTAATCATTGCTTTAGTGATCGTACCCGTCCCTTTCAATTGTCCCTCAAACTCCAACGATGGAGCTACCTACTCCTTAATAGTAGCATAGCGATGTCTAAAGGAAATAAGAAAATGAACAGTCTTTTTTCGAGTAGGTAGAAACTCTTAAGTACTTGCTCAAAACAAATCTTTTACACTTACACTTTCAAACAAACGTTTCAAGCTAAAGTTTTCAAAAACATTTTATCACACCCTTAGGGACTGATACAAGGGTTACAATAAAGTGAAACTCGTCACTAAGGCAATTTCAAAACTTTTTCAAACACACAAACACACAAAAGCAATTTAAAAATGAGGAAGTACCTAAGAGCCCGTGGAAAACCACAGATAGAAAGGGTGCTAACACCTTCCCTTTCTATAATCTATCCCCCGTACTCAAAAACATCTCAAAAAATGTTTTTTCTGTTCTTTTTCCCTTTTCCTTTGTTGGATGAAATAAAAGACGGTGGCGACTCTTATTTACCGCGACATTTGCGAATAAAAAACGCAAAACCAGTAGTAACAAAAGCGTCAGTTTTTCCACCATATCACAGAACTGGAGACTTTGTTGGGGAATATTTTCTTAAAAGTGGGGTTAACCTTAGGATCTAGGTCATTTTTAAATTGCTTTCCTGTTTGTTTTTCCTTCTTTATCTTTAAGGGTTTTTGCTTGGGTATTGTGGAAGATCCAACACCTGGATCTGGGGACACTTTTTAGGTAAACAACAATAGATCGTGGAGACTGTACGGCATAGACTGATATGGTTTAAGTGATGGATGTGTTGGTGTGACACTTTGATTGGTACCGGTATCCTTTATGTTGAAACGAGGAGAATACGGGGCCACCGCGTGGTTTCGCGAAGCACTAGCAGACCTTCGAACCATAGTTGAACAAGCTTGGCCATTAGAAATTAGTGAGATAGCCGACCTCAGTATAAAGCTGAGAATTGGTTCATACTCGATGCTACACTCATTGAGATCAGACTTTCAGGATATTTCGGCCGCAAGAAAAGATTGCCTGAGCTGAAACAATGCCCGATAAAGGATGATCAGTGATATTGAGAATCCTTAGAACCCGATTACTTTTCTAAGACAGGTTTGAAACCAACTAAACTTCAAGAGGGAATTTGAGCCTAAGGTCTATTATGTGCTTTGCTTGTGTGTGACTTACTCTGTTTGAACATAACATCATGCATCATAACATAGCATCCATTCTTATTACACTAACCATTTCAAGGACCGAGGGAATTTATCTTTGTTCTGTTTTGCAGATCATGGCTTCCGCTCTTAGAAACACTATCTGAATCAGCTTTGTGAGAATAACTCTCCAACTCAAGGAGCTAGTATCAAGGGTTCCTGAAACTTCTTCGTTCACTAAGAGATATGGTCGACTTTTCAACCTGGTTACTTCGAGCTTTGATGAAAAGATGATGGGTGTACTCTTTCAGTTCTTTGATCTCAAGCACCACTGCTTCACCTTTCCAGACTATCAGTTGGTGCCTACTATGGAAGAGTTCTCTCAGTTATTGGATCTACATATTCTTGACCAAATGCCTTTCACAGGTTTAGAAGAGGTTCCCAAGCCATAGATCATTGCCTTAGCTTTGCATCTGAAACGGGCCGACGTGGTATCCAATTGGGAAACAAGAAGCGGAGTCAAGGGTTTTCTAGCCAAGTTCCTAATAGAGAAGGCCCAGTTGTTTTGTGATGATTTGGACTTTCAGGATTTTTAGGAGGTCTTAGCTCTTCTAATTATGGGTTAATATTGTTCCCTAATCCAGACTTACTCATAGATGTGAATTCTATCAAGATCTTCCTCTCTCGCAACCCAATGCCTACTTTGCTCGGAGATATCTTGCATGCTCTCCACACTCGTACCATGAAAAGAAGAGGGGTTCTTATGTGCTGCATGCCATTACTGTCGAGGTGGTTTATTTGTCACCTCCCTAAGTCACTGATGAAGAATGAAGAAGGTTTGGGTTGGTCACAAAGGATAATGTAACTTTCTCACACGGATATTCTCTGGTATTCCTGATCTATGGAAGATATTTCTATTATTGACCGCCGCGGGGAGTTCCCTAATGTCCCACTACTTGGCATTAGGGGAGGCATAACTTATAATCATTCTTTGGCTCTGCGAAAATTTGGTTACGCTCGAAGGGATTGTCCCCATGAGATGCTTATCCAGGGCATTATGTTTAACTATGAGGATGATATTCAAGGGTATCTCCAGAGGTTCATACGAGCTTGGGGCATGGTAAACAGATCCTACACCAAGACTTTGGGGCCGAAGACTTCCATTCCTATGGAACCTTATCTCCAAAGGGTACGAGCTCGTGCTCAGAAACTTATGATGCCATACATAGCTGTCTTACCAATGATTGTGGAGCCCATTACTGAAGGGGATATTCCCTACACGGTTCTTCATCCTGATATGCCCATTGATCTTGAAGAATTACAGAGGTCTTAGATTCAGTTGAAGAAGGAGAGGGATACTTACAGGGACCAGTTCTATGCCCAGGAGAATAAAGTTTTAGAGCTCACAAAGCAGCTTCATGAGGAAAGAAGCCTTAATGTCTATCTCGGCACGAAGAGGAAACATCCATGGGAAACTTGATTTTTTTTAGTTTTTAGAACTTTCAATTGTGACGCCTAAAAGGCAACTGTATTTTGAATTCTACTGATGAAATATTTGTTTCATTTTGGTTCGCAAATTTAAATTTCCCAAAGTCCTTGAAATCATTGCATACACATGCCATACATATCAATGCATAAACATGTTTTATAACAGGTTTCTCATCTTCTTCGTTGTTTATTTCAGCCAATAATGACTTCTGAGCAAAGTATCAAGGATCTCCATGCACAAAATGCCCAATTTCAGCAAATGTTCATAGCTTTGACTAAAGGGCAGGAAGATATAAATTCCCTTATTCTGAAAGATAGAATGAAGAAGACAAAGAAGACTGCTGGTGTCCTGAATCTGGGCAGAAGATTCAGGGGACCGTTGAAGCAACTAGTTGATCTGACCTCTTCATCCAAAAAAGGGGAGAACCAAGAGGGTGAAACAAGGGAGGAAGACCCTAGTCCAAGGGTTTCTAAAGATGAATCTAATTATAATGATGAACAGTATCCTCCCACTGAGGATAGATAAAAACAGTTAGAGGATCGTCTAAATGCAATGGAGATCCAAAGAGTACCAGGGCTGGATTTTGAAGAGCTGGGTTTGGTATCTGGGGTTGTCATTCCACCGAAGTTCAAGGCTCTAGTATTTACAAAGTGTGATGGGGTTTCTTGTCCCAAGCTTCATCTCCGTTCTTATGTGAGGAAGATTCAGCCTCACACTGCTGATAGGAACTTGTGGGTCCATTTCTTTCAAGACAGTCTGTCCGGGACTCAACTTGAGTGGTTCTATCAGCTGGAGGGAGTCAATGTCCGCAACTGGGAAGATCTGGCCGCTGCTTTTTATAAGCAGTATCAAAATAACGCTGACCTTGCTCCTACTCGTACTTAACTCCAGAGCATGTATATTGGTGCGAGCGAAGGTTTTAAGGACTACACTCAGAAATGGAGAGTTTTGGCAGGGAGAGTCTAACCCCCTTTATCTAATAAGGAGTTGGTGGACATGTTTCTTGGTACGCTATCTGGTTCATTCTTTAATCACTTGATTGGTAGCTCCTCAGCTGGTTTTACTGAGCTGATATTGACTGGAGAAAGGGTAGAAGCTGGGATCCGAAGTGGCAAGATCCAGAAAGACACCTCTTCGAGTACAGTGAAGAAGCCATTCATGGGTAAGAAAGAGGTCAATGCTATTTACAATCCAAGAGGTCAGAGCAGAATCGAACTCCGTCCAACGGTAGGGGCTGTGATGATACTTAGGCCCGTGGCTACTCAACAACGAAATAATCAGCCAAAGGTAGAAAGACCTCAAAGGAAGTTCACCCGGATTAATATGACGTTGTCTGAGGTTTTACCCCATCTGTTAAAACTAACTTGGCCACCTTAAAGGAGGCACCCAAGAACCCCAACACCATATCTCCTTGTTACAATCCAAACGCTCGGTGTGATTACCATTCTGAGAGTCCAGGCTACAATACAAACGACTGTTGGGCTCTGAAGAATAAGATACAGGATCTGATTGAAGCAAAGGAGATTGAGTTTGATGCTCCTGAGATGCCTAATGTTATAACTGCTCCCATGCCCAAGCACAACCGGTGTGTTAATGTCGTTGATACTGATCTATTTGTTACTTTTGTCGACGAAGTTTCTACTCCTATCATGAATGTCAAGAAGAATTTGTTGCTAGCCAGTTTATTTACGGGTTGTGGTAAAGGTTGCCACATGTATCGATCTCTGCCTTCTGGTTGTTATTTTTCTGAAAGCAGGTGTTCAACGCCTGATGGATAACAGAGAGATTTTGTTCGAAAAGACTTCGATTCTGACTGTTCTACATGAAGATGTTGCTATCATAACCCTTTCCGCTAATCCTTCCAAGGTCTCCTCCAAAGGACCTATTAGGTTTACACCTGCTCGAAGAATTTCTCCATTAATAATCACTTTTCCTGGCCCTGTACCATACTCCTCGGACAAAGTTGCTCCTTGGAATTAAGGTGCTGACGTTTACTACCATGGCGTCAAGCAGGATTTATTAACCGTTAAAGACAAAAAAGCTGAAGAGGATGATCCTGATATTAGTAACATTGTCAGGACCATAAAAATTACTCGAAGTGGAAGGGTTTTCTCTCCCGAGATCTCCCCGAAGACTATTGCTAAGCCTGTTGTTATTCCATCTGTTGTTCCAGCTGATACTTCTGCTACTACTCCCGTCCTTACTCCAGTTGTTACCCCTACTGATGAGTCATCTGGGACTCGGGGCAAAGAAGTTGTAGGTGAGCCTTCCCGGACGGAGGCACCTAGATAAGTGATTATGGAATCCTCTAAACAAGAAATGAAGGAAATTTTAAAAATAATCAAGAAAAGCGACTACAATGTGGTCGAACAGCTGGGGAAGACCCCTTCGAAGATATCAATGTTGTCTCTACTATTATGTTTTGAGGCCCATGCAAAGGCTTTGATTACATTTCTCAAGACTGCGCATGTGTCGCAAGAAACCTCCGCTGACCAATTCAAGGACTGTGTGGCCAATTTGACTGCTGATAATGGGTTGGTTTTTTCAGATGTTGATTTGACACCAAAGGGGAGGAAGCGTAATGATGCTCTGTATGTCTTGATCGAATGCACTACTATGGCCCATGTGCTAGTGGACACTGGATCGTCACTGAATGTTCTGCCCAAGAAGGCTCTTGATAGGCTAGATTGTGAAGGTTTGACCTTAAAGCCCAATAACATTGTGGTGAGGGCTTTTGACGGTTCAAAAAGAATGGTGCACGGGGAGGTGGACATCCCTGTCAAAGTGGGTTCCCAGACCTTCGAATCCACCTTCTACGTGTTGGATATCAGGCCATCTTATTCTTGTTTGTTGGGTCATCCTTGGATCCATGAAGCTGGAGCCGTTACTTCTACGCTACACCAAATGCTGAAGTATCCAGTGAGAGGAAATATTGTCAACATGCATGGTGGAAAGGAGTACATGGTAATCCACCCGAACTCTTTCAGGTATGTGGAGATGGAGGGTGAGTTCATAGAGACCCCTTGTCAAAATTTCGAAGACGTCCCCCAGATTATGGCATCAAACGAGACTATTACCAGTATGCTAAAGATCATCAGACCTCCTTTGAAGATGGCTTCTCTCAAGGATGCCAGAGCAGTAGTTGAAGAAGGTGGGTGTACCATTTGGGGACAGCTCCCTGATTTTCCTCACAAAACTGACAAATTTGGGTTTGGGTTTTATTTCAGGAGCTCAAAGGGCTATTCGATGTGCTTGGGCTGGAGGACCTCCCCTACCCATCAGCAATTGTGGGGTCAATGATATAGAAGATGAGGAGGAGGATTCTGACATAGACAGCTGGATCTACCCTACTACCAATGGTGGACCTAGTAACTGGACGGCCAAGGATTTTTGTGTCGATTACTTTTGTTCAGCAGTAATTGTCTTACTTGTTTTTCGGATTTGTAATAAACAATATCAACTTTATGGCCTTGTGTCTTACCCGAGGCACAATGGTTTATTTGTGAGGGTTAGTATATGTCATTATCATATGTCATCAATAAAACATTGGACGTTCTTGCATACAAATTTTGCGCTCTCTGTTTTTTTTATTTTCTGCTTTTCACTTTATAATTACAACTATGCTCTTACACACACTCACATATCAAACTGCAGATCCATATCTACTCTGGATCCCACTGATAACAATTCTTCTATTGCCAGTTATAACTTCGAAAATCCGATCAACCAAGCCGAGGAAGAAGGTGAGGAAGATTGTGAGGTGCCTGGAGAACTTGCTAGACTGTTACAGCAGGAAGAGAGGGCTATACAGCCTCATGAAGAGCCAGTTGAGACAGTAAACTTGGGCACAGAGGTAGACAGAAAAGAAGTCAAGATTGGCGCAAATCTGGAGATTAATGTCAAGCAGCGGTTGGTACAAATGTTGCACGATTATGTTGAGATCTTCGCCTAGTCATATGAAGACATGACGGGACTAGACACATATATAGTGTTTCATCGTCTACCGACTAAAGAAGATTTCCCTCCGATAAAGCAAAAGGTCCATCGTATGCGCCCTAAAATGTCGGAGAAGATCAAAGCAGAGGTTATGAAGCAGTTCAACACTGGGTTCCTAGCCGTCACCTCCTATCCACAGTGGGTTGGTAACGTGGTCCCGATACCTAAGAAAGACAGTAAGGTACGGATGTGTGTGGACTACAGAGACCTGAACAGGGCAAGCCCCAAGGATGACTTCCCGCTTCCCACATTGATGTCCTGGTTGAAAACACCGCACAGCACAAAATCTTTTCCTTCATGGATGGTTTCTCTGGCTACAACCAGATCAAGATGTCACCCGAAGACATGGAGAAGACAACCTTCGTCACACAGTGGGGAACTTTTTGTTACAAGGTGATGCCTTTTTGGTTGAAGAATGCTGGGGCAACTTATCAGCGAGCCATGGTAGCTTTGTTCCATGATATGATTCACCATGAGATAGAGGTTTATGTTGATGACATGATAGCCAGGTCTTAAACCGAGGAAGAACACCTTCATCATCTACAAAAGCTGTTTGACAGGTTGAAGACATACAAGTTGATACTGAATCCGAACAAGTGCACCTTCGGGGTAAGGTCTGGTAAACTTCTGGGGTTCATCGTAAGTGACAAGGGTATTCAGGTAGACCCTGCAAAAGTGAAGGCCATACAAGAAATGTCGACTCCCCGTACTAATAAGGAAGTTAGAGGTTTCTTGGGACGCCTAAATTATATCACCAGGCTCATTTCACAACTAACTACTACTTGTGAGCCAATCTTCAAACCCCTGAAGAAAGATCAAGTGGTAAAATGAAATGACGAATTCCAGACTGCCTTCGAAATAATCAAGGAATACCTTCAAGAACCACCAATTCGGATGCTTCCGGTTGAAGGAAGAACTTTGATAATGTACTTAACAATGTTAGACAATTCAATGGGGTGTGTGCTGGGGCAGCATGACGAGTCTGGCCGAAGAGAGCATGCAATATACTACCTTAGCAAAAAGTTTACCGACTGTGAAACACGATACTCACTACTCGAGAAAACTTGCTGCGCTTTGGCATGGGATGCTCGCCGACTAAGACAATATATGTTGACTCACACTACTTTGTTGATATCTAAGATGGATCCAATCAAGTACATCTTCGAGAAGCCCGCTTTCTCCCGGAGAATAGCAAGATGGCAGATGATCTTAACCAAATACGATATCCAATACACAACCCAGAAAGCAATCAAGGGAAGTGTATTAGTTGATCATTTGGATCATCAGGCCGTGGATGACTACCGGTCCATGAATTTTGAGTTCCCGGATGAAAATATTATGCTAGTGACTGATTATGAAGAGCCTGGACCGGATGAAGGACCTGAAGAAGGATCCCGATGAACTATAGTTTTTTAAGGAGCTTTGAATGCACTCGGTAATGGCATTGGCGATGTGATCATATCCCCCGAGGGCTTCCATACTCTTTTCACTTTCCGACTATGCTTCAACTGTACCAACAACATGGCGGAGTATGAAGCATGCATCATGGGTCTCAAAGCTGCTATCGACCTGAGGATCAAGTTCTTAAATGTTTTCGGGGATTCAGCCTTGGTGATAAGTTAGATCAAATGAGAGTGGGATACGAAGCACCCGAATCTCATCCCGTAAAAAGAGCACGTGCTGACATTTCTCCCACACTTTGAGGAGGTAACCTTTGAACATTTCCCACGAGAGGAGAATCAGTTAGCGGACACGCTAGCTACTATGTCATTTATGTTCAAGGTCAGGTGGGACAACTAGGCTCCCCGAATCACTATTAAGACGTTGGATGAACCAACGTACTGCTGTGAAATTGATGTTGAAGAGGTAGTAGACAAACCTTGGTTCCACGAAGTAAAAAGGTATCTCAAGGCTCAAGAGTATCCCGAGGGGGCATCTGTCAATGATAAGAAGTTTCTAAGAAGGTTCACCGTGAAATTCTTCCTCAGTAATGGAATCCTCTACAAGCACAACCATGACTCTACCTTACTGCGGTGTGTAGACAAGAGCGAAGCGGAGAGGATTATGACAGATCTGCACGAAGGTACCTTCGGAACCCATTCAAGTGGACATACCATGGCTAAGAAGATCCTACGGGCAGGATACTATTGGTTCACTATGGAAGCAGACTGCTATCAGTATTCTCGAACTTGTCATAAATGCCAGATCTATGCTGATAAGGTGCATGTGCCTCTGGTTCCTTTGAATGTCTTGATGGCTCCTTGGCCCTTTGCAATGTGGGGCATTGACATGATCGGAGAGATTAGACCTACCGATTCCAATGGGTATCTCTTCATCCTGGTGGCTGTTGATTACTTCAGGAAGTGGGTTGAAGCTGCCTCCTTTGCTACCATTACCAAGAATGTTGTGGCGCGTTTTATCAAGCATAACCTGGTTTGTCGTTACGGTGTGCCAGAAAGAATAATCAGTGACAATGGTATGAATCTAAACAACACAATGATCATCGAAATCTGTAAACAGTCCAAGATCCAGCATTATAACTCGTCCCTTTACCGGCCGGAGATGAATGGCGTTGTCGAAGCTGCCAACAAAAACATCAAAAAGATCATACAGAAGATGACTATGACATATAAAGACTGGAATGAGATGTTACCATTTGCTCTTCATGGGTACCGCACCTCCACACAAACAACGACAGGGGCAACACCTTACTCTCTGGTATATGGCCTGGAGGTTGTCCTACCTATTAAGGTCCATATCCCTTATCTAAGGATTATGAAGGATGCGAGTTTGAACAAAGACAACTGGATCCAGACTCGACTTGATCAACTGAATCTGATCGATGAGAAGAGACTTACTGCTGTCTATCATGGTTAAATGTATTAAAAATGGATGATCAAGGCTTTCAACAAAAAGGTCAGGCGCCAAGCATATCAAGTCGGGGATCTAGTAATCAAATGCATCATACTGCCTCAAGGTGATCCCATGGGCAAATGGACTCCCACATACGAATGGGCCATTTGTGATCAAAAACATTTTTTCGGGTGGAGCCATGATTCTGATCACCATGGACGATGACGACCTTCCTCACCGTATCAATGTGAACATAGTGAAAAGATACTACGCATGATTAAATACCCACTAGGTTGACTGGCCTAGGAAAAAATAAGGGCTTCCCGGCGAACCAAAAGGGTTCGGGCAAAAATTAGGGATGAAAACAAAAAAATTTGTACACCCGGCAAGTTGAAAACTTGAAAAGGCGGCTTGGGCAAAAAAGGGTATCCCGGTGGACTGAAAACTCGAAAGGGCGGTCCAGGAAAAAGTTAGGGATGTAAAGTGTATCACTATGTCCCATTGGATCACCTTGCGACCAGACTTCAGTATCAACTATCAAGCTCGAACGACGCCAATAAATCTAGTCAACTTCAGACAAGCAGCAAAGTGATGAGACGCTCAAAGACATAGCGGCAATAGCAGAATTGAAACTCAATGGGATTATTACACATAGTGGTTTTCTTCTCTTTGTACACAATATTGTATAGCTTTCATTTTCACGGCGGTGTTCTCTTACTAGAGCGTCAGCTTCCTTGTATAAAAACGCCTGTTATAGACCAACTTCAGAAATTAATACAAGTCATTTTTTACAAAACCATTTGTTTTCTTTTTTTGTTTTGTTTTGCAAAAACGTCCAATGACTTATTCTTGACATATGCATTTGAATATAATTGCTATTCACAAATATTCCCATATGAAACAGAAAGACAGTTGCTCATGACTTAACGAACGGGGCAAAATCTAAAAAACCATTTTAATACTGACAGTTACTCCCTCCAGCAGGTACATGGGCAAGGACAACTTTGAAACAAAGTCACCATTACATGCGACTCTGTGATGTCTACACTCCCCACAGAGTAGAGGCAACCAAAGCTTTGACATCGGCTTCCCCAAACAGGAGTTACTTTCCCTATTAAAGTTCCTTCAAAGAGGTGACATCTATATTTCCCAGCCAAATTTTATAATCGCAAGCGGTTCATAAATTTTTATCCCGAGAAGAGTTATTTCTCTGAATACAGAAGCTTTATCCCCAACGAAGTTTATTCCTCTAGCCACAGAAGTTCATCCCCCAACAGAGTTTATTTCTCCGAGTCGGTAAAATCTTCCAACAAAGCATCTCCTCTCTAAAACATAGTTATTCCCCGCAAAGTTATTCTCGAGCAGAGTCTATCCCCGACAGAATATTCAAACATAAAGGAGTAAATCCACGGCATATTCATCTCCATTCACCATCTCCAGCGGAAGTAGAAGAACCACTTTTTCTACAACGGTCAGGAATTCAATTACCAGCACTTTCCAGCAGCAGGCAGGAATTTATTTTCCCAGACTCGGATATATCAGAATAGCATTTCATGTTCATACATCATGACGTGCGCATACATATTGAATACAACATAATCTCATTTATTTTGAGAACATCATCGCACAATGCATTTCATGAATCATATAATTAATCATGTACCTTTTCAGGAAAGAAGGTTATCATCAACAATTCCAACAGTAAATCCATGAAGCTATAGATGTCATGTCTACGGACAACTAATAGAAAATCAGTTCCCGAAACCAAATGAGTCAACTAATCTACGTGTTCAAATGAAGCAGCCCTACTATCCAGGCTTTTATTCTGAAGCAGCCCTACTACCCAGGTTCCTTCTCATAGCCCTACTATCCAGGCTTTCACTTCGAAGTAACCCTACTATCCAGGTTCCTTCTCGCAGCCCTACTATCCAGGATTTCATTTCGAAGTAACCCTACTACCCAAGTTCCTTCTTACAGCCCTACTACCCTGGCTTTATTTTCGAAGTAACCCTACTACCCAGGTTCCTTCTCACAGCCCTACTGTCTAGGCTTTCATTTCGAAGTAACCCTACTGCCCAGGTTCCTTCTCACAGCCCTACTATCCGGGCTTTCATTTTGAAGTAACCCTACTGCCCAGGTTCCTTCTCATAGACCTACTATCCAGGCTTTCATTTCGAAGTACCCCTACTACCCAGGTTCCTTCTCATAGCCCTACTATCCAGGCTTTCATTTCGAAGTAACCCTACTATACAGGTTCCTTCTTATAACCCTACTATCCAGGCTTTTATTCCAAAGCATCCCTACTACTCAGGTTCCTTCTTACAACCCTACTATCCAGGCTTTCATTTAGAAGTAACCCTACTTCCCAGGTTCCTTCTCATAGCCCTACTATCAAGGCTTTCATTTCGATGTAACCCTACTATCCAGGTTCCTTCTCGCAACCTTACTATCCAGGCTTTCTTTTCATAGTAACCCTACTACCCAGGTTCCTTCTTACAGTCCTATTACCCCGGCTTTATTTTCGAAGTAACCCTACTACCCAGGTTCCTTCTCACAGCCCTACTATCCAGGCTTTCATTTCGAAGTAACCCTACTGCCCAGGTTCCTTATCAAAGCCCTACTACCCCGACTTTCATTTTGAAGTAACCCTACTACCCAGGTTCCTTCTCATAGCCCTGCTATTCAGGATTTCATTTCGAAGAAACCCTACTACCTAGGTTCCTTCTCACAGCCCTACTATCCAGGCTTTCATTTCGAAGTAACCCTACTACCCAGGTTCCTTCTCACAGCCCTATTATCTAGGTTTTTTTATTTCAAAGTAACCATACTACCCAGGTTCCTTCTCACAACCCTACTATCCAGGTTTTTTATTTCGAAGTAACCCTACTACCCAGGTTCCTTCTTATATCCCTAATATCCAGGCTCCTTTTCATGAATCACTTGACGCAGTTTTGCATGGACTTATCCCGAGAAAGCCCTATACAGGTTCCTTCTCTTTTATCTCCAGAAAATAGTTTACAACACTGTAAAACCTAGACCCGACCAGATACGATCGATTTCATATTCCCCAATAGAGTAATGGACAACCAAAGCTCCTAGACTCTATTTCCCAGGATATAAGTCAACATTCCCCGGTGAAGTCCTCCTCGATGGCAGGTACAGGAATTATCGCAAAGGGATCTCTTATGCAACCGATAACTTTTCTGGATGGCATCTTTAAGCCCATCTCTGAAGATTCTCCGTCGCCTGCCAAATGGAATCTGTAATCACATTCCTGGTATTATCGATCAGTATTACTTCATGCGAGTGCAAATTTCTGGGCACTCTAGTGTTCAATCATCTTCCACCTTTAGATCACGAAAGGCAGACCAACTAATCTACATCCTCAGGTTTAAGAAGATTGAACAGGGACAGATGTTGTACCCCAAACTTTTCCATCCCAATTTTACTCAAAATATACTACTAGAGGTCCTCAATTGCTCAAGATTGACTAAGGATTGACCAGACAAATCCTCCTCCTAAGACAATGAGCCTCAAACTAGGGTTTCACTCCTCATAAAGATGTTTCAGTTCCAAGGGTCCTAAATGGTCTCCATTTCCCTAATATATCCTCAAGATCATCCATGCTAAGTTTCATGCCTTGCAAAATAAGTTTGCTCAGTCAACTGCCCAAATGCCTGAAAGTCAACTATACTAGTTCAAAAGTCAAATGTGACCCACATACAGTCAAACTTCAAGATTTTTGGTCAATATCAACATTTTAAAGTGACATCCATCATTTGATCAAGGGTTGATCATGATTCCTCAAGGAATACTCCTAATTCATCAAAGCTCAAAAGTTGCTAAATTAGGGTTCCTATAGGAAAAGTCAACCAAACTTTGATCAGACATAACTTTCTCATACTTCATCATAAATTCCTAATCCAAGGCTCATTTTTAAGAGAATCCAATTCCCTACAATTCATCTTCAGCCTCAAGTTCAAGAAATGTACTCATGAAAAGATATAAATTTAGACATTATAGGTCCTTTTCAAAAGTCCTCAAAAACACCTTTTGGGTCAAAGCTTCTTACATGAACGTGGAAGATCCAATGGAGATGAAACCAAATGGGTTGTTTAGAGGACACCCTAAGCTTTCTAAAAAGTCCAAGAACATCCTCTTGGGGTCAAAATTGAGAGAGATATGCATTGTCAAAGTTGACCATTTTTGGAAATTTGCCCAAAGTCAACAATGCTCAAAAGTGCATTTTTTCCACATGGGCCCATATTTTCAAGATTGAATCTCAGTCCTAGCATGGTCCACGGCCTATGGGACCCTCCATGCCTTATTCACTTTTTTATTTAATTTATTTTTATTTTATTTATTTAAAATTCAAATAAAATAAAATAAAATCAAAATAAATAAAATCAATGGAATGACATTTGTTTTGCATTGAATTATAGATCATGCAAGCTGTCTATAGCCAAAAAAACGTGCAAGGTTGAAAACAAGAGGAAATCTCCAAATGGGGAAAGATTTGAATCAAAAATTCATAACCATAACATCTTTGGATTCTTTCTAATTCTAATAACCTAGATTAATTCACTACATATAACAATGCATTGCAACCCTAGAACAGAAGGTTTTTGCACATCTTGCCTCCCTAAGTGCAAGAACAAAGTGTCAAGTTTTGTCAAAAAAAGTGCAGATCGGATTCTTCTCCCCAGGCAGTTTCAAGCAATTTCAAGGATACAACAACACTCCTGGACCTTCACTGAAGCTATCCCACTCGTTTCCAAGCCTCAAAGCATCAAGAATCAAGCGTAAGAACAGTCACGGTTTTGCACATATTCTCAGTTTTGATTTCTTTGATTCTGGCATCATAAACATATTTTGATTATATATATATATATATATATATATATATATATATATATATATATATATATATATATATATATATATATATATATATATATATATATATATATATATATATATATATATATATATATATATATATATATATATATATATATATATATATATGTATGTATGTATATATATGTATGCTTGTAATCATGTTTACAACATGCTGGAATACTTTGATTGGAGTTTAAGTGCAGGTACAGGCATCTGCCATGGCTAGGGTTCTAAAGATCCAATTTAGGGAACCCTAGTTAGAGGCAAAATTAAGCCAAATTAAGGGTTTATTCATGCTCAAGGGATTATTTCCAATCGATCCATGCCCTTGGTTAGGATTTATTTTGCTTGTGTTGCATTTTTTATTCTTACAGGTTTTTAGCCACGCACAAGAACTGTCACTATAGCCTATAGTGACGAATCTGTCTGTAGGTAAAAGCCTAGTTTCTAAAACAACAGTTCTGGGAAGAAGACAATTAGGTGGTAGATTCCTATTGGGAGATTTGAATCCACACGTGTTTTTCTGCGCGCACTACTTTGTTTGGCTTATATTTTTATTTGTTTATTATATTAACAAACAAGCAATTCAGCACAGATGGTTAGGGCAGGCGCGTGTGAGAGGAAGGGCTTGGGTTCGATCCCAGGTCCAAACATTTTTCTATTTTTTTGACTTCCTTGTTTCAGATCCCACGCATCTCCTAGCCAAGCGTCTAGCATGCGCCCCTGATCTCAGCCATCAGATCCATCACGGGATCAGATCTAAACGCTTAGCAAGCAAAGAGCATGGTAGACCCTCCAAAGGTGAACCACACTGGATCCAGCGCAAGGCAGATGGGCCAACTATTATGGGCCTAACAAAATCAATTCTGCACCCCCAGAATTACTTCCAACATCAGGCCCATTTTATTTTTTGTTTTAATTTCTTTAACCTTTTTTATTGTTTTTATTTATTTTTAATTTTTTTAAATATCTTTTTTAATTAAATCTTAAAATCACAAAATCACAAAAAAAACATTAGAATTCGGTTTTGTTTTAAATATTTAATTTCATTAACTAATTAAGTTGATTAGGATAATTTAAATTCCTTTTTTCATAACTAAAATTAATTAGAAATTAGTTTAATTTGCAAAATTAATTACTTTCTCAAAAAATCCAAAAAATATTTTTTATTTATTCACTAATTAAATGTCTTTGAATTTAACTTTAATTCCTCGTTTAATTTATTCTCGCACACATTTATTTATTCAGTTTTTCAATTAATGTAATTGCTCTGAGTTTGTAATAGCTTTTAATTTAGGTTTATTACTATTTGCATTTACTGTTTTCCCCCATGTTTTTTATTATGTAATCCCCTCCCCAAAGCCTTGTAATAGCTAGGTTTAAATTTCTCACATTTTTCCTTTCCGTTATTATAAACTGTTAGATGATTGATAATAGGATGGTATGCAAAAGATCATAATTTAAAATAGTAGAAAACCCTAAATATGCAAAGATAATTGACTGAAAAACAAACACTTGCACATGCTCACTCCTAGGGTTTTTCCCCACTTCGGTTGCCTTCGATAAATGGTCATGAAGTATAGGGAGTTTTAGTGGTTTCCCTCTAGTCCCAAAAGATCAAAGATAACCCATTCGAATGTTGCCTCAGAAAGATCTTTAAGACTCTAGGGTAACTACTAAGGTTTCCTAATCATTGCTTTAGTGATCGTACTCGTCCCTTTCGATTGTCCCTCAAACTCCAACGATGGAGCTACCTGCTCCTTAATAGTATGATAGTGTTGTCTAAAGGAAATAAGAAAATGAACAGTCTTTTTTCGAGTAGGTAGAAACTCTTAAGTACTTGCTCAAAACAAATCTTTTACACTTACACTTTCAAACAAATGTTTCAAGCTAAAGTTTTCAAAAACACTTTATCACACCCTTGAGCACTGACACAAGGGTTACCATAAAGTGAAACTCCGCACTAAGGCAATTTCAAAACTTTTTCAAACACACAAAAGAAATTTAAAAATGAGCAAGTACCTAAGAGCCTGTGGAAAACCACGGATAGAAAGGGTGCTAACACCTTCCCTTTCTATAATCTACCCCCCGTACTCAGAAACATCTCGAAAAAGGTTTTTTCTATTCTTTTTCCCTTTTCCTTTGTTGGATGAAATAAAATACGGTGGCGACTCTTGCTTACTGCGACATTTGCAAACAAAAAACGCAAAACTAGTAGTAACAAAAGCAGTCAGTTCTGCCACCGTATCACAATATGGCTAACTTTAGGATCAGCTTGATATCTTGCACACGCACGTACATCAAAGGCAATGTCTGGTCTGTTAACTGTGAGATATAGAAGACTTCCTATCATGCTTCTGTAGAGACTTTGATCTACACTTACTCCTTTTTCATCTTTAGTCAACTTCAGATGTGTGGGAGAAGGGGTTCTTTTGTGACTAGTATTCTCCATCCCAACTTCTTTACTATATTCTTGACATACTTGCTCTGAGATGAAAATATGGAGTCTTCCATTTGTTTAACTTGTAGACCAAGAAAATAGGTTAATTCACCAACAAGGCTCATCTCAAATTCAGACTGCATTTGCTTGACAAAATGTTGAACCATCTCATTTGACATCCCACCAAATACAATATCATTAACATAAATTTGAGAAATCATAATCTTCCCTTCTTCTTATTTGACAAAGAGGGTTTTGTATATGCCACCTTTCCTATATCCATTCTCCCCAAGGAATTATACCAGTCTCTCATACCAAGCTCTTGGAGCTTGCTTCAATCCATACAAAGCTTTCTTCAGTTTGTAGACATGTTTAGGAAAACATGGATAAACAAATCCCTTTGGTTGTTCCACATATACTTCTTCATTTAGATATCCATTTGAGAAACACTTTTTACATCCATCTAAAACAATTTAAATTTTAGTATGCATGCAACTCTCAATAGTAGTCTGATTGATTCAAGTCTGGCCACAGGAGAAAAGGTTTCATCAAAGTTAACCCCTTCAATTTGAGTGTATCCTTGTGCAACTAACCTTTACTTATTTCTAGTGACCTCCCATTTTTCACCAGATTTATTCTTGTATACCCATTTAATGCCAAACATATTTGTCCCTTCAGGTCTTGGAACCAGATTCCAAACTTCATTCCTACTGAATTGTTCTAACTCCTCTTGCATAGAATTAACCCAAAACTCATAAGTTAGGGCCTCTTTGACATTCTTAGGCTCAAATTTTTATACAAAGAAAGAGTTTGAAATCCCTTATCTTGATCTCGTAGTAACTCCTTTGTTTGGATCTCCTATGATAAGCTCCTTAGGGTGATCTTTCTGAGTTCTAATTGAAGGTCCTTTATTGAGGTGACTAGGCTAGGGATCTTCTTGAGGAGGATTAGAATCAATACTTGTGTTATTTGATTCAGTTGGACTATCAGGAAAAGATGTTCCAACATCTTCTGAGACATCTTCTTCAACATTTCATCCTTTATCATCAATAGTAACATTTATTGATTCCATCATAACTTTGGTTCTGGAGTTAAAAACTCTGTAAACTCTATTGTTTGTAGAATAACCGAGGAATATTCCTTCATCACTCTTGGGATCCATCTTCCTCCTTTATTCACGATCAACTAAGATGTAACATTTTCTTCCAAAAACATGAAAGTATTTAACAGTTGGTTTTCTTCCCCTCCATATTTCATACAAAGTAGCTGAAGTGCCTTTCCTTAGAGTGACTCTATTATGGATATAGCATGCAATATTCATTGCTTCATCCAAAAAATGGTAGGGTAGCTTCTTAGCATGAATCATGGCTCTGGAAGATTCTTGGAGAGTTCTATTCTTGCGTTCTACAATCCCATTCTGTTGAGGAGTAATGGGAGAAGAGAATTCATGGATGATTCCTTCAGAGGAGAAAAACTCAGCAAAATTTTTGTTCTCAAATTCCTTTCCATGATCACTTCTGATTCTTATGACATGTCTATCCTTTTCCCTTTGAAGTTTTTGAAAAAGATCTTTGAACAGTTCAAAAGTTTCTGATTTTTCTCCAATA
The DNA here is from genome assembly GCA_948472305.1 of Vicia faba. Classification (NCBI taxonomy): domain Eukaryota; kingdom Viridiplantae; phylum Streptophyta; class Magnoliopsida; order Fabales; family Fabaceae; genus Vicia; species Vicia faba. Next base: position 172,428,713 of record OX451740.1, on the reverse strand, counting down.
AAGCTTATCCATGTGTATTTGGAAAAGTTATCTGCAACAACATAGGCATACTTCTTACCACCAAGACTTTCAACTTGTATAGGTCTCATCAAGTACATGTGAATAAGTTCGAAAAATTTTAACGTAGTAAGATATTGAATCTTCTGATGTAACATATTATTCTGATTTCCAATTTGGCAGTCACCACATACCCTTCCTTCTTCTATTTTGAGTTTAGGAATCCCTCTCACTGCTTCTTCAGATATAATTCTTTTCATACCTTTCAGATGTAAGTTCCCCAATTTTTAATGCCATAGTTTAACTTCATTCTCTTTGGCTAAAACTTATGTTAAGCAGAGGTTCACTTCTTGAGGAACCCATAGATAACAGTTGTCTTTAGATTTGATCCCTTTCATAATAACTTCATTATTTATATTGCACACATGACATTCTTTCTTGGTGAAGTTAACTTTGAATCCTTGATCACATAATTGGCCTATACTTATCAGGTTAGCTATCATCCCTTTAACAAGTAACACATTATCAAGCTTAGGGACTCCTGAACAGTCAAGCTTGCCAACACCTTTGATTTCACCTTTTGCCCCATCACCAAAAGTCACATAACTAGTGGAATGAGATTTGACATCCACCAACAGATTCTTGACACCTGTCATGTGTCTAGAACAACCACTGTCAATGTACCAGTCATCTTTGGTTGATACTCTGAGAGAGGTGTGAGCAATGAAAATATCAATATTGGACTTGGGAACCCACTGTTTCTTCTTTTTGCTATTTTGGGGAACCTTATCAGTTTTGGGAGAAGAAGTATTTTTAGGATACCCATACAACTTGAAACAGAAGGGCCTTATATGTCCAAGCATTCCACAGTGATGACATCTCTAGGGATGGTGTTGTACCCCAAAATTTTCTCTCTCATTTTACCAACATTTCCCCTCACAAGGATCTTTGAACTCAAGACCAAGCTAGGGTTTGCTCTGCTCAAGACATCTCATTGCACTGATGACCTAAATTAGGGTTTGAGTTTGCATAGGGATTTTTGGACCTTAAATGCTCAAATTGACTTTCATACTTCATATTGGACTCATAAGTTTTCCCATACCAAGTTTCAAGCCTTGAATCAAATTTTTCCCAGTCAATTGGACAGTTGACCTAGAAATCAGCTGTATTGGGGAAAAAGTCAACTGTGACCAATTTAGAGTCAAACCTCATGAATTTTGACCCACATCAACATTATGAACTCTTATGAACCATTGGATCAAGTTTGGACCACAACTCCACAAGAAATTTGATCAGATCACCAAAAGGGCAAAATGGTCATTTTTAGGGTTTTGACTGTACAAAGGCAATTTCTGACTTTTTGACCTAGCCAATGGCAAATTAGGTTCAAACATGGACTCAAGGAATCAATTACATCATCTTGACTTATTCAACAAGTTCAAAAGATCTCAAATGCATGGGATTGACAAATGAATTTTTCAGTCAACTAATCAAAATTTAACTATACACTGAAAAGTCAAACTTTGACTTTTTTGGTCAAAATCAAGTGCCAAGGGTCATTTTTCATCAAGATGTGTCAATTTATGAAAATTGTTCATCAAGAAACCCAAAATTGCAAATTAGGGTTTGAAATTGAAAATTTTCATAACTTAGAATTTTTCTAAGTTATGAAATTTTCTTGATTTTTCCTAACTTTGCCCCACATTTTCACCATGATGCAAATGGATTCAAACAAAACCTCCAACATGAAAGTTGTAGTACTCCACAAAGTCTACAACTTTTTTTCACAAAGTTTTCTAAAAATAAGCTTGTATCTCAAGTTATGAATTTTGGAACAAGGGTCCCTAAAACTTTTAACTTAGTGAAATTTTGCCCTAGTTTAGGCAGGATTTTGACCTATCTTCTTGGCCATTTTTCACATAGTTCCACTTGGAGTCTCAAGTTTCATTTCAAATATGGATTATGGAGCATGTTGCAAGATTTCCAAATTGTCAAAGAACTCCTCAAACACATTTGTGGTTAGGGAGAATAGAAGGCTTAAAGTTGGCAAAAACTCACTTTTCATCCATGGCATATTCATGTTCATACAAGTTGTATTTTCAAGTCAGCATGCCTTACACTAGCTTGCAGGCCTGTAAACCTCTTCACACTCCATAATTAAATGCAAATCCACCAGTCTAAGCTTTTGTTTTGGTCATTTGGACATTGTACACAAGATTAGGCCCTAAGTAGAAAAAGGCACATTTCCATTTTTGCCATAATGTGCTTTATGTCAAACCACTATCCCTTGAGCATTGGACCATATCTCAGAGGGTAAATAAAATCCACAAGTTGGAGGGGCCAAGAGCAAAGTATGCAAGAATATTTGATAGCCTATACAGGCCTGTAACAACAACTTCCACTTTCTTACTTCAAAAACAAGAAACTTGTCAAAAACTTGAGAACTTGAAAACCAGCCAATGCTAACTTACACAAACAGTTTGAACATATTTCTCACACCCCTTTGAGCTAGAAACATGATTGCTTGAGCCTCTAAATACCCCATAGCCATAAATCACATTCCTTTGGCAAAACAGGGCAGGTTCTGCAACTTGAGTCCCATAGCTCATTTGGCTCGTGCGTTTTGCCCCAAGTTGCTTCAAACACCTTCCATTCAACTCACCCAAGCTATCCCAAACCTCAAACACCAACTGTAACTCCATTTACAGTGTTCACCATTTTCATTTTGAGCTTGTGCAGGTTGAGTTCTATAGGCTGATTCAAGGACATTCAAGGCAAGCTAGCTATTGGAGAAGGTCAAGTGAAGTTCAAGCAAGCTACCAGACATCTCAAGCCTTGTTGAAAAGCACTACATTTCCCTACACGAATCCAACTGAAACAGGTTTTTCTCCACTTTCTATCTCTCTATTTAGGAACATTTAACCTTAGGTTTGTGAATAAAAAATGTAGTGTTCATTGCCATGAAGTTGTACATATGCTCAGTTTTCATTTATATTAAGTGTGCTAGGAGAATTTCATCCATGAACATGTAGAAAAAACTAGGTCAGATTTTAGGGCCAGAGAAATTCTCTCTGGTCTTTGAGAGTTAGGATTAGTTTTTTACATGGTTGGAATCGTCTTTAAATTCTCTACAAGTTTGGTGTTATGTGTTTTTGCAATAGAGGTCGTATGCAGGATGTCCAAGTTTGAACAGGGGACGCGCGCGTTTATTCAAAAGCTGGAGGTAGAAGATGAAGTTTTGGGCTGGGCTTGGCCTGGCTGCTTTTGGCACCCCCTTTTTTCTTTTTACACCCCCTGGCCCAATTTCTTGTATTTTTATATTTTTGTATTTTTGTTTTCATTTCTGATTTTGTTTATTTATTTCCAAGTATAAAAAATGTTCAAAAATATTTTCATAATTTTTTTACATTTATTTGGCATTTTATTTTAATTTTTCTAACATGAAAAAGTATTTAAATACTTTTATATTATTTATTAAGACTTGAAAAATATATATAATTTATACTTTTATTTTTGTTCTTTATTTTTATATATACTAAAAATATTTTCCTAAATATATTTTATTTTTGTACATATTTTATTTTATATTGTACATATTTAATTTGATTAATATACATATATAAATATATACTTTTTATTTTATTAAGTACTCTAGAATAAAAAAATACAAAATATTACATTTTTATTTTTATTTTTATTTATACTAAAAAATACTTTTTTCTAAGTATATTTTATTTTTGTACATATTAATATATTTTATTGTATATAAATAATATAATGTATTTAATTTCTTAAAGAAATTAGGGTTTTACCCTTAAACAAATAAGATAAATCTTTTTATTTATTTCTTTATTTTTACATTAAATACTTTTACATACATGAACAAACAAAAACCTTTTTTGCATAATTCATTTAGTTGATATATTTATTTATTTTGTTTATTTAAATATTGTCCATTTAATATTTATGCATTGAGAATTCAATTTGGATGTAATAGTAAATTAGGGTTTATATTTCTTGTCAAATACCCCCCATTCAAAGATTGTATCTCCATCCCTATAATCATGTTGTAATAGCTTAGAATTTTAATTCTCGCACTTTACGCTTTCAATTATGCCATGATTAGAGAATTAGGTTTTGTATGCAAAAATCCAAATCAACAAATAGTTTGACCTAATCAAAGACAAAAATGCATAAAAATCAAACACAATGCACACTTGCACCCTTAGGGTTACAATCCACTTGTTGCCTTCAAAAATTGGCCATGTTATGCATGTTGGATACTTTGGCAAAACAAAAATAGCATAGTCCCTCGATGACGCTATCTTGGTTGCCTAAACAAAAATGATCAAGTCCCTCAAAAATTTGCCAAAAATACTTGAAACAATTGATATCATGGTCTATACAATGACCCGCGCTTGTCTCGTTTAACATCCTAACACAAGGTTGTTCACCAAATGCAATGGTGAAATAACACTGTTAAAAGGGTTAAAAACATTAGGAAAGATCTTTGAGTACATTAGGGTTGATAGCTCTTAGTTACTTGATCAAAAACTTGCAAAAACATCCTTGCTATTCTCAAATACACTTCACAACACAAATTCAAAACATTTTCCGAATCAAACTTTCCAACATTGATATCTTTTCAAAAGACAAAAACACCTTTGTATACATTCAAACAAGAATCATTACAAAGGTTGCCACAATGGTGGTCTCTTTTCAAAACATCTTTCAAAACCACACACAAAGCACCATTTCAAACAATTGAAAAGAAAAATCAAGTGATCTAAACAAGTAACTAAGAGCCCATGGATAACCATGGATGAAAAGGGTGATTGCACCTTCCATTTTCATAATCTACTCCCCGAACCCAAGAAAACATCTCAAAGGTCTTTCCTGTGCTTTTTGACCTTTCCTTAGGATAAAATAAAAATTCGGTGGCGACTCTTGCTAAACCGAAACATTCCCAAGTCAGTTCTCCCACCGTATCACAGCTGGGGATTCTCTCTAGTGTGATTAAGTTTTTTCATCCCATGATGTTCGCCATGATGTCCTTTCTTCACATGAGGTTTTCCAAGATGTCCTTTCTTACCATGAGGTTTGCCCATATGTTAAGACATTTGATTCGACATCTTCGGTTTAGGTTTGGTATGAGTGGAAACAAATGAGGGCTCTTCTGGGTTAGGTTCCTTTTTCTCATTGAAACCTAGACCACTCTTGTCTCCTGTCACTCTTCCTGCTTGGAGAATTCCAGCTAATGTGTCAAACCCATTATTCATCATCTTGAGAGATTTTACCATTCTATCAAGATTTGAATTTATAGAAGACACTTCACTTTCTAGATCAGAAATAGTTTTGAGATGCTCTTCCCTTTCCTCCTTCAATTGAGTTATGATGGATTTCTGTTTCTCCCCTTTAAGACATACTTCTACACTTCTGAGGCATAATTATTTGTATGAAGTAGCTAACTCATCAAAAGTTAGTTCCCCGTCACTAGACTCTTCATCAAATACATATTTTCCTATTAATGCTTTAACATACTTGGCAGATTCTTCAAGATCACTCTTTGAGTCCTCTTCAGACCAAGTAACAGATAGATTCCTTTTCTGTTTCTTAAGATATGTAGGACATTCAGTTCTAATGTGACTAAAGCCTTCACATTCATGACATTGTACTCCCTTCCCTTGAGTGGATTTTTCTTCAACCCTTTTTCTTCCAAACTCATTTGATTTTTGGATGTCAGATGAGATATTCTTGACATTTGATCTTTGGTTTCTATCCATTCTTTTTATCACTTTGTTAAACTGTCTTACAAGCATAGCTAAGGTATTTGATATTCCTCCATCTGTATTTAAATCACAGTCTTCCTCTTCATCTTCAGTATTTGATACAAAGACTATGGTTTTGTTCTTCTTTTCATATCTTTCATTGATGCTTAATTCAAATGTCAGGAGGGATCCAACAAGTTCATCCACTTTCATTTTGTCAATGTCTTGAGGTTCTTCTATAGCAATCACTTTCATATCAAATCTCTTAGGAAGAGACCTGAGCATCTTTCTCACCAATTTGTCTTCAGGTATTTTCTCTTCTAAAGCACTGGAGGAATTATCAATTTCAAGAATGTTCATATGGAAGTCATTTATACTTTCATCATCCTTCATTCTCAAACTCTTAAATTTTGTGGTGAGCAACTGAAGTCTTGACATCTTAACTTTGGATGTGCCTTCTTGAGTAGATTGAAGAATTCCCCATGCATCCTTAGCCACTTCACATGTATTCACTAATCTGAAAATGTTCTTCTCAATTCCATTGAATATAGCATTCAAGGCTTTAGAATTTCCAAGAGCAATTTCATCTTCTTCTTTAGACCAATCTTCCTCTGGTTTTAACTCAGAAGTAGGTTCTCAATTTTCTCCCAATTTGATAGGGTGTTTCCATCCTTTTAAAATAGCTTTCCAAGCCCTACTGTCCAAATACTTTAAAAAGGCAACCATATGTGGTTTCCAGTAGTCATAATTACTTTTATCCAGAATGGGTGGTCTATTCACAGATCCTCCATCCTTGTCCATAGTACCAGAAAGTATCTTCCCTGGATCGCACCTAGATAAAGAGCAGGATGCCTGCTCTGATACCAATTGAAATTCTGGTATCAGATATGTGATGTCGAATGAGATTTTTAGAACATAGTTTGATTCTACAATCCTAGTAAGAGTTTTGATGATAACAAACACAAAGAACAAATATGCACTCTAAAATTATATTCTGTTTTATATAGAAGGTCTGATGGAACAAGATCAAAAGATAAGCTACAAGGTTGTTCCTGCTGTGAACGTAGACAATTCTCAAAAAGCTCTGATGATAGAAGATCGGCAGTTGCGCTAAAAGAAAGATGTTTTAACTCTGATTACACAACTCTAAGAAAGTAAGTCTAACGTTGCAAACAGGATCTTATGGCTCTGATCTTCAAAAGCTCTGAAGCAAGAAGCAACGCATACCTCAATGTTCTGAAGCATTACAAATCAAATATTTCCATTTCAAGAGTAACGGCTGGAAGGGAACAAGGAAAACACCTTAATTGTCATTAATCATGTTTCCAAAAGATCATTCATGCTGCGCCCATTTAAACAATACACGAGGATAAATCGTTTACGATTTCAAAATACTCAACAACGCTGCAATCTTTTCTAATCCTCATGCATACAATTCTCTCAAATGTGTAAAACATCATATACTGTGATATTGTTTTGTAAGAAAACATTATTATACATTGTCTTATAATTATATTATTTAGTGTAGTTCCTTGAGAAAAACCGGATTATGGTTATACTCAAGAAGACTTTGGCAGTAGTCAAAGTAGATTTGTAATCAAGATTTATTAGTGGATTAAGACCTTATTGGAGAGATGTGAAATCACCTTGACGGGTGGACTAGAGTAGTTTGAGTTCAAACGAACCAGGATAAAAATCACCATGTTATTTCCAGTGAATTTTAAGATTCCAATTCAACCCCCCCCCCCCCCCCCCCCCCCTTCTTGTGTTTTTCAATTATTCGATTGGCACCAGAGCGCCTGGTTCTGAGTTCAAGCACTTAACCGTGTCAGTAAAAGATCCAAGCTAAGAAAAACACTATGGTTGGACCAAGTCAGAACATCAGCAATGACTACCATGATGAGAAAGACAGAATCAGCGGCAAACCTCCAATCTTTGATGGAGAGAACTTTGATTACTGGAAAGACATAATTGAAAGCTTCTTTCTGGCTCATGATGCTGATCTCTGATTAATGGGTACATACATCCGGTTAATGAAAGTGGTCAGAAAATTGACAGAAAAAGAATGTCAGATCATCAAAAGTGAGACTTCAGAAATCATCATAAGGCCAAAACTATTCTCCTGAGTGCCATATCATATTCAGAGTATGAGAATATCATAAACAGGGAGACACCAAAGCACATGTATGATTCTCTGAGAATGACACATAAAGTCAACACTCAAGTAAAAGAAACCAAAGCCCTTGTGCTCATTCAGAAGTATGAAGCCTTTAAAATGGAAGAAAGTTAAACTATTGAAGCAATGTTCTCAAGATTTCAAATTCTGGTTGTTGGGCTGAAAGTTCTGGACAAAGGGTAATCAACTGCTGATCATGTAAAGAAGACCATCAGAAGTTTACCTAAGCAATGGAGAGCCATGGTCACTGCTCTCAAACTGGCAAAAGATCTGAACAACATATCTCTAGAAGAACTTGTCAGCTCTCTCAGAAGTCATGAGATAAGAGTTAGAAGATGATGAGCCTCAGAAGCAAGGTAAGCCTTTAGCCCTTAAATCTAACAAAAAATATGATTCTAAAATTTTGCAGGCAATATAAGAAATCTCTGGTGGATCCTCATCAGAAGAAGAAGAATTGTCTCTTCTCTCCAGAAGAGTCAATCAGCTGTGGAAGCAAAGGCAAAGGAAGTTCAGAAATTCTAGAAGAACATGGAATCAGTCTAAATCATCTTCTGAATACAGAAAGTTTGAATCATCCTCTGAACACATAAAGTCTAGCAACATGGACATTGACTACTACGAGTGCAATGAACAACGGCACTACAAAAGCGATTGTCCAAGGCTTCAAAAGGAGAAACCCAAAAAGAAGTTCTCTAAGGAGAAGAAAAAAAGTCTCATCGCAATATGGGATGACTTAGATTCTTCAGAAGCAGACACAGAATCAGAAGATGAAAAAGTCAACATTGCTCTTATGGCCAACGTGTCAGAAGATACTGAATCATCTGGATTAGAATTAGAATCAGACACTGAAGAGGTATTTCCTGACTTTACTATAAATTTAACTAAAGCTAAATTAGGAGAAAGTCTAAGTGAAATTCTTGAAAGATATCAGCAACTTCGAGTCAAATTCAAGAACCTGAAAAAGGATCTAGTTTCTGACTCTGAAGAAACTAAGAGTCTGAGATTGGAAAATTATGAGTTGAAAGAAAAAATTTCAAAACTTGAAAATGACTTACAAAACACTCAAAAGGAAACTGTGATACGGTGGCAGAACTGACTGTTTTTTGTTACTACTGGTTTTGTGTTTTTTGTTCACAAATGTACGGTAAGTAAGAGTCGCCACTGACTTTTCTTTTATCCAAAAAGGAAAGGGTGAAAAGAACAAAAAAAGATCTTTCGAGAGTTTTCTGAGTAAGGGGGTAGATTATGGAAAGGGAAGGTGTTAGCACCCTTTCCATCCATGGTTTTTCATGGGATCTTAGGTACTTGCTCATTTTTAAATTGCTTTTGTGTATTTGTATGTTTGAAAATGTTTTGAAATTTCCTTAGTGCGGTGTTTCACTTTATGGTAACCCTTGTATCAGTCTTCAAGGGTGTGATAAAGTGTTTTGAAAACTTTTGTTTGAAAAGTTTGTTTGAGAGTGTATGGTGTAAAAAAAATTTGAGCAAGTACTTAAGAGTTTCTACCTACTCGAAAAGGTCGTTATTTTCCTCCTAACCTTTAGACAATACTACCCTACTATTAATGAGTAGGTAGCCCTATCGTTGGATGTGTGAGGGACAGGCGCGGGTCATCATTATGGTCATAGAAGGCAACATATAGGGATACCTTAGTAGTTCGAAGGGACTGTCATCATATATTCGTAGGCAACATCGAGGGACAAGATCATTTCTCGTAGGCAACTCGAGGGACATTGAGGGACTATGATCTTTATGATGACTTTAACCAAGGGTCTTTGTTAAGGGTATCCCTATGTTCGAGGGACATGAACATTGTTTTTCCGAAGGCAACAAGTGAGGTTATCCTAGAGGTGTGAGTGGGCAAATGATTCAGTTCAGTTATTTATCTTGCAATTAAGGTTTTCTATCGTTCATTTTTATCTTTCCATACAATCCTATTAATCTAAGCATTGCATAAAATATAGTAGCTGAAGGAAAAGGCGGTAATATAAACCTAAACCATTACAGAGCTTTGGGGCAGTTACATAATATTGAAGAATACGGAAAAGAAATCCTAAAACTATTACATCCCAGAAGCAATTACATGATAATGATGAAAAAAGCGGGAAAAATAAAAGCTACGCTATTACAGTTGAACGTGCCCTATACACTTTATCTAAGAAAATAAAAATAAGATGACAATAGAAAAGAAAATGTTTTGGTGATTTTTTATGAAAAAAATGATTTATAATAATTAACTAAATAAACCTAAAAAAATTAATTAATTTTAATTAATAAAAAATATTAATTTTGAAAAAAAGTTAATTAAAATACCTAAATCCTAATTAGTTTTAATTAATAATAAAAGGTTAATTTTGAAAAAAAAAGGTTAATTAAAAAAACCTAAAAACCTAATTAATTTTAATTAAAAAAAAAGGTTAATTTTGAAAGAAAAAAAAAGGTTAATTAAAAAACCTAAAAACCTAATTAATTTTAATTAAAAAAAAAGGGTAATTTTGAAAAAAAAGATTAATTAAAAAAACCTAAAACCTAATTAATTTTAGTTAAAAAAATGTTTAAAAAAAAGGTTTATGTGTAATGATTAACAAGAAAGAATTAAGTTTGCCAAAATATAGATAGGGGAAGAAACATCAATGAAAAATAGGGTTAGAAAATACAAATAATACAAATGTCAGGGGTAGATGTTGAACCAAAAATTAATTTAAAACCTAAAATTAAATTAAAAAACCTAAAATTAATTATTCGAGTTTATTATGAAAAAATCAAAGGTTTGTGAAAAATGTTAAGTGTTATGAAAAAGATTTTAAACAGAAAGAATGAAAATAGGTAAAAGGATAAATAAAAAGGAAGAAAATCAAAACCAATAGGGGTGGATATTGAACCCACGCCCTTAACTTTCTCAGGATGTTTGTCTCGCCATGCGTTGGTGGTTGTTCTGTTTTGGCCTCAGCGTTTTGTAATAATCATGCATGAGACCATTACGATGGTTCAAACCTGTAATATTGAATCTCATGAACACATTAAGAAAATTAGTATGCCATGAAATACAATGAAAAAATATATGAAATTTATAATGTTAAAACCGATATGGCATGTATGAATGCTTCTACACCCTTTTGATCGATCAAATCAGCCTTACCCTTACTGGAGAAGTAGTGAGATGGAGGTTTGTAACAAGGATTTCAAGATTTCTAGGGTTCTTGAAAGAATTTGATATTTTGACAAGTTGTGGCAAATAGTTTTTTTGTCGTTTGTCGTGTTTGCGTGAAAAGAATGAGATTATATAATGGAAATTAGAGCAAAGATATGGGCTTTGAATGTGCAATTGGGCCTCCAAAAACCACAAGCAATAGTGCAGATTTATATTCACTTGAGTCTGTCACGTTCCAGGCTAAATTGCAGAGGCTTAAGTGCAATTTTTGAAGTTTAAATCTGAAAACAAAATGCAGCCGACATCAAGAACTAACTTCTGTCAAAAAATGGGCTCAATCGGATAAACAGTGAATTAGTCATGAATTTTTGAAATTTCGCCTCAAACAAACTTATTTTGGGCTCCAGTGTCAACTCTGATACGTTCTTCAATAAAAAACTGGTATTGATCGGAGCAGAAACCGGTCTCTACTTTGGAAGAAAAGTTGTAGATATCTGAGTCAGTGAACTTGTGTAAAAATATGGGCCTGATCCGATAAAAATTGACCGAGTTATGAATTTTCGAAGTTTCGACCCAGATGAAATAATATTCAGCATTCAGGATTTTCGGCGCGTCACGCGCACTTTGGGCAAAAAAAGAAGGCCTTTTGGATATCGTTTGAACTCGATACCTCCTGTGAAAATGTAGCCAACTCAATTTGTGAAATTTTGTCACCAGAACTAGCTCAATACGATGAAAATCGACCAAGTTATGATTTTCTGAACATGACACAAATAAACTTCTATCACAAATTTTCTGTACGAAAATACTTGATAAATCCACATTTTTGAAGACCTTCTGATCGAAGTTGGCTTCCAGCCGTGAGAGACAAAAATGTATATGACGCCAAGACGGAATTTTGGCCACCAGAACGGGTTCAAAGTGAGCCACGATATTCAAGTTATGAATTTTTTAGTGTGTAAAAACTGCACTTTCATCACACTTTTTCACCACATTTCTTCGAGAAAAATCGCACATTCGGAGACCTTCTTTAAAAAATTTGCTCTCGAGACGAACCTAAATTTGAGAATATGTTATCAGGGACATCTTGGCGAAAGAACACATGAATATGACACACCGGGTTAGACTTGTGAATCTTTGAACCTCGAATCGTTGCGAAACGGCAAACCGATCTTCAACACGGAAAATACTTTGAGAACATCCATTGGCGAAATAAACGTCACTTGTATCCTGACGAAGCTTGATAAATATACCTTGATCCAATAACCATAGAATCAATGATATGCGTGTATGTAATAATGAAATGTAATCCAAACAGGTCAAAATAAAGAGGGTAAATTTTGGGGTACAATAGCTGCCCCTGTTCAATCATCTTAAACCTAAAGATTAAGATTGGTTGGTCTGCCTTTCGTGATCTGAGGGTGGAAGATGATTGAACACTAGAGTGCCCAGAAATTTGCACTCCTATGAAATAATATTGATCGATAATATTGGGAATAGGCTTACAGATGTCATTTGGAAGGCGACAGAGAATCTTCGGAGATGGGCTTAAAGATGCCATCCAGAGAAGATATCAACCGCATAAGAGATTCCGTTGCAAGAATTCCTGTACCTGTCGTTGAGGAGGACTTCACCGGGGAATGTTGATTTATGTCCTGGGAAATAGAGTCTAGGAGCTTTGATTGTCCATTACTCTACTGGGGAATTAACTCTTGATTGAGGAGACGCAAGTGAACTGCTTATCTAGTCAGGGTCCAGGCTGCACAACGACTTACTGGGGAAATGTGAAATCGACCGTATCTTGTCGGGTCCAGGTTTTACAGTGTTGTAAACTGTTATCCGGAGATAAAAGAGAAGGAACCTGGATAGTAGGATTACTTCGAGATGAAAGCTCGGATAGTAGGGCTGCAAGAAGGAACCTGGATAGTAGGGTTACTTTGAAATGAAAGTCGGGATAGTAGGACTGCGAGAAGGAACCTGGATAGTAGGGTTACTTTGAAATGAAGGCCTGGATAGTAGGGCTGCAAGAAGGAACCTAGATAGTATGGTTACTTCGAAATGAAAGTCTGGATAGTAGGGCTGTGAGAAGGAACCTGGATAGTAGGGTTGCTTCGAAATGAAAGCCTGGATAGTAGGGCTATGAGAAGGAACCTAGATAGTAGGGTTACTTCAAAATGAAAGTCTAGATAGTAGGGTTGTGAGAAGGAACCTGGATAGTAGGGTTACTTCGAAATGGAAGCCTGGATAGTAGGGCTATGAGAAGGAACCTAGATAGTAGGGTTACATCTAAATGGAAGTCTGGATAGTAGGGCTATGAGAAGGAACATGGACAGTAGGGTTACTCCGAAATGAAAGCCAGGATAGTAGAGCTATGATAAGGAACCCGGATAGTAGGGTTACTCCGAAATGAAAGTCGGGATAGTGGGGTTGTGAGAAGGAACCTGAATAGTAGGTTTACTTTGAAATGAAAGCCCGGGTAGTAGGGCTATGAGAAGGAACCTGGAGAGTAGGGTTACTTCGAAATGGAAGCCTGGATAGTAGGGCTATGAGAAGGAACCTGGATAGTAGGGTTACTTTGAAATGAAAGCCTGGATAGTAGGGCTACTCACTCGATCACGTAGATTAGTTGACCCGTTTGGTTTCAGGAACTGATTTTCCACTAGTTGTCTGCAGATATGACATGTATAGCTTCATGGATTTAATCTTGACCTGTTGGAATTGTTGATAATAACCATCTTTCATGAAAAGGTACAGGATTAATTATATGTGATGCATGAAATGCAATGTGTGATGATATTCTCAAAATAAATGAGATTATGTTGTATGCAATATGTATGCGCACATCATGATGTATAAACATGAAATGCTATTGTGACATATCTGAGTCTGGGAAAATAAATCCTTGACTGCTGCTGGAGAGTACTGGAAATCGAATTCCTGACTCTTGTAGAAAAAGCGGTTCTTCTACTTCCGCTGGGAATGGTGAACGAAGATGACTATGTCGTGGATTTACTCCTTTCTATTTGTGAATATTCTGCCGAATCGAGACTCTGCTTGAGAATAACTCTACGGGGGAATATCTCAGTCTAAGGGAGGAGATGCTTTGCGGGAAGATCTTACCGATTCGGAGAAATAAACTCCGTTGGAGGACAAACTTCCGTAGCTGGAGGAACAAGCTATGTTGGGGATTGAGCTTTTGTATTCAGAAAAATAAACTCTGCTTGGGAGATAACTTTATGAACCACTTGCGATTATAAAATTCGGATGGGAAATATAGACGTCGGCTCTCTAAAGGAACTTTTCTGGGGAAAGTAGCTCCTTGGGGAAGCCGATGTCAAAGCTTTGGTTGCCTCTAGTCTGTGGGGAGTGTAGACGTCATGGGGTCGCCTGTAACGATGATTTCATTTCAAAGTTGTCCCTGTCCCTATACCTGTTGGAGAAAGTACCTGCGAAGGCTTTGTGAATGGATCTATGTGTTAAAATAAGTGTCAGAATAACATTCGTCTCTGGATTGTATCTGAACTGTATTTTAAGAGAACCTGAATAAGTATCAGGATGACATCCATCTCTGGATCGTACCTGAACCGTTTTTAGATGAGAATCTGGAGTGAGTGTCAGGATGACATATGTATTTGGATCGTACCTGAACTGTTTCTAGATGTGAATCTTCTTTATTCAGAATGTTTCCGTTGGGGAAGGGAAACTCTGTAATCTGCTTGGGGAATCTCGAGAAGCTTGGCGACTTTATTGGGGAATTTTCGTTGGAGCAGTAATTTGGAGATTTTGCTTTGCCGAGGGTATGAGAACACCTGACATCAATAGGTTGTAAGCCGAGAATATGGTTGTGACCTGGTAGTAGAATGCCCCTGTCTCGATACCTGTTGTAGAAAATATCAACCGGGGATTTTGTAGATGGTTTGACTATTATCCCAACTCTTGGAGTCCTTGGTGAATGCAGATCAGGGTAATAAGCCTTCTACGGATTAGACAAGTGACGAGATGACGGGACGTAGTCGTACGCTTTAATCCCTAACTTTTTCCTGGACTGTCTTTTCAGATTTTCAGTCCATCGGGATACCCTTTTTTGCTCAAGCCGCCTTTTCAGGTTTTCGACTTGCCGGGTGTACATATTTTTTTGTTTTTATCCCTAATTTTTTCCCGAACCCTTTTGGTTCGCCGGGATGCCCTTATTTTTACCTAGGCCAGATCCGGGTATAGACTCTAAGGTAAACCACATGTGTTAGTGGTTGTTCTGTTTTGGTGGTTAAATCCACGCCCTTAACTTTCTCAGGATGTCTGTCTCGCCATGCATTGGTGGTTGTTCTGTTTTGGCCTCAACATTTTGTAATAACCATGCATGAGACCATTACGATGGTCCAAACCTGTAATATTGAATCTCATGAACACATTAAGAAAATTAGTATGCCATGAAATACAAAGAAAAAATATATGAGATTTATAATGTTAAAACCGATATTGCATGTATGAATGCTTCTACACCCTTTTGATCATGGAGATCAAATCAGCCTTACCCTTACTGGAGAAATAGTGAGATGGAGGTTTGTAACAAGGATTTCAAGATTTCTAGGGTTCTAGAAAGAATTTGATATTTTGACAAGTTATGGCAAATGTTTTTTTCATCGTTTGTCGTGTTTGTGTGAAAAGAATGAGATTATATAATGGAAATTAGAGCAAAGATATGGGCTTTGAATGTGCAATTGGGCCTCCAATAACCACAAGTACTAGTGCATATTTTTATTCACTTGAGTCTGTCACGTTCCAGGCTAAATCGCAAGGGCTTAAATGCAATTTTTGAAGTTGAAATCTGAAAACAAAATGTAGCTAACACCAAGAACTAACTCCTGTCCAAACATGGGATCAATCGGATAAAAGATGAATTAGTTATGAATTTTTGAAGTTTTGCCTCAGACAAATTTATTTTGGGCTCCAGTGTCAACTCTGACACGTTCTTCAATAAAAAACTGGTATTGATCAAAGCAAAAACCGGTCTCGACTTTGGAAGAAAAGTTGTAGATCTCTGAGTCAGTGACCTTGTGTAAAAATATGGGCGTGATCCAATAAAATTGACCGAGTTATGAATTTTTGAAGTTTCGACCCAGATAAAATAATATTCAGCATTCAGGATTTTCGGCGCGTCATGTGCACTTTGGGCAAAAAACGAAGGCCTTTTGGATATCGTTCGAACTTGATACCTCCTGTGAAAACATAGACAACTCAATTTGTGAAATTTTGGCGGCAGAACCAGCTCAATACAATGAAAATTGACCAAATTATGATTTTCTGAACATGACGCAAATAAATTCTATCACAAAATTTCTGTACGAAAATACTTGATAAATCCACATTTTTGAAAACCTTTTGATCGAAATTGGCTTCCAGCCGTGAGAGAAGAAAATGTATATGACGTCAAGATGAAATTTTGGCCACCAGAACGGGTTCAAAATGAGCCACGATATTCAAGTTATGAATTTTTTAGTGTGTAAAAACTGCACTTTCATCACACTTTTTCACCACATTTCTTCGAGAAAAATCGCACATTCGGAGACCTTCTTTAAAAAATTTGCTCTTGAGTCGAACCTGAATTTGAGAATATGTTATCAGGGATATCTTGGCGAAAGAACACATGAATATGATGCACCGGGTTGGACTTGTGAATCTTTGAACCCCGAATCATTGCGAAACAGCGAACCGATCTTCAGCACGGAAAATACTCTGAGAACATCCATTGGCGAAATATACGTCACTTGTATCCTAACGAAGCTTGATAAATATACCTTGATCCCATAAAAATAGAATCAATGATATGCGTGTATGTAATCATGAAATGTAAGCCAAACAGGTCGAAATAAAGAGGGTAAATTTTGGGGTACAACAGAAACTATCTCAGAAGTTCCTAGTAATTCTGATAAGATCATAAAGTAATATGATCATAACTTTCAAAAATTCCACGCTAAAAACATAGATAGAACAAAGATTGCTTCAATTATCTATGGAGTTAGAAGAAATGGCAGAAAAGGTATAGGATACTGTTGTACCCCAAAATTTTCCCTCCCATATTTCTCAACACATGTCAAGTGAGGTCCCCAAGTTGCTCAAGGAAGCCCAAGAGTTGACCAGACAAACTCTCTCCTTAGGCAGTATACCTCAAATTAGGGTTCCTATTTTCATCAAGATGTGTGAACCACAAAGGACTCAAATTCTCATCATTGTCCTAGTATGTTCTCAAGATCATCCATGTCAAGTTTCAAGCCTTGCAGAAGAAGTTTACTCAGTTAATTGCTCAAATGCCTGAAAACCAACTTTACTAGGTCAAAAGTCAACTGGGGCCCACATACAGTCAAACTTCAATATTTTTGGTCAACATCCTCATTTTGAAGTATTATTCATCATTTTATCAAGGGTTGATCATGATTCCTCAAGGATTGCTCACAATTCATCAAAATCCAAAAGTTGCTAAATTAGGATTTTGTAGGATAAGTCAACTCAACTTTGACCAGGCATAACTTTCTCATACTTTATCATAAATGACCCATCCAAAGCTCGTTTTGAATAGGATTAAATTCCCTACAATTCATATTCATCTCCCAAATTCAAAATATGCACTCACAAAAAGATATGAATTTTGACATTATAGGTCCTTTTGAAAAGTCAACAAAAACACCTTTTGGGTTAAAGCTTCATACATGAACATGGAAGACTCAATTGAGATGATACCAAAAGGGTTTCTTAGAGGACATCCTAAGCTTTCTAAAAAGTCAAATAACACATCTCTAGGGTCAAAATTGAGAGAGTTATGCATTGGCCAAGTTGACCATTTTTGCAAAATTGCCAAAAGTCAAATGTGCCCAAATTTGCATTTTTTGCTAAATGGGCCCAACTATTTATGCTTGCACTTCAATTATAATGTGGTCCGCGACTCAAATACTTATCCACACATTATTTGCTTCATTTTTCAATTTATTTTGATTTTTCATTAATTAAAAAGTGAATTAAATCAAATAAATGATGAAAATTATCAAAGATATGATTTGATTTGTTTTTGTTACATATGGCAATCAAGATATGCTGAGCTTGCATGATCAATTCGAATCAAGGGCAATTGGTACAAAAAGAGCATGATTGGCATGAAAATAGAAAGATATCATATGGCTTAAAAATCAAATATTCCATTCAAGAATTCTCAAGATTGAATCCAAGTTTGTTAACCTAATTGGATTCAATACATATACTGATGTTTGTGGAACCCTACACACAAGAATTTTCGTGCACAACTTGCCTCCAAGAACCAGACACAAACTTGAAAATTTCCAAGAAAAGTGTGGGACGAATTCAAGGTGTGCTAGTTATCCCAATCGCTTGCTAGGCACCTCAGGAAGCTATTCCAATCACTCCCAGGTCTTGAAACTCCCAGAATCATGCTCTACGCCTCCCACGGTTTTCCTAAAAACTAGATTTTGATTTCACTGATTTACTTGTCATAAGCATTTTTTAATTATATATTCTTGTTCATCATTGTGTTTGCAAGCTTTTGCTACCACTTAATTGCATTTGCAGTATAGGAATTACAATATGCCATTGTTAGGGTTTTGAGTTCTTATTTAGGGGTTTTTAGTACAAGTAAAATCAAGCATCGATTTTGGTACCATGATACTCGTGAGGATGAGACGAGTTGATTGGTACCCTTACCTTTCATTTATATTGCTTGTATAGGATTTTGGAATCTCACAGGTTTGTAGTTACAGCAAAGTGCCCGTAGGTAAAGGTGCCAGAGTCTAAAACGACGGAGAAAGGAGGAAGACGCTTGCGTGTCAGCCAACTATTGGAACGTTTAAATCTCACGCGCTTTGGAATCAGTTCTTTTGATTTTCTTATATTATATTTTATTATTATCATAGTTACAACTAACCATCATGGCTCAGTTGGCAAG
Organism: Vicia faba; assembly: GCA_948472305.1. Lineage (NCBI taxonomy): Eukaryota > Viridiplantae > Streptophyta > Magnoliopsida > Fabales > Fabaceae > Vicia > Vicia faba. The sequence goes on along the minus strand of OX451740.1, from coordinate 172,409,673 downwards.
CAAGCGTTAGAATTGAGTATAAGGACCTGGGTTCGATCCCCAGGTCCTAGCATTTTATTTGTATTATTTTCAGTTAGCTGATCCAGCACGTTGCTTGTCATGACGTCCACCATACAACCTCAACATCCATCCTTTGATCCAGCATGCCACCAGATCTGGCGCCCAGATAGCAAGGGACGACCATACACCTCAAGTCAACACATGCACCTAATCCAGCATGGTCAATACAGGCTTTGAAGTTTTGGGCCAAGGAAATCAGATTTGCACCCCCCCCCCCCCCCCCAGAATTGCTAACACACAGGCCCATATCTACATTTTTTATTTTCTTCTTTTTTTTAATTCTTTTAATATTTCCTTTAATTATTTTAATTCACACCATTAATCATTTTTTTTATAAAATCATAAAATCAAGAGTTCACAAAAATTAGAATTAGGTTTTTTTATCAAATTTAATTTTCAATTAATTAGTTTAATTTAATTTAGGGAAATTTTAACTTGCTTTTTATTAAAACTAATTAGAAAATTAGGTTTTAGTTCCTGGTTTAATTCTTTTCTTTTTCAAACAATAAGAATACAAAAATAGGTTTTAGAATGAATTTATTTATTTTTCTTAATTTAAAATTAATTAGAACTTAGGATTTTCTTTTTAATTATTTCATTATTTTCTTAAATAACAAAAATGACAAAAAAAAATTATTTTTCTTTAATCAATTGCAATTAGGTTTAGTCAAGGGTCAAAACCCTAATCGTCTCGCACTTAATTTGTCGCGCGTTTGTTAATTATTTTGTCAATATTTTTGTAATTGTTCATGGTTTGTAATAGTTAATTTAGGATTTTTATTTACTGTTTAAATCCCCGATTTTTTGGTCATGTAATTAATCCCCCTCCCCGAAGCCTTGTAATAGCTAGGTTTATTTTCTCGCATTTTTAATTCCTGCAAATATTTAACTGTCTAGATGTATGCTAATAGGATTGTATGGCAAGAATGCATGACAAAATTAAAATGGTTAGAAAACCCTAATGTGCAAAGATTAAATAACTGAAACAAATCACTCGCACATATCACTCTTAAGGTATGCTCTCACTTCTGTTGCCTTCGGTAAACGATCATTAAGCATGGAGTGTCTTAGTGGTTGCCCTCCTGTCTAAAAAGATCAGATGTCCCATTCGAATGTTGCCTCAGAAATGTTGCCTCTAAAGATCTTAAGACTCTAGGGTTACTACTAAGGTGTCCTAATATTGCTTTAGTGATCGTACGTCCCTTTCGAATTGATCCTTACAAATTCCAACGACGGTGCTACCTATTTCTCAATAGTAGGATAGTGTTGTCTAAAGGAAACGAGAATAGAAAGAATCTTTTTTTGAGTAGGTAGATGCTAGTAGGTACTTGCTCAAATAAAAACTTTTCACACTTACACCTTTTCAAACAAATTTTGAAAACAACTTCTTCACACCCTTGAGGACTGATACAAGGGTTATCAGGAAGTAAAACATTTTCAAAGCAAACACACACACAAGCAATTTAAAAATGAGCAAGTATCTAAGAGCCCATGAAAAACCATGGATTTAAAGGGTGCTAATACCTTCCCTTTCTATAATCTACCCCCCGTACTCAGAATATCTCGAAAAAGGATTTTTTTTTTCTGTACTTTTTTCCTTTCCGGTTGGATGAAATAAAATTTGGTGGCGACTCTTGCTTACCACAACATTTTGCGAATAAAAAACGCAAAACGCAAACCAGTATTAAACAGTCGGTTCTTCCACCGTATCACTGAACTGGAGACTCTACTGGGGATTATAAGTGGGGTATACCTTAGGATCTAGGTCATCATAATTGCTTCTCTTGATCGCTTTGTTTTCTTTACTTTTGAGGGTTTTGTTTGGGGTTACTATAGATCCTACACTCGGATCTAGGGAACACCTTTTAGGTAAGTAGCAATAGACTGTGAGGAAACTTACAGCGTAGACCGATACGGTTGAAATAGTAGCTACGTTGATGTGGCACTTTGGTTGGTACCGGTATCCCTTGTGGTGAAACGAGGAGAATACGGGGCTGCTACGTGGTGTCGTTAAGCATCAATTGACCTTAGAACCTTTAATTGCCCAACTTGGCCATTTGAAAGTAGCGAGATAGCCGGCCTCGGTGTAGAGCTGAGAACTGGTTGATACTCGATGCTACACTCATTGGTATCATACTCTCGGAATATTTCGGCCACAAGAAAAGATTGTGTGAGCTAAAACCATGACCGATGGAGGATGGTCAGTGATATTGAGATCCTCTAGAACCCGGTTACTTTTCTAGGACAGGTTGAACCAACTTAACTTCAAGAGGGTATTACCTTTGACCTCATGCAAGTCTTAAACCTAAGGGCTTTGTGTGATTTGATTGTGTTTGCAATATTTGTGTTTGCTATACATGTGGTTTATCATGACATCATGCATCATAACATGGCATTCATGCCTCATTACACTAACCATTTCAAAGACCAAGGGAATTTATCTTTGTTCTGTTTTTCAGATCATGGATTTCGTGCATAGAAATACTATCTGAATCAGCTTTGTGCAGATGCCTTCCCAACTTAAAGAGCTAGCATCAAGAATTTCTGAAACTTCTACTTTCATTAAGTGACACGCTCAACTTCTCAGTCTGGTTACTTCAAACCTTGATGAACAGATGATGAACGTACTATTTCAGTTCTTCGATCCCAAACATCACTGCTTCACCTTTCCATATTATCAGTTGGTACCCACCTTGGAAGAATTCTCTCAGCTATTGGGCATATCCATTATGGAACATGTACCCTTCACAGGTATAGAAGAAATTCTTAAGCCAGAAGTCATTGCCTCAGCTTTACATTTGAAACGGGCTGACATGGTATCCAATTGGGAAACTCGAAGCAGAGTCAATGGTTTTCTAGCCAAATTTCTGATATAAAAAGCTCAACTATTTTGGGATGATTTGGATTTTCAGGATTTTGAGGAGGTCTTGGCTCTTCTTATCTATGGTTTAGTTCTCTTCCCTAATCCGGACTCCTTCGTGGATGTGAATGCTGTCAAGATTTTCCTTTCTCACAACCCTGTGCCTACCTTGCTTGAAGATATTTTGCACGCTCTTCATACCCGTACCATGAAGAGAAGAGGGAATCTTATGTGCTGCATGCCGTTGTTGTCGAGGTGGTTTATTTCTCACCTCCCTAAGTCTGTATTTAAGAATGAAGAAGGTTTGGGTTGGTCGTACAGAATAATGTCACTCGCTCATACGGATATTCTTTGGTGTTCCCGGGCTATGGAAGACACTGCAGTTATTGACCGCTGTGGGAGGTACCCTAATGTCCCATTACTTGGTATCAGAGGGGGTATAACTTACAATCCTTGTCTAGCTTTGCGACAATTTGGTCATGCTCGAAGGGATGGTCCCCATGAGTTATTTCTCGAGGACATTGTATTCAACTATAAGGATGATGTTAAGGAGCATCGTCAGAGGTTCATACGAGCTTGGGGCATGGTAAACAGATCTGAACCCAAAGAGTTGGGACCAAAGACTTCCATTCCTATTTTCAGCCTTACCTCCAATGGGTCCGAGCTCGTGCCCAGAAGCTTATGATGCCTTATGTGGTCGTATCACCAATGATTGCGGATCCCACTAATGAAGAAGGCATTCCTTACACGGTTCTCTATCCTTACATGCCCACTGATCTTGGGGAGCTACAGAGGTCTTGGATTCAGCTGAGGAATGAGTGGGATACTTACCGGGAGCAGTTCCATGAGCAAGAGAGGAAGGTTTTAAAGCTCACAAGGCAGCTCGAGGAAGAAAGAGTGATCAATGATTATATCAGCACAAAGAGGAAGCGTCCATGGGATTTTTGATGTTCTATTTCTATTTTTAGATTTGTTTTATTTACTTATTTTGTAAAGCCTTAAAGTCATTTTGAACCTTAAAAGTTAAAGCTAATAAAGTTTTTGTTTATTTTGGTTTGCAAATTTAAATTTCTCGAAGTCTTTGAAATCATTACATGCGTATCCCATTATCATACACATCATTACAGGTACCACTACAGGTTTATCATCTTCTTCGCTGTTTATTTTAGCTGGAATGTCTTCCGATCAAGCCATCAAAGATCTTCAGGCACAGAATGCCCAGTTCCAACAGATGTTCATAAGTCTGGCAAAAGGGCAAGAGGATCTGAAAGCCCTCATTCTGAAGAAGAAGAAGAAGAAGAAGAAGAAGAAGAAGAAGAAGATTAGTATTTTGAATATGGGCAGAAGGCTCGGAGAAAGGTTGAAGCATCAAACTGATCTGACCTCTTCATCCAAGGAAGGGGAGAACCAAGAAGGGGAAAAGGACCCTAGTCCTGCAGTTTCTGACGATGATATTGATTACAACGATGAGCAATATCCTCCTGATGAGGATAGGTACAAGCAGTTAAAAGACCGTCTGAGTGTTATGGAATTTCATAAGATACCTGGTTTAGATTTCGAAGAATTGGGACTGGTATCGGGAGTGGTCATCCCTCATAAGTTCAAAGCTCCGTTTTTTGCCAAGTATGATGGGGTGTCCTGCCCAAAACTTCATCTTTGTTCGTATGTCCGAAAAATCCAACCCCATACTGCCGACAGAAATTTGTGGGTGCATTTCTTTCAAGATAGTCTATCAGGGACTCAGCTTGAATGGTTCTACCAGTTGGAGGGAGCCAGTGTCCGAAACTGGGAAGTTCTTGCTGCTGCTTTCTACAAGCAGTATCAGTACAATGTTTACCTTGCTCCCACTCGTACTCAACTCCAGAGTATGTCCATGGGTGCAGGTGAAGGTTTTAAAGATTATGCTAAAAAATGGAGAGACTTGGCTGGGAGAGTTCAACCTCCTTTGTCTGATAGGGAGTTGGTTGATATGTTTCTGGGGACGTTGTCTGGTCCATTTTTCAATCACTTAATCGACAGCTCGTCATATGGTTTCACCGAGCTGATTTTAACTGGAGAAAGAGTAGAAGCTGGAATTCGGAGTGGAAAAATACAGAAGGATGCCTCCTCGAGTTCAGCAAAGAAGCCTTTCACTGGTAAGAAGGAAGCCAGTGCAGTCTATAGCCCAAGGGTCCAAAGCAGATATGAACACCGTCAAACGGTAAATGTTGTAGTGATACCAAGACCCGCAGTTGCTCCACAATGCAACAATCAACAAAGGGTGGAAAGACCACAACGACAGTTTACCCGCATCAACATGACTTTGGCTGAAGTTATACCTCATTTATTAAAATCCAACTTGGCAACCTTGAGAGAGGCTCCCAAGAATCCAAACACTACATCTCCCAGATACAATCCTAACACGCGGTGCGCCTACCATTCTGAGAGTCATGGCCACGATACAAACGATTGTTGGGCTCTAAGAAACAAAGTACAAGACTTGCTTGAAGCCAAGGAGATAGAGTTTGATGCTCTGGAAAAGCCGGATGTTATAACTGCTCCCATGCCCAAACACGGTCGTGGAGTTAATACTGTTGACACTGATTTGTTTGTGACCTCTGTTGAAGAAATTTCTACTCCTCTTATGACTGTTAACAAAAATTTGTTGCTGACCGGTTTATTTCCGGGTTGTGGTGAAGGTTGCCACATGTGTTCAATTCTACCTTCTGGTTGCCATTTGTTGAAGTCAGGTGTCCAGCGCCTGATGGATAATAAAGAAATTTTGTTTGAGAAGACTTTGATTCCTGTTGTTCCAAATGAAGACGTTGCTATTATAACCATTTCCGCCAATCCTTCCAAGGTTTCCTCAAGAAGACCTGTTAGGATTACACTAGTTCAAAGAATTGCTCCGATGATAATCATTGTTCCTGGTCCCATCCCATACACCTCAGACAAGGCTGTCCCATGGCATTATGGTGTTGATGTGTACTATCACGGCTTTAAGCAAGAACCGAAGAATGAAGAAGCTGATACTGATGTCAGTAATATTACAGGGACTAGTAAGGTTACCCGAAGTGGAAGGGTTTTCTCTCCTGAGATTGCTCCAAAGATCATCAAGCCTACTGTTATTCCAATTGCTGATCCAACCATCACTCTTGACATTTCTCCTGTTCCTACTCCAGTTATCACCCTTGATGTTGCGCCATCTGGGACTCGGGGAAAGGAAATTATAGGTGAGCCTGTCCGGAAGGAGGCACCTAATAAAATCGTTGTGGAAGCCTCTAAACAAGAAATAGAGGAAATACTAAAAATCATCAAGAAGAGAGACTACAATATGTTCGAGCAGCTGGGGCAGACCCCATCAAAGATATCCATGTTGTCTATGCTATTGTGTTCTGAAGCCCATGCGAAGGCTTTGATTGCATTCCTCAAAACTGCACATGTGCCGCAGGAAACTTCAGCAGATCAGTTCAAAGATTGTATGGCCAGCCTGACTGTTCACAATGGGCTAGGTTTTTCAGATTCGGATCTGACATCGAAAGGAAGGAAGCATAATGATGATCTGCATGTCTCGATTGAGTGCAGAGGCACCTCTAGGGCTCATGTGCTGGTAGATACCGGGTCTTTACTGAATGTTCTGCCAAAGAAGGCGTTGGACCGTTTAGATTGTGAAGGTTTGACTCTAAAGCCTAGTAACATTGTAGTAAGGGCTTTTGAAGGATCGAAGAGAATGGTGCACGGGGAGGTGAACATCCCTGTCAAAGTGGGTTCTCAGACTTTTGGGTCCACCTTCTACGTGATGGATATCAAGCCGTCGTATTCTTGCTTGTTGGGTCGTCTTTGGATCCATGAGGTTGGGGCAGTTACTTCCACACTCCACCAAATGCTGAAATATCCAGTGAAGGGGAAGATTGTCACAGTGCGAGGTGAAGAAGAATATATGGTGAGTCACATCAATTCTTTTCGCTACGTAGAGATGGACGGGGAATTCATAGAAACTCCTTGTCAGAACTTCGAAGAGGTCCCTCAGAATTTGGCATCAACTGAAGTTACTACCAACAAACCTCCGTTGAAGATGGCTTCCCTCAAGGATGCTAGGGCTATGATTGAAGAAGGTGGGTGTACCAATTGGGGTCAGCTCCCTGATTTCACTCACAAAACTGACAAATTTGGTTTGGGCTTTACTACAGGGGCTCAAAGGGCTGTTAGGCGTGCTCGAGCTGGAAGACCTCCGCTACACATCAGCAATCGGGGAATTAATGCAATTGAAGACAGTGAAGAGGAATCAGACATCGACAGCTAGATCTACCCAACAACCAACGGTGGACCGCATAACTGGACGACGAGGGACTTCATACCTGTTTCTTTTATTCTGCAGTAATTGACTTTTGTTTTAAGATTTGTAATAAACAATTTGAAACTTTACGGCCCGATGCCTTGCCCGAGGCACCTTGGCTTTGCTTGTGAGGGCTTATTATTTGTCATTTCATATATCATTAATAAAGCATTGGACGTTTCTTGCATACAAATTTTGCGATCCTTATTTTTATTTCCTGTCTCTCACTTTATCAAAACAACTATTCTCTTACACACACTCACGTATCATACTGCAGATCCATATCCACTATGGATCCCATTGATAACAGCTTTGCTACTGCCAATTATGACTTCAAAAATCCAATCAACCAAGTCGAGGACGAAGGTGAGGATGATTGTGAGGTGCCTAGAGAACTTGCTAGACTGTTACAGCAGGAAGAAAGGGCCATACAGCTGCATGAAGAGCCGGTTGAATCAATGAATTTGGGTATAGAGGAAGACAGGAAAGAGGTTAAAATAGGTGTGAATATGGAGCCTAGTGTCAAACAACGGTTAATACAGATGCTACACGACTATGTGGAGATCTTCTCCTGGTCCTATAAAGACATGCCTGGTTTGGATACTGATATTGTGGTACATCGCCTGGCGGCTAAAGAAGACTTCCCTCCGATAAAGCAGAAAGTCCGCTGTATGCACCCTGAAATGTCGTAGAAAATCAAGGCAGAGGTCATGAAACAGTTCGACGCAGGATTCTTAGCTCTCACTTCTTATCCGTAGTGGGTTGCTAACGTCGTTCCGGTACCTAAGAAGGACGGTAAGGTACGGATGTGTGTGGACTACAGGGATCTGAATAGGGCAAGCCCCAAAGATGACTTCCCACTTCCTCACATTGATGTTCTAGTCGACAACACCGCACAGCACAAGATCTTCTCCTTCATGGATGGTTTTTTTGGCTACAAACAGATCAAGATGGCTCCCGAGGACATGGAGAAGACAACCTTAGTTACACAGTGGGGCACCTTCTGTTACAAGGTAATTCCTTTTGGGTTGAAGAATGCTGGGGCAACTTATCAACGCGCCATGGTCTCTTTGTTCCACGATATGATTCACCACGAGATCGAGGTTTATGTTGACGACATGATAGCCAGGTCCAAAACTGAGGAAGAACACCTTGATCATCTCCAGAAAGTGTTTGACAGGTTAAAGGCGTACAAGCTGAGGTAGAATCCGAACAAGTGTACCTTCGGGGTAAGGTCTGGTAAGCTTCTAGGTTTTGTTGTCAGTGACAAGGGTATTCAGGTGGACCCGGCAAAGGTAAAAGCCATATAAGAGATGTCGGCTCCCCGCACAGAGAAAGAAATTAGAGATTTCTTGGGACGTCTGAATTACATCGCCAGGTTCATTTCACATTTGACTGCTACTTGTGAGCCAATCTTCAAGCTACTGAAAAAAGATCAAGTGGTAAAGTGGAATGATGAATTCCAGACCGCTTTCGAAGGAATCAAAGAATACCTTCAAGAACCGCCAATTTTGATGCCCCCAGTTGAAGGAAGACCTTTGATATTATACTTGACAGTGTTAGACAATTCAATGGGGTGTGTGTTGGGGCAGCATGACGAGTCTGGTCGAAAAGAGCATGCCATTTATTACCTTAGCAAAAAGTTTACCGACTCTGAGACCTGATACTCATTGCTCAAGAAAACTTGTTGCACTTTGGCATGGGCTGCTCGCCGACTGAGACAGTATATGCTGACTCACACTACTCTGTTGATATCAAAGATGGATCTGATCAAATATATTTTCGAGAATCCTACCTTGTCCGAAAGAATAGCAAGATAACAAATGATCTTAACTGAGTACGACATCCAATACACAACCCAAAAAGCAATCAAAGGAAGTGTATTGGCGCATCATTTGGCACATCAGGCCGTGGATGACTACCATTCCATGAATTTCGAGTTCCCGGATGAGAATATCATGTTGGTGACTAACTACGAAGAACCTGGACCGGATGAAGGACCCGAGGAGGGATCCTGATGGTCTATGTATTTTGATGGAGCCTCAAACACATTGGGTAACGGTATTGGCGCTGTAATTATATCTCCCGAGGGCTGTCATACTCCGTTCACCGCCCGATTATGTTTTAACTGCACCAACAACATGGCGGAGTATGAAATGTGTATCATGGGTCTTCGAGCTGCTATTGACCTGAGGATTAATTTCTTGAGTGTATTCAGAGATTCCGCTCTGGTAATAAGTCAGATCAAAGGCGGGTGGGATACGAAGCACCCGAATCTTATTCCTTACGAAGAGTGTGTACTGACATTTCTCCCACACTTTGAGGAGGTAACCTTTGAACATTTCCCACGAGAAGGGAACCAGTTGGCGGACGCGCTAGCTACCATGTCTTCTATGTTCAAAGTCAGGTGGGACAATGAAGCTCCTTAGATTACCATTGAGAGGTTGGATAAACCTGCACATTGCTGTGACATTGAAACCAAAGAAGGGGCAGATAAACCCTGGTTTCACGAGGTAAAGAGGTATCTTGAGGCTCAAGAATACCCCGAGAGGGCATCTGTTAATGACAAGAAGTTTCTGAGAAGGTTCGCTGCGAAGTTCTTCATCAGTAATGGAATCCTCTATAAATGTAACCATGATTCAACCTTATTGCGATGTGTAGATAAGAGCAAGGCAGAAAGGATCATGACAGAGATACATGAAGGTACCTTCGGAAATCATTCCAGTGGACATACCATGGCGAAGAAAATCCTATGGGCAGGATATTACTGGTCCACTATGGAAGCCGATTGTTATCAGCACCCTCGAATCTGTCATAAGTGTCAAGTCTATGCCGATAAGGTGCATGTGCCTCCGGTCCCTTTGAATGTCTTGACAGCTCCTTGGCCCTTTGCAATGTGGGGCATCGACATGATCGGCAAGAGAAGACCTACTGCGTCTAACGGACATCGCTTCATTCTGGTAGCAATTGATTACTTCACGAAGTGGGTTGAGGCAGCTTCCTTTGCTACAGTAACCAAGAACGCCGTGGCGCGATTCATTCGACACAATCTGATCTGTCGATATGGTGTCCCAGAGAGAATTATTACTGACAATGGTATAAATCTCAATAACACAATGATCACTGAGCTCTGTAAACAGTTCAAGATACAGCATCATAACTTTTCTCCCTACCGGCCAAAGATGAATGGGGCTGTTGAAGCAGCTAACAAGAACATCAAGAAAATTGTGCAGAAGATGACGGTGACATACAAAGACTGGCATGAGGTGTTACCATTCGCTCTTCATGGGTACCGTACCTCAGCACGGACATTGACAGGGGAAACACCCTATTCCTTGGTATATGGCATGGAGGCAGTCCTACCCATCAAAGTCCAGATACCCTCTCTCAGGATTATGAAGGATGCGGGTTTGAACAAAGACGACTGGATCCAAATCCGACTTGACCAGCTGAATCTAATTGATGAAAAGAGACTTACTGCTATCTGTCATGGTCAGACGTATCAAAAGCGAATGATCAAGGGTTTTAACAAGAAAGTCAGAAGTCAAGAATATCAAGTCAGGGATCTAGTGATCAAACGCATCATAGTACCGCAAGGTGATCCCAGGGGCAAATGGACCCCCACGTACGAAGGGTCATTTGTGGTTAAGAACATTTTCTCGGGAGGAGTTATGATTCTAACTACCATGGATGGTGACGACCTTCCTCACCCCGTCAATGCAGACATAGTGAAAAGATACTACGCATAATCAAAGACCCGCTAGGTTGACTGGCCTAGGCAAAAATAAGGGCTTCCCGACGAACCAAAAGGGTTCGGGCAAAAGTAAGGGATGGAAATGAAAAAAAACTGTACACCCGGCAAGTAGAAAACCTGAAAAGGCGACTTGGGCAAAAAAGGGTATCCCGGTGGACTGAAAACCCGAAAGGGAGGTCCAGGAAAAAGGTAGGGATTGAAGCATAACACTATGACTCATTAGATCATCTTACAACCAGACTTCGGTATAGACTATCAAGCTCAGACGGCGCCAATCAATCTGATCAACCTTTGACCAAGTAGCCAAGTGATGAGACGCTTAAAGATATAAAGCCAATAGTAGAGTTGGAACCCAATGGGGATGTTTCACATAGCTGTTTTTCTTCCTTTAACAAAAATTGTAATTTCTATATTTCGGCGGTGTTCTCTTACTAGAGCGTCAGCCTCTTTGTACAAAACGCCTATTACAGGCCAACTTCAAAATCAATACAATTCATTTTTACAAAAAATTTCAATTTGTTTTTCTTTTTTCTGTTTTGTTTGGCAAGAACGTCCAATGATTCATTTTGATATATGCATTTGAAAATAATTGCTGCTCATAAATATTTACACAAGAAACAAAGACGATTACTCGTAATTCCAGGAACAGGGAAAACAAGAAGTGCCCAAACCTTACAGTTACTCTGCCCATCAGATACTGGGATAGGGCCAGCTTGAGAACATGAGCAGTGGTACATACACTCCCCACAGAGTAAAAAGTATCCAAAAACAGTGATGTTAGCTTTCCCGAACAGGTCATAACTCTCCCCAGCTGAGGTTCACAATCACGAGCGAGTCAGTAAACTTTTCCCCAAGCAGAGTTTATTTCTCTCACAAGCAGAAATTCAATCTCCAACAGAATCCATTATCACCAGCAACAGAAATTCATCCCCGGTGGAGTTTATTTCTCCAAATTAGCAGATCTATCAACAGAGTATTTCCTCTCCAACAGAGTTATTTTCCCGCAGAGTTATTCTCAAATAGAGTCTCTCCTCGGCAGAATATTCGTAAATAAGGGGAAAATCCCCAGCATAGTCATCTTTGTTCACCATCCCCAACAGAAGTAGAGGAACTGTGGTTTTTTACAGCAGTCAAGAATACCATTTATCATACTCTCAAAACAGCAGTCAGGGATTTATTTTCCCGGACTCAGATTATTACGTCAGCATTTCATGTTCATACATCATGACATGTGCATACATTACATATAACATGATCTCAGTTATCTTGAGAACCTCATCACAATGCATCTCATGCATCGCACATAACTAACCCTGTATTTCTTTCAGGAAAGACAGTTATTATCAACAATTTCCAGCAGGTCCATGATCAACACTCGAAGTTAAACAGAGTAATCATCGGTGCGACAAAAGCAACCTTACCCAGTTTCCTTCTCACAACCCTACTATCCAGGTTCCTTCTCACAGCCCTACTATCCAGGCTTTCATCTCGAAGTAACCCTACTATCCAGGTTCCTTCTCACAACCCTACTATTCAGGCTTTCATCTCGAGGTTCCTTCTTACAGCCCTACTATCCAGGCCTTCATATCGAAGTAATCCTACTATCCAGGTTCCTTCTCACAACCCTACTATCCAGGCTTTCATATTGAAGTAACCCTACTATCCAGGTTCCTTCTCACAGCCCTACTATCCAGGCTTTCATCTCGAGGTAACCCTACTATCCAGGTTCCTTCTCACAGCCCTACTATCCAGGCTTTCATATTGAAGTAACCCTACTATCCAGGTTCCTTCTTACAGCCCTACTATCCAGGCTTTCATATCGAAGTAACCCTACTATCCAGGTTCCTTCTCACAGCCCTACTATTCAGGCTTTCATATTGAAGTAACCCTACTATCCAGGTTCCTTCTCATAGCCCTACTATTTGGGCTTTCATATCGAAGTAACCCTACTATCCAGGTTCCTTCTCACAGCCCTATTATCCAGGCTTTCATCTCGAAGTAACCCTACTATCCAGGTTCCTTCTCAAGCCCTACTATCCAGGATTTCATCTTGAAGTAACCCTACTATCCAGGATCCTTCTCACATCCCTACTATCCAGGCTTTCATCTTGAAGTAACCCTACTATCCAGGTTCCTTCTCACAACCCTACTATCCAGGCTTTCATATCGAAGTAACCCTACTATCTAGGTTCCTTCTCACAACCCTACTATCCAGACTTTCACCTCGAAGTAACCCTATTTTCCAGGTTCCTTCTCACAACCCTACTATCCAGGCTTTCACCTCGAAGTAATCCTACTATCCAGGTTCCTTCTCACAACCCTACTATCCAGGTTCCTTCTCACAACCTTACTATCCAGGTTCTTCCTCTCCTATCCCCAGACAGCAGTCCACGACACTGTAAGATCGGGACCCGATCAAACACAATTGATTTCACGTTTCCCCAGAAAGTTGTGGTGCAACATATACCCCAAGCAGATATGCAGTTCACTTCCGCTTCCCAAACCAGAATTATTCCCCAAAGAGTAACGGACAGCTGAAGCTCCTAAAACTCTATTTCTCCCAAGACAGAGACTAGCATTCCCTAGCGAAGTCCTCCTAAACAACAGGTCTACGGGTTCTCGCAAAGGAATCTCTTATGCGATCGACACCTCTTAGGATGGCATCTTTAAGCCCAACTCCGACAATTCTCTAGAAACCTCCAAATGGCATCTGTAATCCCATTCTTGATATCATAATTCAAGTGCCATTTCATGCAAGTGCAAATTTCTGGGCACTCTAGTGTTCAATCATCTTCCACCTTCAGATCACGAAAGGCAGAACAGCCAATCTATATCCTCAAGTTTAAGAAGATTGAACAGGGGCAGCTGTTGTACCCCAAAAGTTTCCCTCCCATATTTCTCAACACATGTCAAGTGAGGTCCACAAGTTGCTCAAGGAAGCCCAAGAGTTGACCAGACAAACTCTCTCCTAAGGCAGTATACCTCAAATTAGGGTTCCTATTTTCATCAATATTTGTGAACCACAAAGGACTCAAATTCTCACCATTGTTCTAGTATGTTCTCAAGATCATCCATGTCAAGTTTCAAGCCTTGCAGAAGAAGTTTGCTCAGTCAATTGCTCAAATGCCTGAAAGTTAATTGTACTAGGTCAAAAGTCAATTGGGGCCCACATATAGTCAAACTTCACGATTTTTGGTCAACATCCTTATTTTGAAGTATTATTCATCATTTGATCAAGGGATGATCATTATTCCTCAAGGATTGCTCATAATTCATCAAAACCCAAAAGTTACTAAATTAGGGTTTTGTAGGAAAAGTCAACTCAACTTTGACTAGGAATAACTTTCTCATACTTTATCAGAAATGACCCGTCCAAATCTCATTTTGAAGAGGATGCAATTCCCTAAAATTCATTTTCAGCTCCCAAGTTCAGAATATGCATTCACAAAAAGATATGAATTTTGACATTATAGGTCCTTTTGAAAAGTTAACAAAAACACCTTTTGGGTCAAAGCTTCATACATGAACATGGAAGACTCAGTTGAGATGCGACCAAAAGGGTTGCTTAGAGGACACCCTAAGATTTCTAAAAAGTCCAATAACACCTCTCTAGGGTCAAAATTGAGAGAGTTATGCATTGGCCAAGTTGACCATTTTTGCAAAATTGCCAAAAGTCAAATGTGCCCAAATTTGCGTTTTTTGCTAAATGGGCCCAACTTTTTATGCTTGCACTTCAATTATAATGTGGTCCACGACTCAAATACTTATCCACACATTATTTACTTCATTTTTCAATTTATTTTGATTTTTCATTAATTAAAAAGTGAATTAAATCAAATAAATGATGAAAATTATCAAAGATATGATTTGATTTGTTTTTGTTACAGATTGGCAATCAAGATATGCTGAGCTTGCATGATCAATTCGAATCAAGGGAAATTGGCACAAAAAAAGCATGATTGGCATGAAAGTAGAAAGATATCATATGGCTTAAAAATCAAATATTCCATTCATGAATTCTCAAGATTGGATCCAAGTTTGTTAACCTAATTGGATTCAATACATATACTGAAGTTTGTGGAACCCTACACACAAGAATTTTCGTGCACAACTTGCCTCCAAGAACTAAAACAAACTTGAAAATTTCCAAGAAAAGTGTGGGACGAATCTCCTTCCACAGGCCAATTCAAGGTGTGCTAGCTATCCCAATTGCTTGCTAGGCACCTCAAGAAGCTATTCCAATCACTCGTAGGTCTTGAAACTCCCAGAATCGCGCTCTACACCTCCCACGGTTTGCCCAAAAACTTGATTTTGATTTAACTGATTTACTCATCATAAGCATGTTTTAATTATATATTCTTGTTCATCATTGTGTTTGCAAGATATTGGTACCACTTAATTGCATTTGCAGTACAGGAATCACAATATGCCATTTTTAGGGTTTTGAGTTCTTATTTAGGGGTTTTCAATACAAGTAAAATCAGGCATCGATTCTGGTACCATGATACTCGTGAGGATGAGACGAGTTGATTGGTACCATTACCTTTCATTTATATTGCTTGTATAGGATTTTGGAATGTCACAGGTTTGTAGTTACAGCAAAGTATCTGTAGGTAAAGGTGCCAGAGTCTAAAACGGCAGAGAAAGGAGGAAGACGCTTGCGTGTCAGCCAACTATTGGAACATTTAAATCTCGTGCGCTTTGGAATCAGTTCTTTTGATTTTCTTATATTATATTTTATTATTATCATAGTTACAACTAACCATCATGGCTCAGTTGGCAAGCAAGCGTTGGAATTGAGTATAAGGACCTGGGTTCGATCCCCAGGTCCCAACATTTTATTTGTATTATTTTCACTTAGCTGATCAAGTGTGTTGCTTGTCATGACGTCAACCATACAACCTCAACATCCATCCTTTGATCCAGCATGCTACCAGATCTGACGCCCAGATAGAAAGGGACCACCATACACCTTAAGTCAACACATGCACCTAATCCATCATGGTCAATACAGGCTTTGGAGTTTTGGGCCAAGGAAATCAGATTTGCACCCCCCCCCCCCAGAATTGCTAACACACAGGCCCATCTCTACATTTTTTATTTTCTTCTTTTTTTAATTCTTTTAATATTTCCTTTAATTATTTTAATTCACACCATTAATCATTTTTTTTATAAAATCATAAAATCAAGAGTTCACAAAAATTAGAATTAGCTTTTTTTATCA
Organism: Vicia faba; assembly: GCA_948472305.1. Lineage (NCBI taxonomy): Eukaryota > Viridiplantae > Streptophyta > Magnoliopsida > Fabales > Fabaceae > Vicia > Vicia faba. Next base: position 172,393,460 of record OX451740.1, on the reverse strand, counting down.
AATTTAATTATAATTAATTAGTTTAATTTAATTTAGGGAAATTTTAACTTGTTTTATATTAAAACTAATTAGAAAATTAGGTTTTAGTTCCTAGTTTAATTCTTTTCTTTTTCAAACAATAAGAATACAAAAATAGGTTTTAGAATGAATTAATTTATTTTTCTTAATTTAAAATAAATTAGAACTTAGGGTTTTCTTTTTAATTATTTCATTATTTTCTTAAATAACAAAAACGACAGAAAAAATTATTTTTCTTTAATGAATTGCAATTATGTTTAGTTAAGGGTCAAAACCCTAATCGTCTCGCACTTAATTCGCCGCGCGCTTGTTAATTATTTTGCCAATATTTTTGTAACTGTTCATGGTTTGTAATAGTTAATTTAGGGTTTTTATTTACTGTTTAAATCCCCGATTTTTTGGTCATGTAATTAATCCCCCTCCCCGAAGCCTTGTAATAGCTAGGTTTATTTTCTCGCATTTTTAATTCCTGCAAATATTTAACTATCTAGATGTATGCTAATAGGATTGTATGGCAAGAATGCATGACAAAATTAAAATGGTTAGAAAACCCTAATGTGCAAAGATTAAATAACTGAAACAAATCACTCGCACATATCAATCTTAAGGTATGCTCTCACTTCAGTTGCCTTCGGTAAACGATCATTAAGTATGGGGTGTCTTAGTGGTTGCCCTCCTGTCTAAAAAGATCAGATGTCCCATTCGAATGTTAACTCGGAAATGTTGCCTCGGAAATGTTGCCTCGAAAGATCTTAAAACTCTAGGGTTACTATTAAAGTATCCTAATATTGCTTTAGTGATCGTACGTCCCTTTCGAATTGACCCTTACAAATTCCAACAACGGTGCTACCTATTTCTCAATAGTAGGATAGTGTTGTCTAAAGGAAACGAGAATAGAAACAATCTTTTTTCGAGTAGGTAGATGCTGATAGGTACTTGCTCAAATCAAAACTTTTCACACTTACACCTTTTCAAACAAATTTTCAAAACAACTTCGTCACACCCTTGAGGACTGATACAAGGGTTATCACGAAGTAAAACATTTCAAAGCAAACACACACACAAACAATTTAAAAATGAGCAAGTACCTAAGAGCCCATGGAAAACCATGGATAGAAAGGGTGCTAACACCTTCCCTTTCTATAATCTACTCCTCGTACTTAGAATATCTCGAAAAAGGATTTTTTTTCTGTACTTTTTTCCTTTCTGGTTGAATGAAATAAAATTCGGTGGCGACTCTTGCTTACCGTGACATTTTGTGAATAAAAAACGCAAAACGCAAACCAGTATTAAACAGTCGGTTTTGTCACCGTATCATAGATACAAAGGTAAAGTATCTCAACTTAAGAAAGTCAAGGATCTTGTCATTAAACGCACTCCTTTGAAATCTCACTTTAACTATGGGCACACACATGATTTAAAATATACCAGTAATGATTTCTCTGCTAAATCAAAATTCTAACAGAATTTTGGTAACACTAACAAACAAGGACCCAAAAAGATATGGGTACCTAAGAACAAAATTGTATATGTAGCAGATATCTTTGACAGCAAGACTGAAACACCAATCCTGGTACCTGAACTCTGGATACTCTCGACACATGATAGGAATAAGGCATATGTTCCAAAGCCTAGAACTTAAAGCTGGAGGCTACGTAGGTTTCAGAGGAAATCAGAAGGGGAAGATCATTGGCTCTGGAACTGTAGGTAACGGTAATCTTCCTTCTATTACTAATGTTCTATTAGTAGATGGATTAATGCATAACTTGTTATCCATAAGTCAATTAAGTGATAACAATTATGATATAATCTTCAATCAAAAGTCCTGTAAAGCAGTTAGTCAGAAAGATGGATCTATCCTCTTTAATGGGAAGAGAAAGAACAACATTTACAAAATAAAACTTTCTGAACTGAAAAGTCAGAATGTAAAATGTCTATTGTCTGTTAACGATGAGCAATGGGCCTGGCACAGAAGATTGGGGCATGTTAGTATGAGAAGAATATCTCAGATTAACAAACTCAATCTGGTCAGAGGACTTGCTAACCTGAAGTTCAGCTTAGATGCTCTGTGTGAAGCATGTCAAAAAGGAAAGTTTGCAAAACCTCCTTTTAAAGCAAAAAATGTTGTTTCTACCTCTATACCATTAGAAATTTTGCACATAGATCTAATTGGACCAGTGAAAACTGCATCCATTAGTGGTAAGAAGTATGGATTAGTGATCGTAGATGACTATAGCAGATGGACATGGATAAAGTTCTTAAGACACAAGGACGAGTCACACTCTGTGTTCTTCGCTTTCTGTAACCAAGTTCAAAATGAGAAAGATCTTAGAATTGTTAAAGTCAGATGTGATCATGGTGGAGAATTTGAAAACAAAAAATTTGAAATGTTTTTTTTAATGAGAATGGCATCTCTCATGATTTCTCTTGTCCTAGAACTCCCCAACAAAATGGAGTTGTAGAACGAAAGAATAAAACTTTACAAGAAATGGCCAGAACCATGATCAACGAGACTAACATTGCTAAGAACTTCTGGGCAGAAGCAATTAACACAGTGTGTTACATTTAGAATAGAATCTCCATAAGACCTATTCTAGATAAGACTCCATATGAATTGTGGAAGAACAGAAAGCCCAACATCTCGTATTTCTATCCATTTGGATATATTTGTTTTATTCTTAACACCAAAGAATATCTGAACAAGTTTGGCTTTAAAGCACAGAAGTATATTATGTTAGGTTACTCTGAACGCTCAAGAGGTTACAGAGTATACAACACAGAAACACAGATTGTAGAAGAGTCAATTAGTGTTAGATTTGATGACAAGCTTGGCTCTTAAAAGTCAAAGCAAAATGAATCTCTTGCATATATAGAAGTCCAATTTACAGGTGATGAAGACACTGCATCATAAGTTTCCAACAAATAATCACAAACAACATCAAAAGGAGATGTCACAAACATTAAAGCAACATCTGAAGAACCTCTCCAGAAAAGACTATCCAGAAGCAGCTTAGCTCATCCTGAAGACAAAATTCTGGGAAAGAAGGAAGACCCAACCAGAACAAGATCCACATTCAGAAACTATGAAGAATCTCTCATGGGATTAGTATCTATGACTGATCCAACTTCCATTGATAAATCTCTTCTAGACAATGATTGGATACTGGCTATGCAGGAGGAATTAAATCAATTCACCGGAAATGATGTGTGGGATTTGGTTCCCAAACCAAAAGGGTTCAACGTTATTGAAACAAAATGGGTATTCAGAAATAAGTTGAATGAACAAGGAGAAGTCATCAGAAATAAAGAACAACTGGTTGCACAAGGTTATAGTCAGCAAGAGGGGATAGACTATACAGAAACCTTTGCTCCAGTCTCCAGTTTAGAATCTATCAGACTTTTAATTTCTTTCGCCGTGAATAATGGCATCACTCTCTATCAGATGGATGTCAAAAGTGCATTCTTAAATGGATACATTGATGAAGAAGTTTATGTGCACCAACCCCCTGGTTTTGAAAATTCCAAACATCAAGAATATGTTTTCAAACTAAAGAAATCACTATATGGTCTGAAACAAGTTCCCAGAGCTTGGTATGAAAGACTAAGTAGCATTCTGTAAGAAAATAATTTCACCAGAGGGAAAGTGGACACAACCTTATTCTGTAATTCATTTAAGAATGACATTCTAGTTTGTCAAATTTATGTAGGTGACATTATTTTTTTCTACTAAAGCCTCTCTGGGAAGAGAATTTGCTAAGTCTATGAAGGCAGAGTTTGAAATAAGCTTGATGGGAGAACTCGAATTCTTTCTGGGCATTCAGATCAATCAGACTCCAGAAGGAACCTACATACACCAGAGAAAATACGTCAAAGAACTTCTGAAGAAATTTGACTTATCAGAATGTAAGACAGCTAAGACTCCAATGCATCCTACATGCATTCTGGAAAAGGAAGAAGTAAGTAAAAAGGTAGAACAGAAGATATACAGAGGTATGATTGGTTCTCTCCTATATCTTATAGCTTCAAGACCTGATATTCTATATAGTGTATGTTTATGTGCCAGATTCCAATCAGATCTAGAGAAATTCACTGAACTGTTGTTAAGCGAATTTTAAGTATCTGAAAGGTACTACTAATCTTGGTTTGTTTTATAGAAAAACCAGTGAATACAAATTAGTAGGGTATTGTGATGCTGACTTTGCTGGAGACAGAGTAGAAAGAAAAAACCCTTCTGGAGCTGCCAATTTCTGGGAGAAAATCTGATCTCATGGACCAGCAAGAGGCAATCCACAATTGCATTATCAACAACTGAAGCTGACTACATAGCAGTTTCTGGATGCAACACACAGATGCTCTGGATGAAGAGTCAGCTTGAAGACTTCAATATATTTGAGAGTAACATTCCTATATTATGTGATAACACTTCTGCAATTTGTTTATCTAGGAATCCTAATTTACATTCTAGGGCTAAGCATATAGAAATAAAACATCACTTTATTAGGGACTATATTCAGAAAGGAATTATATCCTTAAAATTTATTGAGACAGATCATCAATAGGCTGATGTCTTCACTAAACCACTTTCTGAAGATAGGTTTAATTTCATTCTGAAACATCTTAGCATGAAATTATGTCCAAAATAAGATTTTTATTTTATATATCATTTAACCCTCAGAATTTTATGTTTTTTTTTGTGAACATCTAATCAACAATTCTTCAAAAGTTAGAAGGACATTTGCATCAGGATCTATCTAAGAAGATCTGAACGGTTCATTTCAAAGATAGAAGCGTGCAGTTCACATCATCAACATATGTCATCCTCTCATAAGCTTCCTTCTAAGGCTGAACACGTGTTCAAATTATGAAGGGATTAAAAGCATTGATTGGATGCATTGAGACGCGTGTCATTGGTAACTGTTTCATATCTCCACGCCATCTTCCTATTTTCAAGATTCATAAATGCTATGTAATCATTATTTTTTTCTCTTTCTTACTGATTAAGCTTTCAAATTATTTATAAGTACATAATTCACTTTCACTCTCACTTATTTTCGCTACTGTTTTCTCTCTAAGCTTTTCGTTTGCAAAACCATCTTTCAAAAATCCTCAACAGTCAGTGTGAACAATGGATTTATCTTCAAGCGCTCAGAATCCTCAATGTGCTCCTGGTTCATCTTCGTCAACTGCAGAGAGATACGAAGAACCGTTAAGAACCTTACTTACCCTCATTGATTCTCTAGAGGTTCTCTACGAACTTATCATTAATTTTGAAAGCATGAAAGAAAACGACTTTGATCTTACAACATATGTGGAATTTCAAGGTTGGAACAGATACTTTGATCGTCTTCTGGGTCCAGTTTTCCCAAAATTAGTTAAGGAATTCTGGATTCACGCATCCTCTTCAAATCATCAAGTAACTTCATATGTAATGGGGAAGAAGATTGATATCACTCAAGAACTGATTGCAAAGATGATTGGTCATAACAGCGGAGGAATCTGGTGCAACGATATGGCTGAGAAATGTTCTGACCTAACAACAATCTCGAGAGAGATTTTCAACTTTGGGAAGCCTTCTAACAAGATAAAATATCTGAAGGACTACTTCAGAATATGGGAAAAAATCATTCTGGGCTGTATCAACCACAGGAAGCCAACAAGCTCTCCTGATTACATAAGCATTGATCAACAATTCATGTTATACTTCATTGCAACAAAGGCGAAAATAAACCTTCCTCACCTTCTATTCAACCATCTGAGAAAAAGTGTGAAGGAAACCTGAGAAGATGAAAGAACCAAGAGGGATTGGATACCTCTGGGTAGGCTAATTTCAGATATTCTGACTGAAAACAAGTTAGTTGAATATCTGACAGAAGCTCAGCAGATCAGCACTCTAGAGGCATGTGCTGGAAAATCTCTCAATGCTAAGAATCTGAAGAAGATGAATATCATTGACAGAATTAAGAAGGATCCAACTGTTGCAACAAAAGAAGTCACCACCTCAAGAAGAGTCCCTTTGAAAGACTTCCCCATGTTCTCTCAAATTGATGTTTCACCATAAATTATTGTCAGATATCTGGAAGCATGCAAGTTGGATGGGACTAATCCAAAGTTAAACATTTGTGATTTGCATCAATAGGCTCTAGAATTTGTCCTCAAAAAGTCCAGAAAAAGGAAAGTTGCGGGAGAAGGATCTTCTCAGAGGACACCAAATGCTGCTAAGAAGAAAGGTAATCCTTCTTTTATTTTTGTTGTAGAATCGGTGATTTTTCCAACATCTGAAACACCCTCCTCTCCAAAACCAATAGAAAACCCCTCACCGCAAACCTTTGATGATTTTGATATAAAATTTGACCCTTCAGTCACACTAGAAAACATTTTGAGTGAACCACACTCTCCTAACCCACATCTTGAACAAAATCAGCCAGAACTTGCTCAAGTTATTTCTTATATTGAGCAATTTGATCCAGAATTTCAAGCTCCCCACTCTGAAAATCCAAACGCCAACGCTTCCCAACCAGAAAATCCAAACAGTGACTCTGATACCACCACACCAATTCCTGTAATAACATAACCTCTCATGGTTCGCCAACCTCTCTCAATCCACGAGATTCCAAAAATTCCATCTCCTTACCATTCTACTCCACCAAACACACCTCCATCACCAATTATCATTCCGGATTCTCCCTCTCCCTCACCGATTAATCCTCCAGAAGATCACCTAAGAACAGTAATTGACTTAGAAGCGCTATATCACCTTGCCTCTAACTCACAAAATTGATATTCCCAAACCAAAACCAACCATCACCAAGGCAGATGTTGGTAGAAATTTATTGATTTTTGAAACAGAGATAATTGAATGGGTTAACTCTTTGAATTGAGCATGCTTAGAAAATTTGAATCATGTTGCTTCTGATTCTCACTGGAACCAGTTCAGAAAATGGTTCAATTTTGAATCCCAGAAACTCAAGGAGTTAAGCTATGAAATGGCCCAACAAAACTTTTATGATCAGCTGAATGTTTTCAAGGATCAAGTTCTGAGTCACTGGGAAAAGAAACCTATTCTTCAGCTGGATAATGCTCCCTGGAAAGAGTACCAGCCCTCAGAAGTTAAGGAACCATGCTCTGATAAGCTTCCTATGGTTATTGTTCAAGACAAAGGCAAAGAGACTGAAGAAGCCACTGCGTCAGAAACTGCTACAGATTATTTTGAGAAGCTTGTGCCTTCCTTAGATATACCTTCTTCATCTCTGGTTATGCAAACTCTGGAAGAGTTGAAGAAAGAAAATGCAATGATCAAGGAGAGATTAGACAAGCAAGATGACACATGCAAAGAAATCAAAGGAATGCTGGGAAAACAAGAGGAATCGAATACTCGGATTAAGAGCTTGTTAGAAGCGTTGTTCACACGACTTCCCCCACCTCGATCTTAGTTTTTAAAACTTATTTTCTTTACTGTATTCATTTTTCTTGTTTTGTTTTCCTCTGAGCATGTTATTGCAATAAAGTTTAATATAACTCATCTTTTGACTCTGAATATTAATGCTTATATTTCTTTTTGATTCTTGACAAAAATGGGGAGAACGTAAGATATTTCTAATAATAGTATATCGAGACACAGTCTCAAACATTTTGAATATCACAACTTCTCGTTTCTTTTTCTGAAAGCAAAACAGGAACAAAACTCTAATGAAGACAGGAGTAGATGCATCCAAAGCTCTGGTCAGAATGAACTTCAGGGAAGTAATTCATCTCTATCTAAGTACTCAGCTCAGGGGGATACCTTATAATGAATTATGTTCTGTTTATTCTGATTGAAATATCCTAGTTTTTGTCATCATCAAAAGGGGAAGATTGTTAGAACATAGTTTGATTTTACAACCCTAGTAAGAGTTTTGATGATAACAAACACAAAAAACAAATACGCACTCTAAAATTATATTCTGTTTTGTAGAGAAGTTCTGATGTAACAAGATCAAAAGATAAGCTACAAGGCTGTTTCTGCTATGAACATAGACAATTCTCAAAAAGCTCTGATTATAGAAGATCAGAAGTTGCGCTAAAAGAAAGATGTTTTAACTCTGATTACACAACTCTAGGAAAGTAAGTCTAACGTTGCAAATAAGATCTTATGGCTCTGATCTTCAAAAGCTCTGAAGCAAGCAGCAACGCATACCTCAATGTTCTGAAGCGTTACAAATCAAATATTTCTATTTCAAGAGTAACAGCTGAAGGGAACAAGTATCTTTATTTTTGGAAATCACCTTAACTGTCATTAATCATGTTTCCAAAAGATCATTCATGTTGAGCCTATTTAAACAAGACGTGAGGATAAATTGTTTACGATTTCACAACACTCAACAACGCTGCAATCTTTTCTAATCCTCATACATACAATTCTCTCAATTGTGTAAAACATCACATACTGTGATATTGTTTTGTAAGAAAACATTACTATACACTGTCTTATAATTATATTATTTAGTGCAATTCCTTGAGAAAAAAATGGGTTGTGGTTATACTCAAGAAGACTTTGGCAGTAGTCAAAGTAGATTTGTAATCAAGATTGATTAGTGGATTAAGACCTCGTTGGAGAGAGGCGAAATATCCTTGACGGGTGGACTGGAGTAGTTTGAGTTCAAACGAACCAGGATAAAAATCATCCTGTTATTTCCAGTTAATTTTAAGATTCCAATTCAACCCCCCCTTCTTGTGGTTTTCAATTCTTCAGAGATGTCACGACACAAATATCAGTTTACAAGTAAAGAGCAGTAAAAACACAAGAGATTGTTCACCCAGTTCAGTGTACAATAACACTTACTCTGGGGGCTACCAAGCCAGGGACAAGTCCACTAAATAGTATCAATTCATAGACCCTCAGTAAACAACTAGTTTACAATCTAATCACTTAATTACTACCCGTGCTATACGTTTACTTAAGACTCACCTAGATATGAGGCCCTCCTCAAATCGCTTCAATCACTTGCAGTGAAGAAACAACAAAAATAATAAGTTTAAAAACTTTAATCATTCAATGCTTAAAAGCTTTGTGAATGATACACAATTAACAACCAAAATAACAACATAATTATTCAATCAATACTAGAGTGTTTGACAATTAAAAGACTTATACTTTTTAAAACTGAAAGAAAGTATTCTTCTTCAAAAGTTGTTGTAGTTTGAATAAGGAAGCAATTCCTTATATATACGCAGCTGTGGGCTTGGGCTTTAAAACCAAATATTCAATTCTTTTGAATATTTCCATAAAAACAGGTCAAGATAAAATCCATGCATTTTGAAAAATATTCCTCCATATTTTTCGCTGCCTGTGAGTTACAAATATTGAATTATGGAGCATTGGAAAACAGGAAACAGAAAACTTAAACTGATATTTGGCTGAGATCAGTTCAGGAGGCATATGTCAAGACATCTGCTTTGACATCATACAAAACAGTTTTGCTCCAAATGTTAAGACATTTAGCAAAATATTATTAAGTCATTGTTTTACCAAAATTGCTGCCAACAAACACTTACAAGAGGAATTAGTAAACATGAATGAGTCCATCTCAATATCGTCCTTAAGCTCAACTAGATCCATTTGATATAGATGTACTTACTGGCCTCTTAACTATCCGCATTGGGATACTCGTCTTAGGACCAACTTTTTACATAGTTGGGATAGGGTTTTAAAACACAGTCACGGTTTTTGCAATAGTGTCGCGTTACTATTTATTGTCATTGTAGTGTAAATTAATTACAATTTATTTTTGAATATAAAAAATTAAGATAATGGTATCGGTATTGATATATGCTAATACCATTTTATTTCAGTCATTTTTGCAATTACGAGCTATTTTTTAAAATCTGTTTGGGGTAGTTAAAGTTATGTTTGGTAAAATTAGTTGGTAGTTGATAACTGATAGCTGGTAGTTGACAGCTTATAGTCGGTGACTGGTAGTTGATAAATTAACATAAATATTTGGTAAATTAGTTGTTTCATTAGCTGATAGATACAAAATGACGTAAAAGTCATTTTAATTAATAAGGATAATAATATATTTTTGTTAAAATAATAAGGGTATAAATGGAAGAAAAAATCACAAGTTAAAAGCTACAAGCTCAAAAGCTACTTCAAATAGAAAAAAAAAACTAAAAGCTACTACCTCTGTCTATGAGTTTTTTTCTTGTCCCTTTTTATAAGATTCTCTTCAACTTTCAAAGTGCATTAATTATTTTTTCCCAAATATACCTCTAATTATATTACATATTTTTCTGTAATCTATAATAAATACACTTGTTAAACATTAACTATTTTCTCTCCTAAAGATATACTTGTAAAATTGTACGAATAGTCAATAAATTTAATACTCTAATTAACTTTATTAATTCATTTAATTTAATCTACGAGATCTTATATTTAGAAACAGAGGTGATAGTAAAAAACTACAAACCAAAAGTTAAAATTGAGTTATTAAACCGAGTTTTTTCATTAATCAGAGCGGAAAAACTAACAATTAAAAGTTAAAAATGAGTCCAAAGAGACTCTAACATATGGCCTTTATTTCCATGCATAACTCGGCTCTATAGCATGTTGCACATGCAGGTTCAGGATTCTACGTCTAGAGATTACCGTTACCCTATGTTCATTACACAAACTTTTGTGGATTTTAATTGCCTGCATGTTACAATAATTTTAGGTGTCTAACTCATTTAGCTATAACACAAAAGAATGTTCGATAAAGTGGAATAAAAATGGGTTTATTATAAATTTTTTATGCCAACTTTTTTGTAGGTTTATATCATGTAGATCTGTACACACAACTCACAAAATTCTTAAAAAAATGCTAGTACGATAGGAGCTCTAGAAATTAAGGAATAAGTGGTGTTCTTACGGTTGTCTCAACACTATGTGATTAGCAAAGTAATGGAGTGGTATCCAGATCAACTCACGTCGACGATGATAAATTGGAACTTATTAGAGAAAAGTTTTTAAATAGATTTTTTCTCACAACATATTCATGGAAGCTAAGACAACCATCATAGTGTATTCTTAATGTGTAATAGAAACTCTCTTTGAATAATATGAAAGATATAAGTACATGCAGATACAATGTTCAAATCACAGTTTTGATGAACTCACACAAACACACATCTTCAGGAATGAACTTCATCAACAACCAAAGTTGTTGTTAGATCTTACTGCTAGGGGTTCTCTTAGATTGTGTTTTCCTTGATGAACTTCCTATGGAACAACAATTTTAATCAAGGATGAAAATTCAAAGTTGATCTATTCAATAGACAAAATAGCAAAGTTGGAGGATACACTCAATCAATTCATGCGTGTGTCTATGACTAGTCATAAATATTTTGAAACCTCCATTAACAACCTTGAAACACAGGTGGGCGAGTTAGCCAAACAGTTCTCTAATCTTCCAAGTAACACATTAAGTGCAAACACGAAGAACAATATGAAGGATCACTATAGTGTTGTTCTTCATGATGATAAAATTATTGTCAAATCCAAAGAAGAAAGATCGTAAGGAGGGGCAGAAGGACCAAACGAAGAAGAATTGTAGGATGAAGCCTACAAGGAAACCATAAGGACCTACCCTGAAAGGAAGCTGACCCTGGAGTAGTTGTATTACCTATTTCTATAGATAATATGAAGATTGAAAATGCACTTATTGATTTAGGTGCAAGCGTGAATTTATACCATTATTAGTAGTAGAAAGAATTGAGTATTTGCAAATAGAGAAAACTATATCAACATTACAAACGGCGAATAGAACATGAAGAACACCAGTAGGAAAAGTCAAATATGTAGTGATACAAATTGATAAGTTCTCATTTTCTATAGACTTTGTGATACTGGACATTAAATTAGACCAACATATGTCTCTCGTTTTAGGAAGACCGTTTATGAAAACTGTGAGAATGCTCATGGATATTGACAAAGGTGAAGTAAAGGCCAAAATCAAAGATTATGAGGTAAGTTATAAGGTAATTTGTGTAATGTAACACTAATCACTGTCAAGCTACTAACGTTAAACAAGTTCTTGTTAGGAGGATATCCAACAATATTTTATATATTTTCTTTAAATTAGTCTTTATTTTAGTCATTTCGGTTAAAAACACTTTGAGTAAAGTAAAATGCAAAGCCAACAAAAGGTGGGCTTGATAAGCCCAAAAGTAAAAAACATGACTCCTCGACTAGTGCAATCTAACTCACCTAACAAGAGACTCGTTATAGAAAATTGAGAAATGCAATTAGATTTAAATTTAATTTCTCCAAATAATTTTTCTAACTCTTTTCACTTCATCTACTTGCGAAAAATCCTAGCACACTCTAGAGGACTACATCCAAAGGAAAAAACATCACCAATTTAAATTTCAATCTAGTTCAAAGTTTGTTCAAGTATCACATTCTCTTTTTTCTTAAATTCTCATACATTATGAACTTTGTTGGAAAATAAATGTCAATGCTCTGATTTAGGCTTAAATTAGGAACTATTTATTTCGTCATATTTTGACATAGGATAAAATAAGACTACTTTCTTGAAAACTTGAATTGGATGCTAGGATGAACAATAAGAGTAATTTTTGTATGTTAGAGACATATATGTATATAATGAATATGGAAAAATTATCCGTTGTATATGTGACGTATCATTGTACGTAGATGTTTCTCTTTTACAACATATTCATTAAAGTTGTGAATGTAGAGATTATGTCATATTAGCTAACATGCCGAATTCCATATATGTTACCTGTTGAATGTTTTAGATTGCTTCTAAAATCTCAACCATTGGAAGGTAAGTACATATCTCATATATTGATTAACCTTCCATACCATATGACGAGCATAAATTTAGAAGCTTCATTCATGTAAAATTCTACAATTATTTTGAAACAAGAAATTTGGTCCATGAGAAAACACTTGATTTGAAGGATTCGGGAAAATACTTTAATGTGGTGCAGGAGATAAATACTCGGAGTGTTTTGGAAACTCCTAATGAAGTTGTCAAGAATGACATCCTTAAGGAGTTTTATGCAAACACCAAACTCACCAATGATGCACCACTAATAAAGGTTTCTTGCGTTCGGGGACGACAAGTCTCATTTGATAGAGATGTCATACATACATACATATAAAATACATACATACATAAAAGATAATTATGTGGCACACTCTAGGAGGTTGGACTTATTCATAATACACTTAGCAAAAGTAAATTAGGGTTATTAGGAAATTGATGTTAATATATGTGAAGTAGGGAAAACCTATGAGTTGGGACGAGACGTACTTCATATCTGTTACATGAAGTTATTTTTGACCTTTGTATATCAAGAATGAGTCCTTAGTCATTCACAATTACTTAAGGACATTCTTGACAGTAACCCAATGAGCATCCCCAAGATCAAATCGGTACCTATTTGTTGCACTAAAAGCATACGAGATATCTAGAATAGTACATAACATGGCATACATGATAAATCATATTGCAAATGCATATGTAATCTTATACATGAAATCCCTTTCTTTCTTAGTTGAAGCAAATTGTCTTATTGATAGACACGAGTCATGTTTCTTAGGTATGCATGTTTTCTTGGATTTATGCATATTAATGCATCGTAGCACTTTGTCTATGTATGTACTCTGACTTAGGCCAAGTAGTCTATGTGTGATAGAGACACACACACACACATACGCACACACACACACACACATATATATTTGTGATACGGTGGCCAGAACTGGGATGTGTTTCCCTATTTTTTTAAGGAATTTGCTGGTTTGCGTTTTGCGTTTGTGCTCGTAAAATGTCGCGGTAAGCAAGAGTCTCCACCGTCTTTTATTTTATCCAACACGGAAAGAAAAAAAGCACAGAAAAATTCTTTTTTCGAGATATTTCTGAGTACGGGGGATAGATTATAGAAAGGGAAGGTATTAGCACCCTTTCTATCCGTAGTTATCTATGGGCTCTTAGGTACTTGCTCATCATTTTTAAAATTGTTTTCTTTGTGTTTGTGGGCTTTGAAAAGTTTTTTTGTTTTAACTTCGATTTAACTCTTGCTTCTGTCTTCAAGAGTGTAATGAAGTATTTTTGAAAACTTGTTTGTAAAGGAGTGTAAGTGTGAGAAAGTTTGTTTTGTATCAGCAAGTACTTAAGAACTAATCTACCTACTCGAAAAAAGAATTGTTTTATGTTTATTTCCTTTAGAAAACGCTATCCAACTATTAATGAGTAGGTAGCACCGTCGTTGGAGTTTGAGGGTCAATTCGAAAAAGACGTTCGGTCACTAAAGCAATGTTAGGACGTCTTAGTAGTAACCCTAGTGTCTTAGATTAATTAATCCGAGGCAACAATATCCGAGGCAACTTTTCCGAGGCAACTATGATCTTTAGACAAAAGGACGACCACTAAAGCATCCTATACTCAATCACCATTTACCGAAGACAACCAAGTGAGAGTGTTCCCTATGAGTGCGCATGTGCGAGTGATTCAGTTTCAAATTATTATCTTTGCATATTTAGGGTTATCTAACTGTTTTAAAATTAGTCATACATTCTTGTCACGCAATCCCTAACTATTCATACATCTAACAGTTAATAATTTGTGGAATTTAAAGTGCGGAAATTAAACTACGCAATTACAAGGCTTCGGGTATTTACATAGCCAAAAACAAACCCTTTGAAATGTAAAGCGGTAAATATAAATAAACGTCCTAATTTAAACTATTACAAACTGTGAGCAGATACAATAATATAATAAATAATAAAAATAAAGTGCGCGATGACAAATTAGATTGAATGCGGACTAGGGTTTTGACCCTTCTATCCTAATTAAAAGAAAAACTTGCTTTTTGTTGTTTTTAATATTTTTAAGGAAAAGAAATTAGGTTTTAAAATTAAATGTACAAGTTAATTTGTTAATTAAATTAATTAATAAAAATAATTACAAGACCTATTTTGGTTTTTTTGTTATTTTAGGAAAAAATAAAATATAATTAAGTTAGTAATAAAACCTATTTATTTTAATTATTTTTAAGTTATTTACAAAATAATTAAAGTTGTCTAAATTAGTCAAACCTAATTTAATTAATTAATTTTTTAATAAAAATAAATATCTTGAATTTCATTGGATAGAAAAATGTTTTTGTGATTTTTTGATAAAAAAGAAAATAATTTAATTGGTTAGTAAATAAATAATTTAAATAAAACAAATAAAAAAAGAGTGGAGAAAGAAATTAGGTTTGAGTTAAGCAGCTTTGGGGGGTGCAAATAGTCAGATATGGGCCCATTTGAGTGAGGTCCACGTTGACCTTCATGATTTGATGCTATGCGTTTGACCAGGCTTATGATGTACCCTCATGGATGGCCATCAGATTTGGCCATCTGGCCACTTGGCAGACTGGATCTTGAGGTCACATGATAGACCCTTGGCTTGTGCATTTTGAACTGCTATGTGTCGACCCATGCTGTTATGCATCGACACATAGCTTTTTCTTGATCCTGTAAAACAAAGTCAGTTCAGTATGGGTCGACACGTAATGGGATGTGTCGACTCATGCACCTTCTTGTATCGACGTGAAACACGTATGTATCGACTCATAGGCTTTTCCAGCTTCTGTTTTGCAACCTGAACTCAGTATGGGTCAACGCATGGGGGTTATGTGTCGACTCATACCCTATTTTTTCACTAGGATGAGTCGACACATGGGGATATGTGTCGATACCTGCTGTATTTTCCTGCCTTAAACATTGTTTTTCTTGTCTGTACAGGTTAGCTTACAACATATGATGGATAGATGTAAATAACAAATGAGTGAATAAGTCTAAATCATAAGCAAACGACTAGTTCAAAGGGATAATAAAATACTACATCTTATCTTCAAGAACAAACGACTGTTAATGATGTATAAAAAGATATCAAGTCAAAAGGACTTACCTTTGGGCTGCACTGGTTGTTTTAGATCTGAATACTTTTCAAATGCTGTGGTGACTTTATTAGTCTTCAAAAAGCTGCTCCGAACTGCTGGAACTGAGTTGGACTGTACTGTAATCTTTTTGATATTTTTTTATGGTGAAGATGAATAACACTACAAGGACTGTTTTTATGTTTTTGGATGCAGGTTCTCTGTTTTGCTCTAGTTCCTGCGCCTCCTTTTCCACACGTTTTTGGTCTGCCTTTGTTCTATTTGTACCAAGGACTGAATTAGGGTTGAAAGAGTGCACTCAATCTTCCTCCACCAATGAGTTTGATTGTGATTTGATTCTCTTGAATATCATTCCAAAAATAGCCTAAAATCAATCTTTTGTCCACAACAATGCCTTGCACGAATTTGAATACTTGCCAACTGTATTTGTGGCCTGAAAAAAGTATAAAATCTTGTGTTTTCAATATTTTGGATTTTATAAGATTCGTTTTGATTTAAATTGAATTAATTCAAAATAAAAAATCAAAATAAATAATAAAATCATGATAAGGACAAGTGGAAAGGGATAGAGCTCGTGGACTATGTTTCCAACTCAAAACAAGTGAAAAAGATTGGGCTCATTTGGCAAAATTTGAAGTTTTAGTGATAGTTGACTTTTGGCAATTTTGCAAAAAAGGTCAACTTCACCAATGCATAACTTCCTCAATTTTGACTCTTTGGAGGTATTATTGGACTTTTTAGAAATCTTGATATGTCCTCTAAGCAACCCTTTTGGTCTCATCTCAATTTGATATTCCATTCTCAAGTATGAAGCTTTGACAAAAAAGGTGTTTTTGTTGACTTTTCAAAATGGCCTATAATGTCCAAATTCATAACTTCTTGTGAGTGCATATTTTTAACTTTGGATATGAATATGGATTGTAGGGAATTAAGTTCTATTCAAAATGAGCTTTGGATGGGTCATTTCTCATAAAGTTATGCTTGGTCAAAGTTGAGTTGACTTTTCCTGCAAAACCCTAATTTAGCAACTTTTGAGTCTTGATGAATTATGAAAAATCCTTGATGAATCATGATCAACCCTTGATAAAATTATGAAATATCTTTAAAAATGAGGATGTTGACAAAAAAACTTGAAGTTTGACTGTATGTGGGCCACAGTTGACTTTTGCCTCTAGTACAATCGATTTTTAGGCCTTTAAGCAATTGACTGAGCAAACTTCCTATCCAAGGCTTGAAACTTGACATGGATGATCTTGATAACATATTAAGACATTGGTGATAATTTGGGATCACTTGGGCTCAAGTATCTTGATGCAACATGAAACCCTAATTTGAGGTAGACTGCCTTAGGAGAGAGCTTGTCTGGCCAACCCTTGGACTACCTTGAGCAACTTGGGGATCTTTCTTGAAATGTTTTGAGAAATATGGGAGGACAAAGTTTGGGGCACAACAATGTTGCTTCACCCAGGTCATTCATAGAAAAAGCATATTCCTAGCAAAGTTTTCACTTGCTGCAAGGTATGAACATCACTTCCATTGAATAATATATCATCTACATATAACATCAAGAAGAAGATCATGCTCTCACTAACCTTCTTATAGACACAAGCACCGTGTTCATCTTTTATCTATCCATATTATTTTGTTGTTTCATCAAAATGAATATTCCATCTTCTGGAAGCTTGCTTCAATCCATAGATTGATTGTTGTAACTTACATATCTTTTGGGTTTGTTATGGTATGTCAAATCCTTCAGTATGTGTCATGCTTGTAATGCCCCGAATTCTAGAATTAATTATTTATTTAATTAATTTAGCGTGAATATATGAGTCATTGAAAAGTATTTGATATATATGATGTTTTAGTATTTTTATGTGAGTCCTTGTGATGATTTATGATGATGAGATAAATATGGTGGTTAATACAATGTTTGATGTGATGGTATGTGTGGTGTAGTGGGATTTAAGATGATTAAGAGGATTTTCAGTAATTTAGAATAATTAGAATAATTAGTTAGAATTATTTTAATTAGATAATTAGAAATAAAATATGAGATGGAAACTATGAGGACATGGTGGTCATTTGGGATCAATAAGTGAAGACAATAGTGGAAGACTAATTAAAGGTCCAAGGGTTAAGTGAGAAAAAATATATTTGATATTTTAGAAGCACTAATTTTGTACGATAATTTTGGGAGAAAAAGGCAGAGGCAGAACTAGGGCACAAAGAGGCAAGAAGGAACATAGGACTTTCGGGTTTTCCAGTTACTGCTAATGGAAATGATTCAATTTGGGTGATAATGGATAGATTGACTAAGTCGACACATTTCTTAATGATGAAGATTAATCATCCTATAGAGAAGTTGAACAAATTGAATATTTATGGAATTGTGAAGTTGACAAAATACCTTCAACTATCGTTTCAGATAGAGATCTGAGGTTTACGTCAAAATTCTGGGAAGGTTTGCAGAATGATTTTGGTACTAAGTTGAAGTTGAGTGTTGCATATCATCCGTAGACGGATGTTCAGACAGAGAAGACTATCCAGTCTTTAGAGGATTTGATGAGGGCTTGTGTATTGGAACAAGGAGGTGCTTGGGACAGCCATTTTCCATTGATTGAGTTTACTTATAATAATAGTTTCCATTCTAGTATTGGAACGACACTATACAAAGCGATGTATGGTAGGAGGTGCAGGACTTCATTGTGTTGGTATGAGTCGTGCGAGAGTGTTGTACTCAGATCTGAGGTTGTACAAGAGACAAATGAAAAGATAAATATGATCCAAGAGAAGCTGAAAGCTTCTCAGAATCGTCATAAGAGTTATTATGATAAGAGGAGGAAGGATCTCGAGTTTCAAAAAGATAATCATGTGTTTCCGAGAGTTATTCCGGTAACCGGTGTTGGTAGATCTTTGAAGTCAAGGAAACTTACGCTGCATTTTGTTGGTCCGTATCAGATATTAGAGAAGATATGTTAGGTGGCTTATTGACTTACTTTTCCGCCATAACTCATGAATCTACATGACTTGTTTCATGTGTCTCATTTGAGAAAGTATATTACAGATCCTTCATATGTGATTCAAATGGATGATGTACAAGTGAATGATAACCTGACTATTGAGGCATTACCATTATGAATATAAGATCAGGAAATGAAGCAATTACGAGGCAAGGACATCTCCTTAGTGAAGGTATTATGAGGTGGATCAACTGGTGAAAGTTGGACTTGGGAACGCGAGGATCAGATGAGAGAGTCTTATCCGAACTTGTTCTCGCCAGGTAATTTTCTAGGGCAAAAATTCTTTTAAGTGGAGGAGAGTTGTAACTCCCTGAATTCTAGAATTAATTATTTATTTAATTAATTTAGCGTGAATATGTGAGTCATTGCGAAGTATTTGATGTATATGAAATTTTGGTGTTTTTATGTGAGTCCTTGTGATGATTTATGATGATGAGATGAATATGATGGTTAATACGATGTTTGATGTGACGTTATACGTGGTGTAGTGGTAATTAAGATGATTAAGAGGATTTTTAGTAATTTAGAATAATTAGAATAATTAGTTAGAATTATTTTAATTAGATAATTAGAAATAAAATAAGAGGTAGAAACTATGAGGGCATGATGGTCATTTGGGAAGAATAAGTGAGGATAATAGTTGAAGACTAATTAAGGGTCCAAGGTTTAAGTGAGACAAAATATATTTGGGATTTTAGAATCGCTCATTTTGTACGATATATTTGTGAGAAAAAGGTAGAGGCAGAGCTAGGGCACAAAGATGTAAGAAGGAGCGTATGACTTTCAGTAGAACACGGAGAGGATTTGATTACTAGCAATAATCTAAGGCAAGGGGAGTTTATATTTGTTTTTCTAATCGATCTAAGGTCCAAATAAATGTAGGATGTGTTGGGTTTTGGTGATTTGGTGATTGTGTTGCAATTGATGAACTTGTGTTGGAATTGGTGAAAATACCTTGTTGAATTGTGATGAGTTTGTGTATATAATGCCTATAATATTGTATGGTTATTATATGATGATTATATGTTGAAATCTATGAGGATTGGGACTGTTATGGGGCAAAATTGCAAGAACTGGAACTGGTTTTTATGCTTGAAATTGCAACAGGAAAACCCTGTTCACGCAAGATCGTCAGGCGAAAGGAAGTGTCGTCAGGCGATGGTGGTATTGCATGGCCGTCGCAAGGGGAAACGCAAATTGATTGAGGGAAGAGAAGATGAATGTTACTGGAGTGCGTCGCTTCAAGCGTCACCGAATGAAGCGGACGTAAAAGTGTGTCGCCAAGCGATGAAGTGGTGTCGCCAGGCGATGGTTTCCATAATGGAAGGGTTGTGCATGATTTTTCAAGAGGCCATAACCTGAGTTTTAGAACTCTATTTGAGGTGTCGTTCAAAGCGTTGGATAGCTAATGCAATTAACTTTAGTTATATGGAATAAAAGGAGAAATAAGAATTATATTCTCAATATATAAGTTAGAATGAAGTTAGATTTCCCGCGTTGGATTATGATGATGTTGTGATGATGTTTTGTTTATTATGACAATATGATGATGTTGTGATGATGTTTTGTTTATTATGATGATATGACGATGTTGTGATGATGTTTTGTTTATTATGATGATATGACGATGTTGTGATGATGTTTTGTTTATTATGATGATATGACGATGTTGTGATGAATTAAAGAATGATGATGCACTTTGACTAGTTGTGGTCGTATTTATTGTGTTGTTGCACATCATGCATTCATGGTATAGATTAGGACTTCGATCCAGTGATGTTGTTAGGACTCTGGCCTAGTGAAGATGATAGGACAATAGTCCAGTGAAGGAATCAATCCCATAGTGTGGATTGAGTGCAAAATTATGAAGTGCTCTAGTTCCAAGTGGGAATCGATCCTATTGGTGGGGATCTTTGGAGATAACGATGATTCAGTCACCAGTGAAGTTTTGGTACCACATATATGAGTTTATGATGTTGCATTACATTATAAGTGACATTGCATAATGATGTGATTAAATGATGCTGGTTGATAATTGGTGTTTTGATGATGTGTTGTTATGTATTGATGATGTTGTGAAAGAGTGAGTATAACATGAGGTTCTAATGATGTGAGATGACTTTCCTAAGTGCATGTCTACTTGTTGTACCCCAAAATTTTCCCTCTCAGTTTTTTAAGACAAATTAATTCAAGATAGCTCTTCATGCATATGAAGGCCTCAAACACTAAAGACTACTCAAGAATTGACCAGACAAACCCTCCTCCTAAGAAGTTGACCTAGAACAAGGGTTTTGTTTTTCTCAAGGAAGATTGGACTTATATTTCCTCAAGTGGACTTCATGGTTTCTCATATGTTTCAAAGTATCCTCATACCAAGTTTCAAACCTTGTAGCACAAGTTTGCTCAGACAACTAGCCAGATGAGTAAAAATATACTTAATTGGACAAAAGGTCAACTTTGACCAATTTAAAATCAAACTTAAATTTTTTTGGTCAAATTCATCATTTGATCAAGGTTTGATCATGATTCATCAAGAAAACTCAAGATTCATGAAAAGTCAAAAGTTATGAAATTAAGGTTTTCTTTAGAAGAAGTCAACTGAACTTTGACCGAGCATAACTTTCACATACTTCATCAGAAATATCTCAAACAAAGCCTAATTTGATGTAAATTCAATTCTCTACATCTTTGTCCCTCTAAATTCAAGGCCAAAAATGCTTCATTTGAGAGATATGAGCCAAAACAGTACATGTCATTTTAAAAGTCAACAAAAAGACACTTTTTGTAAAAGCACTTTACATCAAGTTAAATTCTTCAAATGAAAAAGTGACCATCATGAAGATTGTAGGGGACATCTTGAGGTTTCCAAAAATTCAAAGATCACCTTCATTTGATAAAAATAGAGTGAGATATGATTAGTGCAAGTTGGACAATTTTGAGAAAATGCATAAAATTCAATTTGAAGCAAACTTGATTTTTGGGCTAATGGTCCTATCTTTTGAAGTTTAAACATGTTCTTGATACATTAGAGGACCTCTAAATCCAATCATGCATTATTTTAATTTTTATTTCATTTATTTTGATTTTTATTCATTTAAATTCAAAATTAAATCAAATAAATATTGAATAAATGTAAAAGGCATAAAGGGCTTGAGATCTGAATATTTTGGAGGCCCAAGGACATGCTACAAACCGTGTGCACCTATTTTTCAAGAAAATCTTAATGGTTTTATCATATTGCAATCTATTTTTCAAACCAAATCAAATACATGTTTTACATAAGGTCCAAGCTCATATTTTAAACCTAATATCTTCTCCTATATATACTCATCATATTCAGACAAGAAGATCACGCATGGAGGCTGCAAGAAACAAGGGTTGTTATGATGATGTGGGAGAACTGACTTGATTGTTTTGCGTTTGATCGCAAATGTTGCGATTAGCAAGAGTCACCACTGACTTTTCTTTTATCCAAAAGGAAAGGTAAAAAAGCACAGAAAAGACCTTTGAGATTGTTTCTTGAGTTCGGGGGGTAGATTATGAAAAGGGAAGGTATTAGAACTTTTTTCATCCATGGTTTTCCATGGGCTCTTAGTTACTTGCTAGATCACTTGCTTTTGTTTGAAATTGTGTTTTGTGTGGTTTTGAAAGTATTTTGTAAAAGAGGCCATTGTTTAGGCAATCTTTGTAATGATTCTTGTTCGTAAGAATGTATACAAAGATGTTGATCTTTTGAAAATGTTTTCAAGTTTTGTAAGATGTTTGGAAATGTGTGTGTTTGTTTTGAAAATAGCAAGGATATTTGTTTGAAATGGAGCAAGTGACTAAAAGTAATCTACCTACTCAAATTATTTCTTTTTCATTTTCTTTTCCTTTGATATTGTTGTCTTACCATTTATTTGGTAAGCAACCCTATCTTTGGATGTAAACGGGATGGGCATGGGTCATCGTATAGCCATGATTAGCAATTTTGCAAAGTATCTTAGCATTTTTTAGGGACTAAGATCATTTTTGTAAGGCAACTTTAAATAGCGTCATCGAGGGACTATGATCTTTATTTTGTTTGTTTTGCTAAGATACCTTACATGCGTAATATGGTCATTTTTGTATAAGGAAACCAAGTGGAGTAACCCTAAGGGTGCTTGTGTGCAAGTGTGTCATTTTCATGCTTGATTTTGTATTGGATTAGGGTTTTCTATTTGGTTGGTTTTGTCTTGCCATACAAACCCTAATTACTAGCATGTTATATAAAAGAGATAAATTGCGAAATTTAAATGTCCTACGCTATTACAACATTTGTTGGAGGGGGAATACAATTTATAAATTGGGATTTGCAATAATATAAACCTAATTAAGCTATTACAACCAAATTGAATATGTACAAATATTGGAATATACAAGATAAATTAAATATGCAAAGATGTATGAATGCAAAGAAGATTTTGTTTGGTTTTTTATGTGGAAAAAGTTTTAACCTAAACCTAATATATAAATCAAGATTAAACTCAAATTAATTAGGAAAGGAAATTATTTTTAGAAAAAAAAAATATATTGATTAAACCCTAGTTCTATTTTATCAAAAGGAAATAAATTTCTTTAAGAAAAGTAAGTATTTTTGTTTTTTTTTTGTCTTGAAAATAATATATGGCATCATGAGATATTTTTGGTCTTTTTATGTTAAAAATAATATGCTTAATGAGTGTGAAGAAAGATAAATAAATATTAAACTAATTTTAAATTAATTTACAAAGTTATTTAATAAAATAGATAATATATATAACTAAAGAAAATATTTTTTATTGGGAAAAAATGAAATAAAATTAGTCAAAATAAAATCTATCATTTTTATATTTTTTGTGATTTTTTATATTAAGAAAATATATTTAATAAAATAAAATGAAAGGTAAAATAAATAAATAAAATTAATATGGGCCAGGTGTGCTGCAAGAAAATAGGAGGCAGGAGGTTAGCAAAAAACACAAGGCCCACAGTCCAGAAGCCCACGCTGCAAAAACAACAAAAAAGGTGGAAAAAAATATGGAAAATTGCAAAAAGGCAGCGCCAAGGCTCAAACCCATGATCTATGACATTTTTGCGCGTTGTCTTACCACTGGGGTGGCTGTACATCCGTTCATATAAACAAAAGCATAAATATATATTAGAGAACGCCCCCTGAAGGAAACTTCATCTTTAACCTTGAGCCATGGCCGAACCACTTGTAACTCTCTCATTTCTCCATGAAAATGGAAAGTCCAAACATGAAAATTATGGTGTTTCTTCTCACGAGTTCAACCATATAACTTATGTAAACTAACAATCAAAGATCAAAGCTAATTTTACTGGCCCTAATTTGAAACCTAATTTTTACAAAAATTTCAAATCCAAAATTCTCTATACACAATGAATATAAATGAAATCTATGAACATGGTTGGCTTTAGTGCAAGGATATCTACATTTTGTTTTCACAAATCAAGACCAAAGGATGCTTGTATGAAGAGATAGAAGTTTGAGTTTTTACCTCTTTCAGTTGAGATCGTGAATGGAATTTGAGCAAGTTTTGAGAAGGCATGAGGATCTGTTTAGCTTGCCTGAACCTCCCTGAATGTATTCCAATATTTACTTTGCCTTGAAAGTTCCTGAATCTCCCTACTCAAGTCAACCTGCAAGCTTGAAATGTAAAAATGGCATATGGAGAAGGATGAGTTACAGTGAGGGAACAAGGGTCTGGAACACTTAGATATGATGTATATTAAGTGTTTAGGTGGTTAAAACTCAAAATGCATGAGTGGTTTTTGAGATTGCTATGCAAGGTGCAAAACTGCAAGTTATGGCAGATTTTTAGTGATAGAGTGTTTGGGAGAGTTTCTGAGTCTTAGCCTTCGTGTGTTAGGTTGCAATGCACTTGTGTATTAGTATGGAAGAGGTTAGATATCAAGCTTCCTCAAGATTTCTGAGTTATAGCCTTTTGGTTCTATAACTTGCTTTTGAAGAAACGTGAGGGGACAAGCCTCTATGTGCTTGTACAAGCCTGATTTGAGTTGGTAGAGGTTCTAGACACATTGCTTTTGGTTTATAGGGTTTGTTTGTGCAGAAAGAACAAGTGCAAAGCTCAAGGAGTTCACTGTGATACGGTGGGAGAACTGACTTAATGTTTTGCCTTTCGATCGTATTTGTGCGGATAACAAGAGTCACCACTGACTTTTCTTTTATCCAAAAGGAAAGGTAAAAAAGCACAGGAAAGACCTTTTGAGATTATTTCTTGGGTTCGGGGGGTAGATTATGAAAAGGGAAGGTATTAGCACCCTTTTCATCCATGGTTTTCCATGGGCTCTTAGTTACTCGTTTAGATCACTTGCTTTCATTTGACAATGTGTTTGTGATGTGGGCTTTGAAAGTATTTTGAAAAATCTCATTGTAATGGTTCTCATCTCTATAAGAACGCGTACAAAGTTTTGTTTCGAAAAGTGGTTCAAAGATGTGTTTGTGAATCGTGTTTCAGAAAGTGTCTTGAAAAGAAGTTTTGCAATGGTTCTCGTCTCTATAAGAACGTATACAAAATGTTTTGTCTTTTTGAAAATGTTTTGAAATGAGAGTGTAGGTGTAAAAGTTTTTTGTCGTGAGCAAGCGAGTAACTAAGAGCGAATCTATCTACTCGAAAGGTCTTAAACTGTTCTTTTCTTCCTTCTTTTAATGGTGATATCTTACCATTGATTTGGTAAGAAGCCCCACCATTGGATGTGAAGGGACAGGCGCGGGTCAATTTTACAATCATCGAAAGCAACTTACGAGACGCTTTAGCAACTTTTGTAAGGGACGAGATCGTTTTAATCGAAGGCAACATCGAGGGTCATCGAAGGAATACGATCTTTTTTATCTAAGGGTCATTGCTAGAGCGTCCCATATTCGAGGGACATGATTGTATTTCCGAGGCAACGAGCGAGGTTAGCCTAGAGGTGCGCGTGTGAAAAAGTGTGTTGTTTTCAAGTTGTTTTATTCTTTGGTTAGTGTGATCGGTGGATCTGGAACTGACTGTTTAACGCTGGTTCGCGAAATGTCGCGGAAGCAAGAGTCGCCACCGTCTTTTATTTTCTCCAAATGGAAAGGACAAAAGCACAGAAAAATTCCTTAAAGAGATTGCTCTCGGTTCGGGAGGTAGGTTATAGAAAGGGAAGGTGTTAGCACCCTTTCTATCCATGGTTATCCATGGGCTCTTAGATACTTGCTCATTTGTGTTTTCAAAAATGTTTGCTTGCTTTTCAATGTGGGTTAAAAAGTTTTTTTTGAAAAATTTCAGATCGACTCATACGTCAGAGTGTTTGAAAAGTTTGTTTTGAAAGCTTTTGAAAAGTGTCAGTGTGAAAAGTCTTTTTGAGTTTGTTTTGAGATTAGAGCAAGTATCCTTGAGAACCTACCTACCCTAAGGAATTCGTCTGTGTAAATGTCCTTAAAAGTAGTGCCATCCCACCATTGAGAGGTAAGTAGCACCACCGTTTGGAGGTGTTCGGGTCAATTCGAGGTCGGGACATGGTGATCACCAGAGCAATGGGAAGACACCTTAGAAGCTACCCTCATGCCAGGTTCCCGGATCATGAGGACTTACTAAGACATCCTCTACTCGACGATCACCTTTCGAAAGGCAACAGTGAGGCGTACCCTAGGGGTGGTGTGTGCGAATTGTGTGTCATGTTTCAGTTATTTGTCTTGTCATGTTTGAAGTGTTCTACGCTTGATTTTAATTAGACATTCATTCTTTCATGCTTGGTTAACAGTTAAATATTTTGCGAGGAAATAAATCTAAGTTATTACAAATGGCGCGGGTCCACATCGCCAAAATTAAACCGGACCCGATTTAGCGGAAAATAAATAATACGATAAAAGTGCGAAAAGTAAATTACATGGCTTAGGGACAATTACAAAATTATAATGTGCGAAATAAAATAAATGCGCGAAATTGATAATTAAAAGTATGGGCGTTGGACCCTTTCACAAACAATTAAAATTAATGGGAATTAAAAATTAAATGATTAAATATTTTTTTGGTATTTTGTGTTTTTTAGATTTAAAAGAAAAAAAGGAATTAATTTAATTAAATTAAACGGCAAACCCTAATTCTAATATTTTTTTATTTATTATGAAAGAATTAAAATATGATCTAAGTTAAAACCTAATTTATTTATGCACAATTTTAATTATAAAAATAAATAAATAAATAAATAGTATTGTGAGAAAAAGGGAAATAAAAAAAAAGAATTAACCATTAAAATCTAAATTCTACATTTTTGGATTTTTATTAAAAAGGAATTAAAATTAAAACCTAATTACACTATATAATTTACATTCTAATTTATTTATGAAAATAATTATAATAAAATAAATATCATATTTTTGTATTTTTTTATTTTTATAATGTTTTTATATTTTATAGAAAAAATAAATTAATTGAATTAAGACAATAAAATACATAAAACAACAAAAATAAAAGTGAGAAGAAAAAATATAAAATGCAAACCAGGGTGGGGTGTTGCCCCAAATAAGGAGGTTTAGGCCCAGCAATTCAGGTCCAGCAAGCCTTGAATTTGTTGACTTTCCCAATTAGGTATGATGCATTGACTAGCGTATGTGGTACACCCTTGATCTACGCCCTTGATATACTCTCCAGGACGCGTGGCTAGATGATATTTGAGCGTGTATGGTGGTCCTCCTCAAGCGCGCTGCATATGAACAATTCATGAAAAATAATATGGAACTTTTGCCAGACCTGGGACTTGAACCCAGGTCTTGAAGGTTCCAAGCGTAGCATGTTACCAACTGAACCAAGCGCATTTAGTTAACATATAATAAACAAATAACAATATAATAATAACGCGTTAGTGCTTTGGAATTTCGCGCGAAAATTTAAACTGGCGAATCACAGGTTGCCACCACTTCATCTTCTTCACGTCCCTTATAATATAAACAATATGGCAACGGTTTTTGAAACGTTGCTTTAGGGGGTATTCAAGAAAATAGCGAATAGAACCATGGGCATCATAAATTGTTCGCGAGTATGCATTCATCTTCGTCTTGGTGCGTTGAATCCAACCATGGTGTTCAGAAGTCCCAATTTTTCTTCTACACAAAATCCCTAATTCGAGCTCCTGAAAACCCTAACTTTTGGCAATGGCATAATCGTATATGGTTAACAAAAACGCAATTAAACACCACAGTTAGCTTTAGAACATTAATATGAATATGAATCAACAAAGAAAAATGCATAAAAACGATGGAATCATGCTATGTGATTTCAAAATTTTCAAGGTACGGTTGGACTCATGGATACCAGTTCAGGGTGTTTTGCTTGTTGTTAATGATTGAGAAACACTCAATGATGTCTCAGAATGCTAATGGGATGAGAGTTGATGCTTGAATCGGCCTCAAACCTTGAATTCAGTATTGAACTTTTTAAGGATTTTTGCAAGTTTGTAATGTCAATTGCTACGCAGTATGGAGTCTAAGAGCATTAGGGTTCTCATCTGGTACTTGTATGGAATGGTTTAGGTTAAAAACTTTGCACAAAATCTCAAGCATTCATGGATTTCAATATTTGATTTTGGAAAATCTTTTTCATATCTTTTTTCATGTTGTTTTTGTTCAATCATGATCCAATCTCATCCAAATTTGCCTAATTGGGATATGCCCGAAATATTAAGAATAATCATGCATGAAAAGATTTTTTTAGGTTAAGTTTGCTATTTTTCATATATTAAAATCATTTAAATGAATATAAATTAGTATTGATTCAAATAAATAATTAAAAAATATGAGAATACTTCCCTTTGGGCCTAATGGTCGTGCATAGGCTTGGCATGAAGAATCTTGGAAGAAAAATGGGCCCATTTGCATTTTTAGGCCTTTTGCATCAATGTTGACTTTCAAAAATTTCCAAAAATTTCCCAACTTCCACAAGGCATAACTTGGTCAATTTTTAAGCTTTTCACATGTTCTTGGACATTTTGGAAAGGTCTTTGAGTCCTTTAACCAATGCCTTTGGTCCCATGTCATTTTGAGTTACCAATCTCAAGTTATGGCCTTTGACTTAAAGTCACTTTTTGTTGACTTTTGAAAATGACCTATAATGTTGAAATTGATAACTTTTTGTGAGAGCATTTCTTGGACTTGGAACATGAAGATGAATTGTAGGAAATGTTTTTCTCTTCAAAATGAGCTTTGGATGGAATTTTTCTGATGATCCATGTGAAAGTTATGCCCTGGTCAATTTCAGTTGACTTTTTCAGCTGTCCAAATATAGCAACTTTTGCATCTTTGATGATTTCTGAGCCAAATTTTGAGAATCATGATCAAGCATTGATCAAATGATGTTTGTGGCTTCAAAATGATATGTTGACCAAAAATTTGAACTTTTGACTGTCAAATGACCATTTTGCCCCTACGGTTGACTGTAGTGCAATTTAGGGTTTTGACTGTGCAATTTTGAGCTGAATGCTTTGAAACTTGATATGAGGATACTTGACCACATTTGTAGGCATATGAGACTTGATTGGGCCTTTGAGAAGTTCATTTGCTTGACCAGAACTCAAACCCTAGTTTTGACTGTATAGGAGACAGTTGAACTGCACCACCCTAGGGGAATTTTGTGACCTTGACTTGACAATTCTTGGAGAATATGGGAGGGCAAATTTTGGGGTGCAACAGTTGCCCCTGTTCAATCTTCTTAGACCTGAGGATGCAGATTGGCTGACGTGCCTTTCGTAATCCGAGGGTAAAAGATGATTGGACACTAGAGTGCCCAGAAATTTGCGCTCACATAGTAATGTGATGGTGGAATGGGCTTATAGATGCCATTTGGTGATTGCTAGATAGGGTGATGGGCTTATAGATGCCATCTGGATGCTGATTGCGTAAGAGATTCCTTAGCTAGAACCTGCATACCTGCAAAAGAGAAAATGAGTACCTGACATGTTGCAGGAGCTGATTTTAGATGCCTGGTATAGATGTGTCCTGACTGGTTACAGGAGCTGAGTCTGGAGCTTCAAACGCTGATGAATGAACCAGAGATGGTTACTACCTTAGCATGAATGATAAGAGAACCTTGGATGATTTTAACTTCAACAACGCTCGTTGAGAAAAATCTTGGCGGGAATTACCATCTTTGCAATATCGGGCAGAGGACCATAGAAAAATTATAATCTGAAAGGAATGATCACCTCACTCAACGTCGGAGAGGGAAACATCTGAAAAGGGATTACTACCCCACACACCGCTGGAGAGGGAACCATAAGAGAATATCACCTCACGCTCATGCCGGAGAGGGAAACATCTGAAGAAGGAATTACCACCTCACACGCCGTTGGAGAGGGGACCATAAGAGAATATCACCTCACGCTCATGCCGGAGAGGGAAACATCTGAAGAAGGAATTACCACCTCACACGCCGTTGGAGAGGGGACCCTAAGAGAATATCACCTCACGCTCATGCCGGAGAGGGAAACATCTGAAAAAGGAATTACCACCTCACACGCCGTTGGAGAGGGGACCATAAGAGAATATCACCTCACGCTCATGCCGGAGAGGGGAACATCTGAAAAGGAATTATCACCTCACTCACCGTCGGAGAGGGAACCATCTGAAAAGGAATTATCACCTCACTCACCGTCGGAGAGGGAACCATCTGAAAAGGAATTACCACCTCACACGCCGTTGGAGAGGGGACCATAAGAGAATATCACCTCACGCTCATGCCGGAGAGGGAAACATCTGAAGAAGGAATTACCACCTCACACGCCGTTGGAGAGGGGACCATAAGAGAATATCACCTCACGCTCATGCCGGAGAGGGAAACATCTGAAAAGGACCTCTGGAAGCAGTATCAGAACGTCACCATATCTGGTTTACATCTGAAACTATATCTGGAAGGAAATCTGGAAGCAGTATCAGAACGTCACCATCGCTGGGTTTACATCTGAAACTATATCTAGAAGGAATTCTGGAAGCAGTATCAGAACGTCACCATCGCTGGGTTTACATCTGAAACTATATCGAGAAGGAATTCTGGAAGCAGTATCAGAACGTCACCATCGCTGGGTTTACATCTGAAACTATATCTAGAAGGAATTCTGGAAGCAGTATCAGAACGTCACCATCGCTGGGTTTACATCTGAAACTATATCTAGAAGGAATTCTGGAAGCAGTATCAGAACGTCACCATCGCTGGGTTTACATCTGAAACTATATCGAGAAGGAATTCTGGAAGCAGTATCAGAACGTCACCATCGCTGGGTTTACATCTGAAACTATATCAAGAATAAATTGCGATTAGTTGATAGTAGTCATTTTGTATTGATCTTTTTCCTGAAAAGGCAGAACATAATTGTATGCAAAATCATGATGCATGAACTGTATGTCTTCAAAATCAATGAGATTCATGTAGTATGATGCATATACATGCTATAGTGATGTATGTGACGTTTTATGAATGTATGTTTGTCTAAGAAAATAAATCCTTGACGGGTGCCGGGAAGTCGCATCCTGGGCTGATGTTGAAAAATAGCTTTGCTTCCGCTGGGGAGAATAGCTGCAAGTATACCGGTAGGAGAAGATAACTCCGTTGGGGAATAAACTTGGCAAATGGAGGATTCTGCGGGGAGAAAAGATACTCTGGAGACCATGCTGGGAAGAGATACTCTGTGGGGAGATGCTTTCGCTGAATTGTTGAGGATAACTCGTTGAGGATACCTTGCTGTATTGGAAGTATGAATGGACTTCGCTGGGGATAAGAAGACTTCGGCGACGACGTTCTTTCCGTGGCTTTTGGCTGAGGATAACCCAGTTATATCCTGTTAAGGAAATAACTCTTTGAATAAAGCCGGACGACGCGTTCGTGCTCTGCGGGGGGATAAGCTTCCAGAATCGACTGGGGATACGTTTACTACTTGGGGAGATGGATTCCAACTTTCCTGGGGAGACTTTGATTGGACTCTTCTGGGGGGAGTATTGAACTGTGTTGGCTGTATTCTTCAACGGGGCTTACCCTGATACCTTGGAGGACAGAACAATCTGATTGCTTAGACCATTCTTTATTGCCCCTGTTTCTTGTGGGAGCGGATAGTTGTTGGTGGATAAACCTTCTTCTGGTAGACAGATAGCAGGACATAGTCGTACGCTTTAATCCCTAAATTTTGCCTGGACCGCCCTTTCGGGTTTTCAGTCCACCGGGATACCCATTTTTGCCCAAGTCGCCTTTTCAGGTTTTCGACTTGCCGGGTGTACAGATTTTTTTCATTTCATCCCTCATTTTGCCCGAACCCTTTTGATTCGTCGGGAAGCCCTTATTTGCCTAGGTATGTCAACCTAGCGGGTCTTTGATTTTGCGTAGTATTTTTTTTCGACTATGTCCGTGCTTTCAGAAGGTAGGGAGTTGCCCCTGGCTGCTTGTGTTACCATATTACCAGAAGGTGTCCGATCGGGCAAGATTCATTGCTGGAGTGCCCCAAGTGACTCAGGTGGAGATTTGCCCCAGGCTTTTTGGCCTTTTGAGAGATTCTCCGAATCTTGACTCAACTGCCCCAGATGATGGACAATGATCATATCTGCCCCTTGATTGGAGGTACTTCTGTTCATTAGGCATTCGTCGTGCGAATTTCCCTGCTGTTCAAACAAAAAGTCATATGCGAACAAAGTTATGTTAAAAATGCAAAGCTCATGTCTGTCTTGAAGGTTTTGAAAAATGTATTTCTTTTCATAAAACATGTGACTGTTTGTAAAACATGATGTCAACTTTGTATTTACCGTAGCCTTAAGGAGTCAGGATACCTTTCGTAACAGTATGCTTTCGAACTAACCCATGCTTCAGCTAGGACTTTTGAGGGTTATAACGTGGCCTGGTTCACGGTTTAAGAAACAAAGGATAAGGCTCAAAGTATTTGTACCCACCCGCTCTTCGTGATATTCTCCGAACCTAAACTCAGTTGATCGTACGCTAGACCTTGCTTGAGTCTTTGCTTTGATGTTCCAATAATGGTTCAGATGTTGATGATTTATTTTGAATAGGCAGTCATTTTTGCTTTTGCTGAGGATTTGTAGGACCTCTTTCTTGATTTTGTTATCCCCTTTTTTTTTGCCTGAACTGTTTCCTTTTTTGGAATTACAGTCAGCGGGATGCCCCAGTTTCATAAGTCCCTTTTGTGGGTTTTTGGGCTTTTCATTTATGAATTTTGATTACTGCCTGTCTTTTTGATTGTTCCGAACCATCACTGTCTTTGTTCGTTTTGTAAAGATCTCTTCGGTGCCATTCGTCATGCACTTGGATCAACTGAGAGAACTACCCTGCCCCCAGGTTATGATTAAGGGTTTTGATTTTTGAAAATAAAAACTCCTACTTCTTTGGCTCTGATGGGTTGACGAGGGATTATCATCCTTATAACTCCAGTGTTTAGGGATTGAAACAATGCCTGTACCTCATCAGCGGGGTTTGTTCAAAAGCATACTGTAGATTATGGTATCGTTTTCGTCATCCTCCCTCAAGAGGCTCAGAATTATTAACCAAGAGTTGACATCAGAAAAAATATGAAAAGAATATAACAAAAATAATTGTATTAATTCCTTAAAACAGACGTATGCGATGCATTGATAACATAAAAGAGTTTGCTATGACATTAATCGTTTGTATAAGTAATGAAAAATACAACTCAAAATTCAAATAAGCAAAAGGCTTCAATGATTGGGCAACGGAGCAGTGACTATGTTCGGAGTCTCTGGCACTTCAAACTGAATCTCTCCAGCGTCGATCATATCTTGAATTTTGTTCTTGAGAGGCCAGCAGTTGTCTGTAGTATGCCCCGGGCTATCTGAATGATATGCGCACCTATCATTGGGATGATAGTTGGGTGCAGAAGTGTTCGGATTCCGGAGAGGAGCCCTTAAGGTGATCAGCCCTGCCTTCAACATTTGTTGCAGTGCTTGATCCAACGACATGTTGAGTTTGGTGTACTGCCGTTTCTCCTTGCGCTGCTGCCCCTGTCCTTGTTGAGCAGGCCCGGGATTGGAAATCTGGATTGCCCCTGCCTCATGACGGCTCTTTTTACCATACACGGCATTGGATTCTTTCTTTCCATGATGAGGCTTTTTATCAGAAGGTGCAGCCTCTTGAATCTTCCCAGACCGGATACCAGCTTCTATTCGCTCTCCAGTCAAGATAAGATCTGTGAATCCAGCAGACGAATTCCCAATCAGATGGTTATAAAATGGACCAGACAAGGTCCCCAAGAACATGTCCACAAGTTCCCGATCAGTCAGAGGTGGTTGTACCCTTCCAGCAAGATCTCTCCACTTCTGAGCGTACTCCTTAAAACCTTCGCTTGCGCCTAACGACATACCCTGGAGTTGAGTACGCGTGGGGGCAAGGTCGGCATTGTACTGGTACTGCTTATAGAAAACAGTTGCCAACTCCTCCCAGTTACGAACTTTGGTCCCATCCAGTTGATAGAACCATTCGAGGTGAGTCCCTGAAAGACTTTCCTGGAAGAAGTGGATCCACAAGTTTTTGTCCACCGTATATGGTTGGATCTTCCGCACATAGGACCTTAGATGCAGCTTGGGACAAGACGCCCCGTCATACTTAGTAAAGGATGGTGCTTTGAACTTCCGGGGAATAACCACACCAGTTGACAGACCCAAATCTCCAAGATCCAGCCCAGGTGCCTGTTGCACCTCCATAGCCTTCATCCTATCCTCCAACTGTTTGTACTTGTCCTCAGCCGGAGGGTACTGTTCGTCGTCGAAATCTGTTTCATTGTCAGAGACCACTGGACTGGGCACCCTTTCCTCTGGATGACTGCTCTTCCCCACAGATGGAGTTGTCCTCTCAGTTTCAATTTGCGGTGTATTCCCAGATCTGCGTCTAGGGCTGAACAGAACGGTCCTCTTCTTCTTCTTGTCCTTCTTCAAGAGCAGAGCTTTCAGATCTTGTTGCCCCTGAGTCAAATTCATGATCAGCTCTTGGAACTGGGCGTTCTGGGCCTGGAGGTCTTTGATAGTCTGCTCGGCTGATGATTCAGGATTCATGACGATCGGCTGAAATAAACAGCGGAGAAGGGTAAGCAACCTGTCAAAGGGATACCTGCAATGCAATGAGATGTATGATATGCATGTAATGTTTTCAAGGACCTCGCGGGGTAAACAGAAAATTTGTTAGCATTGGAAACTGGTAGCTTGATTGTAAGAACTTCATTTTGTTGAGAGTCTTTAATCAAGGGTCAAAGGCTCACCATGTCCAGTGGGTCATAGCCCCTGATAACCTTAGCCTGGGGATCATCCTTTAGGTGTCAAAGCTCACCATATCAAGTGGGTCATAGCCCCCGACAACCTTGGCTAGAGGAAAATAAATCCTCCTTGCCCCTTGCTGGGATAGTTGGTTCATCATGACCTGCATCACAAGCCCTTGAGATCCTTGAAATGGGTTAGGATGTATGCAGGATGCATGCAATGGTATGATGTCATGCTATGCATGGGGTGATGTAGGTAAACCCTGTTATGAGTCCCAATTAAGGACTATAAACAGACCCTGCAAGAAATTTGGTAAACCCTGTCATGAGTCCTAGTTAATGACTATAAACAAGACCTGCAAGAAAATTAGTACCCTGTCATGAGTCCCAATTAAGGACTATAAACAAGACCTGCAAGTAGTTAGTACACCCTGTTATGAGTCCCAATTAAGGACTATAAACAAGACCTGCAAGAAACAAGTGTCAGGTAACAAGCACGCAGATAGTCAAGTACGAAGGCACACAAGTCACACAGAAGAGCCCTTAGAGTTTAGGCCAGCATGAGGTCTAGGTATTACCCTCTTTCAGTTTGTTGGTTCAACCTGTCCTACCAAAGTAACCGGGTTCTTAGAGGATCCCAATATCATTGACTACCCTCAATCGGTCATAACTCCAGCATCGCAATCTTTTCTTGCGGCCAGAACCATCACGAGAGTTTAGCCTCAATGGGCGTAGCATACTGCTACTGTTCTAAAGGCCAAGTTGTGTCAATTAAGGTTCTAAGGTTGTTGGTGCTTAATGACTCCTTAGAAGACCCATATTCTCCCCGTTTCAACACGAGGGATATCGGTACAGACCAAGGCGCCACACCAACGTAGCCACTGCTTCACCTGTGTCGGTCTACGCCGGACAGGTCCCTCACAGCTTATGCTACCTAAACAGGGTATCCCCAGATCCGGGTTAGGATCTATGTATCTCCGATGCAACCCACGATAGTAAAGCAAGCAAAACAATACAAGTGAAAACACAGTTATGACCTAGCCCTAAGGTACACCTCACTTTATAAGTTAAATCCCCAGCAGAGTCGCCAGTTCTGTGATCGGTGGATCTGGAACTGACTGTTTAACGCTGGTTCGCGAAATGTCGCGGAAGCAAGAGTCGCCACCATCTTTTATTTTCTCCAAATGGAAAGGACAAAAGCACAGAAAAATTCCTTAAAGAGATTGCTCTCGGTTCGGGAGGTAGGTTATAGAAAGGGAAGGTGTTAGCACCCTTTCTATCCATGGTTATCCATGGGCTCTTAGATACTTGCTCATTTGTGTTTTCAAAAATGTTTGCTTGCTTTTCAATGTGGGTTAAAAAGTTTTTTTTGAAAAATTTCAGATCGACTCATACGTCAGAGTGTTTGAAAAGTTTGTTTTGAAAGCTTTTGAAAAGTGTCAGTGTGAAAAGTCTTTTTGAGTTTGTTTTGAGATTAGAGCAAGTATCCTTGAGAACCTACCTACCCTAAGGAATTCGTCTGTGTAAATGTCCTTAAAAGTAGTGCCATCCCACCATTGAGAGGTAAGTAGCACCACCGTTTGGAGGTGTTCGGGTCAATTCGAGGTCGGGACATGGTGATCACCAGAGCAATGGGAAGACACCTTAGAAGCTACCCTCATGCCAGGTTCCCGGATCATGAGGACTTACTAAGACATCCTCTACTCGACGATCACCTTTCGAAAGGCAACAGTGAGGCGTACCCTAGGGGTGGTGTGTGCGAATTGTGTGTCATGTTTCAGTTATTTGTCTTGTCATGTTTGAAGTGTTCTACGCTTGATTTTAATTAGACATTCATTCTTTCATGCTTGGTTAACAGTTAAATATTTTGCGAGGAAATAAATCTAAGTTATTACAAATGGCGCGGGTCCACATCGCCAAAATT
This sequence comes from Vicia faba, assembly GCA_948472305.1. Classification (NCBI taxonomy): domain Eukaryota; kingdom Viridiplantae; phylum Streptophyta; class Magnoliopsida; order Fabales; family Fabaceae; genus Vicia; species Vicia faba. Next base: position 172,356,302 of record OX451740.1, on the reverse strand, counting down.
AAACCGGACCCGATTTAGCGGAAAATAAATAATACGATAAAAGTGCGAAAAGTAAATTACATGGCTTAGGGACAATTACAAAATTATAATGTGCGAAATAAAATAAATGCGCGAAATTGATAATTAAAAGTATGGGCGTTGGACCCTTTCACAAACAATTAAAATTAATGGGAATTAAAAATTAAATGATTAAATGTTTTTTTGGTATTTTGTGTTTTTTAGATTTAAAAGAAAAAAAGGAATTAATTTAATTAAATTAAACGGCAAACCCTAATTCTAATATTTTTTTATTTATTATGAAAGAATTAAAATATGATCTAAGTTAAAACCTAATTTATTTATGCACAATTTTAATTATAAAAATAAATAAATAAATAAATAGTATTGTGAGAAAAAGGGAAATAAAAAAAAAGAATTAACCATTAAAATCTAAATTCTACATTTTTGGATTTTTATTAAAAAGGAATTAAAATTAAAACCTAATTACACTATATAATTTACATTCTAATTTATTTATGAAAATAATTATAATAAAATAAATATCATATTTTTGTATTTTTTTATTTTTATAATGTTTTTATATTTTATAGAAAAAATAAATTAATTGAATTAAGACAATAAAATACATAAAACAACAAAAATAAAAGTGAGAAGAAAAAATATAAAATGCAAACCAGGGTGGGGTGTTGCCCCAAATAAGGAGGTTTAGGCCCAGCAATTCAGGTCCAGCAAGCCTTGAATTTGTTGACTTTCCCAATTAGGTATGATGCATTGACTAGCGTATGTGGTACACCCTTGATCTACGCCCTTGATATACTCTCCAGGACGCGTGGCTAGATGATATTTGAGCGTGTATGGTGGTCCTCCTCAAGCGCGCTGCATATGAACAATTCATGAAAAATAATATGGAACTTTTGCCAGACCTGGGACTTGAACCCAGGTCTTGAAGGTTCCAAGCGTAGCATGTTACCAACTGAACCAAGCGCATTTAGTTAACATATAATAAACAAATAACAATATAATAATAACGCGTTAGTGCTTTGGAATTTCGCGCGAAAATTTAAACTGGCGAATCACAGGTTGCCACCACTTCATCTTCTTCACGTCCCTTATAATATAAACAATATGGCAACGGTTTTTGAAACGTTGCTTTAGGGGGTATTCAAGAAAATAGCGAATAGAACCATGGGCATCATAAATTGTTCGCGAGTATGCATTCATCTTCGTCTTGGTGCGTTGAATCCAACCATGGTGTTCAGAAGTCCCAATTTTTCTTCTACACAAAATCCCTAATTCGAGCTCCTGAAAACCCTAACTTTTGGCAATGGCATAATCGTATATGGTTAACAAAAACGCAATTAAACACCACAGTTAGCTTTAGAACATTAATATGAATATGAATCAACAAAGAAAAATGCATAAAAACGATGGAATCATGCTATGTGATTTCAAAATTTTCAAGGTACGGTTGGACTCATGGATACCAGTTCAGGGTGTTTTGCTTGTTGTTAATGATTGAGAAACACTCAATGATGTCTCAGAATGCTAATGGGATGAGAGTTGATGCTTGAATCGGCCTCAAACCTTGAATTCAGTATTGAACTTTTTAAGGATTTTTGCAAGTTTGTAATGTCAATTGCTGCGCAGTATGGAGTCTAAGAGCATTAGGGTTCTCATCTGGTACTTGTATGGAATGGTTTAGGTTAAAAACTTTGCACAAAATCTCAAGCATTCATGGATTTCAATATTTGATTTTGGAAAATCTTTTTCATATCTTTTTTCATGTTGTTTTTGTTCAATCATGATCCAATCTCATCCAAATTTGCCTAATTGGGATATGCCCGAAATATTAAGAATAATCATGCATGAAAAGATTTTTTTAGGTTAAGTTTGCTATTTTTCATATATTAAAATCATTTAAATGAATATAAATTAGTATTGATTCAAATAAATAATTAAAAAATATGAGAATACTTCCCTTTGGGCCTAATGGTCGTGCATAGGCTTGGCATGAAGAATCTTGGAAGAAAAATGGGCCCATTTGCATTTTTAGGCCTTTTGCATCAATGTTGACTTTCAAAAATTTCCAAAAATTTCCCAACTTCCACAAGGCATAACTTGGTCAATTTTTAAGCTTTTCACATGTTCTTGGACATTTTGGAAAGGTCTTTGAGTCCTTTAACCAATGCCTTTGGTCCCATGTCATTTTGAGTTACCAATCTCAAGTTATGGCCTTTGACTTAAAGTCACTTTTTGTTGACTTTTGAAAATGACCTATAATGTTGAAATTGATAACTTTTTGTGAGAGCATTTATTGGACTTGGAACATGAAGATGAATTGTAGGAAATGTTTTTCTCTTCAAAATGAGCTTTGGATGGAATTTTTCTGATGATCCATGTGAAAGTTATGCCCTGGTCAATTTCAGTTGACTTTTTCAGCTGTCCAAATATAGCAACTTTTGCATCTTTGATGATTTCTGAGCCAAATTTTGAGAATCATGATCAAGCATTGATCAAATGATGTTTGTGGCTTCAAAATGATATGTTGACCAAAAATTTGAACTTTTGACTGTCAAATGACCATTTTGCCCCTACGGTTGACTGTAGTGCAATTTAGGGTTTTGACTGTGCAATTTTGAGCTGAATGCTTTGAAACTTGATATGAGGATACTTGACCACATTTGTAGGCATATGAGACTTGATTGGGCCTTTGAGAAGTTCATTTGCTTGACCAGAACTCAAACCCTAGTTTTGACTGTATAGGAGACAGTTGAACTGCACCACCCTGGGGGAATTTTGTGACCTTGACTTGACAATTCTTGGAGAATATGGGAGGGCAAATTTTGGGGTGCAACAGTTAGGTCATCTAGCGATTGAGTTTTGAATCTTTCCATACACGCCTAATTACTATACAGTATATGGAAAACAGTAAATTGCGGCAATTGAAATTCTACGCTATTACAAAGTGTTCGGGAAAGGGGGTACAATTTTTTACAAATGGGGATGAATCAAATGAGATAGGAAGGTCCGAATAACAAGAAATACAATCAAATCGAATTTTGTTCGATTTAATTAAAGCTATGATAATCCATGAAATAAAATCAACAAAATATGGAAATGAAATGTTAAATATTTACTTGAAAAGAGAAAAGTAAAACATATCCTAAAAATAAAAATAATTGATTAAATTATATTCTTTACTTTTATACTTCAATAACTTAAGTAAAATCTAAAGAAAGAAAACAAACTAAATTATTTTGTTTTTTGGTGTTTTATTATGTCAATTAAATCTAAAATAAAATTTATTAAAGAAAGAAAATGATAAAAATTATTTACAAAGCCTAAATCAAATTAATAAATAAAAAAATATTTTAAGTTTTATTAGTTTTTTTGTATAACAGAAAAAAAGAAGCTAAACTAATGGGCTTAAGGGGATTTGGGGCGGAGGCCCAAAGGGAAAGATTTATTTGCTGTAACAAAACAAACCAAAGGGGGGGGGGGATGGCTAGCAAAACACATTGGGCTTAAGGGAATAGACGGTGGGTTACCCAAACGCTTGTTAGCAAAACAAAATCCAGTATCATTAAACCAACTTAGTTATTGATTAAGGGGGAAAAACAAAATTAGGGTTCTTGGAACTTTGTCACTCATGCAGCGCCGCTAGCTCACCTTCGCTCATCTTTGTTCATCTCCTCCCTTAAGCCTTCTATCCTAAACCATCTCTGTCTCAATTCGCGAACAAATCGCTCTTTTCCTCTTTGTCTCATCATGATTTGCAATTTTGAAACCCTAAGTGTTGAAGTAGGATTTGAACCTAAATGATCCGAAACTAGTTCATCCTTGACCTCCCCCTAACTCTCTGTCGCCGGAATACAGTCGTTCTCGCCTCCCTTATCAAGTTCTAACGATTTTCTTTGAAAAAGGGTAAGGTTTCTGCTATTTTCAAAGTTTACAAATTTTGTTGATTTTATTGTTTATCTTGTCAAGTTTTTCTGTTAATTAAGCTTTGGACATCTTAAATGCAGAAGTTATATGCTCATGGAAGGTTTGGGAAAGAGGAAGAAACCACACTTGTTGAAGTTTTACAATTTTCCACTTGCGAAATAGAAAGGAAGATGCGAGACGGTGTTCAATGGTAGTAGAAGCTTCACGAGGGGAAGAGATGAAGATGAGCGCGTTGCTTTTCTGGTTTGTCGGTAATCTCTTATGTTTCCTTTGAATGATGGTGATTAACAGTTTTTTGAATTTTTTGTGGTTTGTTACTGTTTGGGACTTTTTGTTTGATGCTTGGTTTTTGGATGGAGGCTTGGTACTGGTTTTTGGTTTGGGATCTTTTGGTTATGGTTTTTGTTGTTTGAGACTTTGCTACTGTATGATGGTTACTGTGTTTTGAGTTAACATGTTTTTGATTTGATGATGTTTTCTGGTTTGTGTTTGAGGCTTGGCTCTGGTTTTGTGAGTTTGAAGATAGTGACTGGTTTTGTGAGTTTGAAGATGGTGACTAGTTTTTGTGAGTTTGAAGATGGTTAACAGGTTTTTGTTGTTCTAGGCTTGTTACAGGTTCATGGTTTGAGATCTTTGTTGCTGGTTTTTGTTTGAATGGTTAACAGTTTTGTAAAATTTTGGTTTTGGATTTGTTGATGTTTTTCTGGTTTTTGAGTTTGTGAAGCTTGTTGACTATATTTTCAGTTTGAGACTTGTTGCAGGCTTGGAGTTTTGAGGTTTGACAGGTTTTTTTGCTTTGATGAGGGTTACTGTTTTCTCAATTTGAGACTTGTGTGTTTTTCTTTCTATTGCCCTCCTCTTGTTATATTGACCCTGCTTCTGTTATATCCATATTCAAAATGGTGGGAAACCAACAAATTTGAATATTTTAGTATATTGTCCTTATGGCTTTTTTGTTGCAGTTTTGTTTTCTTCCATTTTCTATGTAATTTGTGATAGACTGTGGGCAGGGCAGCAAGGCTGTGCATTTTGGGAAAGTCCAATAACCTAGGTGACTTCTTTCCTCTCTTCTCTCTTAATGACAATAGAAAAGAAAATTGCTCTTTTTCCTTTTTTTCTAATTCTGAAAGGTTTGCATGGAAAATGATGATATATTGCTTCTTGAGCAAGTTTTTCTATTTTGTTTGACTTAACTATTTGCTTACTTGCTATATTGTTGCCTCGTTTTTTTGTTGATGCTGCTGGTTTGCCCTGTTGTAATGCTGATGTTTATGATGTTGTTTGGATAGTTTGTGGCATTTTGTTTGGTTCACTTTGCGCATTTTGTTTGGACACTTTGTAGCATTTTGTTTGGACAGTTTGTAGCATTTTATTTGGACAGTTTGTAGCATTTTGTTTGGACAGTTTGCTTGCGAAATTCTTTTCCTCTTTCCTTTTGTGAACCAAGAAGGATAGCCTTCTTGTGATTTGCAATTAGGGGAAATAAATTATGATGAATTGAACAGCATTCTGATTCCATATTGCAAACCTTAATGATGAATGCCCTTTTTTGGAAAAATTTATGTTCATGCCCAAATAATTTGCACTAACCATGTTTGTCTTTCTTTTGTTTTCATGTGAGCACAATTGGATATGACAAAGCAAAGAAGGCAAGAAATCTGTTGCAAGCCTGGAAGTCTTGGAGATAAGCAAAGGAATTTGATACGACTTCAATCTTCAGACAAACTTAGGCATAGATTAATTCTCCTAGGCCAAACAATCATTTGGATTTTCTTTATAATTTAGAAAAATCATTCTTGTATTGTATCCAATAGTTGTACCAATTCATCTTTAAATACAATAAGTTGTAAAACATAAAGTATTGAAAGAATAAATTATTTTGTAACAACGTTTGAAATTGGAGAAAATCTTGAGTTGTAGCATGAAATATTCTGATGTCACTTGAATAACTTGAAATCCTTTATCAACAACAACTTGCAATTTCTCTTCGCATCCTAATTGATTTTTGAAACTCCCAATCAAGATATTTGAAACAAAATACTCCAGTCTGGTAACTTAAATTCCAAGTAATCCCACTAATTTTGTTACTGCATTTTAAACAAACACGCACTGTATATTCCATTTCCTAACCCAACAAATGTTTTAAGGACGTAAATCATCTGGTCAACCTGGATCCCATAATCATGATTGTCTTAAATGACAGTCTTAACCTCCATCTCTTGTCCCAAACAAATCATGCCCCGAGAACAAACATTATCTTTTTCAGTAAACTGTGTTTTAAGAAAATTCAAAATCAATCAAATGCCTTGCGATGATTTGATAATTTTAAAGTTTCCCAAACTCAAATTTCTTCTGATTCTTTGAAGATAAAATCGTGAGCGACATCACATCTGACCATGGATAGACAGAATCGTCTCAAAATCTTGTAGCTTGAAGAAATCATAAGTATAACCTTGAGGAAGCATGAGGACCTGTGAAATCCAATTGGATCTTTGAGAACTCATTTTCTTTTGAGAATTGCAAGAAACCCTAATTGTTGGTTTACTGCCATAGAAGAGAATTTGTCTGGTCGATTTTTGAGCCAACTTGAATATCCGAGAAACCCTAGGGTTGTGTCTTCTATGAAAAATGGGAGGGCAAATTTTGGGGTACAACAGCTGCCCCTGTTCAATTTTCTTAAACTTGAAAAGCGAGATCGACATGTTTGTCGTTTGTGGCTTGAAAGTAAAAGATGATTTAACACTAGAGTGCCCAGAAATTTGCACTTGATGACGCGCTGGTTTGATTGTGTATGGAAATTGGCTTAAAGATGCCATTTGGAGAAACATAGGTGAATTGTCGGAGATGGGCTTATAGATGCCATCCAAAGGTAATTGTTGACGGAAAGTTTGAACTGGATCTGAACAGAGAATGGATCAGAATAAATCGTTGAGAGATTTATTTGAAACAGTAAAAATCTCGAAATGAATCAGAATAAACCGTTGAGAGATTTATCTGAAATAGTAAAATCTGGAGATGAATCAGAATAAACCGTTGAGAGATTTATTTGAACCAGTAAAAATATGGAGACGAATCAAAATAAACTGTTAAGAGATTTATCTGAACCAGTAAAAATCTGGAAATGAATTAGAATAAACCGGTGAGAGATTTATCTGAACCAGTAAAAATCTGGAGATGAATCAGAATAAACCGTTGAGAGATTTATCTGAACCAGTAAAAATCTGGAAATAAATTAGAATAAACCGTTGAGAGATTTATCTGAACCAGTAAAAATCTGGAGATGAATCAGAATAAACTGTTGAGAGATTTATCTGAACCAGTAAAAATCTGGAAATGAATCAGAATAAACCGTTGAGAGATTCATCTGAACCAGTAAAAATCTTGAAGTGAAACAGAATAAACCGTTGAGAGATTTATCTGAACCAGTAAAAATCTAGAAATGAATCAGAATAAACCATTGAGAGATTTATCTGAACCAGTAAAAATCTGGAGACGAATCAGAATAAACCGTAGAGAGATTTATCTGAACCAGTAAAAATTTGGAAATGAATCAGAATAAATCGTTGAGAGACTTATCTGAACCAGTAAAAATCTGGAAATGAATCGGAATAAACCGTTGAGAGATTTATCTGAACCAGTAAAAATCTGGAAATGAATCAGAATAAATCGTTGAGAGATTTATCTGAACCAGTAAAAATCAGCCTTTTCTCGGAAACTGATATGTATTTGACGTGTTGAATATTTGTGTCTGTCGGAAGTTTGTTGATAATAATTATCAAATGTCTCTTTCCTGTAAAAAGGTGAAGAGTTAATTGTATGCAATGCTATGATGTATGCGATGCATGGTGTGATGTTTGCCTCTCAAAATAAATGAGATTGGACTGTATGCACTTGAGTTGTCAATGTTATGACGTATGTATGTGAATGTATGAAAAGTAAAGATTGTTTGTGTCGTAGCGTTGTTGGAAGTGGGAAAAATAAATCCCCTCTGAAGTACTGATGGGTGAATTTCCAAACTCTGTTGCAGAAGGGAAAAGCCAGACATTGCTCGTGATATTCTGCTGGGGAAAACTGAGAAGTTGGGCAACTTGCTGGAGACACTTTGGACCAGTGGTTGGAAATTTTACTCTGGCTGGAGAAAGTACCTGCGGGGGTTTTATGGAATGGCTCACAGATATCACTCTATTCTTTAAAGTCATTAGTAATTGTCTTTCCGTTTTTTTTATTTGCAACAGTAATCACGTTCAAATGCATATGTTCAAAATAAATCATTGGGCGCTTTTGTGAATAAAACATAGAAAATAAAGAAAAACACAGATGGTTTTGCACTTTCAAAAGGGATATCTTTGTATTAACTTGAACAAGTTTTTTTTGTACAATAAGACAAAGCATTCTGGAAAGAGAATGTCGTCGTAAAAAAAATGAAAATTTATACAAAGAAAAGATAGCTATGTGGTATAATCCCAAGGGGTTCCCGTTCTACTATAGCCTTCATGTCTCTGAAAGTCTTGTCCGCTGGTCGCCTTGGCGAAGTCGATTGGATTGATTTAGAGCCAGTTGAGTTGATTGGTTGACGCTGAAGATTGTTTTCCAGATGATCCAATGAGACATAGTCATACGCTTTAATCCCTAACTTTTTCCTGGACCGCCCTCTCGGGTTTTCAGTCCACCGGGATACCCTTTTTTGCCCAATCCGCCCTTTCGGGTTTTCGACTTGCCGGGTGTACAGTTTTTTTTTTTTTCATCCCTTATTTTTACCCGAACCCTTTTGGTTCGCCGGGAAGCCCTTATTTTTTCCTAGGCCAGTCAACCTAGCGGGTCTTTGATCATGTGTAGTATCTTTTAACTATGTCCATATTTACCGGGTGCGGGAGGTCGTCGCCATCCATAGTAGTCAAGATCATTGCTCCACCAGAGAAAATGCTTTTGATTACAAATGGCCCTTCATATCTAGGGGTCCATTTTCCCCTGGGATCATTTTGTGGTAAAATGATACGCTTGATTACTAGGTCATCGACCCGATATACCTGACGCTTTACCTTTTTATTAAAAGCTTTGATCATGCGTTTTTGGTACATCTGACTATGACAGATAGCTGTAAGCCTCTTCTTATCAATCAAGTTTAGTTGGTCAAACCGAGTCTGAATCTAATCTTCTTCATTCAAACCAGCATCCTTCATGATTCTTAGAGAGGGGATTTGGATCTCAATAGGCAAGACAGCTTCCATGCCGTATACAAGAGAAAAAGGTGTTGCCCCAATTGATGTGCGAGCTGTGGTACGATACCCATGGAGAGCGAACGGTAGCATCTCATGCTAGTCTTTGTATGTGACTGTCATTTTATGTATGATCTTCTTTATGTTTTTGTTAGCAGCTTCTACAGCACCATTCATCTTTGGCCGGTAAGGGGAAGAATTGTGATGCTGAATCTTGAATTGCTCGCACAAGGCGGTGATCATAGTATTATTCAGATTTATACCATTATCAGTAAGGATTCGCTCAGGGATACCGTACCAACAGATGAGATTCTGCTTGATGAGCCGGGCGACCACATTCTTAGTAACAGAAGCAAAGGAAGCTGCCTCAACCCACTTTGTAAAATAGCCAATGGCTACTAAGATAAAGCGGTGTCCATTGGAGGTTGTTGGCTTGATTTCTCCAATCATATCGATTCCCCACATAGCAAATAGCCAAGGAGCCGTCAAGACATTCAGAGGAACCGAAGGTACATTCACTTTGTCAGTATAGATTTGGCACTTATGGCAAGTCCGAGAGTGTTGATAGCAATCTGCCTCCATGGTAGACCAATAATAGCCTGCCCGTAGGATTTTCTTTGCCATTGTATGCCCACTGGAATGTGTACCAAAAGTGCCTTGGTGTAGCTCACCCATGATCCTTTCAGCCTCAGCCTTGTCTATACACCGAAGCAATACCGAGTCATGACTGCGTTTGTACAGAATGTCGTTACTAAGGAAGAATTTAGCCGAGAACCTTCTCAGGAATTTCTTGTCATTCACCGAAGCTCCTTCTGGATATTCCTGAGACTCGAGATACCTCTTGACTTCATGAAACCAAGGCTGGTCCACTACTTCTTCGGTATTAATCTCGTGACAGTAGGCTGGTTCATTCATCCGCTCAATGGAGATTTGAGGAGCCTCGTTATCCCAATTAAGTTTAAACATAGATGACATTGTAGCTAATGCGTCTGCTAGCTGATTTTCTTCTCGCGGTAAATGCTCGAAGGTAATCTTCTCGAAGTGCGGCAACAATGCCAACACATGTTCTTTATAAGGGATAAGATTGGGGTGCTTGGTATCCCAATCCCCTTTGACTTGACTGATGACCAAGGTTGAATCTCCAAATACATCCAAGTGTTTGATCCCCAAGTCTATGGCAGCCTTGAGTCCAAAGATGCATGCTTCATATTCTGCCATGTTGTTCGTACAGTTGAAGCAAAGTCTGGTAGTGAAAGGAGTATGGCATCCTTCCGGAGATATAAGTATAGCACCGATACCGTTACCAAGTGCATTGGATGCCTCATCAAAGTACAGGGTCCATCGGGATCCTTGTTCAAGTCCGTCATATGGCCTGAATTCTTCAACATTGTCCAATGTCATGATGTCTTCGTCAGGGAAGTCAAACTTCATGGATTGATAATCTTCTACAGCTTGATGGGCCAGATGATCAGCTAACACACTGCTCTTTATAGCTTTTTGGTTCGTGTACTGTATGTCATATTCCGTTAGGATCATCTGCCATCTAGCTATCCTCCCAGACAAAGCAGGCTTCTCAAAGATGTCCTTTATCGGATCCATTTTAGATATCAGAAAAGTGGTATGAGTCAACATATATTGTCTTAGCCGGCGAGCAGCCCATACCAGAGCGCAACAAGTTTTCTCGAGCAGTGAATATCTGGTTTCACAGTCGGTAAACATTTTGCTCAGGTAATAAATAGCATGCTCTTTTCGGCCAGACTCGTCATACTGCCCCAATACGCACCCCATTGAGTTCTCTAAGAGGGTCAGATACATGATTAGCGGTCTTCCCTTGACTGGTGGCATCAAGACAGGAGGATCTAGCAAATACTCCTTGATTTTATCGAAAGAAATCTGACAGTCATCATTCCATCTAACTACCTGATCTTTCTTCAACAGCTTGAAGATTGGTTCACAAGTAGATGTTAGGTGAGAAATTAACCTAACAATGTAGTTCAGGTGTCCCAAAAAACCTCTGACTTCCTTCTCAGTGTGAGGAGCAGGAATTTCTTATATCGCTTTGACTTTGGCAGGATCAACCTTGATGCCTTTGTTTCTGATAATGAAACCTAAGAGTTTACCAGACCGGACTCCAAATATGCACTTGTTTGGGTTCAATCTTAGCTTGTACTCCTTCAACCTGACAAACAGCTTTTGCAAGTGATCAAGGTGTTCTTCTTCAGTTTGTGATCGGGCTATCATGTCATCTACGTAGACCTCTATCTCATGATGTATCATATCATGAAACAAAGCTACCATGGCGCGCTGATAGGTTGCCCCAACATTCTTCAGTCCGAATGGCATTACTTTGTACCAGAATGTACCCCACTGTGTAACAAAAGTCGTTTTCTCCATATCCTCAGGCGCCATTTTGATTTGGTTATAGCCCGAGATCCATGAAGGAAAACACTTTGTGTTGCGTTGTATTGTCAACCAGGATGTCGATGTGGGGAAGTGGGAAATCACATTTGGGGCTTGCCCTGTTTAAGTCTCTATAGTCCACACACATCCGCACTTTACCATCTTTCTTGGGTACAGGGACAACATTGGCCACCCATTGGGGATAAGAGGTGACAACCAAAAATCCAGCATTGAACTGCTTCATAACTTCTGCTTTGATCTTTTCCGACATGTCGGGCCTCATGCGATGAACCTTTTGTTTTACTGGGGGACAATCTTCCTTTGTAGGCAGACGATGTACCACAATGTCTGCATCCAGTCCTGGCATGTCTTCGTAAGACCAGGCGGAGATCTCAACATAATCGTGCAACAGCTGAATCAGACGTTCCTTGACACTCGGCTCTAGATCGACACCCACCTTGATTTCCTTTTTATCTTCCTATGTACCCAAGTTAATTGTATCCAACGGTTCCTCATGGGGCTGAATAGCTATGTCCTCTTGTTGCAACAACCTGGCCAACTCTCCTGGCACTTCATAATCTTCCTCACCTTCGTCGTCGGCTTGGTAGATCGGATTTTCAAAGTCACAATTGGCCATAGCAGAACTGTTACCCCTGGGATCCTGAGTGGACGTAGATCTGCATTTTCAATATGTGAGTGTGTGTAAGAACACAACTACCTTTGAAAGAAATAAAATGCAAGAAAGAAAATACAAAGAAAAGAAAATTTGATGTAAAAACGTCCATGATTCATTAATGACATATGAGAATGAAGTGACAACCCTTACAGATGGACCATTGTGCCTCGGGCAAGACACAAGGTTTAGAAAAAAGTCTGAATTGTTTAAATATTACAAGCCTGGAAATATTAAAAGACAATTACTCTTGAATAAAAGTAATAGGAATGAAATCCTCCGCCTCCCAATTATTAAGCCCTCTGCCGATAGTTGGAAAAATCCATCCATCCATGTCACAGCTGCCATCACTATCTTCTATTGCATTGACTCCTTGATTGATGATACGCAGAGATGGTCCCCCTGCGCGAGAACGTCAGACAATTTTCTGAGCCTCTGAAGTGAACCCCAACCAAAATTTGTCGGACTTGTAGGGAATATCCAGAAGTTGACCCCATATAGTACATCCTCCCTCTTCAACTACTGCTCGAGCGTCTTTCAATGAAGCCATTTTTAGTGGAGGTCTGGTAATCTCTGGGACCTTTGGAGTAGACTTGGTTGTTGCGACCGTTGCTGGAACCTCCTCAAAGTTCTGACAGGGAGTCTCTATGAATTCACCATCCATTTCAACATACCTGAAAGAGTTCAAATGGCTAACCATGTATTCCTCTTCCCCGTGAACTGTAACAATTTTCCCTCTGATCGGGTATTTTAGCATTTGGTGTAAGGTGGAAGTGACGGCACCAGCACCATGGATCCAGGGTCGACCCAACAGACAAGAGTACGAAGGGCGGATGTCTATCAAATAGAAAATTGAGTCAAAGGTCTGAGACCCAATTTTTATGGGGATACTAAATTCTCCGTGCACTGTCCTCTTGGAACCATCAAAGGCCCTCACTATGATGTTTCTAGGTTTAAAGATGAGTCCCTCGCAATCCAGCCGATCGAGAGCATTTTGGGGCAAGACATTCAATGATGAACACCAAAATATGGGCAAGTGTAGTGCCCCTGCATTCAATGGAAATATGCAAGGCATCATTGTGCTTCCTTCCCTTAGAGGTTAAATCAGCATCGGAAAAGCCCAATCCGTTATCAGCAGTCAGACAGGCCACACAGTCTTCAAATTGGTCGATGGAGGTCTCTCGGGGAACGTGAGCGGTCTTAAGAAACTTTACCAAGGCTTTGGCGTGAGTTTCAGAGTACAAAAGCAAGGACAACAATGATATCTTCAAGGGGGTCTTCCCCAATTGTTCTACAATGTTGTAGTCACTTTTCTTGATTATTTTCAGGATTTCTTCTATTTCTTTTCTAGAAGCTTCAAGGATGACTTCGGGACGTTCTCTTGTTAGGGCAGGCTCAACCAAAGCCTCTTTGCCCCTGGTATCGGCAGTAGGGACAACAATGGGAGTATCATTGGTGGTGTCGGTAGGAGTGGCATTAGTGATGATCACATGAGTAGCAACAATCTTTGGAGAAATCTCAGGTGAGAAGACTCTTCCACTTCTTTTTATTTTGCTGGTTCTAGTGATGTTACCGATATCAGGATAAATATCTCTCGCAACCTCATTTGTGACAGCCAACTGATCTTGCTTGACGCCATAGTAGTAAACGTCAGCCTCATAACTCCAAGGAACAACTTATTGAGTATGGTATTGGTCTTGGCATGGTGATGATCAACGGTGCAGTTCTAGGAGCAGGTGTAATCTTGACGGGTCTTTTGGTGGAGGCCCTGGGAGGATTGTCGAAAATGGTGATTATTGAAACATCTTGATAAGAACTCTTGATAAGGGGTAGTTTTTCAAATAGGATTTATTTACTAGTCATCAGGCGATGGACGCCTATCTTTAGTAACGAACAATCGTTCGGCAGAGATTTGCAAAGGTGGCAATTTTCATCACAACCTGGGAACAAGCCGGCTTGTAGTAGATTTTGCTTAACAGTCAACAGAGGAGTAACCAAGTCATTCACGGAGGAAACAAAACGATCATCATCAATGGCGTTGATACCTTGGCCATGTCTGGGCATTGGTGTCGTTATTACATTAGGCGTTTCTGGGGACTAAAATTCAAGCTCCTTCGCATCGATAAGGTCTTGCAACTTATTCTTTAAGGCCCAACAATCATCTGTATCATGCCCCGGGCTTCCAGAATGATAGGCACATCGGGCGTTCGGGTTGTAGCAAGGAGAAGCAGTTTTAGGGTTCTTGGGAGCTTCCTTCAAAATTGCTAGATTGGTCCTTAGAAGGTGTGGCAACACTTGAGACATGGCCATGTTAATCTGGGTAAATTGTCTCATGGGCGCTTCTGGTTTGCACTGATAATTTCGTTGCTGATTTGGCACAGGATTAGAGATCATAACAGCCCCTACTGCCGGATGACGGTCGATTTTGTTTTGATTCCTATGATCATACACAGCATTGACTTAGCATTGACTTCCTTCTTCCCAACAAAAGGTTTCTTCAAACTTGAGGATGCATCTCTTTGAATTTTGCCGCTTTTTATACCGGCTTCGACCCGCTCACTATTCATGATTAATTCGGTAAACCAAGATGAAGAACTCCCAATCAGGTGACTGAAAAATGGTTCTGACAAGGTGCCAAGGAACATATCCACTAATTCTCTGTCGGATAGAGGGGGCTGGACTCTGCCTGCGAGATCCTTCCATTTTTGAGCATAGGTTTTGAAACCCTCATCTGTTCCCATAGACATACTCTGTAACTGTGTCCTAGTCGGGGCTAAATCAGCATTGTACTGATACTGTTTGTAGAAAGCGGCAGCCAACTCTTCCCAATTACAGACATTGGACCCTTCTAATTGGTAGAACCAATCCAACTGAGTCCCCAATAAGCTCTCCTGGAAGAAATGCACCCACATATTTTTGTCAGCTGTGTGGGGCTGAATCTTTCTGACATATGACCTCAAATGTAGTTTTGGGAAAGAGATACCATCATACTTAGCGAAGGTTGGGACCTTGAATTTCTGTGGGATGACAACCCCTGAGATGAGTCCTAATTCTTCAAAGTCCAAACTGGGTACCCTCTGAATCTCCATGGCATTCAAACGATCCTCTAGCTGTTTGTATTTATCATCAGCAAGAGGATATTGCTCCTCAGAGTAATCAGGCTCTTCCTCTCCTTCGGATACTGGGTCGTCGTTCACTTCCTGGGTCTCGGCCCCTCGGTTATCTCCTTCACCCGATGATGTTGCAAAATTCAAGGTTCGCCTGGCCTGTCCTTTAAACTTTCTTCCCATGATCACAACTCCGGTAGGTTTCTTCATTTTCTTTTTCTTCTCTTTGGCTAGCAGAGTCTTTAACTCCTCTTGCACTTTTGTCAGAGCCATGAGCATTTGTTGAAACTGGGCATTCTGTGCCTGAAGATCTTTCACAGTCTGTTCAACATCCATCTCATTGAAATAAACAGTAGAAGGATAAGGCGACATGTTATGAGAAACCTGTATGATGTTATGATGAATGGAGATGCAATATGCAAATGATTTCAAGGAAATTTAGAAGATTTAAATTTGTCCAAACCAAAAAATAACATACGTCATATTAAATAAAACCAAGTTTGAATACATCATGCCTCCTTGGGCTTACAAAGAAAGAAACCAAAATACAACAAAAATTCTTAAGACAAAAAGACCGAACGCATCCTCTTCGGAGCAATGTAGGTATTCAGATTTTTCTCTTCATGAAGCAGTTTGGTGAGCTCCAGAACCTTCTTCTCACTGGCGTAGTACTGGGTTTCAAAGGTGTCTCGTTCTTCCTTCAACTGAATCCAAGCTTTCTGCAGGTCTTCGAGAGAGGTAGGCATGTCAGGATGAAGAACGGTGTATGGGACATCTCCTTCAATAACAGGCTCAATGATGACAGGAAGGATGGAAGGGTAAGGCATTAAGAGACTCTGAGTACGATCCCGCACCCACCTAAGGTAAGGCTCGAGAGGGATAGAGTTTTTATGTCCCAAAGTCCTACTGTCCACCTTGTTCACCATTCCCCAAGCACGTGCAAACCTTTGGCGATAACCTTGATCTTCTTTGTCGTAGTCGAAAACCAGACCCTGGACGAGCATCTCATGAGGACCGTCTCTTCGGGCATAGCCAAACTGTCGAAGATCTAAACACGGGTTGTAGGTGATACCTCCCCTAATACCTAGCAGAGGTACATTAGGGAACTCCCCACAGCGGTCAATGATAGAGATATCTTCCGAAGATCTTGAGCACCAACGGATATCAGAGTGGGTGAGAGACATCATCCTTTGAGACCAAGTCAATCTTTGCTCGTTCTTCAATGCTGACTGAGGTAGGTGTGAAGTGAACCACTTAGCGAGTATGGGTATAAAACACAAAAGGGTGCCTCTTTTCTTCATGGTACGGGTATGAAGGCAATGCAAGATGTCTCCTAGCAAGGTGAGTACAAGATTGCGAGAGAGAAAGACTTTGATGGCATTAACGTCTATGAATTGGTCCAAATTAGGAAACAGAACCAAACCATAAATGAGGAGAGCTAACACGTCTTCAAAAGCTTGGAAATCCATGTCATCCCAGAATGAATGAACTTTTTCCAATAGAAACTTAGCTAAAAACCTTTAACCCCACTTCTTGTCTCCCAATTGGCTATGACGTCGGCCCTCTTCACATGTAAAGCTTCGGCGAGGACTTCAGGTTTTGGAATCCCTTCTAGAACGGTGAACGGTATCTGATTAAGCACAGGCACCCCTAAGAGTAGCGAGAACTCTTCCAATGTAGGTACCAACTGATAGTCCAGAAAAGTGAAAGAATGATGTACGGGGTCAAAGAATTGGAATAGTACACACATCATCTCTTCTTGGAAGTTGGATGTAGCCAAACTGAGGAGTCGACCATACTTCTTGGTAAAAGGAGAATACCCGGGCACTCTTGAGTCTAGCTCTTGAAGTTGAGGATGTGCTTTTACAAAGCTGATTCGGATGGTGTTTCTTCGGAGAGAATTCATATCCTACAAAACAAAAACAAAGATAAATTTATAAATCCTTGAAATGGTTAGTGAGCATGCATATGATGTTGATGATGTTTATGATGTTTATGTACAAGAAAACATATACACACACAACAAACAGATCCCTGTGTTTTAAGCTTGCATGAGTTTTGTAGGTAAGTACCCTCTTGAAGTTTTATTTGGCTCAACCTGTCCTAGAAATAATGATCGGGTTCTAAAGGATCTCAATATCACTGACCTTTCTCTTAGGCATTGTCTCAGCACAACAATCTTTTCTTGCGGCTGAGATATCCCAAAAGTCTAGCCTCAATGAGTGTAGTATCGAGTGTCAACCAATTTTCAACTTTACACCGAAACCGGCTACCTCACTACATCCTAATGGCCAAGTTTGTTCAATTAGGGTTCTAAGGTTAATTAGTGCTTCATGACGCCACTCAGCGGCCCCGTATTCTCCTCGATTCACCACAAGGGATATCGGTACCCACAAATGCGTCACACTAACATAGCCATTGTTTCAACCATATCGGCCTACGCTGTACAGTCTCCACAATCTATTTCTATTTACCTAAAAGGTGCCCCAAATCCGGGTGGAGGATCAAAGCAAGCCCAATACAAAGAATTGAATATAAAGCACACAAATCAAATAATGAAAGCGAGTAAAAGTGATATATCCCTAAGGTAACCCCACTTTTTTATTATTCCCCAGCAGAGTCGCCAGTTCTATGATACGGTGGGAGAACTGACTTGATGTTTTGCGTTTCGATCGCATTTGTGCGGATAGCAAGAGTCGCCACCGACTTTTCTTTTATCCAAAAGGAAAGGTAAAAAAGCACAGGAAAGACCTTTCGAGATTATTTCTTGGTTTCGGGGTGTAGATTATGAAAAGGGAAGGTATTAACACCCTTTTCATCCATGGTTTTCCATGGGATCTTAGTTACTCGTTTAGATCACTTGCTTTCATTTGACAGTGGGCTTGTGATGTGGGCTTTGAAAGTATTTTGAAAAATCTCATTGTAATGGTTCTCGTCTCTATAAGAACGCGTACAAAGTTTTGTTTTGAAAAGTGGTTCAAAGATGTGTTTGTGAATCGTGTTTCAGAAAGTGTCTTGAAAATATGTTTTGCAATGGTTCTCGTCTCTATAAGAACGTATACGAAACGTTTTGTCTTTTTGAAAATGTTTTGAAATGAGAGTGTAGGTGTAAAAGTTTTTTGTCGTGAGCAAGCGAGTAACTAAGAGCGAATCTATCTACTCGAAAGGTCTTAAATTGTTCTTTTCTTCTTCCTTTTAATGGTGCTATCTTACCATTGATTTGGTAAGAAGCCCCACCGTTGGATGTGAAGGGACAGGCTCGGGTCAATTTTACAATCATCGAAAGCAATTTATGAGACACTTTAGCAACTTTTGTAAGGGACGAGATCGTTTTAATCGAAGGCAACATCGAGGGTCATCGAGGGACTACGATATTTTTTTGAAGGGTCATTGCTAGAGCGTCCCATATTTGAGGGACATGATTGTATTTCCGAGGCAACGAGCGAGGTTACCCTAGAGGTGCGCGTGTGAAAAAGTGTGTTGTTTTCAAGTTGTTTTATTCTTTGGTTAGGTCATCTAGCGATTGATTTTTGAATCTTTCCATACACGCCTAATTACTATACAGTATATGGAAAACAGTAAATTGCGGGCATTGAAATTCTACGCTATTACAAAGTGTTCGGGAAAGGGGGTACAATTTTTTACAAATGGGGATGAATCAAATGAGATAGGAAGGTCCGAATAACAAGCAATACAACTAAATCGAATTTTGTGAGATTTAATTAAAGCTATGATAATCCATGAAATAAAATCAACAAAATATGAAAATGAAATGTTAAATATTTACTTGAAAAGAGAAAATTAAAACCTATCCTAAAAATAAAAATAATTGATTAAATTATATTCTTTATTTTTATACTTCAATAACTTAAGTAAAATCTAAAGAAAGAAAACAAACTAAATTATTATTTTTTTGGTGTTTTATCATGTCAATTAAATCTAAAACAAAATTTATTAAAGAAAGAAAATGATAAAAATTATTTACAAAGCCTAAATCAAATTAATAAAAAAAAAATAAAAATTTTAAGTTTTATTAGTTTTTTTGTATAACAGAAAAAAAGAAGCTAAACTAATGGGCTTAAGGGGATTTGGGGCGGAGGCCCAAAGGGAAAGATTCATTTGTTGTAACAAAACAAACCAAAGGGGGGGGGGGGGGGTGGGATGGCTAGCAAAACAAATTGGGCTTAAGGGCATAGACGGTGGGTTACCCAAACGCTTGTTAGCAAAACAAAAGCCAGTATCCTTAAACCAACTTAGTTATTGATTAGGGGGGGGGGGGGGGAATTAGGGTTCTTGGAACTTTGTCACTCATGCAGTGCCGCTAGCTCACCTTCGCTCATCTTTGTTCATCTCCTCCCTTAAGACTTCTATCCTAAACCATCTCTGTCTCAATTTACGAACAAATCGCTCTTTGCCTCTTTGTCTCATCATGATTTGCAATTTTGAAACCCTAAGTGTTGAAATCGGATTTGAACCTAAAGGATCCGAAACTAGTTCATCCTTGACCTCCCCCTAACTCTGTTGCCGGAATACAGTCGTTCTCGCCTCCCTAATCAAGTTCTAACGATTTTCTTTGAAAAAGGGTAAGGTTTCTGCTATTTTTAAAGTTTACAAATTTCTTTGATTTTATTGTTTATCTTGTCATGTTTTTCTGTTAATTAAGCTTTGGCCATCTTAAATGCAGAAGTTATATGCTCATGGAAGGTTTGGGAAAGAGGTAGAATAGGAGAATTACCACCTCACTCACCGTTGGAGAGGGGACCATAGGAGAATATCACCTCACACTCACCGTCAGAGAGGGAAACATATGAAAAGGACTTACCACCTCACTCGCCGTCGGAGAGGGAACCATAGGAGATTATCACCTCACACTCACCGTCGGAGAGGGAAACATCTAAAAAAGGAATTACCACCTCACTCACCGTTGGAGAGGGAACCATAGGAGACTATCACCTCACACTCACCGTCGGAGAGGGAAACATCTGAAAAAGGAATTACCACCTCACTCACCGTTGGAGAGGGAACCATAGGAGACTATCACCTCACACTCACCGTCGGAGAGGGAAACATCTTGAAAAGGAATTACCACCTCACTCGCCGTTGGAGAGGGGACCATAACTTCTGCTGAGTCTTTATCAGAAAAATCTGTTGGGAGTCGATTTAGCTGGACTAGAGAAGGCTTTGAAATGTGTTTGAGCATTTTAACTGCGTCTTTCCTGAAAGGTAAAGGTCAGTCATATGCAATGCATGATATGGATCAAGCAATGATGTTCTCAACATAAATGAGATTTGTATGATATGATGCGTCTATGCATGCTAAAATGATGTATGTGATGTTTTATGAATGTTTTCGTATAGGAAAGTAGATCCTTGACGGGTGCCGGGAAGTCGATATCCTGGGCTGGTGTTTGGAGAATAAGCTTTTACTTCCGCTGGGGATGATAACTGCAAGAGTACTGGTAGGAGAAGATGACTCCGTTGCAGAATAAACTTGGCAAATATAAGATTCTGCAGGGAGAAAAGATACTTTAGCGACCATGCTGGGAAGCGATACTCTGTGGGGATGAGGGATGCCTTGCTGAGTGTTGATAGTTACTTGCTGAGGATGTCTTGTTGTTGGAAGTGCTGATGGACTTCGCTGGGGTTAGGAAAGAACTACGTTGACGACGACCTTTCCGTGGCTTTTGGATGAGGATAACCCAGTTATATCCTGTTAAGGAAATAACTCTTTAAATCAAGCCGGACGACGCGTTCGTGCTCTGCGAGGATAAGCTTCCAGAATCTACTGGGGATAAGCCTACTGTTTGGGGATATGAATTCCAACTTTCCTGGGGAAGCTGGATTGGACTCTCTTGGGGAGATTTTGAACTGTAATGTTGTAAGTTGAAGGAGGGAACGTATGTAAGGTTTCCTGCTGATGAGCTCGTGTAAAACCGCATCTGAAATGGAGAAGGAATCTGTGTAGGATTACTTTGATGATGAGTTCGTGTAAAACTTCGTTCTTGGAAAGGGAGAACCTGTGTAGGGTTTCTGGGTGACGAGTCCATGTAAAACTGCATCTTGAAGGGAGGGAACCGGTGTAGGGTTGTTTGATGAGGTAAGTTCATGTAAAACTTCTTGATGAACCGGGGTGAGGTTATCTTGAGCTAAATCCAGGTAAGACTTCTGGAGGAACCGGGGTTAGGTTACTTGGATAAGTTTGTGTAAAAACTTCTTGATGAGCCGGGGTTAGGTCATCTTGAGATAGGTCTATGTGAGACTTCTGGAGGAACCGGGGTTAGGTTTCTTGGATAAGTTCGTGTAAAAACTTCTTGATGAACCGGGGTTAGGTCATCTTGAGATAGGTCCATGTAAGACTTCTGGAGGAACCGGGGTTAGGTTATTTGGATAAGTTCGTGTAAAAACTTCTTGATGAGCCGGGGTTAGGTCATCTTGAGATAGGTCCATGTGAGACTTCTGGAGGAACCGGGGTTAGGTTGCCTGAATAAGTTTGTGTACAAACTTCTTGATGAACCGGGGTTAGGTCATCTTGAGATAGGTCCATGTAAGACTTCTGGAGGAACCGGGGTTAGGTTACCTGGATAAGTTTGTGTAAAAACTTCTTGATGAACCTGGGTTAGGTCATCTTGAGATAGGTCCATGTAAGACTCTGGAGGAACCGGGGTTAGGTTACTTGGATAAGTTTGTGTAAAAACTTCTTGATGAACCGGGGTTAGGTCATCCTGAGATAAATCCATGTGAGACTTCTGGAGAAACCGGGGTTAGGTTACTCGGATAAGTTTGTGTAAAAACTTCTTGATGAACCGGGGTTAGGTCATCTTGAGATAGGTCCATGTAAGACTTCAGGAGGAACCGGGGTTAGGTTACCTTGGGATAAATCCATGTAAGATTTCTGGAGGAACCGGGGTAAGGTTGCTTGGATAAGTTCGTGTAAAACTTCTGGAGGAAAATTGAGAAGGAACCGGTGTAGGGTTGCATGATTTTGATTGAGTGGATGATCATCCTGTTTGGTTTCGGATATTAACCCACGATCTGGAATTTGTAAAGGTAGATGGTAATCATCCTTATGTTGATCTTTCCTTTGTACTTTGGTTGACAGAGCAATTGGATCGCCTGGATAACTCATTATTGCCCCTGCTTCGGAGATGAGGGAAGAGGATACCTGTGTGGATGATTGACAAATCTTCGAGTAGACAAGTGATGAGATACCGGAACATAGTCGTACGCTTTGATCCCTAACTTTTGCCTGGACCGCCCTTTCGGGTTTTTAGTCCACCGGGATACCCATTTTTGCCCAAGCCGCCTTTTCAGGTTTTCGACATGCCGGGTGTACATGTTTTTTCGTTTCATCCCTTCATTTTGCCCGAACCCTTTTGGTTCGCCAGGAAGCCCTTATTTTTGCCTAGGTATGTCAACCTAGCGGGTCTTTGATTATGCGCAGTATTTTTCGACTATGTCCACGCTCTCAGAATGTAGGGAGTTGCCCCTGTTGGAAGTATTTTGCCATGCCCCAGATAATGGGCAATGCTCCTACTGTGCCCCTTGATTGGAGGTACTTCTGTTCACAAGGTGTTCATCGTGCGAATTTCCCTGTTGTTCAAACAAATAGTTATATGCAAACAAGGTTATTTTAAGAATGCAAAAGCCTATGTCTGTCTTGAATTTTGAAAATGCATTTTTTGTAATACAATGTGGTGTCAACTCAAGATTTTACAGCAAACCTTCAGGAGTCAGGATACCTTCGTAACAGTATGCCTTCGAACTAACCCATGCTTCAGCTAGGACTTTTAAGGGTTATAATGTGGCTTGGTTCACGGTTTAAGAAACAAAGGATAAAGGCTCAAATTATTTGTACCCACCCGCTCTTCGTGATGTTCTTCAAACCTACACTCAGTTGATCGTGCGTTAGACCTTGTTTGAGTCTTTGCTTTGATGTTCCAATAATGGTTCAGATGTTGATGATTTCTTTTGAATAGGCAGTCATTTTCTTTTTAGCTGAGGGTTTATAGGACCTCTTTCTTTTTTTGATTTTGTTATCCCTATTTTTTTTGCCTGAGTTGTTTCCTTTTTGGAATTACAGTCAGCGGGATGCCCCAGTTTTGTAAGTCTCCTTCATGGGTTTTGACTTATTGGGTTTTTATTTTGAGAAGTAATGACTGCCTGTCTGTATGATTGTTCGGAACCATCACTATCTTTTGTTTTGCAAGGACTTCTTTGGTGCCATTCGTTATGCACTTAGATCAACTGAAAGAACTACCCTGCCCCAGGTTATGATTAAGGGTTTTAAATTTCGAAAAGAAAAACTCCTACTTCTTTGGGCTCAGATGGGTTGACGAGGGATTATCATCCTTATAACTCCAGTGTTTAGGAATTGAAACAATGCTTGTACCTCATAAGCGGGGTTCGTTCAAAAGCATACTGTAGATTGTGGTATCGTTTTCGTCATCCTCCCTCAAGAGGCTTAGAATTTTCAATTAAGAGTTGATCGTCACAAAATATGAAAGCAGTTTTAAGTATAGTAGACATAATTAAATCAAGACAGACATGTGTAATGCATTCATGAAATAAAAGAGTTTAACATGATAATTGTTTATCTGAACAAGAAAAGAAAAATACAACTTGAATTCAAATGAACAAAAATCTCTTGATCCTAGCCATGTTTTGGTAATGGAGCAGTGATCACGTGGGGAGTCTTGGATATTTTAAACTGAATCTCTCCAGCGTCGATCATGTCTTGAATCTTGTTTTTGAGAGGCCAGCAGTTGTCCGTAGTATGCCCCGGGCTATTAGAATGATATGCGCACCTATCGTTGGGGTGATAGTTAGGAGCAGAAGTGTTTGGATTCCGGAGAGGAGCCTTTAAGGTGATCAGCCCTGCCTTCAACATTTGTTGTAGTGCTTGATCCAGCGACATGTTGATCTTGGTGTACTGTCGTTTAGGCTTGTCTGATTGACGCTGGTGAGGTTGCTGCTGAGTTTGTGACCCTGAAGCCACTTGAGGAGCTCTCCCCTTATCTCCTTGTTTCAAAGGTGGTTGAATGATGACTGGCCCTTCACCCTTAGACGTTTGCCCCAGTTGGTTACCTTGAAGCAGTTGGTTGACGAGAAACCGGAGCTCATCTTGTCTTTGAGCTAAACCTTGAATGGCATTCCTCTGCCCCAGCATTTGGACTTTCATAGCATCCATCTCAGCTTGTAGGTGTTTCAGCCCTTCATTTTCAGCACTGTTCCTGACAAAGGTCTCCATGAGAAGTGTCCTTAGCTCCTCTTGCCCCTTGGATAGATTCAGGAGGATTTCCCCAAACCGAGTCTCTTGGGCCAGAAGGTCCTGGTTGTCTTGTTGGGAAGCCATTGCTGAAATAAACAGCGGAGATGGTAAGTGACCTGTCAAAAGGATACCTGTTATGCAATGATATGTATGATATGCATGCAATGATTTCAAGGACCTCGCGGGGTAAACAGAGAAACTTGTTAGAGTTGGAAACTGGCAACTTGATTGAAGGAACTTCATGTTGTTGAGAATCCTTCTTCAAGGGTCAAAGGCTCACCATATCCAGTGGGTCATAGCCCCTGACACCCTTGGCTAGAGGAAAATAAATCCCCTTTGCCCCTTGCTGGGTAATTGGTTTATCATGACCTGCATCACAAGCCCTTGAGATCCTTGAAACGGGTTAGGATGTATGCAATGGTATGATGTCATGCTATGCATGGGGTGATGTAGGTAAACCATGTTATGAGTCCCAATTAAGGACTATAAACAAACCCTGCAAGAAATTTAGTACCCTGTTATGAGTCCCAATTAAGGACTATAAACAAGACCTGCAAGAAACTAGTGTCAGGTAACAAGCACGCAGATAGTCAAGTACGAAGGCACACAAGTCACACAAAAGAGCCCTTAGGGTTTAGGCCAGCATGAGGTTTAGGTATTACCCTCTTGAAGTTGGTGGGTTCAACCTGTCCTAATCAAAGTAACCGGGTTCTTAGAGGATCCCAATATCATTGACTACCCTCAATCGGTCATAACTCCAGCATCGCAATCTTTTCTTGCGGCCAGAACCATCACGAGAGTTTAGCCTCAATGGGCGTAGCATACTGCTACTGTTCTAATGGCCAAGTTGTGTCATTTAGGGTTCTAAGGTCTGTTGGTGCTTAATGACTCCTTGGAAGACCCATATTCTCCCCGTTTCAACACGAGGGATATCGGTACAGACCAAGGCGCCACACCAACGTAGCCACTGCTTCACCCATGTCGGTATACGCCGGACAGGTCCCTCACAGATTATGCTACCTAAACAGGGTATCCCCAGATCCGGGTTAGGATCTATGTAACTCCCAAGACAGTCCCACAATAATAAAGCAAGCAAGTCAATACAATTGAAAACACAGTTATGAACTAGCCCTAAGGTACACCCCACTTTATAAGATGTCCCCAGCAGAGTCGCCAGTTCTGTGATCGGTGGATCTAGAACTGACTGTTTAACGCTGGTTCGCGAAATGTCGCGGAAGCAAGAGTCGCCACCGTCTTTTATTTTCTCCAAATGGAAAGGACAAAAGCACAGAAAAATTCCTTAAAGAGATTGCTCTCGGTTCGGGAGGTAGATTATAGAAAGGGAAGGTGTTAGCACCCTTTCTATCCATGGTTATCCATGGGCTCTTAGATACTTGCTCATTTGTGTTTTCAAAAATGGTTTGTTTGCTTTTCAATGTGGGTTTTAAAAAAGTTTCTTTGAAAGTTTCAGATCGACTCTTGTGTCAGAGTGTTTGAAAAATTGCTTTGAAAGCTTTTGAAAAGTGTCGGTGCGAAAAGATTTTTGTTTGTTTTGAGATTAGAGCAAGTATCTACGAGAACCTACCTACCCTAAGGAATTCGTCTGTGTAAATGTCCTTTAAAGTAGTGTCATCCCACCATTGAGAGGTAGGTAGCACCACCGTTGGAGGTGTTCGGGTCAATTCGAAGGTTCGGGACATGGTGATCACCAGAGCAATGGGAAGATACCTTAGAAGCTACCCTCATGCCAGGTTCCCGGATCATGAGGACTTACTAAGACATCCTCTACTCGACGATCACCTTTCGAGGCAAGGCAACAGTGAGGCGTACCCTAGGGGTGGTGTGTGATTTGTGTGTCATGTTCAGTTATTTTGTCTTATTCATGTCAAGGTGATCTATGCGTTTGTTTTTATTTAGACATTCATTCTTGCATGCAATTATTAACAGTTAAAAAAGTTGCGGAAATTAAAGTTCCTAAACTATTACAAAGGCGCGGGTCCACATCCCCAAAATTAAACCAGGACCCGATTTGACATAAAATAAAGAAATAAAATGCGGGAAATATAAAATGTCCGAGTTACATGGCTTGAGCAATTACATAATATTTGAAAGAAAATAAATGTGCGAAAGAAATAGAAATAGAACGTTCGAGGGCGTTGGACCCTTTAAAGAAATTAAATGAAATTAAAAATTAAT
This sequence comes from Vicia faba, assembly GCA_948472305.1. Taxonomy (NCBI): domain Eukaryota; kingdom Viridiplantae; phylum Streptophyta; class Magnoliopsida; order Fabales; family Fabaceae; genus Vicia; species Vicia faba. Next base: position 172,329,497 of record OX451740.1, on the reverse strand, counting down.
TAATTATTTATTGAAATAAAAGAAGTGTTTTTTAGGTTTTTTTTTTTGTATTTATGAAATAAGAAAATTAAAATTAAAATTAAAAGAAACCCTAATTCTAAGTTATTTTTAATTATTTGAGAAAAATGTTAAAGTTTAACTTAATTTACTAAAGAATTTATGTACATGTTTATTTACAAAATAAATTAGTAGTTAATAATAATAATAATGATGAGAAAATTATTTATTAAAAAAAATGATGAAAAAGTTAAAAACCCTAATTTCTACATATTTAATTTATTAAGAAAAATATTAAAGTTTTGAAACCTAAATTAATCTAATTAATTGTTTAAAGTTTATTTACAAAAATAATAATAGTAAAATTAATATTAATAAAATAAACATTTTTTTGATTTTTCTGTATTTTATATTTATTATGAAAATTATTTTATGGAATTAAAAGAAAACAATTAAAAAACAATTAAAAGAATAAAAAGGAAAAACAAATAAAAATTAAAAATTGAGCAAACCATAGGGGGTGTCTGGCCCAAGGGGAGGTTTTTTGAAGTATTGACTCCTGAGTACCGTGGTCTGCATTCTTTGGCCATTGGATTGAGTTTCATGCATAAGTTGTTCTACTTTGGCCATTTGGCTTTTGGCTTTTGGCTTTTGGTCATTTGTGTTCTGGCTTCAACGTTCCTTTAATGTCTGGCTTAATGTCTGCCTCGCCATGTATTGGTGTCATGCATAAAATGTTCTACTTTGGCCATTTGGCTTTTGGCTTTTGGCCATTTGGCTTTTGGCCATTTGTGTCTTGGCCTCAACGTTCCTTAATGAACCTGCATGGGATCCTGTCTAAATCTGCAACCTCATGAACACATTAAATAAAATCATAAAAATTCAAATAAAACCAACATATGAAGAAATTTAATGTTTAGGCACAATATGGCATGTATGAATGATTATACCCTTTTGATCATGGAGATCAAATCAATCTTACCCTTACTGGAAAACTAGTGACCTGAATGTTTTTATGCCTTACTGGAAAATTCGGATCATGGAGATCAAGCCAGCCTTATCCTTACTGAAGAAATAGTGAGGTATTGGTTTGTAACTGTGATGGCTTGTTTGTAGTGAGAGAGGGATTTGTAATAAGGATTTCAAGGTTTTAGGGTTCTTGAAAGAGTTTGATATTCCAACAGTGTTGTGGCAAGGTTTTTTCTCTCTTTTTCTCTTCCCTCTTTTTTCTTTTTTTCTCCCCTCTTTTTTCTTTTTTTTCTCCCCTCTGGTTTGTGTGACAAGAAGGTGATTATATAGTGGAAATTAGGGTAAAGAAAATGGGCTTTGAATGTGCAATTGGGCCTCCAATATTCACTTGAATTCGTCACTTTCCAGGCTAAATCGCAGGGACTTAAGTGCATTTTTTGAAGTTGAAATGTGAAAACAAAATGTAGCCGACATCGAGAACTAACTCCTGTCCGAAAATCGACTCAATCGGATAAACGGTGAATTAGTTATGAATTTTTGAAGTTTCAGCTCAGACAAACTTATTTTGGGCTCCAGTGTCGACTCCGACACGTTCTTCAATAAAAAACTGGTATTGATCGGTGCATAATTTGGTCTCGACTTTTGAAGCAAAGTTGTAGATCTATGAGTCAGTAACCTTGTGTAAAAATACGAGTCCAATCCGATAAAAATTGACCGAGTTATGAATTTTCGAAGTTTCGGCTCAGATGAAATAATATTCAGCATTCAGGATTTTCAGCGTGTCACGCACTCTGAGCAAAAAAACGAAGGCCTTTTGAATACCGTTCGAACTCGATACCTTCTGTGAAAATGTAGTCAACTCAATTTGTGAAATTTTGGCGCCAGAACCAGCTCGATACGATGAAAATCGACCAAGTTATTATTTTTTGAACATGACGCAAATAAACTTCTGTCACAAATTTTCTGCACGAAAATACTTGATAAATCCACATTTTTGAAGACCTTCTGATCGAAATTGGCTTCCAGCCGTGAGAGATGAAAACGTAGATAATGTCAAGACGGATTTTTGGCCACCGGAACGGGTTCAAAACGAGTCACGATCTTCAAGTTATGAATTTTTTAGCGCGTAAAAACTGCACTTTCAGCACACTTTTTCACCATATTTCTTCAAGAAAACTCGCACATTCGGATACCTTCTTTAAAGAATTATCTCTTGAGCCGAACCTGAATTTGAGAATATGTTATCAGAGATATCTTGGCGAAAGAATACCTGAATATGACGCACCGGGTTGGACTTGTGAATTTTTCTTGGAATATTTTGAGAAATATGGGAGGGCAAATTTTGGGGTACAACAGTTGCCCCTGTTCAATCTTCTTAGACCTGAGGATGCAGATTGGCTGACGTGCCTTTCGTAATCCAAAGGTGGAAGATGATTGAACACTAGAGTGCCCAGAAATTTGCACTCACATAGTAGCAGTGTGATGATGGAATGGGCTTATGGATGCCATTTAGAGATTGATGAATAGGACGATGGGCTTATAGATGCCATCTGGTTGTTGATCGCGTAAGAGATTCCTTAGCGAGAACCTGCATACCTGCAAAAGAAAAATGAGTACCTGACACGTTGCAGGAGCTGGTTTTCAGATGCTTGGTATAGATGTGTCCTGACTGGTTACAGGAGCTGGATCTGGAGCTTCACAAGATGATGAATGAACCAGGGATGGTTACTGCCTTAGCATGAATGGTAAGAGAACCTTGGGTGACTTTAACCTCAACAACGCTCGTTGAGAAAAATCTTAGCGGGAATTACCATCTTTGCAGTATCGGGAAGAGAACCATAGGCACTTATAATCTGAAAGGGAATTGTCACCTCACTCACCGTCGGAGAGGAAACCATAAGAGACTATCACCTCACACTCACCGCCGGAGAGGGAAACATCTGAAAAATGAATTACCACCTCACTCACCGTTGGAGAGGGGACCATAGGAGAATATCACCTCACACTCACCGTCAGAGAGGGAAACATCTGAAAAGGACTTACCACCTCACTCGCCGTCGGAGAGGGAACCATAGGAGATTATCACCTCACACTCACCGTCGGAGAGTGAAACATCTAAAAAAGGAATTACCACCTCACTCACCGTTGGAGAGGGAACCATAGGAGACTATCACCTCACACTCACCGTCGGAGAGGGAAACATCTGAAAAAGGAATTACCACCTCACTCACCGTTGGAGAGGGAACCATAGGAGACTATCACCTCACACTCACCGTCGGAGAGGGAAACATCTTGAAAAGGAATTACCACCTCACTCGCCGTTGGAGAGGGGACCATAACTTCTGCTGAGTCTTTATCAGAAAAATCTGTTGGGAGTCGATTTAGCTGGACTAGAGAAGGCTTTGAAATGTGTTTGAGCATTTTAACTGCGTCTTTCCTGAAAGGTAAAGGTCAGTCATATGCAATGCATGATATGGATCAAGCAATGATGTTCTCAACATAAATGAGATTTGTATGATATGATGCGTCTATGCATGCTAAAATGATGTATGTGATGTTTTATGAATGTTTTCGTATAGGAAAGTAGATCCTTGACGGGTGCCGGGAAGTCGATATCCTGGGCTGGTGTTTGGAGAATAAGCTTTTACTTCCGCTGGGGATGATAACTGCAAGAGTACTGGTAGGAGAAGATGACTCCGTTGCAGAATAAACTTGGCAAATAGAAGATTCTGCAGGGAGAAAAGATACTTTAGCGACCATGCTGGGAAGCGATACTCTGTGGGGATGAGGGATGCCTTGCTGAGTGTTGATAGTTACTTGCTGAGGATGTCTTGTTGTTGGAAGTGCTGATGGACTTCGCTGGGGTTAGGAAAGAACTACGTTGACGACGACCTTTCCGTGGCTTTTGGATGAGGATAACCCAGTTATATCCTGTTAAGGAAATAACTCTTTAAATCAAGCCGGACGACGCGTTCGTGCTCTGCGAGGATAAGCTTCCAGAATCTACTGGGGATAAGCCTACTGTTTGGGGATATGAATTCCAACTTTCCTGGGGAAGCTGGATTGGACTCTCTTGGGGAGATTTTGAACTGTAATGTTGTAAGTTGAAGGAGGGAACGTATGTAAGGTTTCCTGCTGATGAGCTCGTGTAAAACCGCATCTGAAATGGAGAAGGAATCTGTGTAGGATTACTTTGATGATGAGTTCGTGTAAAACTTCGTTCTTGGAAAGGGAGAACCTGTGTAGGGTTTCTGGGTGACGAGTCCATGTAAAACTGCATCTTGAAGGGAGGGAACCGGTGTAGGGTTGTTTGATGAGGTAAGTTCATGTAAAACTTCTTGATGAACCGGGGTGAGGTTATCTTGAGCTAAATCCAGGTAAGACTTCTGGAGGAACCGGGGTTAGGTTACTTGGATAAGTTTGTGTAAAAACTTCTTGATGAGCCGGGGTTAGGTCATCTTGAGATAGGTCTATGTGAGACTTCTGGAGGAACCGGGGTTAGGTTTCTTGGATAAGTTCGTGTAAAAACTTCTTGATGAACCGGGGTTAGGTCATCTTGAGATAGGTCCATGTAAGACTTCTGGAGGAACCGGGGTTAGGTTATTTGGATAAGTTCGTGTAAAAACTTCTTGATGAGCCGGGGTTAGGTCATCTTGAGATAGGTCCATGTGAGACTTCTGGAGGAACCGGGGTTAGGTTGCCTGAATAAGTTTGTGTACAAACTTCTTGATGAACCGGGGTTAGGTCATCTTGAGATAGGTCCATGTAAGACTTCTGGAGGAACCGGGGTTAGGTTACCTGGATAAGTTTGTGTAAAAACTTCTTGATGAACCGGGGTTAGGTCATCTTGAGATAGGTCCATGTAAGACTCTGGAGGAACCGGGGTTAGGTTACTTGGATAAGTTTGTGTAAAAACTTCTTGATGAACCGGGGTTAGGTCATCCTGAGATAAATCCATGTGAGACTTCTGGAGAAACCGGGGTTAGGTTACTCGGATAAGTTTGTGTAAAAACTTCTTGATGAACCGGGGTTAGGTCATCTTGAGATAGGTCCATGTAAGACTTCAGGAGGAACCGGGGTTAGGTTACCTTGGGATAAATCCATGTAAGATTTCTGGAGGAACCGGGGTAAGGTTGCTTGGATAAGTTCGTGTAAAACTTCTGGAGGAAAATTGAGAAGGAACCGGTGTAGGGTTGCATGATTTTGATTGAGTGGATGATCATCCTGTTTGGTTTCGGATATTAACCCACGATCTGGAATTTGTAAAGGTAGATGGTAATCATCCTTATGTTGATCTTTCCTTTTTACTTTGGTTGACAGAGCAATTGGATCGCCTGGATAACTCATTATTGCCCCTGCTTCGGAGATGAGGGAAGAGGATACCTGTGTGGATGATTGACAAATCTTCGAGTAGACAAGTGATGAGATACCGGAACATAGTCGTACGCTTTGATCCCTAACTTTTGCCTGGACCGCCCTTTCGGGTTTTCAGTCCACCGGGATACCCATTTTTGCCCAAGCCGCCTTTTCAGGTTTTCGACTTGCCGGGTGTACATGTTTTTTCGTTTCATCCCTTCATTTTGCCCGAACCCTTTTGGTTCGCCGGGAAGCCCTTATTTTTGCCTAGGTATGTCAACCTAGCGGGTCTTTGATTATGCGCAGTATTTTTCGACTATGTCCACGCTCTCAGAATGTAGGGAGTTGCCCCTGTTGGAAGTATTTTGCCATGCCCCAGATAATGGGCAATGCTCCTACTGTGCCCCTTGATTGGAGGTACTTCTGTTCACAAGGTGTTCATCGTGCGAATTTCCCTGCTGTTCAAACAAATAGTTATATGCAAACAAGGTTATTTTAAGAATGCAAAAGCCTATGTCTGTCTTGAATTTTGAAAATGCATTTTTTGTAATACAATGTGGTGTCAACTCAAGATTTTACAGCAAACCTTCAGGAGTCAGGATACCTTCGTAACAGTATGCCTTCGAACTAACCCATGCTTCAGCTAGGACTTTTAAGGGTTATAACGTGGCTTGGTTCACGGTTTAAGAAACAAAGGATAAAGGCTCAAATTATTTGTACCCACCCGCTCTTCGTGATGTTCTTCAAACCTACACTCAGTTGATCGTGCGTTAGACCTTGTTTGAGTCTTTGCTTTGATGTTCCAATAATGGTTCAGATGTTGATGATTTCTTTTGAATAGGCAGTCATTTTCTTTTTAGCTGAGGGTTTATAGGACCTCTTTCTTTTTTTGATTTTGTTATCCCTATTTTTTTTGCCTGAGTTGTTTCCTTTTTGGAATTACAGTCAGCGGGATGCCCCAGTTTTGTAAGTCTCCTTCATGGGTTTTGACTTATTGGGTTTTTATTTTGAGAAGTAATGACTGCCTGTCTGTATGATTGTTCGGAACCATCACTATCTTTTGTTTTGCAAGGACTTCTTTGGTGCCATTCGTTATGCACTTAGATCAACTGAAAGAACTACCCTGCCCCAGGTTATGATTAAGGGTTTTAAATTTCGAAAAGAAAAACTCCTACTTCTTTGGGCTCAGATGGGTTGACGAGGGATTATCATCCTTATAACTCCAGTGTTTAGGAATTGAAACAATGCCTGTACCTCATAAGCGGGGTTCGTTCAAAAGCATACTGTAGATTGTGGTATCGTTTTCGTCATCCTCCCTCAAGAGGCTTAGAATTTTCAATTAAGAGTTGATCGTCACAAAATATGAAAGCAGTTTTAAGTATAGTAGACATAATTAAATCAAGACAGACATGTGTAATGCATTCATGAAATAAAAGAGTTTAACATGATAATTGTTTATCTGAACAAGAAAAGAAAAATACAACTTGAATTCAAATGAACAAAAATCTCTTGATCCTAGCCATGTTTTGGTAATGGAGCAGTGATCACGTGGGGAGTCTTGGATATTTTAAACTGAATCTCTCCAGCGTCGATCATGTCTTGAATCTTGTTTTTGAGAGGCCAGCAGTTGTCCGTAGTATGCCCCGGGCTATTAGAATGATATGCGCACCTATCGTTGGGGTGATAGTTAGGAGCAGAAGTGTTTGGATTCCGGAGAGGAGCCTTTAAGGTGATCAGCCCTGCCTTCAACATTTGTTGTAGTGCTTGATCCAGCGACATGTTGATCTTGGTGTACTGTCGTTTAGGCTTGTCTGATTGACGCTGGTGAGGTTGCTGCTGAGTTTGTGACCCTGAAGCCACTTGAGGAGCTCTCCCCTTATCTCCTTGTTTCAAAGGTGGTTGAATGATGACTGGCCCTTCACCCTTAGACGTTTGCCCCAGTTGGTTACCTTGAAGCAGTTGGTTGACGAGAAACCGGAGCTCATCTTGTCTTTGAGCTAAACCTTGAATGGCATTCCTCTGCCCCAGCATTTGGACTTTCATAGCATCCATCTCAGCTTGTAGGTGTTTCAGCCCTTCATTTTCAGCACTGTTCCTGACAAAGGTCTCCATGAGAAGTGTCCTTAGCTCCTCCTGCCCCTTGGATAGATTCAGGAGGATTTCCCCAAACCGAGTCTCTTGGGCCAGAAGGTCCTGGTTGTCTTGTTGGGAAGCCATTGCTGAAATAAACAGCGGAGATGGTAAGTGACCTGTCAAAAGGATACCTGTTATGCAATGATATGTATGATATGCATGCAATGATTTCAAGGACCTCGCGGGGTAAACAGAGAAACTTGTTAGAGTTGGAAACTGGCAACTTGATTGAAGGAACTTCATGTTGTTGAGAATCCTTCTTCAAGGGTCAAAGGCTCACCATATCCAGTGGGTCATAGCCCCTGACACCCTTGGCTAGAGGAAAATAAATCCCCTTTGCCCCTTGCTGGGTAATTGGTTTATCATGACCTGCATCACAAGCCCTTGAGATCCTTGAAACGGGTTAGGATGTATGCAATGGTATGATGTCATGCTATGCATGGGGTGATGTAGGTAAACCATGTTATGAGTCCCAATTAAGGACTATAAACAAACCCTGCAAGAAATTTAGTACCCTGTTATGAGTCCCAATTAAGGACTATAAACAAGACCTACAAGAAACTAGTGTCAGGTAACAAGCACGCAGATAGTCAAGTACGAAGGCACACAAGTCACACAAAAGAGCCCTTAGGGTTTAGGCCAGCATGAGGTTTAGGTATTACCCTCTTGAAGTTGGTGGGTTCAACCTGTCCTAATCAAAGTAACCGGGTTCTTAGAGGATCCCAATATCATTGACTACCCTCAATCGGTCATAACTCCAGCATCGCAATCTTTTCTTGCGGCCAGAACCATCACGAGAGTTTAGCCTCAATGGGCGTAGCATACTGCTACTGTTCTAATGGCCAAGTTGTGTCATTTAGGGTTCTAAGGTCTGTTGGTGCTTAATGACTCCTTGGAAGACCCATATTCTCCCCGTTTCAACACGAGGGATATCGGTACAGACCAAGGCGCCACACCAACGTAGCCACTGCTTCACCCATGTCGGTATACGCCGGACAGGTCCCTCACAGATTATGCTACCTAAACAGGGTATCCCCAGATCCGGGTTAGGATCTATGTAACTCCCAAGACAGTCCCACAATAATAAAGCAAGCAAGTCAATACAATTGAAAACACAGTTATGAACTAGCCCTAAGGTACACCCCACTTTATAAGATGTCCCCAGCAGAGTCGCCAGTTCTGTGATCGGTGGATCTAGAACTGACTGTTTAACGCTGGTTCGTGAAATGTCGCGGAAGCAAGAGTCGCCGCCGTCTTTTATTTTCTCCAAATGGAAAGGACAAAAGCACAGAAAAATTCCTTAAAGAGATTGCTCTCGGTTCGGGAGGTAGATTATAGAAAGGGAAGGTGTTAGCACCCTTTCTATCCATGGTTATCCATGGGCTCTTAGATACTTGCTCATTTGTGTTTTCAAAAATGGTTTGTTTGCTTTTCAATGTGGGTTTTAAAAAAGTTTCTTTGAAAGTTTCAGATCGACTCTTGTGTCAGAGTGTTTGAAAAATTGCTTTGAAAGCTTTTGAAAAGTGTCGGTGCGAAAAGATTTTTGTTTGTTTTGAGATTAGAGCAAGTATCTACGAGAACCTACCTACCCTAAGGAATTCGTCTGTGTAAATGTCTTTTAAAGTAGTGCCATCCCACCATTGAGAGGTAGGTAGCACCACCGTTGGAGGTGTTCGGGTCAATTCGAAGGTTCGGGACATGGTGATCACCAGAGCAATGGGAAGATACCTTAGAAGCTACCCTCATGCCAGGTTCCCGGATCATGAGGACTTACTAAGACATCCTCTACTCGACGATCACCTTTCGAGGCAAGGCAACAGTGAGGCGTACCCTAGGGGTGGTGTGTGATTTGTGTGTCATGTTCAGTTATTTTGTCTTATTCATGTCAAGGTGATCTATGCGTTTGTTTTTATTTAGACATTCATTCTTGCATGCAATTATTAACAGTTAAAAAAGTTGCGGAAATTAAAGTTCCTAAACTATTACAAAGGCGCGGGTCCACATCGCCAAAATTAAACCAGGACCCGATTTGACATAAAATAAAGAAATAAAATGCGGGAAATATAAAATGTCCGAGTTACATGGCTTGAGCAATTACATAATATTTGAAAGAAAATAAATGTGCGAAAGAAATAGAAATAGAACGTTCGAGGGCGTTGGACCCTTTAAAGAAATTAAATGAAATTAAAAATTAATTAATTATTTATTGAAATAAAAGAAGTGTTTTTTAGGTTTTTTTTTTGTATTTATGAAATAAGAAAATTAAAATTAAAATTAAAAGAAACCCTAATTCTAAGTTATTTTTAATTATTTGAGAAAAATGTTAAAGTTTAACTTAATTTACTAAAGAATTTATGTACATGTTTATTTACAAAATAAATTAGTAGTTAATAATAATAATAATGATGAGAAAATTATTTATTAAAAAAAATGATGAAAAAGTTAAAAACCCTAATTTCTACATATTTAATTTATTAAGAAAAATATTAAAGTTTTGAAACCTAAATTAATCTAATTAATTGTTTAAAGTTTATTTACAAAAATAATAATAGTAAAATTAATATTAATAAAATAAACATTTTTTTGATTTTTCTGTATTTTATATTTATTATGAAAATTATTTTATGGAATTAAAAGAAAACAATTAAAAAACAATTAAAAGAATAAAAAGGAAAAACAAATAAAAATTAAAAATTGAGCAAACCATAGGGGGTGTCTGGCCCAAGGGGAGGTTTTTTGAAGTATTGACTCCTGAGTACCGTGGTCTGCATTCTTTGGCCATTGGATTGAGTTTCATGCATAAGTTGTTCTACTTTGGCCATTTGGCTTTTGGCTTTTGGCTTTTGGCCATTTGTGTTCTGGCTTCAACGTTCCTTTAATGTCTGGCTTAATGTCTGCCTCGCCATGTATTGGTGTCATGCATAAAATGTTCTACTTTGGCCATTTGGCTTTTGGCTTTTGGCCATTTGGCTTTTGGCCATTTGTGTCTTGGCCTCAACGTTCCTTAATGAACCTGCATGGGATCCTGTCTAAATCTGCAACCTCATGAACACATTAAATAAAATCATAAAAATTCAAATAAAACCAACATATGAAGAAATTTAATGTTTAGGCACAATATGGCATGTATGAATGATTATACCCTTTTGATCATGGAGATCAAATCAATCTTACCCTTACTGGAAAACTAGTGACCTGAATGTTTTTATGCCTTACTGGAAAATTCGGATCATGGAGATCAAGCCAGCCTTATCCTTACTGAAGAAATAGTGAGGTATTGGTTTGTAACTGTGATGGCTTGTTTGTAGTGAGAGAGGGATTTGTAATAAGGATTTCAAGGTTTTAGGGTTCTTGAAAGAGTTTGATATTCCAACAGTGTTGTGGCAAGGTTTTTTCTCTCTTTTTCTCTTCCCTCTTTTTTCTTTTTTTTCTCCCCTCTTTTTTCTTTTTTTTCTCCCCTCTGGTTTGTGTGACAAGAAGGTGATTATATAGTGGAAATTAGGGTAAAGAAAATGGGCTTTGAATGTGCAATTGGGCCTCCAATATTCACTTGAATTCGTCACTTTCCAGGCTAAATCGCAGGGACTTAAGTGCATTTTTTGAAGTTGAAATGTGAAAACAAAATGTAGCCGACATCGAGAACTAACTCCTGTCCGAAAATCGACTCAATCGGATAAACGGTGAATTAGTTATGAATTTTTGAAGTTTCAGCTCAGACAAACTTATTTTGGGCTCCAGTGTCGACTCCGACACGTTCTTCAATAAAAAACTGGTATTGATCGGTGCATAATTTGGTCTCGACTTTTGAAGCAAAGTTGTAGATCTATGAGTCAGTAACCTTGTGTAAAAATACGAGTCCAATCCGATAAAAATTGACCGAGTTATGAATTTTCGAAGTTTCGGCTCAGATGAAATAATATTCAGCATTCAGGATTTTCAGCGTGTCACGCACTCTGAGCAAAAAACGAAGGCCTTTTGAATACCGTTCGAACTCGATATCTTCTGTGAAAATGTAGTCAACTCAATTTGTGAAATTTTGGCGCCAGAACCAGCTCGATACGATGAAAATCGACCAAGTTATGATTTTTTGAACATGACGCAAATAAACTTCTGTCACAAATTTTCTGCACAAAAATACTTGATAAATCCACATTTTTGAAGACCTTCTGATCGAAATTGGCTTCCAGCCGTGAGAGATGAAAACGTAGATAATGTCAAGACGGATTTTTGGCCACCGGAACGGGTTCAAAACGAGTCACGATCTTCAAGTTATGAATTTTTTAGCGCGTAAAAACTGCACTTTCAGCACACTTTTTCACCATATTTCTTCAAGAAAACTCGCACATTCGGATACCTTCTTTAAAGAATTATCTCTTGAGCCGAACCTGAATTTGAGAATATGTTATCAGAGATATCTTGGCGAAAGAATACCTGAATATGACGCGCCGGGTTGGACTTGTGAATTTTTCTTGGAATATTTTGAGAAATATGGGAGGGCAAATTTTGGGGTACAACACTAGGTGACTTTTTCCTCTCTTCTCTCTTAATGACAATAAAAAAGCAAATTGCTCTTTTGCCTTTTTTTCTAATTCTGAAAGGTTTGCATGGAAAATGATGATGTATTCCTTCTTGAGCAAGTTTTGCTATTTTGTTTGACTTAGCTATTTTCTTACTTGCTATATTGTTGCCTCGTTTTTTTGTTGATACTGCTGGTTTGGCCTGTTGTAATGCTGATGTTTGGACAGTTTGTGGCATTTTGTTTGGTTTAGTTTATGCATTTTGTTTGGACAGTTTGTAGCATTTTTTTTGGACAGTTTGTAGCATTTTGTTTGGACAGTTTGCTTGTGAATTTCTTTTCCTCTTTCCTTTTGTGAACCAAGAAGGATAGCCTTCTTGTGATTTGCAATTAGGGGAAATAAATTGTGATGAATTGAACAGCATTCTGATTCCATATTGCAAATCTTAATGATGAATGCCCTTTTTTGGAAAAACTTATGTTCATACCCAAATAATTTGCACTAACCATGTTTGTCTTTCTTTTATTTTCATGTGAGCACAATTGGATATGACAAAGCAAAGAAGGCAAGAAATCTGTGGCAAGCCTGGAAGTCTTGGAGATAAGCAAAGGAATTTGATACGACTTCAATCTCAGACAAACTTAGGCATAGATTAATTCTCATAGGCCAAACAATCATTTGCATTTTCTTTGTAATTTAGAAAAATCATTCTTGTATTGTATCCAATAGTTGTATCAATTCATCTTTAAATACAATAATTTTTAAAACATAAAGTATTGAAAGAATAAATTGTTTTGTAACAACGTTTGAAATTGGAGAAAATCTTGAGTTGTAGCATGAAATATTCTGGTGTCACTTGAATAACTTGAAATCCTTTATCAACAACAACTTGTAATTTCTCTTTGCATCCTAATTGATTTTTGAAACTCCCAATCAAGATATTTGAAACAAAATACTCCAGTCTGGTAACTTAAATTCCAAGTAATCCCGCTAATTTTGTTACTGCATTTCAAATAAACACGCACTGTATATTCCATTTCCTAACCCAACAAATGTTTTAAGGACATAAATCATCTGGTCAACCTGGATCCTATAGTCATGATTGCCTTAAATGACAGTCTTAACCTCCATCTCTTGTCCCAAACAAATCATGCCCTAAGAACAAACATTATCTTTTTCAGTAAACTGTGTTTTAAGAAAATTCAAAATCAATCAAATGCCTTGCGATGATTTGATGATTTTAAAGTTTCCCAAACTCAAATTTCTTCTGATTCTTTGAAGATAAAACCGTGAGCGACATCACATCTGACCATGGACAGACATAATCGTCTCAAAATCTTGTAGCTTGAAGAAATCATAAGTATAACCTTGAGGAAGCATGAGGACCTGTGAAAGCCAATTGGATCTTTGAGAACTCATTTTCTTTTGAGAATTGAAAGAAACCCTAATTGTTATTTTACTGCAACATAAAAGAATCTGTCTGGTCGATTTTTGAGCCAACTTGAATATCCGAGAAACCCTAGGGTTGTGTCTTCTATGAAAAATGGGAGGGCAAATTTTGGGGTATAACATTGACAATTGCAAAAGTTGTGCTTTATCAAAATGGAAATGGCAACTTTGTGCCATAAATGGAATTGTAGCTTGGACAAAGGCTCTAATGCTTGGATTAAAGCTCTATCAACTATGTAAACATTTAATTATGGAGTGATAAATAAGTTTGAGGCCTGCAAAGCAAAGATTATGCATCCTAGGCTTGAATTTGAATTTTGGTTCATCATGAAATGGCTTGAAATCAAAGTGGGAAATTGCCAACTTCATCTCTTCGATTCTCCCTACTAAAGAATGATTTCAAGGAGTTATTAGACATTTTGGAAAGCTTGAAATGTGTTCTACAACCCATATTTGAAGTGCTTTCAAAGATTCCCCTTGGAACTATGTGAAAAATTGGCATGAAGTTAGGTCAAAAACCTGCCTAATTAGGGCAAAATTTCACTAAGTTATTTTAGTTCATGAGCATGTATTCACAAAATTATATCTTGATATCCAAGCATCTTTAGGATAAATTGTGTGAATAAAAGTTGTAGATTTCATGGAGATCTACAACTTTCATGTTGGGATTTTCTTTGAATCATCTTGCATCATGGTGATAATTTAGTTCAAAGTTGAGAAAAAATAGAAAATTTTCTATACTTAGAAAATTTTCTAAGTTAAAAATTTCAACTTTTCAAAACCAAAACTTAAACCCTTGCTTTCTTGATAAAGAAGTTTCACATTTTGACATTTTTTGATGAATTATGATCTTTGGCACTTGATTTTGACCAAAAAGTCAAAGTTTGACTTTTTAGTGTACAATTGACTTTTGATCAGTTGACTGGAAAATTAATCTGTCAATCCAATGGATTTGCAATGTTTTGAATCATGTTTTTGTGTCAAGATGATGCAATTGAACTCTTGAAATCATACTTCAAACCAATTGATCTTTTTCTAGGTCAAAAATCAGAAATTGCCCCTTCTCAATCAAAACCCTAATTTTGACCATTTTGCCCTTTTGATGATTTGATCAAATTTCTTTAGGAATTATGGTCAAAACTTGATCAAATGATACACATGAGTCTAAAATGTTGATGTGGATCAAAAATTATGAAGTTTGACTGTAAATTGGCCATGGTTAACTTTTTCTTCAATATAGCTGATTTTTAGGTCAACTGTCCAATTGACTGATCAAAAGTGTGATTCAAAGCTTGAAACTTGACATGAGTATTCTTGGGGGTCCATAATGATCCTTTAAAGTCATATGAATCATTGATAATCCAAAAATCCTTGTACAAACTTAAACCCTAATTTTGGTCATCAGTGCCTGAGGAGGTGTCTTGAGCTGGTCAAACCCTAATCCAGTCTTGAGTCAAAGAGATCTTGTGAGGAAATTCTTGATAAGTGAGAGGTAAAATTTTGGGGTACAATAACTGCCCCTATTCAATCTTCTTAAACCTGAAGAGTTAGACTGGTGAGTTTTGTCATTCGTGACTCGAAGGTGGAAGATGATTGGACACTAGAGTACCCATAAATTTGCACTTGATGATGTGATGATGGGGGGAATGGGCTTACAGATGCCATTTTGAGAGGTGATAGAAAGCTGTAGGAGATGGGCTTAAAGATGTCATTCAAAGGTGATTGTTGATTTGTAATTTGTAAGATGAAAGAATGAGTATCAGAATGGCGTCTGTGTCTGGAGCGTATCCGTACTGTATCTGGAAGAGGCTTTGATTAAATATTAGAATGGAATCCGTGTCTGGAGAGTGTCTGAATTGTAGCTGAGAATTTATTTTGAATGAGTATCAGAATGACATTCGTGTCTGGAGCGTATCTGAACTGTATCTGTAAGTTAAGTCTGAATAAGTATCAGAATGGCATCCATGTCTGGAGCATATTTGAACTGTATCTGTAGATGAGTCTAAATGAGTATCAGAATGGCATCCGTGTCTGGAGCGTATCTGAAATTGTATCAAAAGGTTGTATCTGAATGATTATCAGGATGGCATCCGTGTCTGGAGCGTATCTGAACTGTATCTGAAAGTTGAATATTGAATGATAGTTGTTAATGTTATCCTGAAAAGGAAAAATGTTAGTTAAAGTGCCAAGTCATGATACATGAAATGTATGCATAATGAAATTATGTTGTATGCATTCGTGCTTATCAATGTTTATGATATATGAATGCGATGTATGTGTATGTGAGCTAATTTGTTGCACTGCTGTTGGGTTGAGGAAAATAAATCCCTGACTGCTGCTGAGGATATATAAGTCTTCATGCTTTGAAGTCGAAGTGTTGATGAATTTATGTCGAGAGAAATAAACTCTGTTGTAAGGGAAATGTCATGTACTGCTTGTAAAATCTTATTTGGGGAATCCTGAGAAATTTGACGACTTCTACTGGGGATCAATAATTTGAAACTTTGTTCCGTTGGGGATTTAAATGACGTACTGCATGGGATTACTTATGGAATGGATTTAGAGATATTTTCCTATCCTTTCAACCTATTAGTAATTGCCTCTTTTCATTTTGTTTATTTGTAAACAGTAATTATGCTCAAATGCATATGCTCAACAATGAATCATTGGACGTTTTTGTAAACAAAACACAAGTGTAAAGAAAATACAAATAGTTTTTTTCATTTTCAAAGGAATATTTTTATATTGACTTTGAGTAAGTATTTTAGTACAAGGAGACAAACATTCTAGTAAGAGAATGCTGTCGTAAAAAAAGAAAATTTTGATACAAAGAAAAGATAGCTATGTGTGACAATCCCATGGGGTTTCCATTCTGCTATAGCCTTTGTATCTCCGAGCGTCTTATCTATTTGTTGCCTTGTCCGAAGCTGATTGAATTGATCAGAAACTGAGTTTGTCAGTGGAAGCCAAAGTTTGTCCATAAAGTGATCCAACGGGACATAGTCACACGCTTTAATTCCCTAACTTTTTCCTGGACCGCCCTTTCGGGTTTTCAGTCCACCGGGAAACCCTTTTTTGCCCAAGTTGCCCTTTCGGGTTTTCAACTTGCCGGGTGTACAGATTTTTTTTTATCCCTAATTTTTGCCCGAACCTTTTTGGTTCTCCGGGATGCCCTTGTTTTGCCTAGGTATGTCAACCTAGCGGGTCTCTTATGCGTAGTATCTTTTGACTATGTCCACATTTGCAGGGTGTGGCAGGTCGTCACCATCCATGATGGTCAAGATCATTTCCCCACCAGAGAAAATGTTTTTGATTATAAATGGTCCTTCATAGGTATGAGTCCATTTTCCCATGGGATCGCCTTGTGGTAAGATGATGCGTTTGATCACTAGATCCCCAACTTGATACACTTGGCGTTTGACTTTCTTGTTGAAAGCCCTGATCATCCGTTTTTGATACATTTGACCATGGCAAACAGCAGTAAGTCTCTTCTCATCAATCAAGTTTAGTCTGGATCCAATCGTCTTCGTTCAATCCTGCATCCTTCATAATTCTCAGAGAGGGGATCTGAACCTCAATAGGCAAGACAACCTCTATGCTGTAAACCAAAGAATAGGGTGTTGCCCCGGTTGATGTGCGAGCCGTGGTACGATATCCGTGGAGAGCGAATGGTAACATCTCGTGCCAGTCTTTGTATATGACTGTCATTTTTTGTACAATCTTTTTAATGTTTTTATTTGCAGCTTCTACAGCACTATTCATCTTCGGCCGATAGGGAGAAGAATTGTGATGTTGAATCTTGAATTGCTCGCGCAAGGCGGTGATCATAGCATTGTTGAGATTTGTGCCATTGTCAGTGAAGATCCTTTCGGGGATACCGTACCGGCAAATGAGATTTTTCTTGATTAAAAGGGCAACGACTTTCTTGGTGATGGAAGCGAAGGAAACTGCTTCCACCCATTTTGTAAAATAGTTAATGGCCACTAGGATGAAGCGGTGTCCATTGGAGGTTGTCGGCTTAATTTCCCATATCATATCTATTCCCCACATAGCAAAGGGCCAAGGAGCCGTCAAGACATTCAGAGGAACCGTAGGTACATGCACCTTGTCAGCATAAATTTGACACTTATGGCAGGTTCAAGAGTGTTGATAGCAATTTGCTTCCATGGTAGACCAGCAATAGCCTGCCCGTAGGATTTTCTTCGCCATGTATACCCACTAGAATGGGTGCCAAAAGTGCCTTCATGTAATTCAGCCATGATCCTTTCAGCTTCAACCTTATCTATGCACCGAAGTAACACAGAGTCATGATTGTGTTTTTACAGGATGCCATTACTAAGGAAGAACTTAGCAGAAAATCTCCTTAAGAACTTCTTATCATTGATTGAAGCTCCTTCTGGATATTCTTGATCCTTGAGATACCTCTTGACTTCGTGAAACCAAGGCTGGTTCACTACTTCTTCAGTATTAATCTCGTGACAGTGTGCTTGTTCATCCATTCGTTCAATGGTGATCTGGGGAGCCTCGTTATCCCAATTAAGTTTAAACATAGATGACATTGTGGCTAGTGCGTCTGCTAGCTGATTTTCTTCTCCCGGGAAATGCTCGAAGGTAATCTTCTCAAAATATGGTAGCAATGTCAAAACATGTTCTTTGTAAGGGATAAGGTTAGGGTGTTTGGTGTCCCATTCCCCTTTGATCTGACTGATGACTAAAGCTGAATCTCCAAACACATCTAAGGATTTGATTCCTAGGTCTATGGCAGCTCAGAGACCGAAGATGCACGCTTTGTATTCCGCCGTGTTGTTTGTACAATTGAAGCAAAGTATGGCAGTAAAGGGAGTATGACAGCCTTCTGGAGATATGAGTACAACACCAATACCATTACCAAGTGAATTGGATGCTCCATCAAAGAACAGGGTCCATCGGGATCCTTGTTCAGGTCCGTCATATGGCCTGATTTCCTCACAGTTGTCTAATGTCATGATGTCTTCATCCAGAAAATCGAACTTCATGGACTGGTAGTCTTCCACAGGTTGGTGAGTAAGGTGATCGGCTAGTACACCACCCTTTATGGCTTTCTGGGTAGTATACTGTATGTCATACTCTGTTAGGATCATCTGACATCTCGCTATTCTCCCAGAAAGAGTAGGCTTCTCGAAGATGTACTTTATCGGATCCATCTTAGATATCAACAAGGTAGTATGAGTCAGCATATATTGTCTTAGCCGGCGAGCATCCCATGCTAGAGTGCAGCAAGTTTTCTCGAGCAGTGAATATCTGGTTTCATAGTCGGTAAAATTTTTGCTCAGGTAGTAAATAGCGTGCTCTTTTCAGCCAGACTCATCATGCTGCCCCAATACACACCCCATTGAGTTTTCTAAAACAGTCAGATACATAATCAATGGTCTTCCCTCAACTGGTGGCATCAATACAGGAGGCTCTTGCAAGTACTCTTTGATTTTGTCAAAAGCAACTTGGCATTTATCATTCCATTTGACTACCTGATCTTTCTTCAATAGCTTGAAGATTTGATCACAAGTAGCTGTTAAGTGAGAAATGAATCTGGAAATATAGTTCAAACGTCCCAAGAATCCTCTGACTTCCTTCTCAGTACGAGGAGCAGACATCTCTTGTATTTATTTAACTTTGGCAGGATCGACCTCGATACCCTTGTTGCTGACGATAAAGCCTAGGAGTTTACCAGACTGTACCCCAAATGTGCATTTGTTTGGATTCAACCTCAGCTTGTACTTCTTCAATCTCTCAAACAGCTTTTGTAAGTGATCAAGATGCTCTTCTTCTGTTTGTGATATGGATATCATATCGTCTACGTAGACCTCTATTTCTTGATGTATCATGTCGTGAAATAAATCCACCATGGCACGCTGATAGGTTGCACCAGTGTTCTTCAGTCTGAATGGCATCACCTTGTAATAGGATGTGCCCCACTGTGTGACAAATGTTATTTTCTCCATGTCCTCAGGTGCCATTTTGATTTGGTTGTAACCTGAGAATCCATCCATGAAGGAAAACACTATGTGTTATGCCGTATTGTCAACTAGGATATCAATATGGGGCAGTGGAAAGTCATCCTTAGGGCCCGCCCTATTCAAATATTTGTAGTCCACACACATTCGCATGTTGTCGTCCTTTTTGGGCACGAGAACAACATTGGAAACCCATTGGGGGTAAGAGGTGACGGCCAAGAATCCAGCATTGAATTGCTTCATGACCTCTGCTTTAATCTTTTCTGACATATCAGGCCTCATACGATGAACCTTTTGCTTTACTGGCGTATAATCCTCTCTTGTAGGCAGACGATGTACCACAATATCTTCATCAAGTCCTGGCATGTCTTCATATGACCAGGAAAAGACTTCGACATAATCATGCAACAACTGAATCAGACGCTCCTTGACACTAGGTTCTAGATTGGCACCCACTTTGACCTCTTTTTTATCTTCTTCGGTACCTAGGTTGATTGTATCCATGGGTTCCTCGTGAGGCTGAATGGTTCTCTCTTCTTGTTGTAGTAGTCTGGCAAGTTCCCCTGGTACTTCATAATCTTCCTCACCTTCGTCTTCGGCTTGATAGATCAGATTCTCAGAGTTACAAAAGGCCATAGCAGTATCGTTACCCATGGGATCCAGAATGGATGTATACCTACATTGTGAGTGTGTGTGTATGTGTAAGGGTATAACTATCTTTGAAATAAAGTAAGATGTAAAAGAAAAAAAACAATGAGCACAAAAGTTTGAATGCGAAAACGTCCATGATTCATTGATGTCATATGAAGATGAAATAATAACCCTTACAAATGGACCATTGTGCCTCGGGTAAGACACAAGGTTTTAAGAGTGCAAATTGTTTTGAATATTACAGATCCAACAAAATGTAAAGATAAATTACTGAGGGATGAAAGTGATTGGGATGAAGTCTCTGGCCTCCCAATTGTTGAGCCCTCCATTGACAATTGGAAAGATCCAATCCTCCGGGTTGCAACCATCTTCACCATCTTCTACTGCGTTGACTTCACAGTTTCTGTTCTTCAAGGGTGGCCCTCCGGCACGGGAACAACATACAGCCTTTTGAGCACTTGAAGTGAAACCTAAGCCAAACTTGTCAAATTTATACGGGATATCTGGGAGTTATCCCCAGATAGTGCATCCACCTTCTTCCACCACTGCTTTGGCATCCTTCAGAGATGACATCCAGAGTGGAGGCCTTGTAATCTTGGGAGCAGCCTTAGTCAGTGACACCTCTTAGGGGACCTCTTCAAAGTGTTGAAATGGAGTTTCAATGAATTCTCCATCTAACTCCACATATCTGCAGGAATTTAGATGGATGATCATGTATTCTTCCTCTCCATAGACAGTGATAATCTTCCCTTGAACCGAATACTTCATCATCTGGTGCAATGTAGAGGTAACAGCGCTAGCATTGTGGATCCATGGCTGGCCTATCATACAGGAGTAAGAAGGGATGATATCCATTACCTAAAAGGTTGAATTGAAAGTTTGGGTTCCAACCTTTATGGGGATATCCACTTCCTCATGCACCATCCTCTTCGAGCCATCAAATGTCCTTACTACTATGTTACTTGGCTTTAATGTCAGTCCCTCGCAGTCAAGTCTGTCAAGAGCTTTTTTCGGTAATACATTCAAGCATGAGCCAGTGTCCACCAAAACATGCGCCAGAGTGGTGCCTATACACTCTACTGAGACATGCAACGCCTCATTATGATTTCTTCCCCTCGGCGTTAGATCAGCATCTGAAAAACCTAAACCATTGTCCGCAGTTAGGCTGGCCACGCAGTCTTGAAATTTATTAGCAGATGTCTCTTGCGATACATGGGTTGTTTTTAAGAACTTCACTAAGGCTTTTGCATGCGCCTCGGAACACAGTAGTAATTCCATCATTGAGATTTTAGAGGGAGTTTGCCCCAATTGTTCAACTACATCATAATCTCTTCTCTTTATAATTTTTAAGATCTCCTCCATTTTCTTCTTGGAGGTCTCAGGGATAGTCAATGACTGAGCCTTCGTCCGGACAGGCTCAACCATAACACCTTTTCCTCGAGCCTCGGTTAACTCGGTAGCAGGAGTGTCAGTAAGAATGATTACAGGGGTTGTAACTGCTTTGTCAATTGGAGTACTTGCAGAGATGATTATGGGTGTAGGAGCAACCTTTGGAGCAGCCACAGGGATAATTACGGGTCCAGAAACTTCTTTTGGGGGAGCAATTTCTAGAGAAAATATCCTACCACTTCGGGTAATTTTGCTAGTTCCAGTAATGTTACTGATGTCGGAGTCTTCTTTCTCAGAATTTATCTCTTCGGAGTCCGGCCAGTCTTGCTTAATACAATGGTAATAGACATCCCCTCCATAATTCCATGGTATGGTTTTGTCTGATGTATATGGGACTGGCCCAGGCATGGTGATTATTAGAGGAGCTGCTTTCAGAACTGATGTAATTCTAATGGGTCTTTTGGTGGAGACCCCGGAAGAATTGGCGGAAATGGTAATGATAGAAACATCTTCAACAGGAATAGGTGAAACAAGAGTCTTTTCAAACAAAATATCTTTGTTATCTATCAGGCACTGAATGCCTGCTTTCAACAAAGGGCAACCAAATGGTGAGGACAAGCAGAGATGGCAAACTTCATTACAGCCCGGGAACACACCGACTTTCAACAAGTTTATCTTAACAGTCGGAAGTGGGGTCATGAGCTCGTCCACTGAGGTAACAAACAAATCTTCTTCAATGGCATTGGTATTGTGGCCATGTCTGGGCATAGGAGCAGAAATGACATTTGGCTTCTCGGGCGCATCAAACTCAATTTCTTTTGCTTCAATGAGGTCTTGTATTTTGTTCTTCAAGGCCCAACAGTTATTAGTATCGTGACAAGGACTTTCATAGTGATATGTGAAACGGGCATTGGGATGATAATGAGGGGATGTTGTGTTGGAGTTTTTCAGAGCTTCTTTCAAGGTTACCAAGTTGGATCTTAGCAGATGAGGTAATAGTTGAGACGAAGTCATGTTAATTCTGGTGAATTTCCTGACTGGCCTTTCCACCCTTGGTTGATTACTTCTTTGTTGATCAGATGTAGGCTTTGGGATCATAACAGCCCCCACCATGGGTCGGCGTTCGGCCCTATCTTGGTTCCTTTGTGGCTATACAGCTGCTACCTCTTTCTTCCCGATGAAAGGCTTTCTTACAACTGTAGAAGAAGATGTATCTTTCTGGATTTTTCCATTCTTAATACCGGCTTTTATCCTCTCTCCGGTTAATATTAGTTCAGTAAACCCTACAGATGAACTTCCGATTAAATGATTTAAGAAAGGACCAGATAAGGTGCCTAAGAACATATCTACCAATTCTCTCTCAGACAGAGGGGGTTGAACTCTTCCAGCCAAATCTCTCCATTTTTGGGCATAGTCTTTGAAACCTTCATTGGAAACCATGGTCATACTCTGGAGTTGAGTACGGGTAGGCGCTAAATCAGCATTGTACTGGTATTGCTTGTATAAAGCTGCAGCAATATCTTCCTAATTGTGAACATTGGCCCTTTCTAGTTGGTAGAACCAGTCGAGTTGAGTCCCAGACAAACTGTCTTGGAAGAAGTGCACCCATAAGTCTTTATCAGCGGTATGGGGTTGAATTTTCCTCTCATATGATCAGAGATACATTTTAGGGCATGACACTCCATCATATTTGGCAAATATAGGCAATTTGAATTTCGGAGGAATCACAATCCCCGACACTAGTCCCAATTCCTCAAAGTCCAAACCTGGCACTTTTTGGATTTCTATTGCGCTCAACCGCTCTTCAAGATGTTTATACTTATCATCAGCTGGAGGGTACTGCTCCCCAGAGTAGTCTTCTTCTTCTTATTCTTCTTCTTCTTCCGATTCTCACGGGACAACTGTTTCCTCACCTTTCCCTTCTCCTTCACCGGATGTTATTGCAAAGTCCAAAGTCCTTCTTGTCTGCCCATGAAATCTTCTCCCCATGTTTAAGACTCTGGTTACCTTCTTTGTTTTCTTTTTCCTCTCTTCAGCCAGCAGAGTCTTCAACTCTTCTTGCCCCTTGGCTAGGGTCATGAGCAATTGTTGAAACTGCATATTCTGAGCATGGAGATCTTTCACTGTTTGCTCGAGATCCATCTTACTGAAATAAACAATAGAGAGATTAGGAGACTTGTTGCAAAAGACATGTTTATGTTATAATGAATGATATGCGCATATGCAATGTTTTCAAGGATTTTAAAGATTCAAATTTGCTTTTGACAAAAAAGGAAACACACGTTATATTAATAAGATAAAGTTTGAGTACATCAATGCCCCTTGGGAAAAATAATACAAAACTCTAAGATATAAAAGTAGTGCGCATCCTCTTTGATGCAATGTAGGCATTCAGAGTCTGCTCCTCATGAAGTAGCCTGGTGAGCTCTGTTGTACCCCAAAATTTGCCCTCCCATATTCTTCAAGATTTGCAAAGAGCATGCTTCAAAATCTCCCCAAGGGTTGCACAATTCAAGGGCCTCCTAACAATCAAAAACTAGGGTTTTGATTCTGACAAAGAAATTAAAGTTTCCAAGGGCCCAATCAAGTCCCACATGCCTATAAACATGGTCAAGCATCCTCATGCCAAGTTTCAAGACTTACAGCACAAAATTGCACAATCAAAAACCCTAATTGCCCTACAGTCAACTACAGGGGCAAAATGGTCATTTGACAGTCAAAAGTTCAAATTTTTGGTCAACATCTTATTTTGAAGCCACAAACATCATTTGATCAATTCTTGATCATGATTCTCAAAGCATGGCTCAAAAAGTCTCAAGATGCAAAAGTTTCCATATTTGGACAGTTGAAAAAGTCAATTGTAACTTGACTAAGGCATAACTTCCACATGGTTTATCAGAAAAATTCCATCCAAAGCTCATTTTGAAGAGAAAGACATTTCCTACAACTCCTCTTCACACTTCAAGTCCAAGAAATGCTCTCACAAAAAGTTATCAATTTCAACATTATAGGTCATTTTCAAAAGTCAACAAAAAGGGACTTTAAGTCAAAGACCATAACTTGAGATTGGTAAATCAAAATGACATGGGACCAAAGGCATTGGTTAGAGGACTTCAAGACCTTTTCAAAATGTCCAAGAACATGATCAAAGCTTAAAAATTGAGCAAGATATGCCTTGTGGAAGTTGGGAAATTTTTGGGAATTTTGAAAAGTCAACTTTACTTCAAATGCCTCAAAATTGCTAATGGGCCACATTTTCTTCCAAGATTCATCATCCAAAGGCTATGCACGACCATTTGGCCCAAAGGGGATTTATTTCATCATTTTTTATTATTTATTTGAATTTTTAATCACCATTAATTCATTTAATAAAATAAAATATGAAAAAATACTAAAACAAATGTATGTGAATCTTTTTATGCAGCATTTGCTCTCATTGGTTGCTGAAGATTCGTGCACATCCAAAAAAGGAAAGATTTGGCCATGATTGGTATCAAAACACATGAAAAGATTGAAAAAATATGCCATTAAAATCAAATATTTGATTCATGATTACAAGGGTTTTTGGATTCAAATTTCAACCCTAATCCATTGGCATACATATACTGATCATAACCCTAAAGTTCACAACCTTGAAGCTGCGCCCAAACCTAAGAACAAAGTTTGCATTTTTTTCCAAAATTTCAAAAACTGAAAACTGCATTAGAGGATGATTCAAAGCTTCTAACCAATTGAAAAAGCTTTCTGAGGCATCACTGAACCTGACTGAATCCTTTTCCACGCCCATAGCATCAAGAATTGGTATATAGAAGTCGAAATTTCTCATACTTTATGCATAATCGTATTTCAATTTCTGGGCATTTTCCATACAATTTAATTGTTGTTTTGCACTAATATGGACCTTCTGAGTCTATTGACATTGTTTAATTGAGCTTTCATAGCCTATATGCAAAGTTGCCATTGATGCTTTTTAGGTTTTCAGAGATGTGAATTTAGGGCTTCCTTATTCTGGAAAAATTGAGACACGAGACCAGGGCCATTAGAATCAGAAGCTTCATACGAATCCATTGCACAGGTCGCGCTCAATTTATGAGCAACCAGGGCCTATTCGCTATTTTCATGTTTACCACTTAGTGGGGGTTTAAAACCCCCGCTATCCTTTCTCTTTTTTTCAGGTCAAAACGAACGAGTGGAGAAGATGATGATTTGTCTCAACGTGATAGGGCTATTCAAACTTCAGCGCACTTTTTTGATTGATAGCATTAGCGTTTTGTTTTTTTTATAATAATTGCATTCCATTAATATTACAAAGAAAGCGCTTGGCACAGTTGGTTGATGCGTTGTCCAATAGGTACTGGGACCTGCGTTCGATTCCCAGGTCCGCTCACTTCCTTAATATATTTTGTTTCAACGTGATTCCATGCAGTTTCAACCCCCAGGCCTACCATGCGTCTTCATGCCTGTGTTTGTCACGCGCCCACTGATCTCAATCCAATGGCCATGATCTGAGGAGCACCCTATGCATTGGTCAATGGAGCCACACGTGACTACCAGAAGTCAACCAGGCCTCCAATAGATGGGCCAGATTGCTGGATAATACCTCCCAAATTGGGGTCAACACCCCCCAAGTGTTTGTATTTCTTTTCTTTCTTCTATTTTCTATTATTTGTTCTAATTTAATTCTTTCCTTTTAATTCATAAATTAATATTTTCGTAACATAAAAATACCTAAAAAATTCAGAAACTATAAAATAAAAAATTTGTTTTTATGTTTAATTCACTAACATTTTTGTAAATAAATTGTATTAATTGATTTAGTCTTAATTCTAGGTTTAAATTTTAATATTTTTTGTAATAAACTAAAAAATGTAGAATTAGGGTTTTATACTTTTTTCACTTTTTCTTTTTTCACCCTATTTAATTATTAATTATTATTTTGTAAATAAATTTTCCATGTAAATAATTAATTAAAATTAGGTCAAACTAAAAATATTTCTTAATAAAAAAAAATAGTTAGAACTAGGGTTAATTAACTTTTCTTTTTAATTCCAATTTAATTTTCTTACTAAAAATCCATAAATACAAAAAAAACTCAAAAATAATTTCTTTTTCTCATTTAATTTAATTAATTTCATAATTGTAATTTAATTTCCTTAAAAGGGTCCAACGCCCTCGCATTCCCGATTTTTACTTATTCTCGCATTTTATTTTTATTTCCTCTTTTTGTGAATATAATGTAATTGTCCCCAAAGCTATGTAATAGATTAATTAGATATTTATCTTTCCGCTTTACTTTATTTCAAATCGGGTCTTGGATTAATTTGGCGATGTAGACCCGCGCCTTTGTAATAGCGTAGGACTTTTACCTTCTCGCATCTTTTTTAACTGTTAATAATTCGCATGAAAGAATGAATGTCAAAAATAAAAGCAACGCGTAGATCACCAATGCATGACAAGATAAACATAAATGAACATGACACACAAATCACACACCACCCCTAGGGTACGCCTCACTGTTGCCTTGCCCCTCGAATGGTGGTCGTCGAGTAGAGGATGTTTTAGTAAGTCCTCATGTCCATGAACATGGCATGAGGGTAGCTTCTAAGGTATCTTCATATTGCTCCGGTGATCACCATGTCCCGAACCCTCGAATTGACCCGAACACCTCCAACGGTGGTGCTACCTACCTCTCAATGGTGGGATGTCACTACTTCAAGGACATTTACACAGACGAATTCCTTAGGGTAGGTAGACGACTCTAGATACTTGCTCTAATTTCAAAACAAATCAAAAAATACTTTTCACACCGACACTTTTCAAAAAGCTTTCGAAAGCAACTTTTCAAACACTCTTGAGGACTGATACAAGAGTCAAACTGAAATTTTCAAAGAAACTTTTTTAAAACCCACAGTTGAAAAGCAAACAAACCATTTTTGAAAACACAATGAGCAAGTATCTAAGAGCCCATGGATAACCATGGATAGAAAGGGTGCTAACACCTTCCCTTTCTATAAATCTACCTCCCGAACCGAGAGCAATCTCTATAAGGAATTTTTCTGTGCTTTTGTCCTTTCCATTTGGAGAAAATAAAATATGGTGGCGACTCTTGCTTCCGCGACATTTCGCGAACCAGCGTTAAACAGTCAGTTCTAGATCCACCGATCACAGAACTAACGACTCTGCTGGGGACATTTACTTAAAGTGAGGTGTACCTTAGGATAGTTCATAACTGTGTTTTCAATTGTATTGACTTGTTTGCTTTAAAATTGTGGGTTGCATGGGAGTTACATAGATCCTAACCCGGATCTTGGGATACCCTGTTAGGTAGCATAAGTTGTGAGGGACCTGTCCGGCGTAGACCGACATGGGTGAAGCAGTGGCTACGTTGGTGTGGCGCCTTGGTCTGTACCGATATTCCTTGTGTCGCAACGAGGAGAATATGGGTCTTCTGAGGAGTCATTAAGCACCAACCGACCTTAGAACCTTAAATGACCCAACTTGGCCAATAGAACAGTAGCAGTATGCTACGCCCATTGAGGCTAAACTCTCGTGATGGTTCTGGTCGCAAGAAAAGATTGCGATGCTGGAGTTATGACCGATTGAGGGTAGTCAGTGATATTGGGATCCTCTAGAACCCGGTTACTTTGATAGGACAGGTTTGAGCCACCAACTTCAAGAGGGTAATACCCAGACCCCATGCTGGCCTAAACTCTAAGGGCTGTGGTGTGACTTGTGTGCTTTCATACTTGACTACTTGCATGCTTGTTATCTGACACTTGAGTTTCTTGCAGGTTTGGTTTATAGTCCTTAATTGGGACTCATAACAGGGTTTACCTACATTACCCCATGCATAGCATAACATCATACCATTTCATGCATCCCGCATAAAGACTAACCCATTTCAAGGATCTCAAGGGCTTGTGATGCAGGTCATGATGAACCAACATGTCTGGCAAGGGGCAAAGGGGATTTATTTTCCTCTAGCCAAGGTTGTCAGGGGCTATGACCCACTGGATATGGTGAGTCTTTGACCCTTGAAGAAGGACTCTCTACAACACGAAGTTACTTCAATCAAGATACCAAATTCTAATTTTAACAAATTTTCTTGTTTACCCCGCGAGATCCTTGAAAACATCGCATGCATGTCATACACATCATTGCATAACAGGTATCCTTGTTGCAGGTCACTTACCTTTCTCGCTGTCTATTTCAGCAATGGCTTCCCAACAAGATAACCAGGACCTTCTTGCTCAAGAGACTCGGTTCGGGGAAATCCTCCTGAATCTATCCAAGGGGCAGGAGGAGCTGAGAACACTTCTCATGGGGACTTTGGTCAGGAATAGCGCTGAGGACGAACGGCTGAAACATCTGCAAGCTGAAGTGGGTGCATTGAAAGCCCAGATGCTGGGGCAGGTGACTATCATTCAAGACTTGGCTCAAAGACAAGAAGAGCTCGGAGTTCTCATCAACCAATTGCTTCAGGGTAACCAACTGGGGCAAACGTCTAAGGGTAAAGAGCCAGGCATCATTCAACCATCTTTGAGACAAGGAGATAAGGGGAAAGCTCCTCAAATGGCCCCAGTGTCACAAATTCAGCATCAACCTCGCCAGCTTCAGCCAGATAAGCCCAGGAGGCAATTCACCCAGCTCAATATGTCGCTGTTTCAAGCTTTACAACGCCTGTTGAGATTGAATCTGATCACATTAAGGGCTCATCCCCTGAACCCCAACACAACATCTCCTACCTATCACCCCAATAAAAGACGTGCCTACCACTCTGCCAGTCCAGGACATGATACAAATGAGTGTTGGGCTCTGAAGAACAAAATCCAGGACCTGGTCGATGAAGGAGTATTGGAGTTCGCACAAGATGGTCAGGCTGAGTTTTTCTACCATCCCTACAAGGCTCACCATTTGAAGTAACAAGCCCTGAGATGAAAAGGCTTTTGTTCATTAGGATTTTCAAGTTGTAATTTTCTTTTGTTCAAACATTTACTCATGTTAAACGTTGTTATTTCATTAATGCATCGCATATGTCTGTTTTGAAGCGATATATTCGTATTCACTATACGCAAATTATTTTCATATTTTTTCTGATGATCAACGCTCGATTAATAATGCTAAGCCTCTTGAGGGAGGATGACGAAAACGATACCGCGATCATTACAGTATGCTTTTGAACAGACCCCGCTGATGAGGTACAGGCATTGTTTCAATTCCTAAACACTGGAGTTATAAGGAAGATAATCCCTCGTCAACCCCTCTGAGCCAAAGAAGTAGGAGTTTTTCTTTTCGAAATTTAAAACCCTTTAATCATAACCTGGGGCAGGGTAGTCCTCTCAGTTGATCCAAGTGCACAACGAATGGCACCAAAGAGGTCCTTACAAAAAAAAAAAGACAGTGATGATTCCGAATAATCATAAGGATAGGCAGTCATTATATCTCAAAAATAAAAACCCAATAAGTCAAAACCTATGAAGGAGACTTACAAAACTGGGGCATCCCGCTGACTGTAATCACAAAAGAAACAGTTCAGGCAAAATTTAGGGATAGCGAAATCAAAAAGAAAGAGGTCATACAAACCCTCAATAACAAAAGGAATGACTGCCTATTCAAAATAAACTATCAACATCCGAACCATCACGGGAATATCATGACAAAAACTCAAATAAGGTCTAACGCACGATCAGCTGAGTTTAGGATTGAAGAACATCACGAAGAGCGGGTGGGTACAAATAATTTGAGCCTTTATCCTTTGTTTCTTAAACCGTGAACCAGGCCACGCTATAACCCTTAAAAGTCCTAGCTGAAGCATGGGTTGGTTCGAAAGCATACTGTTACGAAAGGTATCCTGACTCCTTAAGGCTTGCGATAAAATACGGAGTTGACATCACGTTTTACAAACATTCACTTGTTTTATGAAAAAGAACTGCATTTCCAAAAACTTCGAAACAGACATAAGCTTTGCATTTTTAATATAACTTTGTTTGCATACGACTATTTGTTTGAACAACATAGAAGCTTGCACGATGAATATCGGATGAACAAAAGCACTCCCAAACAAGGGGCATGACATGATCATTGTCCGTCATCTGGGGCAGTTAAGTCAAGATTCAGAGAATCTCTCAAATGCCAAATAGCCTGGGGCAAATCTCCGTCTAAGTCACTTGGGGAATTGGACGATCAAACGAAGATCTTCTGGCGGCATGGCAACACAACAACAGGGGCACCTCCCTACATTCTGAGAACGTGGACATAGTCGAAAAAATACTACGCATAATCAAAGACCCGCTAGGTTGACACACCTAGGCAAAAATAAGGGCTTCCCGGCGAACCAAAAGGGTTCGGGCAAAAATAAGGGATGAAGTGGAAAAATCTGTACACCCGGCAAGTCGAAAACCTGAAAAGGCGGCTTGGGCAAAAATGGGTATCCCGATGGACTGAAAACCCGAAAGGGCGGTTGTTGTACCCCAAAATTTGCCCTCCCATATTTCTCAAAACATTTCAAGAAAAATTCACAAGTCCAACCCGGCGCATCATATTCAGGTGTTCTTTCGCCAAGATATCTCTGATAACATATTCTCAAATTCAGGTTCGGCTCAAGAGTCAATTCTTTAAAGAAGGTATCCGAATGTGTGAGTTTGCTTGAAGAAATATGGTGAAAAAGTGTGCTGAAAGTGCAGTTTTTACGCGCTAAAAAATTCATAACTTGAAGATCGTGACTCGTTTTGAACCCGTTCCGGTGGCCAAAATTCCGTCTTGACATTATCTACGTTTTCATCTCTCACGTCTAGAAGCCAATTTCGATCATAAGGTCTTCAAAAATGTGGATTTATCAAGTATTTTCGTACAGAAAATTTGTGACAGAAGTTTATTTGCGCCATGTTCAGAAAATCATAACTTGGTCGATTTTCATCGTATCGAGCTGGTTATGGCGCCAAAATTTCACAAATTGAGTTGGCTACATTTTCACAGGAGGTATCGAGTTCGAACAGTGTTCAAAAGGCCTTCATTTTTTGCTCAGAGTGTGTGACACGCTGAAAATCCTGAATGCTGAATATTATTTCATCTGGGCCGAAACTTCGAAAATTCATAACTCGGTCAATTTTTATCGGATTGGACTCATATTTTTACACAAGGTCACTGACTCATAGATCTACAACTTTGCTTCAAAAGTCGAGACCAAATTATGCACCGATCAATACCAGTTTTTTAATGAAGAACGTGTCAGAGTCGACACTGGAGCCCAAAATAAGTTTGTCTGAGCTAAAACTTCAAAAATTCATAACTAATTCACCGTTTATCCGATTGAGCCGATTTTCTGACAGGAGTTAGTTCTTGATGTCGTCTACATTTTGTTTTCACATTTCAACTTCAAAAATTGCACTTAAGTCCCTGCGATTTAGCCTGGAAAGTGACGAACTCAAGTAAACATTGGAGGCCCAATTGCACATTCAAAGCCCATTTTCTTTACCCTAATTTCCATTATATAATCACCTTCTTTTCACACAAACCAGGGAGGAGAAAAAAAAGAGAGAAAAAACCTTGCCGCAACACTGTTAGAATATCAAATTCTTTCAAGAACCCTAAAACCTTGAAATCCTTATTACAAATCCCTCTCTCACTACAAACAAGCCATCACAGTTACAAACCAACACCTCACTACTTCTTCAGTAAGGGTAAGGCTGACTTGATCTCCATGATCAAAAGGGCATAAAAGCATTCATGTCACTACTTTTCCAGTAAGGGTAAGATTGATTTGATCTCCATGATCAAAAGGGTATAATCATTCATACATGCCATATTGTGCCTAAACATTAAATTTCTTCATGACTTTATTTGCATTTTATGATTTTATTTAATGTGTTCATGAGATTCAACACTGCAGATTTAGACAGGATCCCATGCAGGTTCATTAAGGAACGTTGAGGCCAAAAGCCAAATGGCCAAAAGCCAAAAGCCAAATGGCCAAAAGCCAAAAGCCAAAAGCCAAATGGCCAAAAGAACAACTTATGCATGACACCAATACATGGCGAGACAGACATCCTGAGAAGATTAAGGAACGTTGAGGCCAGAACACAAATGGCCAACAACCAGAACACAAATGGCCATGAAACCCAATCCAATGGCCAAAGAATGCAGACCACGGTACTCAGGAGTCAATGAACACGCACGTGATGCCAGAAAGTCAAACAAGGCTTTTTGTCTAATGGGCCAGAATACTCCAAAAAAACCTCCCCTTGGGCCTGAAACCCCCCTTAGTTTGCATCCTTTTTAATTTTATTTTCTTTTCTTTTCTAATTCTTTTTTAATTGTTTTAATTGTTTTTTTCACCATAAAATAATTTTCTATAATAAAAACAGAAAAATCAAAAATAAAAATATATTTAATTATTATTAATTTCATCACTAACCTATTTTTTTTGTAAATAAACTCTAACAATTAACTTAGTTTAATTTAGGTTTTTAAACTTTAATCTTTTCCTTAATAAGTAAAAAGTATCTAGAATTAGGTTTTTTGACATTTTCATCTTTTTCTTAAATAAATTATTAATCATCATTATTTATCATTATTATTAATTATCATTAATTTTGTAAATAAACATGTAAATAAATTAATTAACTAGTAAATTAGGTTAACTTTAATATTTTCATTAATAATCAAAATAATATAGATTTAGGGTTTCCTTTTAATTCTTTTTCTTTATTTTTCATAAATACAAAAACCATAAAAAAAACATTTCTTTTCTTTAATTTAATAATTAATTAACTTTTCATTCAATTTAATTCCAAAAGGGTCCAACGCCCTCGAATGTTCTATCTTTTCTTTTCGCGCATTTATTCTTATTTTTCTTGTAAATATTATGTAACTGCTCAAGCCATATAATAGTAATTAGGAATTTATTTACTTTCCGCATTTTTATTAAAAATGGGCCTTTGTTAATTTGGCGATGTATAGACCTGCGCCTTGTAATAGCGTAGGATTTTACTTTCCGCATTTAAATTTCCGCACTCTTAAAACTGCTAAACTTTGCATGAAAGAATGTATGGTCTAAATTAAAAACAAGCGTAGATCACCATGATACATGTACCAGATAAAACATAACTGAAAATAACATACAAATTCACATACCACTCTTAGGGTACGCCTCACTGTTGCCTTACCCTCGAAACCCGGTCGTCGAGTATAGGACATTTTAGTAAGTCCTTATGTCCATGACATGATCCAGTTGCCTCGAAATGGTTGCCTCAGAATTAAAAAGGATCAATGGCATAAGGGTAGCTTCTAAGGTATCCTATTGTTGCTCTGGTGACCACACTGTCCCTACAAACGAATTGACCCGAACACCTCCAACGGTGGTGCTACCTACCTCTCAATGGTGGGATGACACTACCTTAAGGACATTTACACAGCCTAATTCCTTAGGGTAGGTAGATGACTCATAGATACTTGCTCTAAAAAAACAAATCAAAAACTCTTTTCACACTGACACTTTTCAAAAAGCTTTCAAAACAATTTTTCAAACACTCTTGAGGACTGATACAAGAGTCGATCTGAAATCTTCAAACGAAACTTTTTCAAACTCACTCACATTTTGAAAAGTAAACACTTTTGAAAACACAAATGAGCAAGTATCTAAGAGCCCATGGATAACCATGGATAGAAAGGGTGCTAACACCTTCCCTTTCTATAAATCTACCTCCCGAACCGAGAACTATCTCATAAGGAATTTTGCTGTGCTTTTGTCCTGCCCATGTTGGAGAAAATAAAAGACGGTGGCGACTCTTGCTTCCGCGACATTTCGTGAACCAGCGTTAAACAGTCAGTTCCAGATCCATCGATCACAGAACTGGCGACTCTGCTGGGGAAACTTTATAAAGTGAGGTGTACCTTAGGATAGCTCAGACTTGTATTTTCAATTGTTGTGTTTGTTTGCTTTATATTTATGGGCACTGCATCGGAGTTACATAGATCCTAACCCGGATATGGGGATACCCTGTTAGGTAGCATAAGCTGTGAGGGACCTGTCCGGCGTAGACCGACATGGGTGAAGCAGTGGCTACGTTGGTGTGGCACCTTGGTCTGTACCGATATCCCTTGTGTCGCAATAAGGAGAATATGGGTCTTCTGAGGAGTCATTAAGCACCAACCGACCTTAGAACCTTAAATGACCCAACTTGGCCAATAGAACAGTAGCAGTATGCTACGCCCATTGAGGCTAAACTCTCGTGATGGTTCTGGCCGCAAGAAAAGATTGTGATGTTGGAGTTATGACCGATTGAGGGTAGTCAGTGATATTGGGATCCTCTAGAACCCGATTATTTCTGATAGGACAGATCTTAACCAACAAACTGAAAGAGGGTAATACCCAGACCCCATGCTGGCCTAAACTCTAAGGGTTGTGGTGTGACTTATGTGCTTTCATACTTGACTACTTGCATGCTTGTTATCTGACACTTGAGTTTCTTGCAGGTTTTGTTTATAGTCCTTAATTGGGACTCATAACAGGGTTTACCTACATTACCCCATGCATAGCATAACATCATACCATTGCATGCATCCCGCATAAGGACTAACCCATTTCAAGGATCTCAAGGGCTTGTGATGCAGGTCATGATGAACCAACATGTCTGGCAAGGGGCAAAGGGGATTTATTTTCCTCTAGCCAAGGTTGTCAGGGGCTATGACCCACTGGATATGGTGAGCCTTGACTCTTGAAGAAGGTTCCCGTAACCAAGGTTGTTTGGAAATCAAAACCAGACATGATGACTAAAGTCAGGGGCTACGACCCACTCGATATGGTGAGCCTTGACCCTTGAAGAAGGACTCTCAACAACATGCAGTTCCTTCAATCAAGCTATCGGGTCCCAACTCTAACAATTCTCTTGTTTACCCCGCGAGATCCTTGAAAACATTGCATGCATATCATACACATCATTACATTACATGTATCCTTCTTACAGGTCACTTACCTTCTTCGTTGTCTATTTCAGCAATGGCTTCCCAACAAGATAACCAGGAGCTTCATGCTCAAGAGACTCAGTTCAGGGAGATCTTCTTAAGCCTATCCAAGGGGCAAGAAGAGTTAAGGACACTCCTCATGGGGATTTTGGCCAGGAACAATCCTGAAGACAATAAAGACGAACAACTGAAACGTCTGCAAGCTGAGGTAGATACAATGAGAACCCAGATGCTGGGGCAAATGACTCTCATCCAAGGCTTAGCTCGGGAGCAAGAAGAGTTGAGGACCATGATCAGTCAGCTTCATCAAGACATGAAGCAACCAGCCCAAGTCAGGGGCCAGGTCATTGATCAGCTTCCAAGAGGACAAGAGTCTGGTATGGTGAAGAATAGACCTCTCCAAATCACTACCACTTCACAGGTCCAACCACAACCCCGCCTAGAGCAACAGATTGATCAGAGTAAGCCAAGCAGGTCCAGGAGACAATTCACCCAGCTTAATATGTTGCTGTTTCAAGCTCTACAACACCTGTTGAGGTTGAATCTGGTTACACTAAGGGCTCCTCCCCGGAACCCCAACATCTCTGCTCCTAACTATCATCCCAACAAAAGATGTGCATACCACTCTGATAGTCCTGGACATGACACTACCGACTGCTGGGCTTTGAAGAATAAGGTCCAGGACCTGATTAATGAAGGAGTAGTGGATTTCACCCAAGTGGGTCAGGCTGAGTGCTTCTACCATCCCTACAGGATTCACCATTTGAAGTAACAAGCCCTGAAATGAGAAGACTTTTTGTCTATTAGAATTTTCAAGTTGTAATTTTCTTTTGATTGTTCAAACATTTACTCATGTTAAACGTTGTTATTTCACTAATGCATCACATATGTCTGTTTTGAATCAATATATTCGCATTCGCTATATTCAAACTGCTTTCATTTTTTTTGATGTCAACTCTCAATTAATAATTCTAAGCCTCTTGAGGGAGGATGACGAAAACGATACCATGACATTTACAGTATGCTTTTGAACAGACCCCGCTGATGAGGTACAGACATTGTTTCAATTCCTAAACACTGGAGTTATAAGGAAGATAATCCCTTGTCAACCCCTTTGAGCCAAAGAAGTTGGAGTTTTTCTTTTCGAAAATTAAAACCCTTAATCATAACCTGGGGCAGGGTAGTTCTCTCAGTTGATCCAAGTGCATAACAAATGGCACCAAAGAGGTCCTTACAAAAAAAAAAGACAGTGATGATTCCGAATAATCATAAGGATAGGCAGTCATTATATCTCAAAAATAAAAACCCAATAAGTCAAAACCTATGAAGGAGACTTACAAAACTGGGGCATCTCGCTGACTGTAATCACAAAAGAAACAGTTCAGGCAAAAAAACAGGGATAACAAAATCAAAAAAGAAAGAGGTCCTACAAACCCTCAACAACAACAAAAAAATGATTGCCTATTCAAAATAAACTGTCAATATCCAAACCATCACTGAAATATCAAAGCAAAGACTCAACAAGGCCTAACGCAAGATCAACTGAGTTTAGGTTTGAAGAACATCACGAAGAGCGGGTGGGTACAAATATAATTTCAGCCTTTATCCTTTGTTTCTTAAACCGTGAACCAGGCCACGTTATAACCCTAAAAAGTCCTAGCTGAAGCATGGGTTAGTTCGAAAGCATATTGTTACGAAAGGTATCCTAACTCCTTAAGGCTTGCGGTAAAATAACGAGTTGATATCACAGTTTACAAAAAATTCACTTGTTTTTATGAAAAAATGCATTTTCAAAAAACTTCAAGACAGACATAAGCTTTGCATTCTTAAAATAACATTGTTTGCATATGACTTTTTGTTTGAACAGCAAAGAAATTCGCACGAAGAATATCTGATGAACAAAAACACTTCCAACCAAGGGGCATGGCATGATCATTGTCCATCATCTAAGGCAGTTAAGTCAAGATTCGGAGAATCTCTCAAAAGGCCAACCAGCCTGGGGCAAATCTCCGCCTGAATCACTTGGAGCGTTGGACGATCAAACAAAGATCTTCTGGTAGTATGGCAACACTACACTACCAACAGGGGCACCTCCCTACATCCTGAGAGCATGGACATAGTCGAAAAAATATTACGCATAATCAAAGACCCGCTAGGTTGACACACCTAGGCAAAAATAAGGGCTTCCCGGCGAACCAAAAGGGTTCGGGCAAAAATGAGGGATGAAATGAAAAAAATCTGTATACCCGGCAAGTCGAAAACCTGAAAAGGCGGCTTGGGCAAAAATGGGTATCCCGGTGGACTGAAAACCCGAAAGGGCGGTCCAGGCAAAAATTAGGGATCAAAGTGTACGACTATGTCCCGTCATCTCGTCACTTGCCTACCAGAAGAAGATTTGTCAAACGGCAGTCATCAAACACCTTCACAGGTACCTTCTTCTCCAACAGAAACTGGGGCAATAATGAGTTGTCTAAATGATCTGGTTGCTCTGTCCACCGAAGTGCCAAGGTAAGTTCAGCTGAAGAATGCGACCAAGATACCTTCACTCCCTGCAGAGCGAACACGTCCCCCCAGGTTTTATTCAAAGGTTATTTCTCCACCAGAGCTTATAACTGGGTTATCCTCAACTAAAAGCCACGGAAAGATCGTGCTCGACGAAGTCTTCCTATCCCCAGCGGAGTTCATCAAATCTCCCAACATAACTTATCAACCGTATCCCCAGCGGAGTTATCTTCATCAACCTCGGCAAAGTACTTCTCTTTTCCCACAGAGTTATCTCCCTGCAGAGCAATCCCTTCGCCAAGTTTATTCCCCAACGGAGTCATCTTCTCCTACCGGTTTATTCTTGCAATTATCATCCCCCAGCGGAAACGAAGAACCCCACTCTTCAAGATCAACCCAGGATTCAGCGAACTTCCCGGCATTCGTCAAGGACTTATTTTCCTAGATGGAGATACATTAAAAAACATTACATTATCATAAACATGACACATGCATCATGTCACATAATCTCATTTATGCTAAGAATATCACCGCTTGATCCATACCATGCATGGCATATGACTGACCTTTACCTTTCAGGAAGGATACAGTTAAATGATCAGCTATGTCAAAGTAGACAAATCCAGTAAAAGTAGACAAATCCAGTCAAAAGAAGACAAGTCCGGTTAAAATTACCTCCACTCGTCGTTATAGACACTCGTCGTTATAGACACTCGTCGTTATAGACACTCGTCGTTATAGACACTCGTCGTTATAGACACTCGTCGTTAGAGACACTCGTCGTCATAGACACTCGTCGTCATAGACACTCGTCGTTATAGATACTCGTCGTTATAGACACTCGTCGTCATAGACACTCGTCGTCATAGACACTCGTCGTCATAGACACTCGTCGTTATAGACACTCGTCGTCATAGACACTCGTCGTCATAGACACTTGTCGTTATAGACACTCGTCGTTATAGACACCCGTCGTCATAGACACCCGTCGTTATAGACACTCGTCGTTATAGACACTCGTCGTCATAGACACTCGTCGTCATAGACACTCGTCGTTATAGACACTCGTCGTCATAGACACTCGTCGTTATAGACACTCGTCGTGATAGACACTCGTCGTGATAGACACTCGTCGTCATAGACACTCGTCGTCATAGACACCCGTCGTCATAGACACTCGTCGTTATAGACACTCGTCGTTATAGACACTCGTCGTTATAGACACTCGTCGTTATAGACACTCGTCGTTATAGACACTCGTCGTTATAGATACTCGTCGTTATAGACACTCGTCGTTATAGACACTCGTCGTTATAGACATTCGTCGTTATAGACACTCGTCGTTATAGACACTCGTCGTCATAGACACTCGTCGTTATAGACACTCGTCGTTATAGACACTCGTCGTTATAGACACCCGTCGATAAAGACCACCCGTCAATGGAAATAACATGTCAATAGAGACAACTCACCAACCTTTCTGAATTCCAGACTCGATTACTGTATCCGGCCAGGGCACGTCTGAAGAGTTTGAAGATCTGATTCTTGTATCTCGCCAGGGTGTATCTGTTGACGACTAACATTACCAGACTCGATTCCTGTATCTTGCTAGGGCACGTCTGAAGAGTTCGAAGATCCGATTCCTGTATCTTGCCAGGTTGTATCTGTTGACGACTAATATTCTCCGGACTCGATTCCTGTATCCTGCCAGGGCACGTCTGAAGAGTTTAAAGATTCGATTCCTGTATCCAGCCAGGGCACATCTACGTAAAGAGTTTGAAGATCAACTCCTGTAACAGGCCAGGTAATTATTTTTCTTTCTCAGGTACGCAAGTTCTCGCTAAGGAATCTCTTACGCGATCGACACTTAGGTGGCGTCTATAAGCCCATTCCCGACAAGGCTCTGTCACAACTCCAAATGGCATCTATAAGCCCATCCTCCTATCTGTCATCTCTCCAAATGGCATCTGTAAGCCCATTCCCGCCATCACGTTGCTGATACTCTACTATGCGAGTGCAAATTTCTGGGCACTCTAGTGTTCAATCATCTTCCACCTTCGGATCACGAAAGGCACGCAAGCCAATCTACATCCTCAGGTTTAAGAAGATTGAACAGGGGCAACTGTTGTACCCCAAAATTTGCCCTCCCATATTTCTCAAAACATTTCAAGAAAAATTCACAAGTCCAACCCGGCGCATCATATTCTCAAATTCAGGTTCGGCTCAAGAGTCAATTCTTTAAAGAAGGTATCCGAATGTGTGAGTTTGCTCGAAGAAATATGGTGAAAAAGTGTGCTGAAAGTGCAGTTTTTACGCGCTAAAAAATTCATAACTTGAAGATCGTGACTCGTTTTGAACCCGTTCCGGTGGCCAAAATTCCGTCTTGACATTATCTACGTTTTCATCTCTCACGGCTAGAAGCCAATTTCAATCAGAAGGTCTTCAAAAATGTGGATTTATCAAGTATTTTTGTACAGAAAATTTGTGACAGAAGTTTATTTGCGTCATGTTCAGAAAATCATAACTTGGTCGATTTTCATCGTATCGAGCTGGTTCCGGCGCCAAAATTTCAAAAATTGAGTTGGCTACACTTTTACAGGAGGTATCGAGTTCGAACGGTGTTCAAAAGGCCTTCATTTTTTGCTCAGAGTGTGTGACACGCCGAAAATCCTGAATGCTGAATATTATTTCATCTGGGCCGAAACTTCGAAAATTCATAACTCGGTCAATTTTTATCGGATTGGACTCATATTTTTACACAAGGTCACTGACTCATAGATCTACAACTTTGCTTCAAAAGTCGAGACCAAATTATGCACCGATCAATACCAGTTTTTTATTGAAGAACGTGTCAGAGTCGACACTGGAGCCCAAAATAAGTTTGTCTGAGCTGAAACTTCAAAAATTCATAACTAATTCACCGTTTATCCGATTGAGCCGATTTTCGGACAGGAGTTAGTTCTTGATGTCGGCTACATTTTGTTTTCACATTTCAACTTCAAAAATTGCACTTAAGTCCCTGCGATTTAGCCTGGAAAGTGACGAACTCAAGTAAACATTGGAGGCCTAATTGCACATTCAAAGCCCATTTTCTTTACCCTAATTTCCATTATATAATCACCTTCTTTTCACACAAACCAGGGAGGAGAAAAAAAAGAGAGAAAAAACCTTGCCACAACACTGTTAGAATATCAAATTCTTTCAAGAACCCTAAAACCTTGAAATCCTTATTACAAATCCCTCTCTCACTACAAAGAAGTCATCACAGTTACAAACCAACACCTCACTACTTCTTCAGTAAGGGTAAGGCTGACTTGATCTCCATGATCAAAAGGGCATAAAAGCATTCATGTCACTACTTTTCCAGTAAGGGTAAGATTGATTTGATCTCCATGATCAAAAGGGTGTAATCATTCATACATGCCATATTGTGCCTAAACATTAAATTTCTTCATATATTGACTTTATTTGCATTTTATGATTTTATTTAATGTGTTCATGAGATTCAACACTGCAGATTTAGACAGGATCCCATGCAGGTTCATTAAGGAACGTTGAGGCCAAAAGCCAAATGGTCAAAAGCCAAAAGCCAAATGGCCAAAAGACAAAAGCCAAAAGCCAAAAGCCAAATGGCCAAAAGAACAACTTATGCATGACACCAATACATGGCGAGACAGACATCCTGAGAAGATTAAGGAACGTTGAGGCCAGAACACAAATGGCCAACAGCCAGAACACAAATGGCCATGAAACCCAATCCAATGGCCAAAGAATGCAGACCACGGTACTCAGGAGTCAATGAACACGCACGTGATGCCAGAAAGTCAAACAAAGCTTTTTGTCTAATGGGCCAGAATACTCCAAAAAAACCTCCCCTTGGGCCTGAAACCCCCCTTGGTTTGCATCCTTTTTAATGTTATTTTCTTTTCTTTTCTAATTCTTTTTTAATTGTTTTAATTGTTTTTTTCACCATAAAATAATTTTCTATAATAAAAACAGAAAAATCAAAAATACAAATATATTTAATTATTATTAATTTCATCACTAACCTATTTTTTTTGTAAATAAACTCTAACAATTAACTTAGTTTAATTTAGGTTTTTAAACTTTAATCTTTTCCTTAATAAGTAAAAAGTATCTAGAATTAGGTTTTTTGACATTTTCATCTTTTTCTTAAATAAATTATTAATCATCATTATTTATCATTATTATTAATTATCATTAATTTTGTAAATAAACATGTAAATAAATCAATTAACTAGTAAATTAGGTTAACTTTAATATTTTCATTAATAATCAAAATAATCTAGATTTAGGGTTTCCTTTTAATTCTTTTTCTTTATTTTTCATAAATACAAAAACCATTAAAAAAAACATGTCTTTTCTTTAATTTAATAATTAATTAACTTTTCATTCAATTTAATTCCAAAAGGGTCCAACGCCCTCGAATATTCTATATTTTCTTTTCGCGCATTTATTCTTATTTTTCTTGTAAATATTATGTAACTGCTCAAGCCATGTAATAGTAATTAGGAATTTATTTACTTTCCGCATTTTTATTAAAAACGGGTCTTTGTTAATTTGGCGATGTATAGACCCGCGCCTTGTAATAGCGTAGGATTTTACTTTCCGCATTTAAATTTCCGCACTCTTAAAACTGCTAAACTTTGCATGAAAGAATGTATGGCCTAAATTAAAAACAAGCGTAGATCACCATGATACATGTACCAGATAAAACATAACTGAAAATAACACACAAATTCACATACCACTCTTAGGGTACGCCTCACTGTTGCCTTACCCTCGAAACGTGGTCGTCGAGTATAGGACGTTTTAGTAAGTCCTTATGTCCATGACATGATCCAGTTGCCTCGAAATGGTTGCCTCGGAATTAAAAAGGATCAATGGCATAAGGGTAGCTTCTAAGGTATCCTACTGTTGCTCTGGTGACCACACTGTCCCTACAAACGA
The DNA here is from genome assembly GCA_948472305.1 of Vicia faba. NCBI lineage: Eukaryota > Viridiplantae > Streptophyta > Magnoliopsida > Fabales > Fabaceae > Vicia > Vicia faba. Next base: position 172,286,611 of record OX451740.1, on the reverse strand, counting down.
ATTGACCCGAACACCTCCAACGGTGGTGCTACCTACCTCTCAATGGTGGGATGGCACTACCTTAAGGACATTTACACAGCCTAATTCCTTAGGGTAGGTAGATGACTCATAGATACTTGCTCTAAAAAAACAAATCAAAAACTCTTTTCACACCGACACTTTTCAAAAAGCTTTCAAAACAATTTTTCAAACACTCTTGAGGACTGATACAAGAGTCGATCTGAAATCTTCAAACGAAACTTTTTCAAACTCACTCACATTTTGAAAAGCAAACACTTTTGAAAACACAAATGAGCAAGTATCTAAGAGCCCATGGATAACCATGGATAGAAAGGGTGCTAACACCTTCCCTTTCTATAAATCTACCTCCCGAACCGAGAACCATCTCATAAGGAATTTTGCTGTGCTTTTGTCTTGTCCATGTTGGAGAAAATAAAAGACGGTGGCGAATCTTGCTTCCGCGACATTTCGTGAACCAGCGTTAAACAGTCAGTTCCAGATCCACCGATCACAGCGGTCCAGGCAAAAGTTAGGGATCAAAGCGTACGACTGTGTCCTGTCACTTGCCTACCAGAAGAAGATTTGTCAATCGGCAATCGTCAAAGCACCTCTACAGGTAACATCAGAAACAGGGGCAATAATGAGTTGTCTAAGCAGTCTAATGGCTCTGTCCACCAAGGTACCAAGGTAAGTTCGGCTGAAGAATGTAACCAAGATACCTTAAAACCCCTGAGAGCAAGACCAGATTCTACAATCCTCTCCCCAAGCAGAGTTAGACCACTGTCAGCCTTAAGGAAGGTAGATTATCCCCCCGAAGATCTCAGCATTCATCAGCGCAGTATACAAACATTCTTAACAAGCATCCCCGGTAATCTTGATCTAAGATGGTTCCCCGATGGTATATAAGACATCTAGTGAAGCCACTTCCCTGGTGCAACCTCAGAAATTCCCCCAGGAGAGTTCAACCCATCTCCCCAGTAGGAAGCTTACCCCCAGTAGATTCTGGAAGCTTCTCCCCCGTAGAGCACGAACGCGTCCCCCGGCTTTATTCAAAGGTTATTTCCCTACCAGGATATAACTGGGTTATCCTCAGCCAAAAGCCACGGAAAGATCGTCCTCGGCAAAGTCTTCTTACCCCCGACGAAGTCTATTAAAACTTCCAACATAACAACGGTATCCCCAGCGAAGTTACCATCAACATTCCACAAAGTACCTCTCTACCCACAGAGTATTGCTCCCCAGCAAGATCGCTAGAGTAATTCTCTCCCCGCAGAGTAATCCATTCGCCAAGTTTATTCCCCAACGGAGTTATCTTCTCCTACCGGTATTCTTGCAACTATCATCCCCAGCGGAAACAACAAAGCATTGTTCTCCAACATCAGCCCAGGAGTTAACTTCCTGGCACCCGTCAAGGATTTATTTTCCTAGATAACAACATACGTTCATAAACATCACATTTCCATACATTATAACATGCATATACGCATCATATCTTACAAATCTCATTTATGTTGAGAACATCATCGCTTGATTCATATCATGCCTTGCATATGACTGACCTTTACCTTTCAGGAAAGATCCAGTTAAGTTCTCAGCTATATTTCAAGACCTTGTCCGGTTCAGTTAAATCGACCCTAAGATTTTCCTGATTCTTATCCAGTCAAAAGGCCTTCTCTGGTTCAGTCAGATCGACCCTAAGATCTCCCTGTTTCTTATCCAGTTGAAGATATTCTAAGACCTTGTCCGTTCAGTTAAATCGACCCTAAGATTTTCCTGATTCTTATCCAGTCAAAGGCCTTCTCTGATTCAGTCAGATCGACCCTAAGATCTCCCTGATTCTTATCCAGTTGAAGATTTCAAGACCTTGTCCGGTTCAGTTAAATCGACCCTAAGATTTTCCTGATTCTTATCCAGTCAAAGGCCTTCTCTGGTTCAGTCAGATCGACCCTAAGATCTCCCTGTTTCTTATCCAGTTGAAGATATTCCAAGACCTTGTCCGGTTCAGTTAAATCGACCCTAAGATTTTCCTGATTCTTATCCAGTCAAAGGCCTTCTCTGGTTCAGTCAGATCGACCCTAAGATCTCCCTGTTTCTTATCCAGTTGAAGATATTCCAAGACCTTGTCCGGTTCAGTTAAATCGACCCTAAGATTTTCCTGATTCTTATCCAGTCAAAGGCCTTCTCTGGTTCAGTCAGATCGACCCTAAGATCTCCCTGATTCTTATCCAGTTGAAGATTTCAAGACCTTGTCCAGTTCAGTTAAATCGACCCTAAGATTTTCCTGATTCTTATCCAGTCAAAGGCCTTCTCTGGTTCAGTCAGATCGACCCTAAGATCTCCCTGTTTCTTATCCAGTTGAAGATATTCCAAGACCTTGTCCGGTTCGGTTAAATCGACCCTAAGATTTTCCTGATTCTTATCTAGACACAGGCCTTCTCTAGTCCAGTTAAATCGATCCTTAAAGATTTTCCTGATGAAGACTCAGTAGAAGATATCCCAGATTCTCCCATCGTTACCGTTGAGGTAGTAATCGCCCCAGATTCTCTCATCGTTACTGTTGAGGTAGTAATCGCCCCAGGTTCTCTCATCGTTACTGTTAAGGTAGTAATCGCCCCAGGTTCTCTCATCGTTACTGTTGAGGTAGTAATCGCCCCAGATTCTCTCATCGTTACTGTTGAGGTAGTAATCGCCCCAGGTTCTCTCATCGTTACTATTGAGGTAGTAATCGCCCCAGGTTCTCTCATCGTTACTGTTGAGGTAGTAATCGCCCCAGATTCTCTCATTGTTACTGTTGAGGTAGTAATCGCCCCAGGTTCTCTCATCATCACTGTTGAGGTAGTAATCGCCCAAGGTTCTCTCACCGTCCCGTTGAGGTAGTAACCATCCCCGATTCATTCATCACCTTTTGAAGCTCCAGACTCGATTCCTGTATCTCGCCAGGGCACGTCTGAAGAGGTTTAAGGATTCAATTCCTGTAACCAGTCAGGGCACATTTACACAAAGAGTTTGAAGACCAGCTCCTGTAACAGGTCAGGTAATCATTTTCTTTTTCAGGTACGCAAGTTCTCGCTAAGGAATCTCTTACGCGATCGACACTCTGATGGCATCTATAAGCCCATCCACCTATCCATCACCTCTCAGCATGGCATCTATAAGCCCATCATCCTATCCACTAATCTCCAAATGGCATCTGTAAGCCCATTCCCACCATCACACTACCATGTGAGCGCAAATTTCTGGGCACTCTAGTGTTCAATCATCTTCCACCTTCGGATTACGAAAGGCACGTCAGCCAATCTACATCCTCAAGTTTAAGAAGATTGAACAGGGGCAACTGTTGTACCCCAAAATTTTCCCTCCCATATTCTTCAAGATTTGCAAAGAGCATGCTTCAAAATCTCCCCAAGGGTTGCACAGTTCAAGGGCCTCCTAACAATCAAAAACTAGGGTTTTGATTCTGACAAAGAAATTAAATTTTCCAAGGGCCCAATCAAGTCCCACATGCCTATAAACATGGTCAAGCATCCTCATGCCAAGTTTCAAGACTTACAGCACAAAATTGCACAGTCAAAAACACTAATTGCCCTACAGTCAACTGCAGGGGCAAAATGGTCATTTGACAGTCAAAAGTTCAAATTTTTGGTAAACATCTTATTTTGAAGCCACAAACATCATTTGATCAATTCTTGATCATGATTCTCAAAGCATGGCTCAAAAAGTCTCAAGATGCAAACGTTTCCATATTTGGACAGTTGAAAAAGTCAATTGTAACTTGACCAAGGCATAACTTCCACATGGTTTATTAGAAAAATTCCATCCAAAGCTCATTTTGAAGAGAAAGACATTTCCTACAACTCCTCTTCATACTTCAAGTCCAAGAAATGCTCTCACAAAAAGTTATCAATTTCAACATTATAGGTCATTTTCAAAAGTCAACAAAAAGGGACTTTAAGTCAAAGACCATAACTTGAGATTGGTAAATCAAAATGACATGGGACCAAAGGCATTGGTTAGAGGACTTCAAGACCTTTTCAAAATGTCCAAGAACATGATCAAAGCTTAAAAATTGAGCAAGATATTCCTTGTGGAAGTTGGGAAATTTTTGGGAATTTTGAAAAGTCAACTTTACTTCAAATGCCTCAAAATTGCTAATGGGCCACATTTTCTTCCAAGATTCATCATCCAAAGGCTATGCACGACCATTTGGCCCAAAGGGGATTTATTTCATCATTTTTTATTATTTATTTGAATTTTTAATCACCATTAATTCATTTAATAAAATAAAATATGAAAAAATACTAAAACAAATGTATGTGAATCTTTTTATGCAGCATTTGCTCTCATTGGTTGCTGAAGATTCGTGCACATCCAAAAAAGGAAAGATTTGGCCATGATTGGTTTTAAAACACATGAAAAAGATTGAAAAAATATGCCATTAAAATCAAATATTTGATTCATGATTACAAGGGTTTTTGGATTCAAATTTCAACCCTAATCCATTGGCATACATATACTAATCATAACCCTAAATCTCACAACCTTGAAGCTGCGCCCAAACTTAAGAACAAAGTTTGCATTTTTGTCCAAAATTTCAAAAACTGAAAACTGCATTAGAGGACGATTCAAAGCTTCTAACCAATTGAAAAAGCTTTCTGAGGCATCACTGAACCTGACTGAATCATTTTCCACGCCCATAGCATCAAGAATTGGTATATAGAAGTCGAAATTTCTCATACTTTATGCATAATCGTATTTCAATTTCTGGGCATTTTCCATACAATTTAATTGTTGTTTTGCACTAATGTGGACCTTCTGAGTCTATTGACATTGTTTAATTGAGATTTCATAACCTATATGCAAAGTTGCCATTGATGCTTTTTAGGTTTTCAGAGATGTGAATTTAGGGCTTCCTTATTCTGGTAAAATTGAGACACGAGACCAGGGCCATTAGAATCAGAAGCTTCATACGAATCCATTGCACAGGTCGCGCTCAATTTATGAGCAACCAGGGCCTATTCGCTATTTTCATGTTTACCACTTAGTGGGGGTTTAAAACCCCCGCTATCCTTTCTCTTTTTTTCAGGTCAAAACGAACGAGTGGAGAAGATGATGATTTGTCTCAACATGATAGGGCTATTCAAACTTCAGCACGCTTTTTTGATTGATAGCATTAGCGTTTTGTTTTTTTTATAATAATTGCATTCCATTAATATTACAAAGAAAGCGCTTGGCACAGTTGGTTGATGTGTTGTCCAATAGGTACTGGGACCTGCGTTCGATTCCCAGGTCCGCTCACTTCCTTAATATATTTTGTTTCAACGTGATTCCATGCAGTTTCAACCCCCAGGCCTACCATGCGTCTTCATGCCTGTGTTTGCCACGCACCCACTGATCTCAATCCAATGGCCATGATCTGAGGAGCACCCTATGCATTGGTCAATGGAGCCACACGTGACTACCAGAAGTCAACCAGGCCTCCAATAGATGGGCCAGATTGCTGGATAATACCTCCCAAATTGGGGTCAACACCCCCCAAGTGTTTGTATTTCTTTTCTTTCTTCTATTTTCTATTATTTGTTCTAATTTAATTCTTTCCTTTTAATTCATAAATTAATATTTTCATAACATAAAAATACCTAAAAAATTCAGAAACTATAAAATAAAAAATTTGTTTTTATGTTTAATTCACTAACATTTTTGTAAATAAATTGTATTAATTGATTTAGTCTTAATTCTAGGTTTAAATTTTAATATTTTTTGTAATAAACTAAAAAATGTAGAATTAGGGTTTTATACTTTTTTTCCTTTTTCTTTTTTCACCCTATTTAATTATTAATTATTATTTTGAAAATAAATTTGCCATGTAAATAATTAATTAAAATTAGGTCAAACTAAAAATATTTCTTAATAAATAAAAAAATAGTTAGAACTAGGGTTAATTAACTTTTCTTTTTAATTCCAATTTAATTTTCTTACTAAAAATCCATAAATACAAAAAAACTCAAAAATAATTTCTTTTTCTCATTTAATTTAATTAATTTCATAATTGTAATTTAATTTCCTTAAAAGGGTCCAACGCCCTCGCATTCCCGATTTTTACTTATTCTCGCATTTTATTTTTATTTCCTCTTTTTGTGAATATAATGTAATTGTCCCCAAAGCTATGTAATAGATTAATTAGATATTTATCTTTCCGCTTTACTTTATTTCAAATCGGGTCTTGGATTAATTTGGCGATGTAGACCCGCGCCTTTGTAATAGCGTAGGACTTTTACCTTCTCGCATCTTTTTTAACTGTTAATAATTCGCATGAAAGAATGAATGTCAAAAATAAAAGCAACGCGTAGATCACCAATGCATGACAAGATAAACATAAATGAACATGACACACAAATCACACACCACCCCTAGGGTACGCCTCACTGTTGCCTTGCCCCTCGAAAGGTGGTCGTCGAGTAGAGGATGTTTTAGTAAGTCCTCATGTCCATGAACATGGCATGAGGGTAGCTTCTAAGGTGTCTTCCTATTGCTCCGGTGATCACCATGTCCCGAACCCTCGAATTGACCCGAACACCTCCAACGGTGGTGCTACCTAGCTCTCAATGGTGGGATGGCACTACTTCAAGGACATTTACACAGACGAATTCCTTAGGGTAGGTAGACGACTCTAGATACTTGCTCTAATTTCAAAACAAATCAAAAAATACTTTTCACACCGACACTTTTCAAAAAGCTTTCGAAAGCAACTTTTCAAACACTCTTGAGGACTGATACAAGAGTCGAACTGAAATTTTCAAAGAAACTTTTTTAAAACCCACAGTTGAAAAGCAAACAAACCATTTTTGAAAACACAATGAGCAAGTATCTAAGAGCCCATGGATAACCATGGATAGAAAGGGTGCTAACACCTTTCCTTTCTATAAATCTACCTCCCGAACCGAGAGCAATCTCTATAAGGAATTTTTCTGTGCTTTTACCCTTTCCATTTGGAGAAAATAAAAGACGGTGGCGACTCTTGCTTCCGCGACATTTCGCGAACCAGCGTTAAACAGTCAGTTCCAGATCCACCGATCACAAGCTCCAAAACCTTTTTCTCGCTTGCGTAGAATTGGGCTTCGAAATTATCTCGCTCCCCCTTGAGTTGTATCCAATCTCTTTGTAAGTCTTCAAGAGAGGTGGGCATGTCAGGATTTAGGATAGTGTATGGAACATCTCCTTCCATGACAGGCTAAATAATTACCGGGAGAATGGAAGGATAAGGCATCATCAGACTTTGAGCACGAGTTCGTACCTATTTGAGGTAAGGATCAAGAGGGATGGAATTCTTGTTCCCCACAGTCTTTCTATCTACCTTGTTTAACATCCTCCAAGCTCGGATAAATCTCTGGCGAAGGCCTTGATCATCGTTGTCGTAGTCAAATACCAAACCTTGAATAAACATCTCGTGCGGTCCATCCCTTCGGGCGTAACCAAACTGTCTTAAAGCTAAGAAGGGGTTATAGGTGATACCTCCCCTAATGTCAAGTAAAGGGACATTAGGAAATTCTCCATAACGGTCGACGATGATAACATTCTCTTTGGAACGGGAGCACCAATGAATGTCTGAATGTTTGAGCGTCATCAACCTTTGTGACCACCTTGAACCTTGCTCATTCTTTAAGATTGATTAGGGAAGATGAGAAATAAACCATCTTTCCAAGAGAGGAGTGCAACATATAAGGACACCTCTTTTCCTCATTGTGCGAGTGTGAAAAAAGTGTAAGATATCCCCTAGCAATGTAGGCGCCGGGTTGCGTGATATGAAGATTTTGATGGCGCTGACATCTATGAGTTGGTCAGGATTTGGAAACAAAACCATCCCATAGATGAGGAGAGCCACAATTTCCTCAAAGGCTTGCAAGTCTAAGGAATTCCAACAGCTTTGGGCTTTCTCAAATAGGAACTTTGCTAGGAAACCTTTGACACCACTCCTTGTTTCCCAATGAGTTGTGACATCAGATGAGTGCAAGTGTAGAGCTTGAGCAATCTCTTTTGGCTTTAGATCTGTTTTCGTACCGTTGAAAGGTAGTTGATTGAGAATGGGAATCCTCAAGAGTTGGGAGAGTTCTTCCAAAGTAGGCAGAAGTTGATAGTTAGGAAATGTGAAGCAATGATGTAAAGGATCAAAGAACTGAAAGAGCACCTTAATCATGTCCTCATCTGTGTTGGAGGTGACCAAGTTGAGTAGGCGACCATGTCTCTCGGTGAATGGAGAGTTTTCAGGAATCCTTGAAACTAGCTCCTTAAGTTATGGAGGGATTCTCACAAGGTTGACTTGAATAGTTTTTCTTCGTAGTGAATCTATATCCTACAAAACAAGAACAAAGATGAATCCCAAAATCCTTGAAATGGTTAGTGGATGTATATGATGTTCATGATGTCCATGATGTTATGTACAAGTATGCATATACAAGCAAAGCAAAAAAAATCCTAGGGTTAGGCTTGCGTGGAGCTTTATAGGTAAGTACCCTTTTGAAGTTTAGTTGGCTCAAACCTGTCCTAGTAATAGTAACCGGGTTCTAAGGAGCTCAAAATCACTAGATTGTTTCCTTGGTCATTGTTTCAGCTCGAGCCTCTTTAATGGTGACCAAAATATCCCAAGAAACCAACCCTCAATGAGTGTAGTATCGAGTATCTACCAACTTCGGACTGCACCAAAGCCGATCATCTCACTACATCCTAAAAGGCCAAGTTGGTCAAGTAAAGGTTCTAGAAGTTCATTAGTGCTTTATGACATCACTCAGCGGCCCCGTATTATCTTTGATTAACTCAAAGGCTACTGGTACACACAAATATGTCACACTAACATAGCTATTGCTTAGACCATGTCGGTATACCCCGCACAGTTTCCACAACGTATTGCTACTTACTTATAATATATCCCAAATCCGGGTAGAGGATTCAAACCCAAACAAAGAACCATAATGTAAAGCATACAAGTCAAACAATGTAAGCAAGTAAATGTGATCTAAACCCTAAGGTAACCCCACTTTTAGAATTTTCCCCAGCAGAGTCGCCAGTTCTGTAATACGGTGGGAGAACTGACTTGATTGTTTTGCATTTGATCGCAAATGTTGCGGTTAGCAAAAGTCGCCACCGACTTTTTTTTATCCAAAAGGAAAGGTAAAAAAGCACAAGAAAGACCTTTGAGATTATTTCTTGAGTTCGGGGGGTAGATTATGAAAAGGGAAGGTATTAGAACCCTTTTCATCCATGGTTTTCCATGGGCTCTTAGTTACTTGCTAGATCACTTGCTTTTGTTTGAAATTTTATTTTGTGTGGTTTTGAAAGTATTTTATAAAAGAGGTCATTGTTTAGGCAATCTTTGTAATTATTATTGTTCTTAAGAATGTATATAAAGATGTTGATCTTTTGAAAATGTTTTCAAGTTTTGTAAGATGTTTGGAAATGTGTGTATTTGTTTTGAAAACAGAAAGGATATTTGTTTGAAATGGAGCAAGTGACTAAAAGTAATCTACCTACTCAAATGTCTTTCTTGTTCATTTTCTTTTCCTTTGATATTGTTGTCTTACCATTGATTTGGTAAGCAACCCTATCTTTGTATGTAAACGAGACGGGCATGGGTCATCATATAGCCATGATTAGCAATGTTGCAAAGTATCTTAGAATTTTTGAGGGACTAAGATCATTTTTGTAAGGAAACTTTGAATAGCGTCATCAAGGGACTATGATCTTGTTTTTGTTTGTTTTTCTAAGATACCTTACATGCGTAATATGACCATTTTTGTATAAGGCAACCAAGTGGAATAACCCTAAGGGTGCTTGTGTGCAAGTGTGTCATTTTCATGCTTGATTTTGTCTTGGATTAGGGTTTTCTATTTGGTTGGTTTTATCTTTCCATACAAACCCTAATTACTAGCATGTTATATTGAAACAACCGGCTGAAAATAATCAAACAATGAAGTCACCATCGAACGTATTTTATCCCACATGTAGGGAAAGGTAAACATCGAGAAAACCTAAGAAGGGAGAAGTCACGATATTGTGACCGAGAGAAAAGGTTAAGGGAGTTTGTTACACGAGGGGAAGGTATTAGCACCCCACACGCCTGTAGTACTCTACGGTATCCACTCTTGTTATCTATCTTATGGTGTGTTTTAATCTATGCTTATTGTTTACTATACTACTGAAGGGAGAATGCATGCAAAAGAAATGAGAAAAGAATGTAGGGAAAATAAAAGTTATGCTCATTCGGGCCCTACCCCGATGCTTACGTATCCCTTTTAAGGAATCAGAGAAGTTGTAGTTCGGCTTACATGCTTTTGTTGGTTTGTATTTTTTAACGAACAATATTAATTTCGCCTTCTGCCGCAACTAGACATTTGGAGACTTACGCGTCAGCACAGAAGTGAATTAACATGTTCTTTTGAAAAGGTTTTGGAGAAAAGGTGCTTGGGGCGCACAAAAAGGTTTGAATTGATTTGTGTTTGTTGGTGTTTTTGCTTGTAGATAACAGCTAGTTAATCTCAAGAGAGAGATTTTAGCCATTTCTCTACTTATTCATGAAATAAGTCTTTGAGACTTGAACCACACTAAAGCTTATAATAAGAGAACAATAAGGTCTAGAAGAAACCCGCTTATCATCTCTCATACTTAACAAAGATATGATTCTCGTCAGTAAAATTTTTAGTATTTTGAAATTTGCAAGAAAAAGAAGTTTTTGCTTTAAATGCATATGCAAAAAGGGAAATAAAAGTCAAGGGGAGACTAGCCTATTTCTAAACCTAAAGTTATCATACTTCACATGATCTCTAGGAAACGATAAATGCGGAGAGAAAGTAGAGAGAAAATATACCAAACAAGTACTAGCCAGTAGAGCAAAGTAAAAAGCAAAGAAATCCGATGATCTCGCGAGCTTCTAGCACCAACAAAGAAAAGAGTCAGAAATCAAATACGCAGCATAAGTGTCGAAGCGTCATTGATGTGAAAATAAATCACAATCGACATCTCAAGCGTATCCGCATACCATACAATAAACCTGCATAAGACTCAAATCTTGACAAGCAAAAGTGAATTACCAATCTCAAATATAATCGGATAATCAGGATTTAATTCATAAAAATCTCATAAAAGAAAAATCTACCCAATTTTTTTATACTTGATTTTATTATTTTTGCAATGTTTGAAAAAAATATTAAAAAACATAAACAATTCACAAAATTATTTAAAAGAAAATACTAAAAGAATAAATCCAGGGGGGTGCAAGAGAACAAGCAGGAGGTGCACTAGAACTCCAAATTCTGATTCTAAGCCCAGTTATAAAATAAACCCACAAGCAGATTTTGTTACAACACCATTCAAGTGCCAAAAAAAGGACGGTGGGCTTGAGGAAATGAAATATGGTCCATTAATTACACAACATACCACTTTTTTGTTTGCAAATTAGACTTCAACATAAGCCATGGGCTTAGCAAAATATAGTTCGGTCCAAGGCATGTTCAACCAATATCCAGCAGTAATCTATCCTTTTGTTATTTGTACATCTCTTTATCTTTTTGGATTAATAATGATAATAAAAAAAAGGAATAGGAATTGAAAAGGGGAGAACGCAATCTGGGTCCTTGTATGCTATGAGTTAGGTCAAAAAACAATGAGCATAGAAATCCCAACAGACTCTTCTTCTCTCAATCACTAGGCGGCGCACAAGCCTTCATCTCCCTCGCGAACAAAATGCCGCCGTAACCTTCGTCTCCCTCGCCCCATTCCTTGGCCTTTATTCCTCATATTCTCATCTATACCCCTTACATCTAAGTAAATCGAAAACCCTAGCTAATTTAGGATCTGGAATTAGGCGATTACATGACGAATTGAAGCCTGAGACTTTAGGATTATCATTCAGAACAACAAGACACACGCCATGGTAACAACATTGATGCAAAAGGAATAAAGAACTAGATAATATCAAGACTTACCTACCGGGGCAAATTAGTGATCCTTCGTGGTCAGCGGAGAGAGATCAGAAACTCAGAACTCGAAGATCTTCAAAGTGATCAGGTAATGACAAGAATCCCAATTATTCTTCTCCTTCTTTGCGTGCCTTCTTCTTCCTCTTCTTCTACACTCTTTTTCCGTTTCTTTGCGCGTGCTTGAGCTTGTTTCTTGTTGAGAGCGAGTAGAGTTCTGAGTGATGATTCAGAGCGTATAGTGAGGGTGATTGAGGTGGAAGGAGAGGATTGAGAGGTTGATGAAGATGGTGTAATGAGAGAGTGAGGGTTGAAATCGAGGAAACGGTTATGAGGTGGTTTAGAGAGTGAGAGAGAGCCTTTTAGAATTGAGATACAGAGCTTTTTTTTATATCTGTCTAAAAAATCCTCCCTTTAGATTGGAGATGAAGCCTCTGTTATATAGGTGGCTAGAGCTACAAAAATATTGTTATATTAGATTAAATTAGGGCCCTTGGATGAGATATTTTGTTACGAAAATGGATGGTGGATATTCATCTAAAAAAACGGTCAGGAGGTTAATTTTTCTGTTGTGGAATTTTTGACTGATTTGGAATATTGAAGTTTGTTAGTTATAAGTAGTTTGAATTAGTTAGTCAGTTAGGCTTGGATTTTGGGAATTTCTATTATGCAGAGCTAATTAGAAACTGATTTAGTTAGACTTTGTTGTGAATTGGTATTTGAGCTGACAATTGGTCAGTTAGCAGACAGTTACAGAGTTATGCTAGAAGTTTGTTATAGAGTTAGTTATTTTTTCTGTTAGTTGCTATTTTCTGTTAATTTCTTTTTAGAAAAGAAGTTAGGGAATTAGAAGTAGTTAGAAACTGTTAATTTTTTTTTTTGAAACAATTTGAAAATTCTGTTAGACAGTTAGTCCTACTTTCAAATGATTTGATCCTCTCTTGCCTTTGTTCATTCGCCCTGGCCTGAATGTGTTAAAATTGATCTGAATCTTCCAATTCAAACTCATTTTCCCCTTCTTTAAGCTTTACTGTACTGGACTACCATTTTCTAATATTTCAGAGCTACTGAATTCTTGTGAATTTCTTGACGCGCGTACATTGTAAATGTAACAGGTCTGTTGCCCGAATTACTACCACCTCCACTAACTAATGCTCCAACTAAAAGGGGCCTGACAGTAGTTGTGCCAGTCAAGGCTTCTTATTTTCTTAAATGGTTTTGAATAAAGTTTAGTTCTGATTATAATTTCTGTTAGTCAATTGCTAGTGTGAAAAGAGTAGTCAATATTGACAAGCCCTGATTATTAGGAAATTCTGTTATGGTTAATAAAAAGTTAGGAAATTTTTTTTGTTAATTGATGGTGAGCTGGAAAACTACGAGTTTTATTCTTTCTGATTTCTGTTAATGAGTGCAGTAAGCCATTAATTTTTGACTTTCTTCTATTTTCAGTATTTACAAGTGAAAGTTTTTCAAGTGATGATTTGAGTATTGATATCTGATCATCTCTAGCACAAACTTTCTTCCCTGATATTTTCTTTTGTTGACTAACTTTCGAAGCTTTCATGTGCCTTCTCAGTCTGGCACTTACCGCTTCAACAGAAAAATGCAATGCATCTAACTCAACTTCCTTGAAGTGATCAAGTTCAGACTTGAACTATCGCTCTGCTTTAGACAGTGGTTTTTTGTGAGCACCAAGTAAGTTCCTTAAATGTTGTAAGAGCTCTTCCAAAGAATTGTGCATTTGAATTGCGCGATCAATTCTCTTCTATAATATATGCAGGGCCAGTTGAGTCTAGCTATCAGTTCGGTCGAACATAGGTTTATTATGAATTGGTATTTGATTGAATGTAGGTTTGGACATGTCTGGAATAGGGCTGCAGGACAGTTTGAAGATGGTTCTAAATTAGAGTCAAGGAAACTTGAGAAGACGACACGAGAAATTAACCAAGGGAAAGCAATCTTTATTTTATGCTAAATGAAAGGGAATTTGAAGATGGGTGCTTGACACGGACATGGAATGAAGATGTTAGGGTATTAGAATTTTAGGTTTAAAACAAAAGTTTGTGTAGTATTTTTTTGTATGATGTTTAGACATGATAATCATGGCTTTGTAAATTGGATTTATGGTTTGTAAATGATAAACATTGTAAAGCTTGAATAGTGAATGCTAAACTTTGGAATTTGAACATGGACGAGTGACTTGAAACTTGGATGAGCTTGTGATATTCTAAATCGAAATGAATGAATACGTTGAATTCCTTGAACCTTGAATCATGATGAACTTTGCTTTTGTAACTCCAAGCACTCCATACTCACGGGTTTTGAACTCATGGCACTAGGTAGTCATTGTGATGGATAATTCATAATAGCGCATTCGACTTAAATTCAAATATTAAATCCAAACTTCAATCTTGAATCCAAATCAACTTGTATGATAAGTAATTTGAATAGGCAATAAGATCTCGATCCTAAAGAATTCATAACCTCGCCCTTTGTATTACGACTCATATTTCACGATTCAATCCATAAATCTTGACAAAGTCCTTCCCTAATTGACGACCTTGAATTATCAAAGATGAACATAGAAAATAGTGCAATAGTATGATCAAGATCAACATGAAACTTTATCCCATGACCTTCAATTACTGAACATTTATCAACGAATAGAAACCTTGATTCTTTGACCTGACATAGGGAAATAAACCCTAATCTCTTGAACTGATGAAACTGGATGGAGAAGATGTCCAAAAAATGAGCATGATTAAAAACCCTAATTCCACAGCCTTGTACCCCAGGAAAACCCTAAATAATCAAACTTATTCAACTCATACACCTCAAATCAGTTGTAACCCTAGCTCTATAACTGTTGGTCTTTTAAACCTCAGGTGATCCAATTTATGAAAATGCGTGCTATCCACATGACCCATTGGAATGATGCAGAGGAATGCAAAGTCTAAGCTAGAATAAAAGTACAATTAGGAGGGAAAATTTTGGGGTGCAACAGCTGCCCCTATTTAATCTCCTTCAACCTGAATGTGAGATTGGCGTCATCCTTTCGAACTTTCAAGGTGGAAGAAGATTAAATAGTAAAAGAACCCAAAAATTTGCACTCCGAAGCCAGTCAGTATTTATTATATTTTTTGGTTTTCTGTATTTATTTTCTATTTTCTTTTTGCTTTTTGGGTTAAAGGGGTTATCAGGGATAAATGTATGTTTAACCAGGGTTAGACACACAGAAGAAGAACTTGGTTATCAAGGAACATCTATTAGGATTTAGTAACAAACACCTGTTAGAAAGATATCAAAATATATATGCCTGAAGTTTGTAGCAGACATACAAAGAAAAGGTATCAAAGATACATATCTGGGGTTGGTAGCGGATACGAAAGAGACAAACCGAAGAAAGATACTTGCAAGGATATCGTGAACACATGTCTGGGGTTGGTAGGAGATATATGAAAAAGCTATCAAAAATACATATCCGGGGTTGGTAGCGGACACGTACAAAAGAGATATCAAAGATACATATCCGGGGTCGGTAGCGGATACGCACGAAAGAGACATCAAAGATATCAAGAATACATGTCTGAGGTTGGTAGCAGACATATGAAAAAGGTATCAAAAATACATATCGGGGGTTGGTAGCAGACACGTACAAAAGAGATATCAAAGATACATATCTGGGGTCGGTAGTGGATACGCACGAAAGAGACATCAAAGATAAAAAGAACAAATGTCTAGGGTTGGTAGCAGACATATGAAAAAGGTACAAAAAAATACATATCCGGGGTTGGTAGAGGACACGTACGAAAGACATATCAAAGATGCATATTCGGGGTCGGTAGCGGATACGCACGAAAGAGACATCAAAGATATCAAGAACACATGTCTGAGGTTGTAGCATACATATGAAAAAGGTATCAAAAACACATATCCGGGGTCGGTATCGGATACGCACGAAAGAGACATACCGAAGAAAGCTCTTACAAAGATATCAAGAACACATGTCTGGAGTTGGTAGCAGACATATGAAACAGGTATCAAAAATACATATCCAGGGTCGGTATCGGATACGCACGAAAGAGACAGACCGAAGAAAGCTCTTACAAAGATATCAAGAACACATGTCTGGGATTGGTAGCAGACATATGAAACAGGTATCAAAAATACATATCCGGGTTCGGTATCGGATACGCACGAAAGAGACAGACTGAAGAAAGCTCTTACAAAGATATCAAGAACACATTTCTGGGGTTGGTAGCAGACATATGAAAAAGGTATATAAAAAATACATATTTGGGGTTTGTAGCGGACACGTACGAAAGAGATATCAAAGATACATATCCGGGGTCGGTAGCGGATACGCACGAAAGAGACATCAAAGATATCAAGAACACATGTCTGAGGTTGGTAGCAGACATATGAAAAAGGTATCAAAAACACATATCTGGGGTCGGTATCGGATACACACGAAAGAGACAGACTGAAAAAAGCTCTTACAAAGATATCAAGAACATATGTCTGGAGTTGGTAGCAGACATATGAAACAGGTATCAAAAATACATATCTGGGGTCAGTATCGTATACGCACAAAAGAGACAGGCCGAAGAAAGCTCTTACAAAGATATCAAGAACACATGTCTGGGATTGGTAGCAGACATATGAAACAAGTATCAAAAATACATATCCGGGGTCGGTATCGGATACGCAAGAAAAAGACATACCGAAGAAAGATCTTACAAAGATATCAAGAACACATGTCTGGGGTTGGTAGCAGACATATGAAACAGGTATCAAAAACACATATCCGGGGTCGGTATCGGATACACAAGAAAGAGACAGACCGAAGAAAGCTCTTACAAAGATATCAAGAACACATGTCTGGGGTTGATAGCAGACATATGAAAAAGGTATCAAAAATATATATCCGGGGTCGGTAGCGGATACATATTAAGGAAAGAGGCCGAAGGAAAGGACTCTAACTAAGGATATCAGGAATATACGTCCGAAGGAAAGGGCGTATAACCAAGGATACCAGGAAAATATGGTTGGAGGAAAGGACATATATAACCAAAGGCTTGCAAGGGTAAGAGAAAATCAAGATTTACTGGGGCAATGGGAAACATCAAAGACTTGACTGGTGGTAAGTCAAACAGACTCCATTGGGGAAACAAAATAGAATCACCCTAGGCTTCTTGTGGAGATAGTTCAAATCTGAATGCATAACAATCTGGTTACAGCAAGTAAACATAATTTGCTTATACTCATGCATGTTCGAATTTTTTATAGCGTAATTCTCCATACCATGGAAATGTTATGCGTTTTGGTAGATGCAATGTAATGATGCATGTTTAGTAATGCATTAGGAAAAGCCATCAATAATCGGCTGCTGAGAAGACAAAGAACTTCCGAATGATTATTCTGGAACATCTGGTCTTCTGTAGAGAAAAGGCAATTTATACTTCAATGGGGAACCGAGATTTGGAACCATCAACCTATAAAGATCGATATCGCTGGGGAAGTAACTTCCTGGGAAGAAAACTGAAAACGTAAATTGAGGTTCAGAGAAAATCTTGAATTCTAATCAAACTCCCCACTTCACGGGGAACAAATTATTTATCCTCTATTGGAAAGAAGAAAGCTTTGCTGGGAATGGAAACTTCTGGCATAGAAATTCTTTGACGAAGATAACTTCTGTTGGGGAGTATAGAAATTCTTAAATAAAAAGAATTCTACTCATACCACACTGAGGATAACATTGTTGGGAGGTAAAAGATCCTTACTTGGGGAAGAAACAAACATCCCTAGATAGAAACTCTACTAGGGATATCTCAACAAAATCTTTTACTACTGGTAACGAAAGAGTTATGATTGGAATTCTCCTGTACACCTCACCTGAGAGATAGGACACTTGCTCCATTACGGAAAAAAGAATAGTTCCACTGGGGAAATTAGATCTCATTATACGAAAATCATCACGTTTCCCTTCTTGATTCATTTATTGGTATGCATCTTGTCATAAAAGACCAACAATACTTGTAAAACAGAAATTGGGGCAACATGCCCCTGTTTGGAATGGAAAACCTTACTGATGAATAGACAACTTGAACTATCAATCACCGGGTAAAAACCGCGATGCAAGATTGCAACTTCAACAAATCGACTCCGAGGAGAAACGCCACTAAAAAGTGGACTTGAGAAGATGCTGCAAAAATAAATTGCAGTCCAATGAAAAGGGATCATCTAGACTTTAAACAACTTCTACATTTCCAGGGAGAAAGAACATTCTCCTCCTGCAGAAAAATGAGGATGCTTCACTGGGGAGAGAACATCTCAGAAGAGAAAACCCTCGGTAGATAGGTCTATGTCAAGTAGTAACAGGTCTTTTACTGGGAGTATGCATCCCCCTCGGAAGTAATATTTCCATCACGTCTTGTACGAGTAAACAAACCCAAATGATATTTGCGTTACTGCTCATATCCTACTGAGGATAACAATCCAAACTTCAATTGGGGATAATAACCTTGACTTAGGACAAAGGATATCAGTAAATGGACTTGAGTCTCTGATAAGTCGAAGATAACAATCTCGACTTCTCGGCATGATTTTCAAATTCATATGTCATTTAGCCTGCGTATGAACTTGATCTGATCAACTACTGAAGAAGAGAGAAAGCCCTTACATAAATTCTTTCCCCAGTCTGTAAGGCTTTTGCAGAAAAATTGCCTTGAGAGGACTTTTTGAGATTTATACTGTTAAAGACAATCTGCCCCAGTGTTATGGACTTTGGAACATGATGTTTAGGTAACCAAAATTGGAGATGACTCCAACTATGCTTGAGTGAATGCCAATACATCTTCAAATTCTGGGAAGATTCTCCTCTGATCAACGCATTCTCAGAGAGATTTGTCAAAAATTAGTATAACTGCCCTAGTTTGTCTGCACTTTGAGGGATGAAATCCTGACTTGAATGCCTCAGATTGGCTGAATACCTACTCGATGGAGTATTCGACATGCTTGCCCCTGCTCAACAGAATCTCGACAAATCTTTTCCTTTACCTCATTCTCACGGAGGGATGAGAAACCTGAGGATTTTTGAAGACGACATAACCTTAGAGTGGTTGGCTCATATCTTTAAAGTAGGTTACTTCACAACCATACTTCTCGACTTGAGCTGCTTCATTCTAGAGCAAATACTTGAAACAATACGTCCCTTGGGACCAAATGAAAGTAATGCACCACTGCTTGACAGAGACTTTGGGCAACAACCTTTTGCAATCTACTTCAGATCATTTCTTAAACTGGTATTCCTTTACTCAACAGAGTCAATTAGAAGATTTTCCCCAGGTTAAGACCATTCTCACAAATGATTTACCTTTAAACGGTATCCTGAAGCAACTTGTCCCTTGAGATGATCAAATTTTCATCTGATGCTCATTATGCAAGCTTACTTGATGTTTAAGCACTTTCTCATATGCAAAGAATTTTTATTCTAAGAATGATAATTATAATACAAAGCTCATGTTTGTCTTGAAGTTTAAAAACTTGTATTGAAAAGATGTTGAAACAAAAAAAGAAAAAATTTGTACAAAAGATAGTGTGATACTAACTCAAAAAATTAGCAAGCCTCATAGGAGTCATATTACCGTATTCTTGTTACAGTGTGCTTTCAAATTAACCCTTGCTTCAGTTAGGACTTTTAAGAGTTGTAACGTGGCCTGGTTCACGGTTTAAAAAAAAGGATTTGAGGCTCAAAATATTTGGTGCCCACCCATTCTCCGTGATGTTCTTCAGTCATAAATTCAGTTAAATCAACATGAGCACTCATCTCTCAAAAGGAGGTTACAATGGTCGAGGAGGATATGGCAGTCACTTACTTCTTTCATTTTTAGTGTTCGATCACACAACTTTATTCCTTGTGGAGGATCTTTATTTGGTAATCCCCTTTTTCTCTTTTCGCGCTTTTTTTGCTTTCCCTAAATTTTGCCTGGACAAATCCTTTTGGATTTTGATTTTGAAGTCCAACGGGATGCCTTGACTTTTGCCTAAGCGATTTGTCTTTTCAAGTTTCGGCTTAGTAAGGCTTTTTGTCTCTTTATTTTATCATTTCATTTTGTTTGAACCAGTCGTGTAATTTCGAGTCGTTTTTGACTTCCTGAGAAAGTGTGACTACCTTACTGCTTGATCGAAGAGGAATAACCATTATGGTATCATCATCTTTTGATCTCTTGATGTGCTAGAGATATCTATTGGGACATCGTCCTCATTGATGCATGCTGCTGATATTGTGGTTTTGTTCTTTCTAAACCTTCTGAAGGATAACCATTGTTATATCCTTTGATGTGCACTCTTAAATGAGTCTTGAGCGCTCATTCAGATTAATTGAAATCTACCCTGCCCCGGGTTAAATGTGAGGTTTTTTTTAAAAGAAAAGAAATTCCTAGTTCAAGGCTCAAAGGGGTTAACGAGAGTTTCACTCCCTTATATCTCCGGTGTTTGGGGATTTGAAGCAAGGCCTGCACATCGTCAGCAGGGTCCTATTCAAAAGCACATTGTCTGAACTTTTTGGCATATTACTCATCATCCTTTCTCCAGAGGTATTTTGATTTATTTAACCAGAGTTAAGTATCAAAAGGTCAAAGAAAAACATTAATGAGTGAATACAAATGGATTAATTCAAGACAAACAAATTTCATGCATTGCAATTAATATTCAATGATAAGCATGTTTTGCATACAAGAAAGTACTGAGCCAAACAAGAAAGATTAAAAATTAGAAATGCAAATGAAACTAGAAATTTCCATGTTGAGGAGCCTAGTCTCCGTATGGAATTGTTGCTTCAGAAAGTACGCTTGGTAACCTCACTTTTTATTTATGGATGATTTACACTCTTGAGTTGAGAATGAATATCCATCATACTTTCAATAAGAATATCCTTAGGTCGTGAGATCCTGTTCTGATAGGAGAATCATGTTAGTCATGCCTAGGTCTTTAGCTCGTTTATTGGTATTCTTCCTATCATCAGAGATCTATAATTCCTGCGAAGGTGAGACTTATAACAACATGCCTTGAGTATGGAATGGTTTCCACACCCGACATTTTGAGTAATTTGATGCCACGTGCTGTAAAGCTGTCATGTTTTTTTTAATGCACTATTTTATTGAAAACATTGAACGTCTTTTGTTTATCAAAACAGCAATAACGAAATCAACTTGGCACAATTCGAAAAAATTCTTTTATTGAATGATTAGCTTGTAAATCGGAATTTACAATGAAAAGCAATTCTCGAAGAGGAATAAATGCATGTGAAACACATGCAGAGGACAATAAAAATAAAAAACAATCTGAGTGCAGATTTTTTAAGTACGATTCTGCTACAACTCTCATGACCTCTGAATTCTTCAATACTTGCCTTCCGAATGTCTGATTGGACCAAAATTCTGTCCTGATCCGATCAAACCAACGACCTTCTACGCAAAATACTTTTTTACTACATCTGCATTGACAGGGTGAGGGAAATCTTCTCCATCCATGGTTGCGAGCATCATAGATCCTCCCGAGAAAACTTTCTTTACAATAAAAGGTCCTTCATAGTTGGGAGACCACTTACCTCTAGCGTTCGTGTTGTTAGGAGGCAAGATCATTTTTAGCACCAGATCACCAGCTTGAAAATTCCGCGGATGTACCCTCTTGTCGAAAGCTTTCTTCATCCTATTTTGGTATAACTTTCCATGGAAAATTTACGTCAATCTCTTCTCATCAATGAGATTCAGCTGATCGAATTTATTTTGGACCCATTCAGTCTCATCCAATCGTGCATCTGTCATTATCCTCAAAGAAGGGATTTCCACTTCCACTGGTAGGACTGCTTCCATGCCGTAAACAAGTGAAAAAGGGGTTTCCCCAGTTGAGGTGTGCATAGTGGTTTGATAACCATGTAAAGCGAATGGTAGCATCTTATGCCAATCTTTATAAGTGATGACCATTTTCTGCACAATCTTCTTAATATTCTTGTTTGCTGACTCAACTGCGCCATTCATCTTAGGACGGTAAGGAGAGAAATTATGATGTTTTATCTTAAAGTTTTCACATAACTCTTTCATCATCTTATTATTGAGGTTCGGCCCGTTGTCGGTAATAATCTTTTCGGGGATCCCGTATCGACAAATTATGTTATGTTTGATGAAACGTGCTACCACCTGTTTAGTGACATTGGCATAAGATGCCGCTTCGACCCACTTAGTAAAGTAGTCGATAGCCACCAATATAAAACGGTGCATGTTGGAATCCATTGGCTCAATCCCGTCCAATCATATCAATACCCCATATCGCGAAAGGCCAAGGTGAAGTTATGATATTCAGGGGATTGGGCGGCACATGCATCTTGTCAACATAGATTTGACACTTGTAGCAGATCCTGGAATGCTCGTAGCAATCATTTTCCATTGTTGACCAATAATAACCTGCTCTCAAGATCTTCTTGGCCATAGTATGCCCGCTAGAATGTGTCCCAAAAGAACCTCTGTGCACTTCTTCTATGATCCTACTTGCTTCGTGTCTATCCACGCATCTGAGCAGAATGGAATCATAATTCCTCTTATACAGGACATCACCGTCGAGGAAAAAATTGGCGGCAAACCTCCGTAAAGTCTTCTTATCTGTGACAGAAGCACCTTCTGGATATTCTTGGGTTTTAAGATACCTTTTGATGTCATAAAACCATGGCTTCCCGTCAACGACATCTTCTCCTATTCCATAATAGAACGCCGGTTCATCCAACCTTAGGATAGTGATAGAAGGAGCCTCATTTGCCCATTTAACCTTAAACATGGATGACATGGTAGCCAAGACGGCTGGCAAGTTATTCTCCTCCCTTGGAATATGATTGAAAGTAATCTCATCAAAATAAGGGGTTAGTTTCAACACATGCTCGCGATACGGAATCAAATTTGGGTGACGAGTCTCCCAATCTCCGTTGATTTGGCTAATTACCAGAGCACAATCTCCATATACTTCTAAGATCTTGATTCGTAAATCAATGGCAGCTTCTAACCCAAAAATACAATCTTCATACTCAGCCATATTGTTCGTACAATCAAAGCAAATTCTGGTAGTAAGAGGAGAATGAAAACCTTCAGGAGAAGTAATCACCGCACCGACACCAGTACCTAACACATTAGAGGCACCATCAAACACCATTGTCCAACACGATCCTGGTTTAGGTCCTTCCTTTGGTCCCGGGATGTTACAATCCCGTATGTACATGATGTCTTCATCAGGAAACTCCAATTTCATTGGCTGATAGTCATCTTTCATAGGTTGGTGGGCAAGATGATTTCCCAATATACTACCCTTGATATCCTTTTGAGTGGTATATTGGATGTCATATTCGGTCAAAATCATTTTCCAACGAGCTATCCTTCCCGTGAAGGCTGGTTTTTCAAAGATGTACTTGATTGGGTCCATCTTAGAGATCAGTAAGGTGGTATGAGTCAACATGTACTGTCTTAGTCGGCGAGCAGCCCATACCAAAGCGCAACAAGTTTTCTCGAGCAGTAAGTATCTTACCTCACAGTCGGTAAACTTTTTGCTAAGGTAATATATTGCGTGCTCTTTTCGACCAGCCGCGTCATGCTGCCCTAATACATACCCCATTGAGTTCTCTAATATCGTTAGGTACATTATCAAGGGTCTACCTTCCACCGGGGGCAGGAGAATTGGAGGTTCCATCAAATACTCTTTAATCTTATCAAATGCTGCCTGGAAATCATTATTCCACCTGTCCGTCTGGCTTTTCTTTAACAATCTAAAGATTGGTTCACAAGTGGTTGTAAGGTGGGAGATGAATCTAGAAATGTAGTTCAATCTCCCAAGAAAGCCGCGAACCTCTTTTTCTGTTTCTGGCACTGGCATTTCTTGTATAGCCTTTATCTTACTAGGGTCAACTTCAATTGCTTTCTCGCTTACAATGAACCCTAACAGTTTCCCTGATCTTACTCCAAAGGTGCACTTATTTGGATTTAGCCTTAGTCTGAACTTCCTTAACTTTTCAAACAATTTCAACAAATGAACTAGATGTTCCTCTTCTGTCTAGGATTTGGCAATCATATCGTCAACATATACTTCAATCTCTTTATGCATCATGTCATGAAAGAGAGCGACCATTGCCCGTTGATAAGTTGCCCCTGTGTTTTTCAGACCAAAGGGAATCACCTTATAACAAAATGTCCCCCACGGCGTAATAAAAGTAGTCTTCTCCATGTCTTTTGGTGCCATTTTAATCTGATTATAGCCAGAAAAACCATCCATGAAGGAGAACACTTTGGCTTGAGCAGTATTATCAACTAGAATATCAATGTGCGGCAACGAGAAATCATGTTTAGGACTTTCCCTGTTCAAGTCCCTATAGTCCACACACATTCTGACCTTTCCATCCTTTTTAGGCACTAGTACAATATTCGCGATCCACGGAGGGTAAGAAGTTACCTTTAGAAAACCAGCATCAAATTGTTTTTGAACCTCTTCTTTGATCTTTTTAGACATCTCAGGATGAGTTCTTAGAAGATTTTTCTTAACAGGAGGACACTCTTCCCTAAGAGGTAGCTTGTGCATAACGATATCCGTGTCTAAACCAGGCATGTCTTCATAGGGCCAAGCAAAGATATCTGTATACTCACAGAGCATTGTGATTAAACCGTGCTTGATACTGTCTTCTAGAGCAGCCCCAATCTTAACTTCTTTTCGGACCTCTTCAGTTCCTAAGTTGATCAACTCAGTGGTCTCTTGGTGCGGCTGAATGAACTTTTCTTCTTGCCTTAGTAATCTAGCCAACTCTTCAGGAAGTTCTCAATCCTCCTCAGTTTCTTCTTCAGCTTGATATATTGGATTTTCAAATTCATAGAGAGTTATAGCGGAATCATTCCCGACACTTTCTAGGGTTAATCAGTGACACAATCTGCATGGTTATTTTTATTTTTATTTTAGCCTTAGATGTAAAAGAAAATAAAGCCTTGTGGCTTATAAAAAATTTCGTAAAGACAAAGAGTGAAACATTTGAAAACAAAAGACGTTCTTTATTGATGAATAAACTTGTAATAAAAAACATTGTGGCCTTACAGCATGTCCACTATGTCCCAGGCAGGACATAGGGATTATTGCATGATAACAAAATAAAAGAAAGTTACTCTTCATAACGGGTGACTTCGACGATGTCCTCGGCGAACCATTTGGTAAGCTTTTTGCTCGGTATGGTTGGATGAACCCACCTATCCATCTCACAATCGCTACCATCTTTTTCACTTACTGCATGAGCCTCTTCCTGGATGGTTCTACCACTGATGAATCGAATTGGTGGAAGAATACTTTGACCTTTGGGAGTAGCGACTGACCTTCCCTAATTAGCGACGAAGCCTAAACCTTTCTTGTCTTTCTGAGTAGGGAGATCCAACACTCTTCCCCAGCCTTCTGGATGACCAGACTAAACGATTGCTTGTGCCTGGCGATAGGATGACATGGGGACTTCTGGACTCCTGTCTTCTTGATAAGGAGTCCTAACAACTTGTACGGTTTTGAAAGCTTGGCACGGCGTCTCATCGATTTCTCCTTCTATTTCAACATAGCGGAAAGAACTCAGGTGACTGACAATGTAATCTTCTTCACCGCAGACAGTGACCACTTTTCCATTCAGTAAAAACTTCAGCTTCTGGTGTAGAGTGGAGGTAACGGCGCCAGCCCCATGGGTCCATGGGCGGCCCAGTAAACAGCAGTAGGAAGGGTTTATGTCCATGATAAAGAGGGTAGCTTCAAACACTTGGGGTCCTATCTTGATCGGCAAGTCGACTTCCCTGAACACAGTCCTTCTTGATCCATCAAAAGCCTTAACAACCAAATCACTCGGCCTCAATGAAAGCCCCTCATAATCCAGTTTCAAAAGAGAAAACTTGGGTAATAAGTTGATAGAGGAACCTGTATCAACCAGCACACGAGATAAGGTAGTTTTTGCAATTTCCATAGAGATGTGTAATGCTTTGTTATGCTTCCTCCCCTCAGGGGGTAGGTCGAAGTCCGTGAAACCCAGCCCATTACTTTCAGAAATGCTATTCACAATTCCCTCAAATTGATTCACCGATATCTCTTAGGGGACAAAAGAGGTTCCTAACAGCTTCAATAATGCATTTCTATGGGACTCCGAATCTCTGAGCAAGGCGAGGATGGATATCTTTGAGGGTGTTTGACTTAACTGGTCAATGATTTTGTAGTCACTCTTCTTGATGTACCGCATTAACTCAGCTGCATTCTTAGACATTTCATCATCAAAAACAGGAATAGGGGGACTCTGTCCCGGCTTATCGCTATTGACCATGATCTGCGTGCCTTTAGTCTTAGCTGCAGCATCTGTACTACTTTCAGGTTGCTCTGGCGGGGAGAAAATTTGATCGCTGCGAGTAATTCTACTTTCGCTGACAATATCGAGCACTGCAGGTTTCTCTTCTTCAGACTTGTCTTCCTCAAACCTCTGAGTAGAAACCTTCTTCCCTTGATAGTAAAGTTCACCACAATAATTCCAAGGTACCGCCTTGTCGCTAACGTACAGCACTGGACTAGGCATAGTGATAAGTAGTGGAGACTTCTTAGCAGGTACCAGGATCGTCACAGGTACTCGGGCAGCTTTTTGTTTGACCGGAATGATTATCATATTGAATTCATTCTTATCGATCTCAGGCTTCATGATCTTGCGATTAAACTAAAGAAACCCCTTTGTAATTAAATCTTGAACCGCATTTCTCAACAAATGACAACCCCCTGGATGTTTTATACAAGCGGCACAGTCCATCCTGCAGCCCAAAAATACAAATTTGCTCGTCAACTGCTCTTTCACGAATAACAAGGGGGTAACTAACTAGTCGACATCCATAACCAGATCCAGGCTTTCGTCTTCAATGATGGCACTGACAGTGGAATCTCCGTGAGTCGATAGTGGTTGATTTGTAATATTAGGTGTCGGTCCAAAATTAATAGCTTGAGAGTCCAATAGGTCTTGGACCTTATGCTTGAAAGCATAGCAATTCTCGATAGTATGCCCCTGCCCTCTGGAGTGGATATCACACCGGGCATTAGCGTCAAAGTGAATCGGCAACCTTTCAGGGTCAACTTTAAACGTACGTAACTCAATCAATTTTAGCTCGAGTAACTGAGGAAACAATTCAGCATATGTCATTGGAAGCACATCAAACTTCCTAAGGGGGAGTCTTGGTTTTTGTTGATTACTCTATCGGGGTGTATATGTTAGACGTTGAGGGGGAGCTATTGGAATTGTTACAGCAGCAGCCTGATGGTCGCAATCTTGATATCTGCCCTTCCCCTTCTGAGGATAGATTGCACCAGATTCTCCTTCCTTTTTCTTTGGGTGGCCCCCGAAAGACTTCTTAGTATTTCCATCACTATTCCCAACCAGTACATCTTGGATTTTCCCCAATTTAATTCCGATCTCAATCCGTTCTCCATGTGTTACAATCTCAACAAAAGTACCTAATATGCTACAAGTTGTGTAATACTGGCCTTGCAACGTACTACTAAACATCTCCACCATTTCTCGTTCTAACATGGGAGGTTGTACTTTTTCAGCCATCTCTCGCCATCTCTGGGCGTACTCTTTAAAAGACTCATCCCGTTTCTGGGATAAGTTCTGCAGTTGGGTTCTTGTAGGAGCCATGTCAGTGTTATATTGATAGTGCAAAACAAATGCTTCAATCAATTCTCTCCACGTACGGACACAACTACTTTCCAGCTGCATGTACCATTCGAGTGGACCACCCGTCAAACTATCTTGAAATAAGTGCATCAACAACTTCTCGTCGTTGGAATATGCAGACATCTTCCGATAGAAAGACTTAATATGGATTTTTGGATAGGAAGTTCCTTTGTACTTTACGAAATCAGGCACCTTGAATTTTGGGGGAATCCTTACTCCGGGCACCAAGCCTAAATCAGACATGTCAAAGCCTACTGCCCTTGACTTTCAAACTTGTGCATCCGTTCTTCAAGCATATGCAACTTTTTGCTAGCTTCAGTTGGTTCTTCCACATTAGTCATCAAGTCTTCCCAATTATCTTCTTCCACCGGCCTAACAGAAATGCGAACAGGCATTGGTAGTACAATAGGTTGTTCGGTGTTCTGATGAACATGAGTAAGTGGGGGAGGGTTCCCCACAGCTTGATTCCCAGGGATGCCTTGGTTACCTGTAGGGTTGCTGAAATTTGCATGCTGACCAGTTTGGGTATTCAGACGGACATTCGAATCCCAGCTCACATTTCGAGTTCCTCCCGAATTCTCCACCATGTTCTGAGCCCCCGGAATACTGTTAGGATTACTGATGACAATCCCTGGTGGATCAACGTTCAGATTTTCACCCCCATTATTCAAAGCTTCAGCAGGCCTTATAATCATGGCCCTCATTTGCTCTTGTTGACGAGCCATGTTCTAAATAATTTTCATCAATTGATCGACTCGAGTATCCATCCTGGTTCCCATAGCCACAACATCTGCTTGAATCTGTTCCATCTGTCTTTTGGCAGTGCTTTGAGTATTATAACAATGAGAATTCGTAGTGGGTATCTTCTGCAAAGGGGAGGCCCAAATTAAGGAATAAGAAGACCTGCCATAATCATTTCTCATATTATGATATGTATGAATGCATGATTGTGTATGTGATGTTATATCATTTCCAGGACACCCAAAGTTTTATTACCCCTGGGAATTTTAAACAACATGATAAGAGAGATAAACGGCGAGAAGAAGTTTTGACAGCAATTGATTTCATTAAAAATATCATTCATATGATCAAACGGTAACTTTTTACAAACATGATTCAAAATATGTAATGAAATCTAAATGACCCCATCCAACAAGACTGGTGGTGGTCTAATGACATTAAAGCAGAAAAAAAGGGAGAACAAGACAATCAAAGTGGTGGATCTCTAATCTCCGTGTAGTACAATGGTCCTCCTTGCCGGAATCACTCTTCACTCCATTCCTTAGTTTCTTTGAATAATTTCTTTGTCTTCTCACGATCCCGTCCACGAGCGAAGCTATCAATTACCACATCTTTCCGAAATAGTTGTCCCTCCAGATACACACATTGCTCTAGGAAGCGGTCACATTCTTTACATTCTGGAAAAGGTATAGGCACATGTGCTTCTTCCATCTCCTTTATCTTATCTCGGAGTCTTTCATTCTCTTTCAGCACTTCAGTCATTTGATCTTCTTTTTCTTCCAACTACATCCTAGCAACTTTAAATTGGTTTCCCAACTCCTTAGCTTTGGCTTTGTTTCTATTGTTGGCCATTTGGAATCTTAAAGTTTCTTGCTGATTCTTTTCTGCATCAGCGAGGGCTATGTGGTATTCTTCCGTGGATACAAAGGATTTTTAGGCTCTGGGTCGTTTTTTTGAGTTGCCTTCCCCTTCATACTCTTTTAGTTGACGGGCCAAGTCCCTTTTCTTTTCTGTTAAGAAATATATTTCCATTTTTTTGTCTTCCAGATTCTGACGAAGGTCCCTGTTTTCCAATTGTACTTGGTAGAAGCGTTCCTTAGGCACATTGTGCTGTAACTCAGTGGGTTGAAGATACAAGGAGATTTCCTTTTCAAAAGGCAACATAAGAGTTTTAACCCTTTCCTTCAACCAATCTACATAAGGATCAAAATTTAATACCTCCTTTAACCCAAAGAATTCCTTTCCTTTCCTCCCAACATGTGCCCAAGCAATTTCCACTTTCTTCAACAACTATGGATCCTCTCCTTTTTTGCAATACATAGGTTCGACCTCCTTGGTCGTGGGTGGACGCCTCATGGCATAACCTAATTGACGAAGATAGAGTACTGGGTTGTAGTTGATAACCCCTTTTGTTCCTATGAGTGGAACATTAGACAAACATGCACAGTGAGAGATGACTTCGGTGCTATCAGCCTTAAGTTTGTACCATTGGATATCGAAAGAGGTGAGTGTCATTACTTTGGATGTCCATGAACGAGGATCCTCTTTGAATGGCCCTTTGGTGGGTAACTGTGCTATGAACCATTTGTAAAGCATTGGTATACATCATACCACTACTCCTTTCTTTCCATGCCTAGAATAAATGGCATGGTAAGTATCTGCTAATAGTGTAGGTATCAGATTCTTATTCATGAAGACGCAAAGAGAATCCAAGTCTATAATTTATTTAATCTCAGGGAATAAGACAACTCCGTAAATGATAGCAGCCAACAGAGCATAATAAGCATCCCAATTTCCTGTGTTTGCCATTTCCTTTGCCTTATTTACCAAGAAATCTACAGGAAGACCACAAGTGACTTTGTTACGTCTCTATTTCCCTTTTAAGTTGTTAAGGCTCAAATAAAGAACCTTAGCAATGGCCTCATAGTCAGGCTCAACGGGGACTCGAACAAATGGAACATGACTAGCGAGCTTAATGTGGAGAAGATGAGCGTACTCCTCAATAGTAGGTGCTAACTGGTAGTCTTGAAATGTGAAACAATGCAACTCCGGATCATAAAACTGTAACAAGGTCTGCACAACCTTATCGTCAACCCGAGCATCCAATAAATATAGGAGATTCCCATATCTTTCACCAAAAACACCCATTTGTTGACAATTCATGAGGTCTCTGAGTTCTTCAAGAGATGGCCAAATACTAGGACGAAATTGATAACTGAAGTTATCCCTCTTTGTCTTTAGGACGATATCAATGTTGTTTTCCATTCTTTAGAGGAAATGTAAACCCTAGAGGGATCTTGGAAATGACAATGCGCATGCGAATTAATTATCAACATATATTTTCTTTTGAAAAGTAAATATGCTATGATGTACGTGCAAATGATCATGGGGTTACTACTTCCATGATACTGATTTTTGTTGTATTGCCTCTTCATATTCTGTTAATACCAGGATTACAGGTCTGAAACATAACCGAAAGAAATCTATGAAGATCATAGTTGGAACCTCATAAAATAAATCTGAGAACCTCATAATTACCGGCAGAAATCCAGGACATAATCATAAGTAACCGTCTGAATATAGTCACCAACTGTACCTATGATAAGAATTCCCTTCCCACTCACGGGTGAATACTAGGTTAGGGTAAGGCAAAGGTAACTCGAAAATCACGGGTTCGTTTGAAAGCAGAATCATCGCAACACAGACGTGCATGATGAAAATACTTTCAATTGAACCTCATTCGTGCGTGGTATATGACATGACTGCACTAATCGGACCATGTCCTATAGCCGTCATGCCCCTACTCTATTCCTAGTGTCCTAGTGTACTAGGGCCTGGGTACTGGGCCTTTTACCTCAATAGTAACATTCCCACCCAAACAAGAAGCAGATCCAGCACAATAAATAACCAATATGGAAAGTAATAAAATTCAATGCAAACATATGCTCAGATAAACATGTACAAATGAATAAACTGAAAGCATAAAAATAAACACCCAAAGAAAGGAAAGCAAGAGCTAGGAGCGACTCCGGGATGGACCAGCATTTGGTCGACATATCCCCAGTGAAGTCGCCAGCTAAAACAACCGGCTGAAAATCATCAAACAATGAAGTCGCCATCGAACGTCTTTTATCCCACATGTAGGGAAAGGTAAACATCGAGAAAACCTGAGAAGGGAGAAGTCACGATCTTGCGACCGAGAGATAAGGGTAAGGGAGTCTGTTACGCGGGGGGAATGTATTAGCACCCCACATGCCCGTAGTACTCTACGGTATCCACTCTTGTTATCTATCTTATGGGTGTGTTTGAATCTATGCTTATTGTTTACTATACTACTGAAGGGAGAATGCATGGAAAAGAAATGAGAAAATAATGTAGGGAAAATAAAAGTTGTGCTCGTTCGGGCCCTACCCCGATACCTACGTATCCCTTTTAAGGAATCAGAGCATCCGTAGTTCGGCTTACATGTTTTTGTTGGTTTGTATTTTTTAATGAACAATATTAATTTCGCCTTCTGCCGCAACTCGACCTTTGGAGACTTACGCGTCAGCACAGAAGTGAATTAACATGTTATTTTGAAAATGTTTTGGAGAAAAGGTGCTTGGGACGCACAAAAAGGTTTGAATTTATTTGTGTTTGTTGGTGTTTTTAATTGTAGATAACAGCAAGTTAATCTCAAGAGAGAGATTTTAGCCATTTCTCTACTTTTTTATGAAATAAGTCTTTGAGACTTGAACCACACCAAAGCTTAGAATAAGAGAACAATAAGGTCGAAAAGAAACCCGCTTATCATCTCTCATACTTAACAAAGATATGATTCTCGTTAGTAAAATTTTTAGTATTTTGAAATTTGCAAGAAAAAGAAGTTTTTGCTTTAAATGCATATGCAAAAAGGGAAAGAAAAGTCAAGGGGAGACTAGCCTATTTCTAAACCTAAAGTTATCATACTTCACATGATCTCTAGGAAGTGATAAATTCAGAGAGAAAGTAGAAATAAAATATACCAAACAAGTACTATCCAGTAGAGCAAAGTAAAAAAGCAAAGAAATCGGACGATCTCGCGAGCTGCTAGCACCAACAAAGAAAAGAGTCAGAAATCAAATACGCAGTGTTGTACCCCAAAATTTGCCCTCCCATATTTCTAAAAACATTTCAAGAAAAATTCACAAGTCCAACCTGGCACGTCATATTCAGGTATTCTTTCGCCAAGATATCTCTGATAACGTATTCTCAAATTCAGGTTCGGCTCAAGAGTCAATTCTTTAAAGAAGGTATCCGAATGTGTGAGTTTTCTCGAAGAAATATGGTGAAAAAGTATGCTGAAAGTGCAGTTTTTACGCGCTAAAAAATTCATAACTTGAAGATCGTGGCTCATTTTGAACCCGTTCCGGTGGCCAAAATTCCGTCTTGACATTATCTACGTTTTCATCTCTCACGGCTGGAAGCCAATTTCGATCATAAGGTCTTCAAAAATGTGGATTTATCAAGTATTTTCATACAGAAAATTTGTGACAGAAGTTTATTTGCGTCATGTTCAGAAAATCATAACTTGGTCGATTTTCATCGTATCGAGCTGGTTCCGGTGCCAAAATTTCACAAATTGAGTTGGCTACATTTTCACATAAGGTATTGAGTTCAAACGGTATTCAAAAGGCCTTCGTTTTTTGCTCAGAGTGCGTGACACGCTGGAAATCCTGAATGCTGAATATTATTTCATCTGAGCCGAAACTTCGAAAATTCATAACTCGGTCAATTTTTATCGGATTGGACTCATATTTTTACACAAGGTCACTGACTCATAGATCTACAACTTTGCTTCAAAAGTAGAGACCGGATTATGCTTCGATCAATACCAGTTTTTTATTGAAGAACGTGTCAGAGTCGACACTGAAGCCCAAAATAAGTTTGTCTGAACTGAAACTTTAAAAATTCATAACTAATTCACCGTTTATCCGATTGAGCCGATTTTCGGACAGGAGTTAGCTATCGATGTCGGCTACATTTTGTTTTCACATTTCAACTTCAAAAAATGCACTTAAGTCCCTGCGATTTAGCCTGGAAAGTGACGAATTCAAATGAATATTGGAGGCCCAATTGCACATTCAAAGCTCATTTGCTTTACCCTAATTTCCATTATATAATCACCTTCTTTTCACACAAACCAGGGAGAAAAAAAGAAGAGGAGGAAAAGAGAGAAAAAACCTTGCCACAACACTGTCAGAATATCAAACTCTTTCAAGAACCCTAAAACCTTGAAATCCTTATTACAAACCCCTCTCTCACTACAAACAAGCCATCTCAGTTACAAACCAACATCTTATTACTTCTTCAGTAAGGGTAAGGCTGACTTGATCTCCATGATCCAAAGGGCATAAAAGCATTCATGTCACTACTTTTCCAGTAAGGGTAAGGTTGATTTGATCTCCATGATCAAAAGGATATAATCATTCATACATGCCATATTGTGCCTAAACATTAAATTTCTTCATATGTTGGTTTTATTTGAATTTTTATGATTTTATTTAATGTGTTCATGAGGTTGCAGATTTAGACAGGATCTCATGCAGGTTCATTAAGGAACGTTGAGGCCAAAAGCCAAATGGTCAAAAGCCAAAAGCCAAATGGCCAAAACAGAACATTTTACACATGACACCAATACGTGGCGAGACAGACATCCTGAGAAGATTAAAGAACATTGAGGCCAGAACACAAATGGCCAAAAGCCAAAAGCCAAAAGCCAAATGGCCAAAGTAGAACAACTTATGCATGAAACTCAATCCAATGGCCAAAGAATGCAGACCACGGTACTCAGGAGTCAATACTTCAAAAAACCTCCCCTTGGGCCAGACACCCCCTATGGTTTGCTCAATTTTTAATTTTTATTTGTTTTTCCTTTTTATTCTTTTAATTGTTTTTTAATTGTTTTCTTTTAATTCTATAAAATAATTTTCATAATAAATATAAAATACAGAAAAATCAAAAAAAAATGTTTATTTTATTAATATTAATTTTACTATTATTATTATTGTAAATAAACTTTAAACAATTAATTAGATTAATTTAGGTTTCAAAACTTTAATATTTTTCTTAATAAATTAAATATGTAGAAATTAGGGTTTTTAACTTTTTCATCATTTTTTTTAATAAATAATTTTCTCATCATTATTATTATTATTAACTACTAATTTATTTTATAAATAAACATGTACATAAATTCTTTAGTAAATTAAGTTAAACTTTAACATTTTTCTCAAATAATTAAAAATAACTTAGAATTAGGGTTTCTTTTAATTTTAATTTTAATTTTCTTATTTCATAAATACAAAAAAACCTAAAAAACACTTCTTTTATTTCAATAAATAATTAATTAATTTTTAATTTCAATTTAACTTCAAAAGGGTCCAACGCCCTCGTTTTCAATTTTAATTCAATTCGCACATTTTATTTATTCCTTCTTTTAAATATTGATGTAATTCTCCCAAAGCCGTGTAAATATTTATCTTTCGCACTTTACTTTATTTCTTTACTTTCTGTCAAATCGGGTCCTGGATTTTAATTTGGCGATGTGGACCCGCGCCTTTGTAATAGTTTAGGAATTTTATCTTTCCGCACTTTTTTAACTGTTAAATAAATGCATGCAAGAATGAATGAAAAAATAAAAACAAACGCATAGATCACTTTGACATGAACAAGATAAATGCAAATGAACATGACACACAAATCACACACCACCCCTAGGGTACGCCTCACTGTTGCCTTGCCTCGAAAGGTGATCGTCGAGTAGAGGATGTCTTAGTAAGTCCTCATGATCCGGGAACCTGGCATGAGGGTAGCTTCTAAGGTGTCTTCCCATTGCTCTGGTGATCACCATGTCCCGAACCTCGAATTGACCCGAACACCTCCAACGGTGGTGCTACCTACCTCTCAATGGTGGGATGGCACTACTTTAAGGACATTTACACAGACGAATTCCTTAGGGTAGGTAGATTCTCGTGGATACTTGCTCTAATTTCAAAAAAAATTCAAAAAAATACTTTTCACACCGACACCTTTTCAAAAAGCTTTCGAAAGCAATTTTTCAAACACTCTTGAGGACTGATACAAGAGTCGAACTGAAATTTTCAAAAAAACTTTTTTAAAACCCACAGTTGAAAAGCAAACAAACCATTTTTGAAAACACAATGAGCAAGTATCTAAGAGCCCATGGATAACCATAGATAGAAAGGGTGCTAATACCTTCCCTTTCTATAACCTACCTCCCGAACCGAGAGCAATCTCTATAAGGAATTTTTCTGTGCTTTTGCCCTTTCCATTTGGAGAAAATAAAAGACGGTGGCGACTCTTGCTTCCTCGACATTTCGCGAACCAACGTTAAACAGTCAGTTCCAGATCCACCGATCACAGAACTGGCGACTCTGCTGGGGACTAAACTTTAAAGTAAGGTGTACCTTAGGACTAAGATCACTGTGTTTTCAATTGTATTGCTTTGCTTGCTTTAAATTGTGGGTATTGTCTCGGGAGTTCTATAGATCCTAACTCGGATCTGGGGGATACCTTCTTAGAAAGTAGCAACAAGGCTGTGAGGGAACTGTGTGGGGTATACCGACATGGTTGAAACAGTCTGCTACATTGATGTGGCACTTTGGTGTGTACCGGTAACCCTTGAGTTCAGTCAAGGAGAGTACGGGGCCTCCGTGTGGTGTCGTGAAGCATCAAAAGACCTTAGGAACCTTAATTGAACTATCTTGGCCTCTTTAGGGTAGTGAGATAACTGACTTTGGTGCAGTCCGAGGTTGGTTGATACTCGATACTACACTCAATTGAGGGTTGCTTTCCTGGAATATTTCGGTCGCCAGTTCAGTGGCTAAATCGAAACGATGAACAATGAAAGCAATCCCATGATATTGGGACCCTTAGAACCCGGTTACTTCTAATAGGACAGGTTGAACCCACCAACTTCAAGAGGGTACTACCCAGACCTCATGCTGGCCTAAACTTTAAGGGCTTCTCTTGTGTGACTTGTGTGCCTTCGTACTTGACTACTTGCATGCTTGTTATCTGACACTTGAGTTCCTTGCAGGTTTTGTTTGTAGTCCTTAACTAAGACTCATAACAGGGTTTACTGAGTGTTTTGCAGGTTTTATTTAGTCCTTAATTAGGACTCATAACAGGGTTTACTGAGTTTGCTTGCAGGTTTTGTTTATAGTCCTTAATTGGGACTCATAACAGGGTTACCTACATTATCCCATGCATCATGACATCATACCATTGCATACATCCTAACCCATTTCAAGGGTCTCTAAGGCTTGTGATGCAGGTCATGATAAATCAAACACCTAGCAAGGGGCAGAGAGGATTTATTTCCCTCTAGCCAAAGCTGTCAGGGGCTATGACCCACTGGATATGGTGAGCCTTTGACCCTTGAAGAAGAATTCTCAACAACACGAGTGTCCTTCAATCAAGCTATAAATTCCAATGCTAGCAATTTTCTTGTTTACCCTGCAAGGTCCTTGAAAACATTACATGCATATCATACACATCATTGCATAACAGGTACCCTTTTGACAGGTCACTTACCATCTCTGCTGTTTATTTTAGCAATGGCTTGCCATCCAGATAACCAGGACCTTCTTGCTCAAGAGACTCGGTTCGGGGAAATCCTTCTGAATCTGTCCAAGGGGCAGGAGGAGCTAAGGACACTTCTCGTGGAGACTATGGTCAGGAACAGTGCTGAGGATGAACGGCTAAAACACCTGCAAACTGAGATGGATGCAATGAAAGCCCAGATGCTGGGGCAGGTGACTGCTATTCAAGGGTTAGCTCAAAGACAAGATGAGCTCGGGGTTCTCGTCAACCAACTGCTTCAGAATAACTAACTGGGGCAAACGTCTAAGGGTAAAAAGCCAGTCATCGTTCAACCACCTTTGAGACAAGGAGATAAGGGGAGAGCTCCTCAAATGGCTCCAGTGTCACAAATTCAGCATCAGCCTCACCGGCTTCAGCCAGACAAGTCCAGGAGGCAATTCACCCCGCTCAACATGTCGCTGTTTCAAGCTTTACAACGCCTGCTGAGATTGAATTTGATCACATTAAGGGCTCATCCCCAGAATCCCAACACAGCACATCCTACTTATGATCCCAATAAAAGGTGTGCTTACCACTCTGCCTGTCCAGGACATGATACAAATGAGTGTTAGGCTCTGAAGAACAAGATCCAGGACCTAATTGATGAAGGAGCACTGGAGTTCACACAAGATGGTCAGGCTGAATTTTTCTACCATCCCTCCAAGGCTCACCATTTGAAGTGACAAGCCCTGAGATGAAAAGACTTTTGTTCATTCGAATGTTCAAGTTGTGTTGTTCTTTGATTGTTTAGACATTTATTCATGTTAAACATTGTTATTCCATTAATGCATCGCTTATGTCTATTTTGAATCAATATATTCGTATTCACTCTATGCAAATTGTTTTCATATTTTTCTGATGTCAACTCTTAATCTAAAGTTCTAAGCCTCTTGAGGGAGGATGACGAAAACGATACCACAATCTACAGTATGCTTTTGAACAGACCCCGCTGATGAGGTACAGGCATTGTTTCAATCCCTAAACACTGGAGTTATAAGGATGATAATCCCTCGTCAACCCCTCTGAGCCAAAGAAGTAGGAGTTTTTCTTTTCAAAATTTAAAACCCTTAATCATAACCTGGGGCAGGGTAGTTCTCTCAGTTGATCCGAGTGCATAACGAATGGCACCAAAAAGGTCCTTACAAAACAAAGAAAGACAGTGATGTTTCCGAACAATCATACAGACAGGCAGTCATTACTTCTCAAAATAAAAACCCATTAAGTCAAAACCTATGAAGGAGACTTACAAAACTGGGGCATCCTGCTGACTGTAATCACAAAAGAAACAGTTCAGGCAAAATTTAGGGATAACAAAATCAAGGAAGAAAAAGAGGTCATACAAACCCTCAACAAAAAAGGAAATGACTGCCCATTCAAAATAAACTATCTGAACCATCATTGGAACATCAGGACAAAAACTCAAATAAGGTCTAACGCACGATCAGCTGAGTTTAGGATTGAAGAACATCACGAAGAGAGGGTGGGTACAAATAATTTGAGCCTTTATCCTTTGTTTCTTGAACCATGAACCAGACCACGTTATAACCCTTAAAAGTCCTAGCTGAAGCATGGGTTAGTTCGAAAGCATACTGTTACAAAAGGTATCCTGACTCCTTAAGGCCTACGGTAAATACGGAGTTGACATCACGTTTTACAAACATTCACTTGTTTTATGAAAAAGAATGCATTTTCAAAATCTTCAAGACAGACATAAGCTTTGCATTTTTGATATAACATTGTTTACATATGACTATTTGTTTGAACAACAGGGAAATTCGCACGATGAAAGCCTAGTGAACATAAGCACTTCCAATCAAGGGGCACGACATGATCATTGTCCATCATCTGGGGCAGTTAAGTCAATTTAGAGAATCTCTCAAAACGCCTAATAGCCTGGGGCAAATCTCCGCCTGAGTCACTTGAGACATTGGACGATCAAACGAAGATCTTCGGGTGGTATGACAACAAAACACTCCTAACAGTGACAACTCCCTGCATCCTGAAAGCACGGACATGGTCGGAAAAAAAAATATGCATAATCAAAGACCCGCTAGGTTGACACACCTAGGCAAAAATAAGGGCTTCCCGGCGAACCAAAAGGGTTCGGGCAAAATGAAGGGATGAAATGAAAAACTCTGTACACCCGGCAAGTCGAAAACCTGAAAAGGCGGCTTGGGAAAAAATGGGTATCCCGGTGGACTGAAAACCCGAAAGGGTGGTCCAGGAAAAAGTTAGGGATCAAAAGCGTACGACTATGTCCCAGCATCTTGTCACTGGCCTATCAGAAGAAGAGTTTGTCCATCAACAACTATCAGCACCTCACAGGTCTTCCTCTCCCACCTCCGAAACAGGGGCAATAAAGAGTGGTCTAAGCAATCTAATTGTTCTGTCCTCCAAGGAACCAAGGTAGGTTCAGCTAAAGAATATAACCAGATATCTTAATTCCCCAGAGAGTGCGTCAGCAAGTCAGCACACTCTCCTCAAGCAAAAGCTATATTATCAAACCTTCAGGAAGTTGGGGATCCCCCCACAGATCTCAACATTCCCCAGCAATGTATGGATATTCTTAACAAGCATCCCCAGAAGTCTTGGTCTAAAGATTGTTCCCCGGTGGTATATCAAACATTCAAAGGAGTTACTTCCCCGATACAGTTCAAAACTTCCCCAAGAGAGTCCAATCTAATTCCCCAGGAAAGTTGGAATCCATCTCCCCAAGTAGTAAGCTTATCCCCAGTAGATTCTGGAAGCTTATCCCCGCAGAGCACGAACGCGTCCCCCGGCTTTATTCAAAGAGTTATTTCCTTACCAGGATATAACTGGGTTATCCTCAGCCAAAAGCCACGGAAAGAGCGTCCTCGACGAAGTCTTCTTACCCCAGCAAAGTCTATCAACACTTCCAACACAACAATGGTATCCCCAGCAAGTTATTATCAACATTCCAGCAAAGTATCTCTCTCCCCACGGAGTATTGCTTCCCAGCAAGATCGTTAGAGTACTTTTTCTCCCCGTAGAATGTTCGATTCGCCAAGTTTATTCCCCGACAGAGTTATCTTCTCCTACTGGCATTCTTGCAACTATCATCCCCAGCGAAAACGAAGAACTCTCTTCAACATCAGCCCAGGATTCAGCTCCCGGCATTCGTCAAGGATTCATTTTCCTAGACGAAAATACATTCATAAACATCACCTTGTCATACATTATGATACATGCATACACGCA
Source organism: Vicia faba (assembly GCA_948472305.1). Lineage (NCBI taxonomy): Eukaryota > Viridiplantae > Streptophyta > Magnoliopsida > Fabales > Fabaceae > Vicia > Vicia faba. Next base: position 172,246,312 of record OX451740.1, on the reverse strand, counting down.
TCATATCACCCCAATCTCATTTATTTTTGAGAACATCATGGCATCATGCATGTCATACATTATGACATTGCATACAACTAACTCGTTACTTTTTCAGGAAAGAACAATCAACAGATAAAAGTCTTTACCTTTTGAAGTTGAAGTTATCCAAGATTCTCTCAATGATTGTTGTTGAGGTTGTAGTCGCCTATGGTTCTCTCCCCGATACTGCGGAGGTGGTAATCCCAGATTTTGCTCAACGATTGCTGTTGAAGTTGAAGTTATCCAAGATTCTCTCAATGATTGCTATTGAGGTTGTAGTCGCCCATGGTTCTCTCCCCGATACTGCGGAGGTGGTAATCCCAGATTTCGCTCAACGATTGCTGTTGAAGTTGAAGTTATCCAAGATTCTCTCAATGATTGCTATTGAGGTTGTAGTCGCCCATGGTTCTCTCCCTGATACTGCGGAGGTGGTAATCCCAGATTTCGCTCAACGATTGCTGTTGAAGTTGAAGTTATCCAAGATTCTCTCAATGATTGCTATTGAGGTTGTAGTCGCCCATGGTTCTCTCCCCGATACTGCGGAGGTGGTAATCCCAGATTTCGCTCAACGATTGCTGTTGAAGTTGAAGTTATCCAAGATTCTCTCAATGATTGCTATTGAGGTTGTAGTCGCCTATGGTTCTCTCCCCGATACTGCGGAGGTGGTAATCCCAGATTTCGCTCAACGATTGCTGTTGAAGTTGAAGTTATCCAAGATTCTCTCAATGATTGCTATTGAGGTTGTAGTCGCCTATGGTTCTCTCCCTGATACTGCGGAGGTGGTAATCCCAAGATTTCGCTCAACGATTGCTGTTGAAGTTGAAGTTATCCAAGATTCTCTCAATGATTGCTGTTGAGGTTGTAGTTGCCTGTGGTTCTCTCCCCGATACTGCGGAGGTAGTAATCATCCCAAGATTTTCTCAACGATTGCTGTTGAGGTTAAAGTCATCCAAGGTTCTCTCACCGTTCCTGTTGAGGTAGTAACCATCCCTGGTTCATTCATCATCGGTTGAAGCTCCAGATTCAGCTCCTGTAACCAGTCAGGACACATCTATACAAAGAATTTGAAGACCAGCTCCTGTAACGGGTCAGGTACTCATTTTTCTTTTTGCAGGTACGCAGGTTCTCGCTAAGGAATCTCTTATGCGATTGACATCCAGATGGCATCTATAAGCCCATCCACCTTCCATCATCTCTCAGATGGCATCTATAAGCCCATCATCCTATCCATCAATCTCCAAATGGCATCTATAAGCCCATTCCACCATCACACTGCTACTATGTGAGCGCAAATTTCTGGGCACTCTAGTGTTCAATCATCTTCCACCTTCGGATTACAAAAGGCACGTCAGCCAATCTGCATCCTCAGGTCTAAGAAGATTGAACAGGGGCAACTGTTGTACCCCAAAATTTGCCCTCCCATATTTCTCAAAACATTTCAAGAAAAATTCACAAGTCCAACCTGGCGCGTCATATTCAGGTATTCTTTCGCCAAGATATCTCTGATAACGTATTCTCAAATTCAGGTTCGGCTCAAGAGTCAATTCTTTAAAGAAGGTATCCGAATGTGTGAGTTTTCTCGAAGAAATATGGTGAAAAGTGTGCTGAAAGTGCAGTTTTTACGCGCTAAAAAATTCATAACTTGAAGATCGTGGCTCGTTTTGAACCCGTTCCGGTGGCCAAAATTCCGTCTTGACATTATCTATGTTTTCATCTCTCACGGCTGGAAGCCAATTTCGATCATAAGGTCTTCAAAAATGTGGATTTATCAAGTATTTTCATACAGAAAATTTGTGACAGAAGTTTATTTGCGTCATGTTCAGAAAATCATAACTTGGTCGATTTTCATCGTATCGAGCTGGTTCCGGTGCCAAAATTTCACAAATTGAGTTGGCTACATTTTCACAGAAGGTATTGAGTTCAAACGGTATTCAAAAGGCCTTCGTTTTTTGCTCAGAGTGCGTGACACGCTGGAAATCCTGAATGCTGAATATTATTTCATCTGAGCCGAAACTTCGAAAATTCATAACTCGGTCAATTTTTATCTGATTGGACTCATATTTTTACACAAGGTCACTGACTCATAGATTTACAACTTTGCTTCAAAAGTCGAGACCGGATTATGCTCCGATCAATACCAGTTTTTTATTGAAGAACGTGTCAGAGTCGACAATGAAGCCCAAAATAAGTTTGTCTGAACTGAAACTTCAAAAATTCATAACTAATTCACCGTTTATCCGATTGAGCCGATTTTCGGACAGGAGTTAGATATCGATGTCGGCTACATTTTGTTCTCACATTTCAACTTCAAAAAATGCACTTAAGTCCCTGCGATTTAGCCTGGAAAGTGACGAATTCAAGTGAATATTGGAGGCCCAATTGCACATTCAAAGTCCATTTGCTTTACCCTAATTTCCATTATATAATCACCTTCTTTTCACACAAACCAGGGAGAAAAAAAGAAGAGGAGGAAAAGAGAGAAAAAACCTTGCCACAACACTGTCAGAATATCAAACTCTTTCAAGAACCCTAAAACCTTGAAATCCTTATTACAAACCCCTTTCTCACTACAAACAAGTCATCTCAGTTACAAACCAACATCTTATTACTTCTTCAGTAAGGGTAAGGCTGGCTTGATCTCCATGATCCAAAGGGAATAAAAGCATTCATGTCACTACTTTTCCAGTAAGGGTAAGGTTGATTTGATCTCCATGATCAAAAGGGTATAATCATTCATACATGCCATATTGTGCCTAAACATTAAATTTCTTCATATGTTGGTTTTATTTGAATTTTTATGATTTTATTTAATGTGTTCATGAGGTTGCAGATTTAGACAGGATCCCATGCAGGTTCATTAAGGAACGTTGAGGCCAAAAGCCAAATGGCCAAAAGCCAAAAGCCAAATGGTCAAAACAGAACATTTTACACATGACACCAATACGTGGCGAGACAGACATCCTGAGAAGATTAAGGAACGTTGAGGCCAGAACACAAATGGCCAAAAGCCAAAAGCCAAAAGCTAAATGGCCAAAGTAGAACAACTTATGCATGAAACTCAATCTAATGGCTAAAGAATGCAGACCACGGTACTCAGGAGTCAATACTTCAAAAAACCTCCCCTTGGGCCAGACACCCCCTATGGTTTGCTCAATTTTTAATTTTTATTTGTTTTTCCTTTTTATTCTTTTAATTGTTTTTTAATTGTTTTCTTTTAATTCCAAAAAATAATTTTCATAATAAATATAAAATACAGAAAAATCAAAAAAATGTTTATTTTATTAATATTAATTTTACTATTATTATTTTTGTAAATAAACTTTAAACAATTAATTAGATTAATTTAGATTTCAAAACTTTAATATTTTTCTTAATAAATTAAATATGTAGAAATTAGGGTTTTTAACTTTTTCATCATTTTTTAAATAAATAATTTTCTCATCATTATTATTATTATTAACTACTAATTTATTTTGTAAATAAACATGTACATAAATTCTTTAGTAAATTAAGTTAAACTTTAACATTTTTCTCAAATAATTAAAAATAACTTAGAATTAGGGTTTCTTTTAATTTTAATTTTAATTTTCTTATTTCATAAATACAAAAAAAAACCTAAAAAACACTTCTTTTATTTCAATAAATAATTAATTAATTTTTAATTTCAATTTAACTTCAAAAGGGTCCAACGCCCTCATTTTCAATTTTAATTCAATTCGCACATTTTATTTATTCCTTCTTTTAAATATTGATGTAATTCTCCCAAAGCCGTGTAAATATTTATCTTTCGCACTTTACTTTATTTCTTTACTTTCTGTCAAATCGGGTCCTGGATTTTAATTTGGCGATGTGGACCCGCGCCTTTGTAATAGTTTAGGAATTTTATCTTTCCGCACTTTTTTAACTGTTAAATAAATGCATGCAAGAATGAATGAAAAAATAAAAACAAACGCATAGATCACTTTGACATGAACAAGATAAATGCAAATGAACATGACACACAAATCACACACCACCCCTAGGGTACGCCTCACTGTTGCCTTGCCTCGAAAGGTGATCGTCGAGTAGAGGATGTCTTAGTAAGTCCTCATGATCCGGGAACCTGGCATGAGGGTAGCTTCTAAGGTGTCTTCCCATTGCTCTGGTGATCACCATGTCCCGAACCTCGAATTGACCCGAACACCTCCAACGGTGGTGCTACCTACCTCTCAATGGTGGGATGGCACTACTTTAAGGACATTTACACAGACGAATTCCTTAGGGTAGGTAGATTCTCGTGGATACTTGCTCTAATTTCAAAACAAATTCAAAAAAATACTTTTCACACCGACACCTTTTCAAAAAGCTTTCGAAAGCAATTTTTCAAACACTCTTGAGGACTGATACAAGAGTCGAACTGAAATTTTCAAAAAAACTTTTTTAAAACCCACAGTTGAAAAGCAAACAAACCATTTTTGAAAACACAATGAGCAAGTATCTAAGAGCCCATGGATAACCATAGATAGAAAGGGTGCTAATACCTTCCCTTTCTATAACCTACCTCCCGAACCGAGAGCAATCTCTATAAGGAATTTTTCTGTGCTTTTGCCCTTTCCATTTGGAGAAAATAAAAGACGGTGGCGACTCTTGCTTCCTCGACATTTCGCGAACCAGCGTTAAACAGTCAGTTCCAGATCCACCGATCACACGCAGCATAAGTGTCGAAGTGTCATTGATGTGAAAATAAATCACAATCGACATCTCAAGCGTATCCGCATACCATACAATAAACTTGCATAAGACTCAAATCTTGACAAGCAAAAGTGAATTACCAATCTCAAATATAATCGGATAATCAGGATTTAATTCCTAAAAATCTCATAAAAGAAAAATCTACCCAATTTTTTTATACTTGATTTTATTATTTTTTTCATGTGAGAAAAAAATTTTAAAAAAAACATAAACAATTCACAAAATTATTTAAAAGAAAATACTAAAAGAATAAATCCAGGGGGGTACAAGAGAACAAGCAGGAGGTGCACTAGAAATCCAGATTCTGATTCTAAGCCCAGTTATAAAATAAACCCACAAGCAGATTTTGTTACAACACCATTCAAGTGCCAAAAAAAAGGACAGTGGGCTTGAGGAAATGAAATCTGGTCCATTAATTACACAACATACCACTTTTTTGTTTGCAAATTAGACTTCAACATAAGCCATGGGCTTAGCAAAATATAGTTCGGTCCAAGGCTTGTTCAACCAATATCTAGCAGTAATCTATCCTTTTGTTATTTGTACATCTCTTTATCTTTTTGGGAACTATAATGATAATAAAAAAAAAGGAATAGGAATTGAAAAGGGGAGAATGCAATCAGGGTCCTTGTATGCTATGAGTTAGGTCAAAAAACAATGAGCATAGAAATCCCAACAGACTCTTCTTCTCTCAATCACTAGGCGGCGCACAAGCCTTCATCTCCCTCGCGAACAAAATGCCGCTGTAACCTTTGTCTCCCTCGCCCCATTCCTTGGCCTCTATTCCTCACATTTTCATCTATACCCCTTACATCTAAGTAAACCGAAAACCCTAGCTAATTTAGGATCTATAATTATGCGATTACATAACAAATTGGAGCCTGAGACTTTAGGATTCTCATTCAGCACAATAAGATTCACGCCATGGTAACAAGATTGATGCAGAAGGAATAAAGAACTAGATAATGTCAAGACTTACCTACCGGGGAAAATTGGTGATCCTTCCTGGTCGGCGGAGAGAGCTCAAAAACTCAGAACTCAAGAACTCGAAGATCTTCAAAGTGATCAGGTAATGACAAGAATCCAAACTATTCTTCTCCTTGTTTGCGTGCCTTCTTCTTCCTCTTATTCTACACTCTTTTTTGTTTCTTTGCGCGTGCTTGAGCTTGTTACATGTTGAGAGCGAGTAAAGTTCTGAGTGATGATTCGGAGCGTATAGTGAGGGTGACTGAGGTGGAAGGAGAGGATTTAGAGGTTGATGAAGATGGTGTAATGAGAGAGTGAGGGTTGAAATCTAGGAAACGGTTATGAGGTGGTTTAGAGAGTTAGAGAGAGCCTTTTAGAATTGAGATACAGAGCTTTTTTTTTATATCTGTCGAAAAAATCCTCCCTTTAGATTGGAGATGAAGACCTGTTATATAGGTGGCTAGAGCTGTAAAAATATTGTTATATCAGATTGAACTAGGGCCCTTGGATGAGATAGTTTGTTACGAAAATGGATGGTGGATATTCATCTAAAAAAACTGTAAGGAGGTTAGTTTTTCTGTTGTGGAATTTTTGACTGATTTGGAATATTGAAGTTTGTTAGTTATAAGTAGTTTGAATTAGTTAGTCAGTTAGGCTTGGATTTTGGGAATTTCTATTATGCAGAGCTAATTAGAAACTGATTTAGTTAGACTTTGTTGTGAATTGGTATTTGAGCTGACAACTGGTCAGTTAGCAGTCAGTTATAGAGTTATGCTAGAAGTTTGTTATGGAGTTGTTATAAGTTAATTAGGAATTTGTTAGAGTTAGTTATTTTTTTCTGTTAGTTGCTATTTTCTGTTAATTGTTTTTAGAAAAGCAGTTAGGGAATTAGAAGTAGTTAGAAACTGTTAGTTTGTTTTTTTTTAAACAGTTTGGAAATTCTGTTAGACAGTTAGTCCTACTTTCAAATGATTTGATCCTCTCTTGCCTTTGTTCATTCGCCCTGGCCTGAATGTGTTAAAATTGATCTGAATCTTCCAATTGAAACTCATTTCCCCTTCTTTAAGCTTTACTGTACTAGACTTCCATTTTCTAATATTTCAGAGCTACTGAATTCTTGTGAATTTCTTGACGCGCGTACATTGTATATGTAACAGGTCTGTTGCCGGAATTACTGCCACCTCCACTAACAAATGCTCCAACTAAAAGGGGCCTGATAGTATCTGTGCCATTCAAGGCTTCTTATTGGCTGAAATGGTTTTGAATAAAGTTTAGTTCTGATTGTAATTTTTGTTAGTCAATTGCTAGTGTGAAAAGAATAGTCAATATTGATAGGCCCTGATTATTAGGAAATTCGGTTATGGTTAAAAAAAAGTTAGGAAGTTTTTTTTGTTAATTGATGGTGAGCTGGAAAGCTACGAGTTTTATTCTTTCTGATTTCTGTTAATGAGTGCAGTAAGCCATTAATTTTTGACTTTCTTCTATTTTCAGTATGTACAAGTGAAAGTTTTTCAAGTGATTATTTGAGTATTGATATTTGATCATCTCCAGCACAAACTTTCTTCCCTGATATTTTCTTCTGTTGACTAGCTTTCGAAGCTTGCATGTGCCTTCTCAGTCTGGCACTTACCTCTTCAACAGAAAAATGCAATGCATCTAACTCAACTTCCTTGAAGTGATCAAGTTCAGACTTGAACTGTCGCTCTGCTTTAGACAGTGGTTTTTTGTAAGCACCAGGTAAGTTCCTTAAATATTGTAAGCTCTATTCCAAAGAATTGTGCATTTGAATTGCATGATCAATTCTCTTCTGTAATATATGCAGGGCCGGTTGAGTCTAGCTATCAGTTCGGTCGAACACAGGTTTATTATGAATTGGTATTTGATTGAATGTAGGTTTGGACATGTCTGAAATAGGGCTGCAAGACAGTTTGAAGATGGTTCTAAATTAGAGTCAAGGAAATTTGAGAAGACGACACGAGAAGTTAACCAAGGGAAAGCAATCTGTATTTTGTGCTAAATGAAAGGGAATTTGAAGATGGGTGCTTGACACGGACATGGAATGAAGATGTTAGGGTATTAGAATTTAGGTTTAAAATAAAAGTTTGTGTATTATTTTTTTTTATGATGTTTAGACATGATAATCATGGCTTTGTAAATTGTATTTATGGTTTGTAAATGATAAACGTTGTAAAGCTTGAATAGTGAATGCTAAACTTTGGAATTTGAACCTGGACGAGTGACATGAAACATGGATGAGCTTGTGATATTAAAAATCGAAATGAATGAATACGTTGAATTCCTTGAACCTTAAATCATGATGAAACTTTTCTTTTATAACTCCAAGCACTCCATACTCGCGGGTTCTGAACTCATGGCACTAGGTAGTCATTGCGATGGATAATTCATAATAGTGCATTCGACTTAAATTCAAATCTTAAATCCAAACTTCAATCTTGAATCCAAATCAACTTGTATGATAATTAATTTGAATAGACAATAAGATCTCGATCCTAAAGAATTCATAACTTCACCCTTTGTATTACGACTCATATTTCACGATTCAATCCACAAATCTTGACAAAGTCCTTCATTAATTGACGACCTTGATTATCAAAGATGAACATAGAAAATAGTGAAAGAGTATGATCAAGATCAACATGAAACTTTATTCCCATGATCTTCAATTACTGAACATTTATCAACGAATAGAAACCCTGATTTTTTAACCTGACGTAGGAAAATAAACCCTAATCTCTTGAACTGATGAAACTTGATGGAGAAGACGTCCAAAAAATGAGCATGATTAAAAACCCTAATTCCACATCCTTGTACCCCAGGAAGACCCTGAATAATCAAACTTATTCAACGCATACACCTCAAACCAGTTGTAACCCTAGCTCCTTAAATGTTGATCTTTTAAACCTCAGGTGATCCAATTTATTAAAATGCGTGCTATGCACATGACCCATTGGAATGATGCAGAGGAATGCAAAGTCTAAGCTAGAATAAAAGTGGAATTAGGAGGGAAAATTTTGGGGGGCAACATATATAAAAGCGATAAATTGCGAAATTTAAATGTCCTACGCTATTACAACATTTGTGGGAGGGGGGAATACAATTTATAAATGGGGATTTGCAATAATATAAACCTAATTAAGCTATTACAACCAAATTGAATATGTACAAATATTGGAATATACAAAATAAATTAAATATGCAAAGATGTACGAATGCAAAGAAGATTTTGTTTGGTTTTTTATGTGGAGAAAGTTTTAACCTAAACCTAATAAATAAATCAAGATTAAACTCAAATTAATTAGGAAAGGAAATTATTTTTAGAAAAAAAAAAGATTTTGATTAAACCCTAGTTCTATTTTATCAAAAGGAAATAAATTTCTTTAAGAAAAGTAAGTTTTTTTTTGTCTTGAAAATAATATATGGCATCATGAGATATTTTTAGTCTTTTTATGTTAAAAATAATATGCTTAATGAGTGTAAAGAAAGATAAATAAATATTAAACTAATTTTAAATTAATTTACAAAGTTATTTAATAAAATAGATAATATATATAACTAAAGAAAATATTTTTATTGGGAAAAAATGAAATAAAATAAGTCAAAATAAAATCTATCATTTTTATATTTTTTGTGATTTTTGATATTAAGAAAATATATTTAATAAAATAAAATGAAAGGTAAAATAAATAAATAAAATTAATATAGGTCATAGGTGCTGCAAGCAAATAGGAGGCAGGAGGTTAGCAAAAAACACAAGGCCCATAGTCCAGAAGCCCACGCTGCAAAAATAATAAAAAAGGTGGGAAAAAATATGGAAAATTGCAAAAAGGCAGCGCCATGGCTCGAACCCATGACCTATGGCATTTTTGTGCGCTGCCTTACCACTGGGGGTGATTGTACATCTGTTCATATAAAAAAAGGTATAAATATATATTAGAAATCGCCCCCTGAAGGCAACTTCATCTTCAACCTTGAGCCATGGTCGGACCACCTGTAACTCTCTCATTTCTCCATGAAAATGGAAAGTCCAAACATGAAAATTATGGTATTTCTTCTTACGAGTTCAACCATATAACTTATGTAAACTAACAATCAAAGATCAAAGCTAATTTTACTGGCCCTAATTTGAAACCTAATTTTTACAAAAATTTCAAATCCAAAATTCTCTATACACAATGAATATAAATGAAATCTATGAACATGGTTGGCTTTAGTGCAAGGATATCTACATTTCGTTTTCACAAATTAAGACCAAAGGATGCTTGTATGAAGAGATAGAAGTTTGATTTTTACCTCTTTCAGTTGAGATCGTGAATGGAGTTTGAGCAAGTTTTGAGAAAGCCTGAGGATCTGTTTAGCTTGCTTGAACCTCCCTGAATGTATTCCAAACTTTACTTTGCCTTGAAAGTTCCCGAATCTCCCTACTCAAGTCAACCTGCAAGCTTGAAATGTAAAAATGGCATATGGAGAAGGATGAGTTACAGTGAGGGAACAGGGGTCTGGAACACTTAGATATGATGTATATTAAGTGTTTAGGTGGTTAAAACTCAAAATGCACGAGTGGTTTTTGAGATTGTTATGCAAGGTGCAAAACTGCAAGTTATGGCATATTTTTAGTGATAGAGTGTTTGGGGGAGTTTATGAGTCTTAGCCTTCGTGTGGTAGGTTGCAATGAACTTGTGTATTAGTATGGAAGAGGTTATACATCAAGCTTCCTCAAGATTTCTGAGTTATAACCTTTTGGCTCTATAACTTGCTTTTCAAGAAAAGTGAGGGGACAAGCCTCTATGTGTTTATACAAGCCTGACCTGAGTTGGTAGAGGTTCTAGACACATTAATTTTGGTTTATAGGGTTTGTGTGTGCAGAAAGAACAAGTGAAAAGCTCAAGGAGTTGACAATTGCAAAAGTTGTGCTTTATCAAAATGGAAATGGCAACATTGTGCCATAAATGGAATTGTAACTTGGACAAAGGCTCTAATGCTTGGATTAAAGCTCTATCAACTGTGTAAACATTTAATTATGGAGTGAGAAACAAGTTTGAGGCCTGCAAATCAAAGATTATGTAGCCTAGGCTTGAATTTGAATTTTGGTTCATCATGAAATGGCTTGAAATTAAAGTGGAAAATTGCCAACTTCATCTCTTCAATTCTCCCTACTCAGGAATGATTTCAAGGATTTCTTGGACATTTTGGAAATATTTCAATGTTCTCTACAACCCATATTTGAAATGCTTTCAAAGATTACCCTTGGAAATATGTGAAAAAATGGCATGAAGTTAGGTCAAAAACCTGCCTAACTAGGGCAAAATTTCACTAAGTTATTTTAGTTCATGAGCATGTATTCACAAAATTATATCTTGAGATCCAAGCATCTTTAGGAGAAATTGTGTGCAGAAAAGTTATAGATTTCATGGAGATATACAACTTTCATGTCGGAAGTTTCCTTTGAATCATCTTGTATCATGGTGATAATTTGGTTCAAAGTTGAGAAAAAAATAAGAAATTTTCTATACTTAGAAAATTTTCTAAGTTAAAAATTTCAAATTTTCAAAACCAAATCTTAAACCCTTGCTTTTTTTACAAACAAGTTTCACATTTTAACATGTTTTGATGAATTATGATCTTTGGCACTTGATTTTGACCAAAAAGTCAAAGTTTGACTTTTTAGTGTACAGTTGACTTTTGATCAGTTAACTGGAAAATTCATCTGTCAATCTAATAGATTTGCAATGTTTTGAATCATGTTTTTGGGTAAAGATGATGCAATTGAACTCTTGAAATCACACTTCAAACCAGTTGATCTTTTTCTAGGTCAAAAATCAGAAATTGCCCCTTCTCAATCAAAACACTAATTTTGACCATTTTGCCCTTTTGATGATTTGATCAAATTTCTTGAGGAATTATGGTCCAAACTTGATCAAATGATTCATATGAGTCTAAAATGTTGATGTGGATAAAAAATTATGAAGTTTGACTGTAAATTGGCCATGGTTGACTTTTTCCCCAATACAACTGATTTTTAGGTCAACTATCCAATTGACTGATCAAAAGTGTGATTCAAAGCTTGAAACTTGACATGAGTATTCTTGGGGGTCCATAATGATCCTTGAAAGTCATATGAAGCATTGATAATCCAAAAATCCTTGTGCAAACTTAAACCCTAATTTTGGTCATCAGTGCATGAGGAGGTGTCTTGAGCTGGTCAAACCCTAATCCAATCTTGAGTCAAAGAGATCTTGTAAGGAAATTCTTGATAAGTGAGAGGGAAAATTTTGGGGTACAACAGTTGTTAATCGAAAATTTACATTAAGAAGGTTGAATTTTAATTTTAATTTGCAGCCACTCTTAAGGCCAGCCAACCATCCCAAACGATCCCTGGGGTATCATAGAGTAAGTATTAATCATTCTTGATGATCAAATATGCCTGAAACACGCATCCATTCATCTTCGATTTTGCATTATTCTTTGAAATTTTTATTTTAATATTCACAATGTTTTGATTCAAGCTAATGATTCCAATGTGTTCCTGAGACAAATTAACGCATGTATCATCCCTTGCATAAGGCCTATAATGCCAGAACGCTCCACCACCATGATTGTACCATTTTCCTTTGTTTTAATTATATCTCATTATACAAGTTGAATTAGCCAAAAACAATATCACCATTGGATTCAGGAGGATCGATTTAAGGGGATAGGGTTCTCTTTTCTCTCAAATGTGCACTATTTTTGCAGGATAAAAAAAAGACCTTGCTCGAGAAGACGACCAGAGTTATGGCTTTGGCGCTTCTCCGGTCCACGGGTTTAAAATATATTTAATGGTTTACGTTATATTAACAAATTGAAGATGCATCACAGATGGTAAAGGATGCGTGTGTTAAACGAAAGGGCGTGGGTTCGATCCCTGTGTCTTGCGTTTTTTTTATTGTTCAAATTAACATGCAGGTTTCAAATATAATAATTAAGTTCTATTTCCTATCACCAATAGCGTGTTGGCTCAGTGGCAAGAGAGGCACTATGTGACACTAGGGGTGTGGATTCAACACCCACCCCATGCATTTTTTCACCTTATTTTATTCTAACCTAATTTTCTTTTCCTTTTCTTTTTCTAAACCCTAATTAATGTTTAATTATCATTAAACTAACCTAATTATTTTTCTTAATACTAATAAATTAGGTTTAGGTTTTTAACTAACATTTAATTTTCTTTTTCATTTATAAATTAATTAATTAATCAATTTTTTTAATTATTAAATCAGTTGGAAATTTAGGGTTTTTATTGATTATTATCATTTAAATCATTTTTTATAAAACATTAAAAATATTATTATTTATAACTTTAGGTCTTTTAAATATTTTCTTTTTAAAACATTTTCCTATTTACTTTTCTTTATTATATAAATTCTTAGACAAAATGTATAGGTCGCACTATTCGTTTGTAATAGCTTTTCTCGCATTTTTCCCAATTTTGTATCTACTCCAAGGTTGTGATAGTGTAGATTTATTTTCTCGCATTTTTTTCATATCATGTAACTGCCCCAAAGCCATGTAATAGCTTAGAAATTTTACTTTCTGCACTTTATTTTATGTACACTTTATAACTGCTAGTAACTAGGGTTTGCATTGCAAGATTAAAAACAAATGTAGAAAACCCTAATCTTCAAGATAATTTAAATACAAACAATAGACTTCACACAGTTGCACCTCTAGGGTAACCTCTCTTGTTGCCTTACGATAATTGGTCACGTCCCTCGAAAATAGGGATGCTTTAGCAAAAGACCCTTACGAATAAATATCATAGTCCCTCGATGACCCTTTGAAGTTGCCTACAAAAATGATCTAGTCCCTCTGATACAAATTGCTAAAGTATCCTTACATGTTGCCTTCTATGACCATTCGATAACCCTACGCATGTCCCTTCATATCCAATAGATAGGGCTACCTACCAACTAATGGTATGGATTGCACTATCTCTAAAGGAGAAGGAAAAGAATAAGAAATACCTTTAGTGGATAAGGAACTCTTAATCGCTTGCTCATAATCTTTTCTAAAAGACATCTTTTACACATCACATTTTCAAATGAAATATTTTCTAAAACACTTTGTACACATTTTTAAGGGCTGATACAAGAATCAGTACAAAGTTAGCCTTACATTGGCTTGTCAAAATATTTTCAAATCAAACACACAAAGAAAGATTTTCAAAAGTGGGCTAGCAATTAAGAGCCCGTAGATAACTACTGATGAAAAGGGTGTTAACACCTTATCTTTTCATAACTTACCCCCCGAACTCAAAATCTATGATGGTCTTTCTTGTTCTTTTCATCTTTCCTAAATATTGGATAAAAGAAAAGTCGGTGGCGACTTTAGCTATCCACGCATTTTGGATAAAATTAAAAAGCCAGTTCTCCCACCGTATTATAGAACTGGAGACTCTGTTAGAGATTAACTTTAAAAAAGAGGGGTTACCTTAGGGTTAGATCACTTTACTTGTTTTTATTGTCTGCTTTGTTTGCTTTAAACTTAAGGGTTATTTGGGTATTTGCTTGTAAGATCCCACACCCTGATCTAGGGATTCCTTAGGTAAGTAGCAATAGATCATAAAGATTGTACGGTGTAGACCGATATGGTTAAAATGATGGCTACGGTTAGTGAGACACTTTGGTTTGTATTGATCTTCTTTGAGTCATTCAAGGATAACATTAGGCTTCTGCGTGGTGTCATTAGCACTAACTTACTTTTAAAACCTTAATTGACCCATCTTGGCCATTAGAAATTAGTGAGATTGCCGACTTTGGTACAATCCAAGGTTGTTTGATACTAGAAACTAGGCTCATTGAGATTCGACTCTCTGGATGTTTTGGTGGCAAGCCAGTTGCCATGCTAAAATAAAGCCTGCTAGAAAGATCGGTGATATGAGATTCCTAGAACCAGGTTACTATTTTAGGATAGGTTGAGCCAACTTAAATCTAATGGGGAAGGGTACTTACCTATGGACTTCATGCAAGCCTTTAAACCTAAGGATCTTGTGTGAATTATTTGTGTTTTCAACCTATCTAACATGAACATGACATCATAGCTTCATATCATCATAACATTTTTACTAACCATTTCAAGGATCTTAGGGATTTATGGTGCAGGATTATCATAATCCATATTTATAGCAAGGGGCAATAGGATTTATTTTCCTCTAGCCAGATGTCGTCAAGATCAAAGTACTTTCTCTTAAGTCAGAGGTTATGACCCACTTGTTATGGTGAGCTTGATTCTTGTAGAAAGACGTTCAAAGATGAAGACTCAAAGTTCTTCAGACAAAGCTGCAACCAGATTCATTTTCTAATATTTCAAATTTTAAATCCCACTAGATCCTTGAAAACATTGCATATGCATCTACATGTCATACATATCATCGCATAACAGGTTTCCAAGACAGGTTTTCTCATCTTTTTGCTGTTTATTTGAGCAGAAAAATGGCTCTTGAATAGACAGTCAAAGAACTCCAAGCTTATAATGCCCAATTCCAACAGATGTTCCTAAACTTAGCCAAGGGGAAAGAAGAATTGAAGGCACTCGTCACCAATGGGAAGAAGAAGAAGACAAAGAAACCAATCGGCGTCCTTAACATGGGGAGAAGGTTCAAAGGTCCAGTCAAGCAAGCTCGAGATCTTGATATCCCATCGGATGAAGATGACAAACAGAATGAAGATGGTAAGAGTGTGAAAACTGAAAGAAGAAATCTTGGTTTTGACAAATTTCCTGATGAAGAGGAAGATGATTATTTGGATGAACGATATCCCCCTGCTGACGAAAAATATAAGTTGCTAAAAGAGCGTCTAAAAGCTATGGAGATCTAGAAGGTGTCTGGCTTGAACTTTGAAGAATTGGGTTTGGTTTCAGAAGTTGCCATTCCTCTTAAATTCAAAACTCCTAACTTTTCTAAGTATGATGGCGTTTCTTGCCTGAAGCTGCATTTGAGGTCATATGTTTGGAAAATTCAACAACACACTGCTGACAAGAAACTATGGTTGCATTTCTTTCAAGAGAGTCTGTCTGGAACACAACTAGAATGGTATTTCTGATTTGGAACCAACCCGCATTCAACTGTAGAGTATGTCCATGGGTTCTGAGGAAGGCTTTAAAGAGTATGCACATAAATGGGGAGATCTTGCAGGTAGAGTTCAACCTCCTTTTTCCGACAGGGAATTGGTTGACATGTTCATGAGTATGCTAACCGGTCCCTTCTATAATCATCTGCTAGGAAATTCTTCAGCTGGGTTCACTGAACTGATACTGATCGGGGATCATGTTAAAAATGGAATCAGAAGCAGTAAGATTCAGATGGCTACATCTTCAAATACTGTGAAGAAGTCTTATAATGGTAAGAGAGAATCCAATGTTACGTACGGCTAGAAGGGTCATAATAAGAGTGATTGTAACCAATTTGTGGGGAAGTGTTGATCTCTAATCATGCACCAGTGTAACAACAACAACAAAATAATCAGCGTAGGCAGGATGCACCCAGAAGGCATTTCACAAGAATCAACATGCCATTCGCACAAGCATTATAACACATGTTGAAGGCATGGCTGGTTACATTGAAGGACCCTCCTCAGAACCCCAATACTTCCTCTCCCCGCTATAATCCCAATGCAAGGTGTGCATACCACTCTGGCAGTTTCGGACATGACACTAGCAACTGTTGGACTCTGAAGAATAAGATTAAAGACATGATCGACACTAAGGATATTGAATTTAACCCTCCTGAGACTCCTAATGTGATCACTGCACCTATGCCTAATCATGACAAGGGCGTTAATGTTATTGATGATGTTTCTTATGTTCCTACTATGAATGACTTGACTACTCCTATAATGATTGTTAAGAAGAAGTTGTTGCAAGCTGGTTTATTTCCGGGTTGCATTGAAAACTGCTACTACTGCACATCTCAATCCAATGGTTGTGCACTGCTGAAAGAACGTATTCGGTGTTGGATGGATGACCGTGTGATTCTATTTAAGAAGATTACTTTTAAGAAGACTCGTTTTGTGGAGAGTATGTCCCAATACCTTAAGCTTGAAGACGTGTCTATAATTTTCGGTACTCCTATAAGGATGACTTCTAAGGGTCCTGTGAAGATTACTCATGAACCTAAAGTTTCACCTCTAATCATTACCGCACCTGGGCCAATTCCATATTCCTCTAACAAGGTTATCCCTTGGAATTATGGAGCTGATGTCTACTACCATGGTGTCAAGCAAGAACCGTTGACTATCAAAGATGAATATACTGAAGTTACTAATACCAATGTTGGCAATATTGCTGGGACTAGTAAGGTTACCATAAGTGGAAGGGTTTTCTCTCCATAGATCTCTCTGAAGGCTGTTACTACACCAGTTCTTATCACTACTGTTGAATCGACTATTGAGACTCTAAGAAAAGAACAGATGACTGAACTTACCCAGACTGAGGCACCAAAAGAGGTTATTGTTGAAGATACCTCCAAGCAAGAGATGGAGAAGGTACCGATGATTATTCGAAAGAGTGACTATAAAATTGTTGAACAGTGGGGGTAGACCCCCTCCAAAATATTTATGCTATCCCTGTTATTATGCTCGGAGGCCCGTGCTCAGGCTTTGGTAAAGTTCATAAAAAGTGCTCATGTAACGCATGAAATCTTTGTTGATCAGTTCAAAAATTGTTTTACTAACCTGACAACTGATAATGGGCTAGGATTTTACGACGCTGATTTAACTCCCGTAGGAAGGAACCATAATAAGGCCCTGCATGTCTCTATTGAGTGTAGGGGAACTCTCTTATCTCATGTGTTGGTGGACACATGTTCCTCATTAAACCTATTTCCAAAAGCTGCTTTAGACAAACCTGACTGTGAGCGGGTTGTGCTAAAACCCAGTGACATTATGGTGAGAGCTTTTGATGGTTCAAAGATAATGGTGCATGAAGAGGTTGATCTTCTAATAATAGTGGGTTACTAGGTCTTTGACTCTACTTTCTATGTGATGGAAATTCGTCTAGCCTATTCCTGTTTGCTTAGACGCCCTTGGATTCATGAGGCAGGCGCTGCTACTTCTACTTTACACCAAAAGTTGAAGTATCCCTTGAAAGGAAAAATCCTTACAATTTAAAACGAAGAAGAATACATGGTAAGCCATTTGAATTCCTTCAAATATGTTAAGATGGATGGTGAATTATTCGAGACTCCGTGCCATACCTTTGAAGTTATTCCTCAGACAACCCTTGTTGACAAAGTTGCTCTTACATTTCATAAGGTTACTAGGATTCCACCAAGAATGGATTCTCTGAAAGACACTAAGGTTGTGGTTGAAGAAGGTGGTAGCACTGTTTAGGGCCAGCTTCCCGACATTCCTTACAAGTCTGGCAAGTTTGGTTTAGGTTTCACCTCACAGGCTCAGAGGGTTGTTCGTCATGCTCGTTCTAATTCTGGGAGACCGCCATTCTGCATCAACAACGATGGAGTTCACAATAATCAAGTCAATACTATAGAAGACGCTGATAGCGACTATAACATACATAGTTGGATTTTCCCTACTACTGGCAGTGGGCTCAATAATTGGAACGCAGAAGACTTTATACAAACCCCCTTTAGTTAGGGGTAAATGTTATTTTCTATTTTCTTACTTTCATGTTTTTGGTTATGTAATTTAAACAATAACTTTAAGCCTTGTGCCTTATCCGGGGCACTACGGTCCATTTGTTAAGGTTATCATTGTTCATCAGCATATTTTAATTTAATAAATCATTGGACGTTTGCATTCAAATTTTGCGCTCTTTGTCTTTCTTTTACTTTATTGCTTTCAAGACAGCTATGTGTTGTTACACACACCCACATAACAAATTTCAGATCCACATCCACCCTGGATCCCATTGATAACAATTATGCTATTGTAGTTATGACTTTGAAAATACGATCTACCAAGTCGGGGACAAAGGTGAGGAAAATTATTAAATACCTGGAGAGCTTTCTAGGCTCTTAATGCAAGAAGAAATATCCATACGACCGCATGGAGAGCCGGTCGATGTTGTGAACTTGGGTACTGAAGAGGACAAGTAAGAAGTCAAGATAGGTGCCAACCTAGAAGACATGTGTTAAAAAGAGATTAATCCAGATGTTGCATGACTATGTTGAGATCTTTGTTTGGTCGTACGAAGACATGCCAGGGCTTGATACTGATATTGTGGTTCACTATTTACCGATGAAGGAAGGTTGTCCTCCTATAATATATAAGGTTCATCGTATGCATCCCGATATGTCTGAAAAGATCAAATATGAGGTTATGAAGCAGTTCAATGTAGGTTTCTTAGTTGTTACATCCAATCCTCAACGAGTTGAAAATCTGGTGCCAGTACCTAAGAATGATGGTAAGGTGTTTATGTGCATAGACTACATGGATGGTTTATTTGGTTATAATCAAATCAAGATGGCATCTGAATACATGGAGAAGACTACTTTTGTCACACAGTGGGGCACTTTCTGTTACAAAGTTATGCCTTTTGGTTTGAAGAATGCTGGTGTAACATATCAGTGCGCTATGGTAGCTTTGTTCCATGATATGATTCATCATGAGATAGAGGTTTACGTGGATGACATGATAGCCAGGTCTCGGAGTGAATAAGAACATCTTGACCACCTACACAAGTTGTTTGAGAGATTGAAGAAGTACAAATTGAGGTTGAATCCAAACAAGTGCACCTTTGGGGTAAGATCCGGTAAACTCCTAGGTTTCGTCGTTAATGGTAAAGTTATTGAATTTTATCCCGCCAAGGTTAAAGCCATTCAAGAAATGCCATCTCCCCGTACTAAGAAGGAAGTCAGAGGTTTCCTGGGACGATTGAACTACATTGTCAGATTTATTTCCCATTTGACCGCTACATGTGAGCCAATCTTCAAGTTACTGAAGAAAGATCAAGTAGTGAAGTGGAACGATGATTTCCAGATAGCCTTCGACAAAATCAAGGAGTATCTTCGAGAACCTCTGATTCTAATGCCACCGGTTAAAGGAAGACATATGATCATGTACTTAACAGTGTTAAAGAATTCAATTGGATGTGTGTTGGAGCAACATGATGAGTTTAGTTGAAAAGAGCATGCAATATACTACCTTAGCAAAAAGTTTACCAACTGTGAAACAAGATACTCATTGCTCGAGAAAACTTGTTGCACTTTGGCATGGGTTGCTCGCCGACTAAGACAGTATATGTTGACTCATACTACTTTGTTGATCTCTAAGATGGATCCAATGAAATACATATTTGAGAAACCTGCTCTCTCTGAAAGAATAGCAAGATGGAAAATGGTCTTGACAGAATACGACATTCAGTACACTACTCAGAAGGAAATCAAAGGAAGTGTAATGGAAGATCATTTGGCTCATCAGGCTGTAGATGACTATCAATCTCTGAATTTCAATTTCCCAGACGAGAATATCATGCTAGTTACTGATTATGAAGAACCTGGACCTTATGAAGGACATGAACTGGGATCCCGATGGACTATGGTTTTTGATGGAGCTTCCAACGTGCTTTATAATGGAATTGGTGTTGTGATTGTATCTCCCAAGGGTTTCCATACGCCCTTCACCTCCATATTATGTTTTGACTGTACTAATAATATGGCCGAGTATAAAGCATGCATCGTGGGTATCAAGGCTGCCATTGATATGAGAATTAAATTATTGAATCTATATGGGGATTCAGCCCTAGTAATCAGTCAGATTAAGGTAGAATGGGATACGAAGCATCCAAATCTCATTCCTTATCGAGAGCATGTATTGACATTAATTATGTACTTTGAAGAAATCACTTTTGAACATATTCCGCGAGAAGAAAATCTGTTTGCAGACACATTAGCTACCATGTCATCTATGTTCGAAGTTAGATGGGATAATGAAGCTCCTCGAATTACTATTGAGAGACTAGATGAACCGGCATATTGCTACAAAGTTGATACTGATGGAGTAGAGGAAAAGCCTTGGTACCATGAAGTAAAAAGATACCTCGAGACTCAAGAGTATCCTAAAGGGGCATCTACCAATGATAAGAAATTTGTAAGGAGGTTCTCTACTGAGTTATTTTTGAGTAACGAAATCTTGTACAAGCACAATCACGATTCGACTTTGCTTTGTTGTGTAGACAAGAAGGAAGATGACAAGATTATGGAAGATATGCACGAAGGAGTCATTGGTACTCACTGCATTGTACATACAATGGCTAAGAAAATGCTGATAGAGGGTTATTATTGGTCTACCATGGAAACTGATTGCCATCGTCATTCTAGAACTTGTCACAAATGCCAGATTTATGTTGACAAAGTACATGTGCCTCTGGTTCCTTAGAATGTATTGACTGCTCCTTGACTGTTTGCAATGTGGGGCATTGATATGATTTAAGAGATTAAGCCTACTGCTTCCAATGGCCATTGTTTCATCCTTGTCTCTATTGATTACTTCACGAAGTGGGCAGAAGCAGCCTCGTTTGCCTCCATTACCAAGAATGTTATGACTCGGTTAATTAAGAATAGCCTTATCTGTTGGTATGGAATACCTGAAAGGATCGTCATAGACAATGGCATCAATCTTAAGAATACCATGATCACATAACTCTTCACGCAGTTCAACATTAAGCATCACAATTCTTCTCTGTACCGACCAAATATGAATGGAGCAATGGAAGCCATCAACAAGAATATCAAGAAGATTTTGTAGAAGATGACAGTGACATACAAAGATTGGAATGAGATGTTACCATTTTATCTTCATGGTTATCTCACTTCAGTATGTACATCAACTAGGGAAACCCTGTTTTCTCTAGTATACGGTATGGAGGTTGTTTTACCTGTCGAAGTCCATATTCCTTCCCTAAGGATTATGTAAGACGCGTGTTTAGATAAAGACGAATGGACCAGATATATTTGATTGATGAAAAAAGGCTCGCGGTTGTTTGTCATGGTCAGATGTATCAGGAGCGCGTGATCAAGGCCTTTGACAAAAAAAGTCAAGCATCAGATGTATCAGGCTGGTGATTTGGTAATAAAGCACATCATTCTACCGCAAGGTGATCCCAGGGGTAAATGGACTTTCACGTACGAATGTCCATTTGTGATCAAAAAGATATTTTCAGGCGGTGCTATGATACTTCCCTCCATGGACAGTCAAGATTTTCCACACCATCTGAACGCGGACATAGTCAGAAAATACTACGCATAAAAGAGACCTGATAGGTTGACTGGCCTAGGTAAAAATAAGGGCATCCCGGTGAACCAAAAGGGTTCGGGAAAAAATTAGGGATATATATATATATATATATATATATATATATATATATATATATATATATATATATATATATATATATATATATATATATATATATATATATATATATATATATATATATATATATATATATATATATATATATATATATATATATATATATATATATATATATATATATATATATATATTATACATCCGACAAGTTGAAAACCTGAAAAGGCAGCTTGGGAAAAAAAGGATATCCCGGTGGATTGAAAACCCGAAAGGCCGGTCTAGGTAAAAGTTAGAGATTAAAGCGTACGACTATGTCCTGTTGGATCACCCATATACTTATAGCCTGCATAATTACTAACATCAACTTCAAATGGTATAGATCAATTCAATCAACTTCTTTCAATAGCAAGGGATGAGATGCTTGAAGACATAAGGGAAATAGCAGAGTTGAAACTCGATGGGATCATTTCCACGTAGTTATTTTTCTTTGTTTTTCTTTGTACCCCTCTTTTTTTTACGACAATTTTCTCTTACTAAGATTTTTGTCTCCTTGTATAATATTGTCTGTTTATAGGCAAACTTTCCAAATCAATGCAATCAAATTTCAAATTCAAAATTGTTTTTACTTTCTCTGTTTTGTTTGCAAAAACGTCCAATGATTACATTGAATGGATATATGCATTTGAATATGACTATCGTTTACAAATATATGCATGAAAAACAGGATTAATGTTTACGAAATACTCTATGAGTCGGGATAACGTTCAATTTGACCATAAATTCCCCACAGAGCAAACTCCTCAGAGCTATTTTCACAAGCTAATCCTCATCAGAGATTATTTTCCTCAACACAATCTGCAGGGTTTATTTCCTCAACGGAGTTTATTTCTCCAACATTGCAATTCCCCGACAAGATTCTCTTCTCCTGCCAAATGTCATTCAATGTTGTCCTCCCTAGAAGAGCTAATACCGATATCTGAAACCTGGTCAAACAGCACAATAAAGGATTATCCATATCCTTTTATCCCTAGTCAAAATACATAAGAATCAAATCCTTCAAAGAACGATGACTTACCGACTCTCCTTGAATGCTTCTATCCCCAAGCATAAGTCGAAGATCCCCAGCAGAATGTCTTCAAACAGAAAGCAAAAATCCTCAATAAAGATAAAGCTAAAAAATGACTATCTTCATCCCCAACAAAAATCAGGGATTTATTTTTCCCAGCCAGACAATGTTACACAAAGCTACTGATACGCTTCAATGACATGTTGCACTCATAGATCATTCACAAAATATCATAATATATACATACATAACACATATGTTATTATCATTTATTTTGAGAGAATCATTACAAAATGCATTACATACATAATGACATTGCATAGAACTAACTTTTTCTTTTCAGGTTAAGTTTGCAAACAGACGAATATTACCATTAATTTAAAGATAGGTTGTAGATCAATTCCCGAAATAGGACAGAGCGACTATCTACATGACCAGAGAATTCCCCTTCAGAAGTTTATTCTGAAAATCAATCTCCTTCAGAGATTCATTCTGAAAAGAATTCTCCTTCAGAGGTTTATTCTGAAAAGCATTTCCTTCAAAGACTAAATTCTGAAAAGCATCTCCTTCAGGTCTTCCTTCTGAAAAGCATTCTCCTTTCAAAGGTTTATTCTGAAAAGCATTCCCTTTAAAGACTAAATTCTAAAAAGAATCTCCTTCAGAGGTTTATTCTGAAAAGAATTCCCTCTAGAGACTGAATTCTGAAAAGCATCTCCTGCAGGGCTTCGTTCTGAAAAGCATTCTCCCTTCAGAGGTTTATTCTGAAAAGCATTCCCTTCAGAGGTTTATTCTGAAAAGCACTCCCTTCAGAGACTGAATTCTAAAAAGCATTCCCCTTTAGAGAATGAGTTATGAAAAGAATTCCCCTTCAGAGACTTTTTCTGAAAAGCATTCCCCTCAGAGACTGAATTCTGAAAATAATTTCCTTCAGAGATTTACTGAAGAGCATTATTCAAATAAATTCAAGCGTAGACTCATTCTGATACTTTTATCAACAGTTACTTTAAATGGCATCTATAAGCCCATCTCTGACGACCCTCGATCACCTCTCCAAATGGCATCTTTAAGTTCATTCAAGCAGTACAATCAACCAACAGTGTTACTTCGTGTACATGTGATTGCAAATTTCTGGGCACTTAATTGTCCGATCCTCTTCCACCTTCAGATCACGAATGTCGAGCATGCCCATCTAACTCCTTAGGTTTAAGAAGATTGAACAGGGGCAGATGTTGTAACCAAAAATTTTCCCTCCTATTTTTAAATACAAATAAATTCAAGATGCCACTTCATGCACATGAAGGCCTCAAACACTCAAGACTACTCAAGAATTGACCAGACAAACCCTCCTCCTAAGCAGTTGACCTACAACTTGGGTTTTGTTTTTCTCAAGGAAGATTGGACTTATAATGCCTCAAGTGGACTTCATGGTTTCTCACATGTTTCAAAGTATCCTCATACTAAGTTTCAAGCCTTGCAACACAAGTTTGCTCAGACAACTAGTCAGATGATTAAAAATCAACTTTGACCAATTTACAGTCAAAATTCAAAAAAATTGGTCAACATCAATATTTTGAAGTCACATTCATCATTTTATCAAGGTTTGATCATAATTCATCAAGAAAACTCAAGATTCATCAAAAGTCAAAAGCTACTAAATTAGGGTTTTCTTTAGGAGAAGCCAACTGAACTTTGACCAAACATAACTTTCACATACTTCATCAGAAAATTCCCAACCAAAGACCATTTTGATTTAATTCTCTACATCTTTGTCTCTATAAACTCAAGGCTTAAAATTCTTCATTTGAGAGATATGAGCCAAAACATTACAGGTCATTTTAAAAGTCAGCAAAAAGACACTTTTTGTCAAAGCACTTTACATCAAGTTAAAGTCTTCAAATGAAAAAATGACAAACATGAAGATTGTAGGGGGCACCTTTAGGTTTCCAAAAAGTCAAAGATCGCCTTCATTTGATAAAAATTGAGTGATATATGATTAGTGCAAGTTGAGAAATTTTGAGAAAATGTATGAAATTCAATTTGAAGCAAACTTGATTTTTGGGCTAATGGGCCTATCTTTTAAAGTCTAAACATGTTCATGGTACATTAGAGGACATCTAAGTCCCTTCATTCATTATTTTAATTTTTATTTCATTTATTTTTATTTTTATTAATTTATATTTAAAATTAAATCAAATAAATATTGAATAAATGTATAAGGCATAAAGGGCTTGAGATCTGAATATTTTGGAGGCCCAAGGACATGCTACAAACCGTGTGCACCTATTTTTCAAGTAAATATTCATGGTTTTGTCATATTCCAATCTATTTTTCAAACCAAATCAAAGACATGTTTTACATAAGGTCCAAGCCCATATTTTAAACCTAATCTCTTCTCATATATATACTCATCATATTTAGACAAGAAGATCACGCAAGGAGACTGCAAGAAACAAAGGTTGTTAATAAAAATTTGCAGAAGAAGTTTGAATTCAAATTTCAATTTGCAGCCACTCTCAAGGCCAGCCAACCATCCCAAACGATCCCTGAGATATCATAGAGTAAGTATTGATCATTCTTGATGATCAAATATGCCTGAAGCACGCATCCACCCATTGTCGGTTTTGCATTATTCTTTGAAATTCGTATTTTAATATTTGCAATGTTTTAATTCAAACTAACAATTCCAATGTGTTCATGAGACAAATTAACGCAGGTATCATCCCTTGTATGAGGCCCATAATGCTAGAATGCTCAATCACCATGATTGTACCATTTTTCTTTGTTTTAATCATATCTCATTATACAGGTTAAATTAGCCAAAAAACAACAACACCATTGGATTCAGGAGGGTCGATTTAAGGGGATAGGGTTCTCTTTTCTCTCTAATACACGTTATTTTGCAGGATAAAAAAAGACCTCGCCGGAGAAGACGACTGAAGCTAGGGCTCTGGCTCTTCTCCGGTCCACTGGTTTTAAATATATTTAATGATTTACATTATATTAAGAGATTAAAGATGCAGAGCAGATGGTGAAGGACGCGTGTGTTAAATGGAAGGTCGTGGGTTCGATCCACGCGTCTTGCGTTTTTTGTTATTTTTCAAATTAACATGCAGGTTTCAAATATAATAATAAAGTTATATTTCCTATCACCAATAGAGCGTTGGCTCAGTGGCAAGGGAGTCTCTATGTGACTCTAGGGGCGTAGGTTCAACACCCACCCCATGCATTTTTTCACCTTATTTTGTTTTAACCTAATTTTCTTTTCCTTTTCTTTTTCTAAAAACTAATTAATTTTTAATCATCATTAAACTAACCTAATTATTTTTCTTAATACTAATAAATTAGGTTTATGTTTTTAACTAACATTTATTTTTCTTTTACATTTATAAATTAATTAATTAATCAACTTTTTTATTATTAAAATAAATTAGAAATTTAGGGTTTTTATTGATTATTATCATTTAAATTATTTTTTATAAAACATTTAAAATATTAATATTTAGAACTTTATGTCTTTTAAATATTTTCTTTTTAAAACATTTTGTTATTTTCTTTTCTTTACTATTTAAATTCTTATACAAAATGTATAGGTCGCACTATTCGTTTGTAATAGTGTTTCTCGCATTTTTTCCCAATTTTGTATCTGCTCCGAGGTTGTAATAGAGTAGATTTATTTTCTCACTTTTTTCATATCATATAACTGCCCCAATGCCATGTAATAATGTAGGAATTTTACTTTCCATATTTTATTTTCTATACCTTTTATAACTGCTAGTAACCAGGGTTTGTATGGCAAGATTAAAAACAAAAGTAGAAAACCCTAATCTTCAAGGTAATATAACTGAAAACAATATACTTCATACACTTGCACCTCTAGGGTAACCTCTATTGTTGTCTTACGATAATTGGTCACGTCCCTCGAAAGTAGGGATGCTTTAGCAAAAGACCCTTATGAATAAATATCATAGTCCCTCGATGACCCTTCGAAGTTGCCTACAAAAATGATCTAGTCCCTCCGATAAAAATTGCTAAAGTATCCTTATATGTTGCTTTCGATGACCCTACGCATGTCCCTTCACATCCAATAGATAAGGCTACCTACCAACTAATGGTATGGATAGCACTATCTCTAAAGGAGAAGGAAAAGAATAAGATTGACCTTTAGTGGGTAAGGAACTCTTAATCGCTTGCTCACAATCTTTTCTAAAATACATTTTTACACATCATATTTTCAAACGAAATATTTTCTAAAACACTTTGTATGCATTCTTGAGGACTGATACAAGAATCATTGCAAAGTTAGCCTTACAATAGCTTTTCAAAGTATTTTCAAATCACACACACAAAGCAAGATTTTCAAAAGTGAGCTAGCAATTAAGATCCCGTAGATAACTACGGATGAAAAGGATGCTAACACCTTCCCTTTTCATAACTTACCCCCCGAACTTAAAATCTATCAAGGTCTTTCCTGTTCTTTTCACCCTTTCCTAAATATTGGATAAAAGAAAAGTCAGTGACGAGTCTAGCTATCCGCGTATTTTGGATAAAACCAAAAAAGTCAGTTCTCCCACCGTATTACACTACTATTTCTTCTTGGAAATGTTACCTCTATCCATGGGTAACTTGCAGGTGATCAGGAATAACTCGTAGAAGCTTAAAGGATAGCTTCAGAGTGCATTTATTTTCTTTTCGTTGAAGAAAGGGAGTCTTGCTCTAATATGTAACATCGGAGTTGGAATCGATTGGTTGTGAATCATCCATTATTATGTTATCTTGAGATTTGTATTACTTTCATGATTTTCGCCATGTTTCAGATTATGATGTTATAAATATGAAGTGTGATGATTTTATTAACATTTGAACTTCCTTTCATGGTATTGAGATTATTTTATGAAGAAGTTTAAGACTCTGATTTCCGCTGCGAAGTTCGGAATGAAATGGTTGTGAATACCAAGGATTCTATTTAAGTTTTAAAATGTTGTTTCCACCCGTGTTACGGAGCAAAATTGTTTGTTATATGATGCTTATGTGAAGATGTGACATCATTGTTGTTGTTTTACGTTTATTTATTTATTAAAAATATTCATGAAAATTGTGGGGTTTTAGAAGGGTGTTACAATGCTCACATACTCAAGAATATTACCGTGAAGTAAAGAAGTCTTGACATTCATCTTTCATATTTCATAATCTTAATAGTGATATCAAGTAAAATCCAAAAAAAAAATTAGCATTGATGTTGGTAAAAATGTTAGTATATACAATGAATTTGCTTATAGCCCATAACAACCAATCTTGTTTATTGGTCATGTACCTATAATACATGTCATTTTTATTTCTGAAGACCCACTTGCATACTATATAATTTAATTCTACATGAGGCTCAACTAAGGTCCAAACTTGGCATATGTACATGGAATCCATTTCAGATTCCATGGCTTCTAGCCACTTCTAAGACTCAGGATCAGTGATGGCCTCTTGTTAGATCACATGATCATATTTATCCATGAGAAATACATCATATTGATCAATTATGATATATTTATATCTCTTAGGTAAGTGACATTTCCTGTTTGATCTACGGTGGTCTAGTCCTACTTGAGCAATTTGCTCTTCCATGAATTCTTATGTTTCCTTCTCTAGTTCCTTCGTAGATGTACCAATGCTTTGTGATTCTTGATTTTTTTCAAGATCTGCTTTCCTCCCACACATTCCTTTGGAAATTAAGTTCTTTTCATGAATACTCCAGTTTAAGCAACAAACACTTTTCCCTCACAAGGATTCTAGAAGTAATAATGTATTGTTTCTTTAGGATACCCCACAAATAAGCATTTATCAGATTTTGGCTCAAGCTTTATTGAAAATTTTCATTTCACATAAACCTCACAACCCCAAATCTTCATGTAAGACATATGTTGTTTCTTACCACTCTATATATCATATGAAATTATCTCAACCTTTTTGTATGGAACACGGTTAAGTGTGTAAGCTACTGTCAATAGAGCATGTCCCCAAAAAGATTTAGAAGATCAATGTGACTCCTCGTGGATCAAATCGTGTCTAACAAGGTTCAGTTTCTTTTAATAGATACACCATTCCACCGTGGTGTTCTAGGAGGAGTGAGTTAGGATAGAATCCCACACTCTTTTAAATGGTCACTAAATTCGAGGCTTAAATATTCACCACCTTAATTTGATCGAAGGGTTTTAATACTTTTTCCTAGTTGGTTGTGTACTACATTTTTAAATTCCTTGAACTTTTCAAAGGATTCAGATTTGTGTTACTTTAAATACATATAATCATGTCTACTATAATCATTAGTAAATGTGATGAAGTATTAAAAACCTTATATGACTGGTGTGTTCAGTGTCCCACATACATCATTAGGTATGAGGGATAAAAGATCATTATCCCTTTACCTTTTCCTATGAATGGGGATTTTGTCATGTTTCCAATTAAACGAGATTTGCATGTCTTATATGATTCATAATTAAAATATTCAAGAACCCATCTTTATGGAGTTTGAAAATGCGTTTTTCATTTCTATGGGCTAAGCGATAATGCCAAAGGAAAGTTGGACTTTGCTTGTTATGTTTCATCATTTTACGGTCAATCCAAGAAAAAGAAAAATTGTTTGGGATAAATTTTCTAGATTGGCACCGAAACTTGAGGATTATCCTCAAACATGATAAACATTTGTATGTTTTAGATACACTTGTTCCTAAAGAAGAGCCTCCTAGTTCTACTTATATGGATAAACGATATGATTATAAGAAGCATGTATATAAGGCCAATGAAACTTCCTGACTCTTGTTGGCTACCATGATCTTTAAATTGCAAAAGCAACATGAGAACATGGTAGTGTTCGATATGATTGAACACTTGAAGATGCTTTGATATTACTTAAGGGAAATGGTGATACAGTATGCATCAATAAAAAAAAATTCTATAAGTCAACCCTTACAAATGATCAAGATCAGTGATAGAAATAATTACCTCTTATGGAAATAAAAACCTTAGATGCAGAATTGGATGAACAATCACAAGAGATGAATAAAGTGCCTTCAATCTCAATGTTGGTTGCTATGAATGAAGACTTTGAGAGAGAGAGAGAGAGATGGATATATATATATATATATATATATATATATATATATATATATATATATATATATATATATATATATATATATATATATATATATGGGGAGGTAGAGAGAGAGAGAGATAAAATATGGATATGTTTTAAAATCGAATTTCATGAAGTGTTTAAGCTTATGCACATGAATTCTATTTATATAACCACTTGTGTAGACCACAAGCTAAAAAACCCCACTTAAGTGCATCGTACCTTATAATGTATTGTATTTCACTTAATCGAGTGATACCTTCCCAATAATTGTATTCCACTTAGGTGCATTGTATTTATGGTGTTCTATAATTCACTTAAGCGCACCATACCTTATGGTGTTCCTTATTTCACTTATTTATTATATCTCTCATCAATATGTCCTTATGTGGGTGACATTGTAGGTTCTCACGACGTTGATAATTATATTAAATCACATATTTAATATGATAAATAGTGAGTGGCATCTAGTAACACAATAGAGCTACCTAATTCACAAAAATGTCATCTGATTTGACAAAATCTTTCTATGATAATGCTTGTTTGTATAATTACCCTTTTCCCCTCATGTATATAATGAACATAAGGCATAGCTTGTGTCACTCTTATCTTGTTCAATATTAAAACCTTGGACATATATCTTGTTACGCATGATGGATAACTTCCATCTAAGTCACTCATGTCCCTCACCGTGATTTTGTGGAGTACCCATCAATTGTCTTTATGGTCATCTAGTTACAGACAATGTTTGATCAACAATAAAGTAGTTCATTCCATATCTAGGGTCCATAGTGGTTTTAGGCCAAAGGATGATATACGCCACTACTACCCTGAGAATAACTTATGATACTTTGATAACATTCTATTTAAAATTCTCATAGCGGGTCAATCCAGTATAATTATTACTCCTAATATTCATACATATGTGAAGACTAGATAAATCTATCCATGATCTAAGATATGTGATCATCAATCTACCCATATAATAGTATTAATGCTTTAATATTATCCCACTTTACAATAAAGCACGGATGCAGATACTTTAAGAATACCATATTTATGTTTAATATGATCTCATGATTAAGTCACACTTAATGTTTCATTAAATGAACTATTTATTCTAGGAACTTTATTATTTTGGAAAAACAAACATAATAAATAAATGACTTTTAATTACTAAGAAATAACTATATACAAGTACTAATTTCTAATAAAATGATTGGCCTCTACAACTTACACCAACATAAGTAACTATTATTTCATGTAGGGCCTCAGATTCTTGCATAAGAACTTTGAGAAGAAAGCTTCTAACTGGCTGATACATGGGCGATATATCAATCAAAATTTCACCAATATCCAGATCTGACTAGTCTGTATTCGAAATGTTGGGAAGAAAAACGTCTTGGACATGTTTCCCAGTAATAACTTGTAACTATAATTCAACAGACTAAGAGAAACACCTAATTCATCTTTAGCAAAAAACAATATCATGTTTTTGATTAATTAAAATTCTATAAATCAAGGAAGAAAATAAATAGTGAGTTTAACCACATAGGACTCCACATGATAACCAATTTCTCAAACACATACTCCCCAAAGTCAAATTCAACCCTAGTTCCTATTTGATATAGCAAGATAACAAAGCTACGGGTAATGCATGAACCATGATTGAAGGGTGCCTAGTTGGGAACTCCAATCTTGTAAGGCATATCATATTTGGAAATTAAGTTAGAGACATTCAATAAACCATTGGATGAATAATCACATGAACGTTTCTAGTTATCTCTTAAGAAATGATCTTCAACGAAGGAACACAATCAATAATAATTATTTTTCGTCTTCCCAGGTATTCATTAATGATGGTAGAAGAAAAAACCAAGTCAATGTCCTTGAACAAGAAATTTTTTGTACTTATTGCTTATATCACCATTAAAGCCTTTGGTAAGGTTTACACTAAACTCTTTCACTAGTCTTGGATAAAAGGGATCAACGTCGACCATAGTCTTCAAGATGCATGTGTCACTAAGCAACTCCATTATTTCATAAAACCTCTTGGATTCTTTATATAACTCTCTCTTAGGGGTTATATGTGTATGGAACATTACTACAATTTTAGAACACTCTCCTCAGAATGGAATGAGAGATTATCTAATGGAGCAATATGAGCCGCATCTTCCCACTATTACTTGTTCGGCGAGAATATGAGAATATAATGGTCTAGAGGGGGGAGGATTGAATATACCTCCTTAAAAATTGTCTGATTAAAAATTTGTTTAAAA
The DNA here is from genome assembly GCA_948472305.1 of Vicia faba. Classification (NCBI taxonomy): domain Eukaryota; kingdom Viridiplantae; phylum Streptophyta; class Magnoliopsida; order Fabales; family Fabaceae; genus Vicia; species Vicia faba. The sequence goes on along the minus strand of OX451740.1, from coordinate 172,213,798 downwards.
TATTTTGCATGGCGGAAGCACAATGCATACAAATTATGCTTTTGGATGGACACTACAACATTTAGGCTCTCCAGCAATAATTGAAAAACGTTGCCAGAACTCTGAAAATCGTTGCCTAAAACAATAGGAGACGTTTTCTAGGCGTCTCCTGTGCGAGCGTTGCCTATTGTTTGAGGCGACGTTTTTTTATGTTTTTTGGGAACGCTTTTGAAAAACGTCGCTTATAGTAAAGGAATAGGGGACGATTATTTACGGCCTCTGAGACAACGTTTTTTAAGCGTTGCGTTGCCAAATTCGGCTACAATTAACAATCGTTGCCTTAAACCTGAATCAGGAAGATCGTTTTTGAAGTGTAGCCATAGCTTATAGGTTGTTGTTTTATAGTGTCCACATAAAATATACAATTTTGCAATTATTATCAAAATAATATAGTCAATAATAATTGGCTTCAAAAATAATATTGATTATATAACTTAAACCATACATCCATAAAAGTTGTAATATAATAAAATCGAGTTCAAACTTTAATTCAAGATATAGTATATAGAGTACACAAAATGCCTAACGTAACAATATTACTTTTAATACTTTGAAGTATGACCCTAGTAAAATAACTAAAAACATAGTTCAGCAAAAGAACAAAAATCATATTTCAAGTTTAATGCTTTCAACTACAAGCCAAAAAAAAGACATCATCCAACTCATTCAAGTTTGTCTTCTAGGAGTAAAGCATCCAGATCGTCCTCTTGAAATTCGTTAGATATGTCATCCTCCATAAATTCTTCATCTACGTCGTCCTCTTGAAATTCACCATCTATATCCTCCTCTTGAAATTCATCATCTAGATCTATGTCGTCCTCTTGAAATTCGTCATCTACGTCGTCCTCTTGAATTTTATCATTTAGGTCGTCCTCTTGAATTTTATCATTTATGTCGTCATCTTGAATTTCATCATTTATATCGTCCTTTTTAACATCTTCATTGATACATTGCTGCATAAGAAAATAAAATAAAACACATTAACCATAAGTATTTTTGGTCCAAAGGACAATTAAGACATCAACAAGAATTAAACCTCGCACAAATAAAAACTAAACCAATGAGCAAAACACATTGTTTATATTCTTCACATCTCATGAATGTGAATTAATTATGAAGGTTTTTAATGGATGTGAATTTTCGTTCTAAACTGTAATAGGTGACATGAGCTTACTAGCAAATAAATCAATTATGAAAACCATTTTGTTTTTGGCTCACTATTCAGGACTTACAATAGCCTTTAACTGTATGTATGTATAACTTGTGCTATCCTTTTATGTTTATTTTTTGGAGTAAATGAACTCTGATGAACACTCTTACTTGTTGTATCTTCTTTGGTGTTCAGTATCATATGGATAAATTTACAGCATACATAGTGAGTGTTATCAAACAAGGGGGTCCCATAATCTTATCCCAGGCAAGTAGTTTGTGAAATATCAATGAAAGCTCGCACAAATAAAACAGTTTCAATCTCCAATGAATTCGAAGTCTAGGAGCCACGGGATCAACCCCCTGCTTGCTTGGCTTCTATCTACAATCTACAATCCAAAATTTTGGCAATGATGCTTCCATTTGTTTCCATCACTTCAAAAGGGATTACATGTCACTTGCATTTTTTATTCAAAGTTCCCAAGGTAATTCCTATAACTCTCCATGGTACCACACAAACTCCATCCATGAGTAGTTATCAAAATCCATCCATGCCTTAGCAAGTCAACTCATGCCCCATGCCCTGACCTTATAGCTCTTGCCAGTGCTTTGGTCATATACCTCGTGCATTCCTCAACCACCAACTTTTTCCATGCCAACCTACCCTAGTTTCCCTCAATTTTCTATGGTAACTTCCATACATGGTGCATCTCAATTTAGGCCATAGCCAATGATGGTTATCTCTGACTCTACAAGTTCAGTGAATTGGTACCCTGATTCAGGTGCAGCTCCATGTCACCTTCAAAGCTCACAACATCCAACAGTTGTCACCCTTTGAAGGTCATGAGAGGGATTATCATTAGCGATGGCCAAAGTTTTTTTGTCCTTTCAACTGGTTCTACAAAATTTAATTTTTCTTTAAATTCAAAATTCAAGATAGTCTTAAATAATCTATTACATGTTCCAACTATCACCAAAAATCTACCAAGTGTTAGTCAATTGGCCAAAGGCAATTAAGTCTACTTTGAATTCCATCCTAATCAATGTTTTGCTAAATGTCAGGCTTCCAATGAGATTCTTCTTACGGGATGACTTGACCAGAATGGTCTCAACAAATTTCCTAGCTTGGTAAATCTAATTAGATCAGCAGCTTCATCCACTCATAATATCTCAAGAAGTTTCATTTCCATTAGTCTCGTTGTAAATACATTCACAGCCAAGTGTGAATGTTAAACATTTTGTACTCAAATCTTGTAATATTCACTTCAATAATAAAAGTACAGATTATTTTTTCTCTTGTTGTTTAGGTAAAGAAAGTTTGATGCTCCTACCACCTTCCAACAATTTAAAATCATGATTGAAACTCAATTTCCCTACAAAACTAATGGCTTTACAAAGTGACAGGGAAGAAGAATTCAGATCTTTCACTTAATTTCTAAACCCAAAATCCTCTACTAATGCCCTTCTTTTGAGGTTGTAAGTTCTAGTTAGGAGCATATACAAGACAAAATTAAATCTAGCACAGAAACATATAGAACACTGCAAACTCACCTTGATAATATCTCCGACCTGCAACTTTTTCCAGGGCATAGGCGCCCACTTATGATCTTGTAAAACATCTATCACATTATTGTTTATGGACATATCATTTTGAAAACGTTTCTGTCGTAAGAAATTTAAGGGGAAAACATATTAATAAGAAGGATACAAAGTGAAATCCACTGTAACAAATCAATTTATGAGAAAGCCTCAGTATTTTGCAATAATGATGTCATCAAAATAAACATACATCTATGCATGCATAAACCCCCTTTCATTACATATATGGAAGTCATAATCACATTTTGAAACGAAATAAGAATAAATTTCACAAACTTGGAAGCATTGTGTGATAAATGCTTACACCGTATATCTATATACACATCAATTCAGCATTCTCCTATAACATCCTTAATTGGAATTTCCTATATTATGTTAACTCAAAATATGAAATTGAAATCCCGTACTCTCGAAAACTTAAGTAAAACATACCAAAAAGAAAGCAATGTTCAAAGAGAGTGAATAATATTCTTACCCAGTCCTCAAAAGCTTCCTTAATAAGAGAAACGAGAAGCACCAAAGATAGAGGAAGCACATTAGTTATTGGAGAGACAGGACTACAACATCAGAAATTATGTAATTAGACTCTAAATACTTTCAAAATAGAGAAAACATCAAAATATGAAAAAGTATATACTACTGATAATGACTTTAACATTAATTAATTAAAGCATGGCAAAATGATATTGTGGCAGTTTGACTAGAAGCTCATGAATCACAATTAAGCTTGCATATTGCAAAACAATCCTTGAAATACAATAATTTCTAGCATTCACATACCTAATTAGGGTGGTTGACAAAATTGAGATTGTAAGAAAGTAGAGATTAGCCACCCGTCTGAACTGCAGGACAAACAGGAATTTCTATCATCTGAGAAAACATAAAAACCCTGATAATGTGGCCAAGGATAGACCCCGTCATTTAAAAACAAGTATCATTTACCTTCAATAAACAATAAAAATGTGGACAAAAATCAAAAGCATAGAGAAACTTACCTGTTCAAATAATCCTTTAGGCAGAAAGGTGAAAAAGTTGTATTTTGTAGTCGATATTGAATTCCCCTGAAATAATGGATATTAACTAACCAAATCAAATCTAGTTACAAGACATAGGCATGTAAATACACAATATAATCTCACACATGAAAAGAAATCCACTGTTTCTGTTTCTGATAGCTAGTACTATCAACTTGTGAAACAAGCTGGCCATAGGGATCTGGAAGGTATCCAAAGAGAAACTAGGGAGAATCAAGAGGCTTTTGACCAGGAGGTCAAAACAATCTTGATAGTGGGAAGAAAGTATGAAACATAGAGTTAACTCAAACAACAAATCAAAACACAGCGGACGACTTGGACGACGTGGACGGCGGACGACGTGGACGAAAGCAGTTGGACGACGAACGACGAACAGACGACGACGTGGACGACGAACACGGCGTGGCAGTTGGACAGAGTGACGAAGAACACGGCGGAGGATGTGAAAGAAAGAGGTTTGACTCGGAGCGGATGAAGGACGGAGCGTCTGAGAGCGCGGCTAGGTTCGGCGAAATGTGTGAACGAAAAAGAAGGAGAATCGAAAGCTGCTGCTTTTGTTTTCCTTATCTGTTTCTTTTTCTTTTTTTTATTTTCTATTCTTTTTAATAAGACGTGGCAATAATTGAGAGGACTAGTAATGAAAAATATTTTAAATTCCCGTGTTAGAAAATTTTTTATTTTCTGTTTAATGAAATTTTTTTAATATATATATATATATATATATATATATATATATATATATATATATATATATATATATATATATATATATATATATATATATATATATATATATATATATATATATATATATATATATATATATATATATAATTTTTTATTTTCTGTTTAATTGAACTTTTTTATTTTTAAATTCCTGTGTTAGAAAAATATTTTTTTTATATATATTAATAATGTTTAGAGAAAAATATTTGTTTTTTAGTGTATAAGTTTTGGAGGGAAGATTCCCACCAAAAATTTGATAATTCTAAAAAAATTTATACAACATTTCAGAAATGTAGCCTTTTATTAGAACTAATGTAACAATCTAAAAATGTCCCCAAAAATATTTTAGGGGACAATTGTCAAACATTGCTAAAGAAATAATATTTTTAACGCTCTAAAATCGTCCCCAAAAGCAGTTAAGGGCACAATTAACAACTGTTGGCAAAAAAATAAAAGAGTATCGCTCCATAAACGTCCCCAAAAGTATTTTAGGCGACGATTATCAAGGGTTGCAAACATATTTTTGACAACAATCGTAAATCGTTGCCTATATGAATTTAAAGCAACAATTTCTACATGTTACCTAAAAAAGTGTTGCCAGAGACAACAAATGTTGTAGTGATATATACAGTACTCAATCAGTATACAAAATTGAAACAATTTTATACAAGGTGTGTAAACATAAAATTTCAATACAATAAGAAGTATATAATTATAGTTTCAAGGTTTAATCAATAACAAGAATAATTTAAAATTGCAATCTAACAAAATCTACACTTATGAGCAAAATCACCACTAAGGCAATAAACCTAACCACGCGCGATTCTAAATAAGCTATAAACTTAATCGTCCAATTCTAATAAAAATTAAAATAGAGAGAAGAAGATAATATGCTGAATGTATAGTGGTTCAAAATTTCATCTTGACTATGCCTACTTCACTCTCCAATGGTTGACCATTGAATTTTTGTTGTTATTCCACTATGATTTGGAAAAATATTATAGAGTTGTTTTGCAAAATCACAATCTAAATAATGCTGAAATATACAATATTTTATTTGAATCCTCATTGACTTATAGATGGTATCTAACACTGAATCCTTGCAAAATCCTTACTCGAAAATAACTTAAATCTTCTAACTCCAAGAATCCTGCTCAAAGTCTTTGTTCTCTAATGATCTTTACTCGACTATATTGGTATCTTGAGCGTAGGCATGTCTGAAGATTGAGAAGAACTCCCACTTTATTTGTAGGCTTCCATGCAACTCTACCAATGTAATTATAGAGATAAGAATCTCGTTCTTTTCCACTAGATTTATCAGCCTTAGCCTCAACCACACGCATAATTTGCTAATTTATGAAATTTTCAATGGAAAAGTCAATCACAATAATAATCCTCCTAACAGATCTCACACCCTGAGATAAGATCTAGATCCAAATGAAAATGAATGGAGAAATAGGTTGAAGCTGAAATATTTTGTTTCCAAAACTCAAAACAAGATTCAAAACTCTTTTGAAAGTTGAGAAAACAATATGAATTCTTAATCAATAATGGATATGTATGTTTTTTGGCATTGTGAATGGTTTTTTAGAAAAAATGGATTATATATGTGTTGGAGATCTAGCACAAAAATGGTTTTAAAAATGCAATTTGATTTGAGTCATAAGAAATGAGTATGAGTCTAGTCAAGAGATCAAGTGATTTAAATCAAGATCCAAGAAACCAGAAAACTTTGATTTGAATCATGCTTTTTGTGATTCGAGTTATGTGATTTGAATCATGTAAGCATATGATTCAAATTACATTACATAACCAAATTCAAAAGATGCAAATTATGTCTGATTTGAAGCAGGCAATATGTAGTTTGAAACAAACCGCTATGATTTGAGTCATGGATGTCGTCATTTGAATCATGACAACATGAGAACAATTTTTGGACATTCTGGAATACTAATTTGAGTCATGCATGTGTGTGATTTGAATCATACTTTTAGGGCATGCTTGTTTTAGCTTTAAAAAAAATTCTTTGTATTTTAAAAAATAGATTTTATAAAACCGTTTTTTAAAGAATTACAAGTTTTTTTATAGTATTTTTTTATAAATTGAAAGATTAATTTTGAAATCATATAACATAAACATACATTATTGAAGATCAAAACATAGTCGAAATCTCAATTTTTTTTTAAATTGTATCTCAAAAATGATTTTTATGAAAAGCTATTTGGAATATCTTCAAAATTAAGTGATTTTTAAAATTTTTGATATTAAAAAAAAGTTTCTATAAAATGATGAAATATCCAAAATAACATTTTAAGAATAACTTTTCAAACCAAGTTTTCATTTGAAGCTTTTATAAAAAAGTTTCTTGTAAATTGTTTTACACAAAATTCTGTAACATTATAAAAATCATTTTTAAAAATAACCAAAAAAGCAGGCCCTTAGAACCTCAATTTTTTAAAAAATATGAAGTGTTTTTTAGAATTCAACCTTGTCATAACTTGAACCATTCTCAAATGTGGTTCTTGATTCAAGAACTCAACAAATTGACTAGAAGCATATTGCTCAGACTGTAATCAAACGGTTTAATGTACGCATGCTTAAAAATGGATTTATAACTCAATCCCAAAGTGCACAATTAATTGAGTAGAATCAATAACGATAGAAACCAAACCAAAAGTTAAAAAATAAGTAATCAAAATATAAACCCTTAGGAGGCAGAGGCAATGCAACTTTAATCTCCTTCTTTTTTATGCTCGAAAAGCTTGTGACTTTTGTAATTGGAATTGAGTCGGCATTTAGCAGAAGCAAAGTGGGATCAATGTTTTCCTACATTTGCTTGTTTCCCTCTAAAATTTTCACAAAAACATGAACATCATAAAAATCACAAATCAAATCTAAACTTGCATTACATCTTCTCTCAATTTGACAAGATCACAAAGAGATTGGTGCTAATGAGGCTAAATGCAAAATAACCAGCAACACATAATATAATCCACAGAAACAAAAATCAGAGCTAAATATGTCTAAGAAGGATATACATCAAATAATGATATATTTCATATATACAAAGAAATGCATGCCAAATGAAACAAATATGCGCAATGCGACATGAGATTAATCAACAACAAAACTACATGATCAAGATATACATGAATGGAAGATTAAATATTGCATGGAAAAATGAAAAAGATGCTCAAAATGCCTATGATTAACAATATGCACTTAAAATATTTTAAATGCACAATGAAAAATCATATAGAATATTTGAAATTAACGAACGAAAAATGACATATAAGAAGTAAGCAAATAGACATATAGAAGAAAATAGAAAGATAATACAACTAAAGATAAAATTTGTAAATATCAAATTGATAGTGTTGGTTAGATGTAACTTGCCACAAGGAAATGTCAATTCGCAACATGATACAAATAACAAGAAGAAATGAAATAGGAATCTAAATCTATCTATAACATGAAGAATCCAACGTTCCCAATTCCCTGTGTATATTATGAAAAGGTTTTGTGGATAACGGTTTTTTAAAAATATCAGTCAATTGATTTTTGTGTCCTCATATTAAAAAATAGAATCACCCTTTTCAACATGATCTCTCATGAAGTTGTGTTGGGTTTCTATATGTTTGGCGTGTGATGTAACACAAGATTCTTTGTAAGACTTATCACACAAGTGTTATTTCATTTTATTAGAATGCAAACGATTTTTAAATTGTAATTCAATAATTGTTACTTTATCCATAAGACTTGTGCACAACAATTACCGGTGGCTACATATTCAACTTAAATGGTAGAAAGAGAAATGTTATGATGCTTCCTATTGAGCAAAGAAACTAAATAATTTTGAAACAAATGACAAGCTCCACTAGAGATTTTCCTATCCAACTTGCAACCATAAAAAAAAATCGGAAAAACCTACTAAGCTACATGTGATTCCCTTAGGAAATCAAAGACTGTGATGCAAGGCTTTGTTGAGATATCTCAAAATTATTTTTATGATCTTAAAGTGGTATTCCCTAGGTGACGCTCGAAATCAAGCACACAACCACGTTTTAAATAGAGAAAAGATCCTATAATACCTATATATTTGGTAATATCGATCTCTACATGTTGTTCATATTTATCAATTAGCAAATTTGAAGCAATCCGAGTTTATATGATTTGTAAATCTTTCAGATCATATTTCTTTAGAAGCTCCAAGTAATATTTTGTTTTAATGATGAACGTTGATAACTCACTATTTGTGAGAGATGTAAGCCATTATTAATTAATATTATTATGTGATATCTAGCTTTATTAGGTTAATTCAATTAGATTTGGCTATTTCAGTTTAATTTATGTAGAACATAATAGGTTCTCTCTTTTGTGTGTCTTATGTCTTTGTCACTTGTGCAGGACTGGTCAAATGATAAGTTATGGCATGACAAAATTGGAGAATCAATTCAGCCTTACTTCCCAGCAGACCTTAAAGCCTGAAGATGCTATGTAACACCTTAAACCCCACATACAATGTATCATAAAATTTAACTAAATAAGATGCAATCCACTTAGGGTGTCACGCACAATCAAATGTAGCTTGATCTGTAACATGGGTTACAACCGAAACTTAAACATGTCATCACATGCTCACCTTTACTTAGGGTATCATTGCATCAAAATCATTATTTAAACATTTAAAAACAATATTGAAACTCATGACTTTTAGTTTCGTAAACTTCAACTGTTATAACATAAGCAACAAAGTTGTATTATTCAACTCTCAACGACTTGAAATCTCAAATAAAACATAAATAGTAAACTTCAACAAAACCAAACAAGTGAAAACAAACATTCACATCCTGATGTTACATGACTAGAGCAAGACTCTACTAGTAAAACAACAAACTAATGAAAGTCACTCCAAAAGAGTTATCTTCCACTTACTTTAGCAATGTAACTATTGAGTATATGCAACTTGTGCATAGTGAAAAAAACATTAAAGAAAAGGAGTGAGAATACACTTTAATAATTAAGAGTGAAAGCAAGCGGAAGTAGATTATCACATAACAACAAATATACATATTAATCATATCATCACCAACATATTAAGTATTCTCATCCAAAAAACACATTACAACAATCAATACAAATGAGACACTTATGCAATGTACTCAATCCCGACTCAACATGCATGTGGTTCCAAATATGAACACTCAGGTTCATCTTATTTCCTGATCCCCACCATAGGATCAAATTCCCTCTTGGAACCAGAGCACACCAAAATCGCTACCATCACCATAGGTAACCCTTCACTGATTACCACCGGAGCCATCTACTCACACCTAATCCACACTATAGGATCAAGACTCACAAAAAGAATTAAATTTCATAAACATGATGCATGATGAACAATAACAAATGCAACAAAGCACACGCACATTGGCCCCTCTGCTGACCATGCATGCCACCAACATATTCATTATCAACATAGCATATATATATATATATATATATATATATATATATATATATATATATATATATATATATATATATATATATATATATATATATATATATATATATATATATATATATATATATATATATATATATATATATATATATATATATATATATATATATATATATATATATATATATATATATATATATTTGAATATGCACATCATTAATAACTGCAACATAACAAATAGTCACATGCCCAACAATCTTTATTGATAGATGTAAGCATCTTCGACACAACATTATTATAAAAATAGAATCATAACATCATCAACATTACCATAAAATTGATTAAAAATAAGTTTAATCATCAAGGCATACAAAGACCCACATCTAACAGTAGTCAATAGTGCAAAACATTCCCCAAAAGTCAAAAAATCAGAATCTGCCACCTAATATCATCAAAACAGGTATTTACTCAAGTTTCAGGGTCATGACGCCCGTAAGCAATCTCATCAGTCCAAACCATCACCATTGGGACTCCCTCCTTACTACGCGCGATTGGGAACCATGACGGGTTACCCGTCAGCGACCTACAGCATACATAGTTCATGTTTTCTGCATATAGTGCAATTCTGTACACCAAATTATCATCCAGATAGCAATAATGGATCATAATACGTTGCATAAATGTTGTCACACAATGCAAAACATATAATTTCATCAATATTAACACAAATCATCATACAACCTTCATATAAAAACGATTATAACATCAATTTTCATAATTAGGAATTAGAATACCCAATCCTAAGGAGGTTAAGGACCCCTCCATCTACCCTTCATACTTTAACACTCATTTTAGAAGCACATCTCTCCCATTACCTCAATTCTTAGCAATGAAAATTATGGTTTGTTGATGAGTTTCTCCTTCCCAAATTTCTAAGTCATCTTTCTCTCTTTTATCTCTTTTCACTATTTCTTTAAAAACACGTACGGACTATTCTTATTCTACACTCTCCTACTTAATAAAAGAAAAACATAATTTTCTAATCAGCATATCTCCCTCATATCCTCCATATTTTCCTTAAATTCAACATTGCCCTTAATTTCTCTACACACTCTTATTTTCTTATTATTTTATTATTTCTATGTATTTACTTCATTAAATTAAATAAACTCCTTTTATTTAATTATCAAAACAATTCTAAATAAATCTAATGTATTCCAACTAATTTTTACTCCCCCTCAACGCTCATACCTCAAGGTCACACACTCCTATTTCATATTATTATTTAACTACCACAACCCATCAATCAAATAAAATACACAAAATCACAAATAATTCATAGATAAATTATTTAAAACAAACTAACTGAAAATGGGGCGTTACAGAGTGAAGGTCCTAAACATTATGGGAAATGTGGCATAAGTATGAATAATGAAGCAGAAGCTAGCAAAAAAAACTGGATGGATAAGATCAAATGATATATGATAGAAACCTGCAAAAGCTGTCGGACACTGAATTTTGTGTCTTGTTTGTCTTCTTGTACAGTAGAACTACCATAGGATGTGTTGTACATTGTACACCAAATTATACTACATGGTGCAAATTCGACGGAAAGGAGAAGGAATACACCAATTTCCTTGGGCCAAAAAAATGAATATTCACAAGGTTCATGATCCAATGACAAAGATAACAAAAACCCTAAAAGTCAGAATATATAAAAGAAACTTTTGTAAGAAATGAAAATATGATCAAAAGTTGAAAGACTTAAGAAATCACTCAGAAAAATATCTTGCTGAAACAAAAGAAGTTTGAAGTCTGAAATTTGCTAACATCACCGCCATCATCTTGATTATGTTCTTCTTGAATCTCACATCAACTTTCATCATCTATTACAGCCTCAGACAAGTTCTCATTGACAAAAAAGACAATATTTTTACAAATGACACTAGGGTAAATTTAAACAAGATGTTTCATGTAGGCGTTTATTTGAACATGTATCATCACTAAGGAGTTTATCAATGATATTAGACATTGGTGGATCGTCATAAGCATTAGGGTTTCTATATATTGAATTATATTATCAGATTCTTAATTCACATATTTGTTTGTTTCAACATTAGGTTTCAACATTACAAGGACATCTTTAGGATCATAAAGTTTAGATGGCTCAGTAGATTGAGAGGTCTTACCTTACGCCTAGTTAGGGTGAACAACTATAAGAATAACTACACTACTACAAAATGTGCAAACAATAACACCCAAGTCACCACGTCAAATGATCCACCGTGGTAGAATCTATTCAACTAGGTGTTTTTTTTTCTTTTCATATTTAAGCCACTTTTCACCACAGTTGGAAGTTCCAACCGTGATAATAAGTTGCACATTGTCATGAGTTTGAATCTTGATGTTTTTTTTGTTGTTTAACTATTGTATTTTTTATATTTTATTAAAATATATACAACAATGATTATTTAATGCAACTGTTGTTTCATGTAGCGCACATGGTCATGAGTTTGAATCTTGCTATTATTGCTTTTCTAATGCTGCATTTTTTATATTTATACAATATAATAAATCAAGATGAGTACTTTGGCAAGTTTTCCACTTGGCACTCTCTCATGAATTCTTCTATTTATAATTCATATATAAAAGGAAACTTTCTTATAATGTCTTACTATTATTTTTATATTTTTTTTACTGTTTTATAATTTCTCTCATTAATGTTAAGACATAGATTATGTTGTACATCACGCTTACACAAAAAAAAATTATTGGGCTGTTGTGGAATAGGAACCGTCACAACCATATTCTTCACTTAGCCAATTAAATTTTTCGTCTTCCATTCCATTGCACAAAGCAACCTTATGTTATCAGGCAATAAATTATTCTCTTTTTACAAACCCTGATTTCAAATTATGCTCATCAATGGGAATTTCAAGAGGCGATTTCAAATGCTGCTCATCAATGAATTATGTTTCCAAGTTAATATCATGAATCACAATCTGAATTGATGTTGTTTTGTGAGAAATCCATGTGAATTTCTTGGATATAAATAGGTATTATCCATCACAAATTGTAAACACATTGGATTTCTTCTTGATAGTTGTTATTCACGATTCGTGAATGTGCATCCATCTTCTTCTGTTAGGTTTATTCATGGCTTCCGGAGGTGTCAACTTTGTTAATGAGATAACTTCTACAAAAGAGTTGTGGAACATTGTGGTTCGAGTTGTCCGATTATGGTTCGTGTTGAAAATGAATGTGAAACATAAATATTTTGCTATGGAAATAGTTCTCATGAATGATAAGGTGATATGTTTGTTTCATTTACCATTTAAGTTAAATTATAATAAAATGTTTTATACAGAGATAAACTGAGTTTTACGTTGTTTGTGATTTGATAGGGTGAAAAAATCCAAGCTTCTGTTAGAAAATCCTTGCTACCTCGATTTGAAAATAAAATTAAGGAGGGATCTTTGTATAATTTCAAGTCATTTGGTGTCACTGCTAATACTGAAGCGTTTAGGACTATGAAAAACCAATTTAAATTGAATTTGTAGAATGGCACGATTGTCACAGATGTTGGAACTAGAATGACGACATTATCAGCTTATACGTTTGTATCTTTTACAAATATTCTTGGCAACACAGACATGGACTAATTGATTGGTAGTATACCTTATGTTTTTAGTATATTTTTTCATGTCTTTTCATATATTTTTATAGTTGTGCATCTAAAGTTATAATTTATAAAAAAAAATTCTAGATGTTATTGGTATTTTGTCTTTTGTTGGTCTTGAAAGGGTGTATGAAAGGAATCTTGTAGCTACTAAGTTTAAAGTTATTGAGTTGGAATCCAATGGGTAATATATTACATGTGAGTTATACCTTATGTTGTTATGTAATACTCTAATCATTTGTATGATTAAATTTTATTACTCATGTAGAATTAAGCTTGAGTGCATGATATTTGGACCGTATGTTGAAGCCCTTGACGCTTTTCTGCAATCTGGCTGTAATGGAAATGTTGTTGTGGTTGCTCAGTATCTAAAAGTGAAATTGTATAATGGAAAGGTCCAACTTCAAAATGCAATGAACTCTACCAAGCTTTTGTTCAACCCTGAAATTCCTGAGGCAGAAAATTTGAAGGTTCGCGATAACATTGGTTCACCTACACAACCATTCAGTTATATGAAAGATGCTTCAGAGATGAGTTTAGACGAAGAATTTTTGAACTTGGCTCAAAGAAAAACTATTGAGGGAACTGAAGGGTTGTCAAGATGTAATAATTTGCCATCAATTTATACAAAAATTACTTCAGCTGGATTGTCTACTTTTTATTTTGTTAGCTTAACATAATTTTTTTTTCAGTGTAGAATATTGTTTATGTTGTATTAGGGACAATCAAACATGTTATTGGTGGCAACAATTGGTGGTATGTTGCATGTGTCTGCTACAAGGGTGTTGTTATAAACTATAAACGGATTTTCTGCACTAAGTGCGAAAAGTATGTTTGGACAATTCTGCCAAGGTATTTCATTGTATAGATTATGTTTATACTCTGTATAGTAAACCCTTCTTGCTGACTATAACCTTGTGCAACCATTCGAGCCTTGTTTCTTACCACATCTCTTTTTTCCTTGAGCTTGTTTTTGAAGACCCATTTGGTTCTAATCACATGAGTTCCTTTGAGTCTTGGCACAAGATCCCACACATCATTGATATAGGATTGATTCAACTCTTCTTTCATAGCCAGAATCCATTTTGTTTTTATAAGCACTTCATCAACAGATGTAGGCTCTATAAGGGACACCAGTCCAATAATTGTCTCTTCTGAAGGTTTGAAAGAGGATTTGGTTCTGACTCGTTTAGATCTATCTCCCAAAATCAATTCTTCAGAATGTGAGGATCTAGTTATGTGCTTCCTCATAGGAGTCAGAGCTTCAATAACTTCTGGTTGGGCTTCTTCTGAGTCTTTCTTCTTTGGATCCTTGTTAGCAGCATCATCATCTTCTGAGTCTGAGAAGGTGATCTCTAGATCTGCAAACCTTTCAACTATCTTTGACTTTTCAGGGTCAAACTTATCATCAAATATAACATGAAAAGATTCCTCAACTATAAGAGTTTAAGTGTTATACACTTTGTATCCTTTTGAGCATTCAGATTATTCTAACATGATACACTTTTGTGCTTTAGAATCAAACTTGTTAAGATTCTCTTTAGTGTTCAACATAAAGCAATCAGATCCAAAAGGATGAAAATATGAAATTTTGGGTTTTATGTTCTTCCACAATTCATAAGGAGTCTTACCGATAATAGGTCTTATAGAGACTTTTTTATGAATGTAACATGCTATATCGACTGCCTCTGCCCAGAAATGTTTTACCATGTTAGTCTCTTTGATCATGGTTATGGCCATTTCTTGTAAAGTCTTATTCTTCCTCTCTAAAACTCCACTTTGCTAAGGAGTTCTAGGTCAGGAGAAATAATGGGAAATTTCATTTTCATCAAAAAGCTTTTCAAAGTTTTTATTTTCAAATTCGCCACCATGATCACTTCTGACTTTGACAATTCTGAGATTCATCTCATTTTGCCCTTGAGATCAGAAGGTAGTAAACACAAAATGTGACTCATTGTTGTGTTTATGAAACTTAACCCATGTCCAACGATTATAGTCATCAACAATGACTAATACATACTTCTTACCAATGACAGAAGAAAATTTCACTAGTCCAAACAAGTTAATGTGCAGAAGCTCCAATAGCCTAGAAGTAGATATACCATTCTTTACTTTAAAAGAAGTTTTTGAAAACTTTCCTTTCTAGCATTCTTAAAAAAAAGAGCTTCTAAAGAGATTTTCATTTTTGGAAGGCCTCTGGAAAGAGCAAGCTTATTTAGCTGAGAGATTCTTCTCATGCTAACATGGCCCAAACGTCTATGTCATATCCATTGTTATTCATTAACTGACAGAAGGCATTTTATGTTTTCCTCTTTAAGATTAGAAAGTCTAATCTTATAGATGTTTTTCATCCTCTTGACACTGAAAAGGATTAAGCGATCCTTCTGACTAACAGCCTTACAATAATTTTGATTAAAGATTATATCATAACCAATATCACTTAATTGACTTATGGACAATAAGTAATGCATTAATCCATCAACAAGAAGAACAATATTTATAGAATGGAGAGAGTCGTTACCAATTGTTCTAGAGCCTATGATCTTCCATTTTTGATCACATCTGAAACCCATGATGCCTCCAGGCTTAAGTTCTAGGCTTTGGAACATATGCCTTCTTCTCGTCATGTGTCGCAAGAAACCATAGTTCAAGTACCATGACTGATGTCTTGACATCGCTACTAAGGATATCCGCAACATAGATTGTTTGTTTCTTAGGTAACCATAGCTTCTTGGGTCCTTTCTTGTTAGTCTTCCCAGGGTTGTTTACAACTTTGGGCTTAGGAGGAGGATAAACATATTTAATTGAATTTTTAAATGGAACTTTGCTTTAGATTTAGTCTTAGGAACATAAAGAGTTTTATCCTTATCTTGTACCTTAGGCTCGAAACTAGCAGAGACTAAATAAGAATTAAGAGTATTTGGTTTATTTTCTTTTTCACAATTAGATTCTTCATAATAATCATAACCAATACCTTGTGTATCGTTTCTGCTAATTCCATAGATCATTGAAGCCATGACGCTTCTACTTAGGTTTCTAGCAAGAAATTTCTAGAATGATTTGTCATATTTCTTTATGACATCATCAAATCTCACAGAAGCTTTTGAAAGAATTTATTTCTCAAGACTGGAACTCTTTATTTTGAGAACATAGTAATCAATCTTAAGAATATAATTTTATTCTCTTAAAGATGAAAATTCTTCCTTATGTTTTCTATGTTATTTAGAAGAAGATTCATGGACCTTTTTAAGTTCATTGAATTCATTCTTAAGCAACTTATGTTTTTCCAGAATTTCAAGTAAAGAAGAAGTTAATTCAGAATGAGTAAGATCAAAAAATACCTCTTCCATGTCTGAATCAGAGTCTACATCTTCTTCTGGATGGATCACCTCATCAGAAGCTTTAATGCTATCCATCAAAGCTACGTTAGCTTGTACTTCTTCGGAATTATCTTCTGATGAATCAGAATTATCCCATGTTGCCATCAACATTTTCTTCTTTCTTCTGAAAGCTTTCTTATGGGTCTTATCCTTCTTGAGCTTGGGACAATCATTTCTTTAATAGTCTGGCTCATTACACTCATAGCAAGTGACATCTCTGTTGCTACCAAACTTTCTTTGTCCAGAAGTAGACTCAAAGCAACCACCAGTCCTTCTAGCTCATCTAAACTTGTTGCCTTGCTTTCTCATCCAGAGTTAGCTGACCCTTCTGGACAGTAGTGACAAATCATCATCTTCTTCATTAGAATCTTCTTCGGAATCTTCAATCTCTTCTGTTTAAAGAGCTCTCGTCTTCTCATATCTTGTGATAGATTTACAAGCAACGAATTTACCTCTCTTATGAAGTTTGTCTTGTTCCAACTCAATCTCAATCATTTCATCTTCTTCCATCTTGAAGGCTTCATATTTATGAATCAAAGCGAGAGCTTTGGTCTCCTTAACTTGAGAGTGAGTCATTTTTAAAGAATCAAATATAGAATTAGTTGAGTCTGTATTTGTTATCTTCTCATACTCAGTATAAGAAATCACATTCAGCAAGATATCTCTCGCTTTATGATGATTCTTATAATATTTCTTTTGTTGTTCATTCATAGCTCTTCTTTAAAGTTTATTTCCACTAGCATTTGTGGGAAGTTTGTAGCCATCAACTACCAAATCCGAAAGATCAACATCATGACCTAGAAAGAAACTTTCTAGTCTATCTTTCCGATAATCAAATCTTTCACCATCAAAGATGGGATGTTTAACATTGTAGTTGTCTTTATCATATGGAACTTGAACATTTTCGGTGGTGGAATGACCATAGTGTTTCTAAAACGTCTGGATCTTTATCTGAAACGGTTAAGTGTTTGATAACAATCAATACTAGAACCTGAGTTCTGATGCCAATTAAATGTGTAAGAAACATAAGAACTGGGGGGGGGGGGGGGGTGAATTGGGTTTCTCAAAATAAAAATTCTCAAAAACTCAAACATAAACTCTTAACAAAAGAATAAAAATAAATGAACATAATTATTTTTATCTCGGTTTATTGTTAACGAAGTTAATCCAGTCAACCTACCAAGGTGATTTCGCCTTCTCAATAAGGACTTAATCCACTATAACCAAACTAATTACAAAATCACAACAAGATTAACTGTCACTATTGTAAACCACAAAGACCAAGTGTCAATGTCTTCTTGAGTATACAGACTAACACTTAGTTACTCACAGAACTAAACCTCAAAGACCAACTGTCAATAACTTCTTGAGTATACAGACTAACACTTAGTCACTCAAGGAACAATCAACTCACCGTTGAATACATAATTTTGTATTTACAAGATTGCTTCTCAAAAGCAGATTACACGAGATTGAAGTACAGATAATAACACAAAAGTGTTAAGCAAGTTTACAAACAAAAGTTCCTTGCTAGAAAGTTAATGAGAAACAACTCCTTACTTTACAAAAATTACAGAATTATTTTGGCGGTGTTTTGGCAATTTGAATAAGCGTGAGTTTCTTCAAAGTTATTCAAAGTTTCCAATTCTTCCAAGTCTTCTTTCTATAGCCAAAAATAAATTCGTTGGAGGGTAGAAAAGGAATACCAAAATTGCAACTGTCTTGTTGAAACAGTCAGTGAGAATGGTAGACAACCTCGTACAATTGTATTGTCCTTGCGCCATAAAAACAACATAGTGGAGGCGAGGTGATTTTGTACCTTGTATTATCACTCACGTGAAACCTTTTGATCTTCTCTTCTAATCTTTAGAGGCTTCTGGATGTATAATGGTTAAAGCATGCGTAGAAGGATCAAAGCTAAGTCTCCAGAACCATGTCATCATAGTCTTCAGAACCTGTTCAACCTGAACCTTGTCTTCAAAGTCTTCAGAACATAGTCTTCAGAGTCTTTATAACCTTTTCTTCAGAGCCTTCAGAACTTTGTTCAACAGAACCTTGTCTTCAGAATCTTTAGAAGCTGGTCTAGAGAATCATTGGTCTTCAAAAATTATTCAACAGAACCTTGTCTTTAGAATCTTCAGAACTTGGGCCAGCGAACTTGAAATCTTTAGAGCTTTAGAACATATCAGAAGGTCTACTACGAAGTCACAGTTAGAAGCAATAAAATTAACGTTCATCAAAATCGTTATTTTAAGACGCATTCTAAGCTATGAAACACAAACTTGTATTCTTTAGTATGTTAAGTCCATAATCTGATGATTTCACACGTCAATTCTTCATAGACAAAACCTGTTAGAAAAATCTACTCACTAAACAAACGATTAGGGTATTAAATTATTATCTAATCACCCATGTAATGTTATCATAAAAACTCAAGGCCATATGCAGAATCAAATATTGTTTTTATAGTGTACATTTTTCTCAGCATCCTGATTACTTCTAGGACAAAGACCCATCTAGAGCATACCACGATGACACAACATCAATCTCGTAGGAAGAGACTTGTGCTAAGTCATCCAAAGGAATAATTTCACCTTCTGAAGAGTAGTAATATTCCACACCCACTTCCAAGAGTTAATGTATGTTGTATTATGAACAAATTCAAGTCTTTTGTGTCGGTTATAACCAACTGAGAAGTATAGATATCATCTAAATTACCTTACATGGTTAAGCGATCGACACCATAGAATTCAAACAAATGGGGAGCGCTTTCAGGTGGTCACAACACCCTGAGGAATATTAATATATAACGAATTTAAGTTCCAATTGTTATCCAAGTAAACATCATTCACTCACATTTCCAAATCGTGGATATCCATATAAAGAACTCGTTCTGCTAATTTCCCTACCCCAAGACAATTGGAAAACAAGAAAGAGTAGTTCCCATCCCCCAACCTAAATTCAAAATCATATTTAAGAGTAGAGAGAGTTTTCATAATTGTATTCCAAGTAACTGATCCAAGTTTTTTTTCATATTAAGGAACGTTTATTCACTAATGTACTATGTAACACCCTAAAATCCCAAATATTAATTTTAAAAGATAAAACATAATTAAGATGTTACTCCGTCAAAACACGCATACTTTATTAATAAAAAGATAACATATTCGCAACAGAAAATTAGAGGATATCATAAATTTCAAAGTTTAGTCAAACTCAAAGAAATAAACTCAACGTTAACTCAAAGAAAAACATAAATGCGCTTCATCCACTGATATTACAGAATCAGAGCAACGTCCAGACTACAACGAAAATAAATAAAATACGAATAAGTTGTGAAGTCATATTTTAACTCACAACCAATCACTCTTGCTGAGTATCTGTACAAAAATTATACAAAGGCGCATAACAAACAACAGAAAGGGGGTGAAAGTACGCCTTACAATATTAACGGTGATAATTAACAGCAGGATGATAAACACAATAATGATCAATATATCATTATCACCAAAACACAATCAGAATCACTATTACAATCTAATTCATATTATATGCAATGTTAAATACACCAACTCCTCCATCTATATGCATGTGGTATCAGGTTTTTGGATATTAGAAATGTGTTACTAATTTATCCACGGTCTTTGGTCCCTCTCTGAACCAACGATTCCACTTAATGAATCTCAGACTCGCCTCTAATCCCTCACCTGAACCAACGATTCCACCAAATAAATTTGAGGTCATCACTGGACCGAAGTCCTATCTATCTCAAAAATATATGCATACATGATAATGTAGACAAACAAACATGCAACTCAACAATCATTAAAAGTCAACTCAACATCATACATAAAAAATGTTCGATACACAAACCAAGTATTTGTCAATAATCAAACTACCATGTAATTCTTTTGAATTACTCGACTCAAAATATATATATAATTAAACTTAATAATTATATAACTTCTTGAAATTATCAAATTACCAATTAATAGATCTCACTATAATTCCACTTAATTACTAAACACCTAAATATTCCTGTAATTAAATCTCAATAATTATATTAATAAATCTCAAATAATTAATAAGAAAGTAAAACTATATTATTACTCAATGTAGTACAACAACACATTAATAGCCAATGATTTCAGACTAAACAACACAACTCTAAAACTTATCTAAATTGCTCAAAAACAATTCTAAATCATATTCAAACTACTCGATTACACTTTCAGCGTTAAAACATATAAGAATTATTTAAATAATAACTTCGACAACTCAACTCATAAACATACTTATTAATTCAATTCATATTATTATCAAAACAATTTTAAACTACTTAAATAATTAAAAATAAACTTAATTTTGGAAAATATTTACCAATTCATAGGACCTTTTTTTGGAAAATAATATTTACGCAAGTTTGTTTATGCGTGTTATTTTTGGAAAAAATAAATAAAGTTTGTAGTTAAGTTTCCAAAATATATTTATGCAACTCATGCACTGTAAGTTGAAAAAAAAAACGTCCTATATATATTTTTTCTGTAATTAAGTTTATTTATGCAACTCATATATTATAATGTAAAAAAAAAAAAATCTTACATCTCATCAACGACGTTTTTTTCTTCCATTATAATATATATATATTTAGTAACTAAAAATAAAAATGTAAATGATATTCAATTTAAAATTTATAAAATATTATAATATAGATATAAATTTTCTCCATTTATCTCAAAAATCACAGACAATATAACGAATTTTAATTTCATCACAAACAAATCTCATAAAGTTATCTACAAATTAACATAACAACGTGTCACAAAAAAAATTCTCAAAAAGACATATCACGACATTCATAGTGAAAATTCCAAATAAACAGTTTATATATACAATAAACATTTCAACTCAATCATTTAAAAATCCCAAGAATGGGATATCACAATAATAACAAATTCATACCATTTTCACATTAAACATAAACATTTCAATTAAGTCATTCATAAATCCCAAAAGTGGGATATCACAACAATTATCAGTTCACACTAACAACAAAATTATAAACATAAAAAAAATCAATAGATGATTTTAGGGGTTTTTGGGCAAGCTCCTTGGTCATCAATGAAGATATGGGCCATGAAATGTATAAAGATATAGATAGGAGAATAATGACCCCTCATTATCTGATATTTAAAGTCGTTCATAAAGTAAAACAACTCTCATATGTCGAATTGAAAATTTAACCAAAATCTTCATGTTTTTTCACCATTGTTTCAACGTCTCTTCCTAATTTCCTAATTAAAATAACCGCTCTTTCTAAGAATATATTTTCTTCCACCATGACCTAAAAATCCTAATTAATCTCTACATCCTCTCACTTACTCATCTATTTAAGAAAAATAAATCTAACAATTTTCTAATGATAATATCGATAATCCAATTTTTATTTTATTGTATTTTCTAAATAAAATAACACTAGATTCTATTAAATAAAATTTTATTAAATATTTATTTAATAAAATCTAAATTACATAAAAATTTTAAAATAATTATTTTATATTTTATTCTACTAATTATTCCACATATCTCTAAATAATTAAAACTTCTAATTATTTTTAATAATTTAAATAAATTCTATTTTATTTATGCAGTCTCAAATACTCTAAATTCTTATTATTTATTAAATTATTAAAATACCTCTAAATTCCACAAAACGTCAAAATAACTCAAATAATTAAATAAATTATACAACATATATATAAATATTAAAATAATTAAATAAATACTTAATCTAAAATCGAGATGTTACATACTTATGCTTCAAAATTTGGACACATGGGGAATCACAATCTTAGTGTGGAGATCCCAAACCAATTTATCCAATATAGAAGTATTGAGTTCTCTTGCTTTCCAGATATCAAGATCATACAACTTTTTGAGTTTAGTGATTTTATTCCGGCCAATGAGATGTACATCAGAGTTTGAATTACATTTCCATAAAAAATTCCTAGCCATCATATCAATAAAATCACAAGTTGTTTGAGATAACCAAGCCACTTGCATATAATAATTTGGGATAGGTAAGACCTAACCATAGTCAAACGACCAACCTTATTTAATAATTATGTTGTCAAGATACTAACCTCTGATTGATTTTCTCCTCAAGAATCTCAAAGTCCATGCGTTAAAGATGACCATAACATAGAGAAACCCAAATATTTCTCTAAAGTAAGAGTTTGTTTGATACAATTAAATCCATTTTACTCCTTTTAGTGGTAGTTGAGAAGAACATCTTTGATTTAGCAACATTCACTTTAAGGCCAGAAAACATGGAAAAACGATCCAAAATATCCATAAATGGTTCATGTCTAGGAGTTAGAAACCTTCTCGAAGAGATAGCGTGAAAGAAGGTCACCTTGCCGTAATCCTCTAGTCGGAACAAAATATGATAGTCCTCTCCCATTTTAAAGAATAGACATAGAGGAGCTAGTTACACAATACATGATCAATTTTATAATAATGGGAAGAAACGCGTTTTTCTTCAAACAAAATTCCAAGAAATTTCAAGATCTATTTTTAATACCATGTCAAATTTTTTCTTTTTAGATTTACACATAGAATAAATTGTTTCTTGGAGGATAATGGCATTATCAACTGACCATTTACCATGCAAAAAACTACTCTAGAAGGGTCCAACTATCAGATTTAGATACAAACTCAATATGTTAATCATATCCTTCGTATTAAGCTTTTAAATAGTGTTGCACATGCTAATGAGCTTGAATTCCTTAAAACATTTGGGGCAACCTACCTTAGAATTTAATGTGATAAGAGTCTCAAAAAGAGATGAGTGAAAGCTACATGTCCAAAAGCCTATGATTAAGTTGGACAACATCATTTCCAACTATATCTCAAAATTGTTTAAGGAAATATATATCATGAAATCCATCATGGTCAGGTGCCTTGAAAGGGTTCATTTGAAAATATCGCTAAACGAAAGTCTAAGGCTTAAATACACTTTTATCTGATGACTTGATCGACGACAACACGAAAGCAACAAAAACAAATGAGAACATGTAAAAAAATTTATGCTATTTAAAAGTTGTTATACACAACATTGATTTTTTAATAAACCATTAATATATTAAAGAAAATTAAAGATAATACAAATTACTAAGACGGTAAAACCTGAGTCATTACTAAAAGAAGTTAATATTCAAAATAAAAATATAACTTTTACAATAAGAAGTAAAAACACATACTTAAAAACATTAATTAATGGTGAATGAATTGACCGCCAACACGAATCAATTCAAGTACCAACAACTCCCCGTGAAAATCACAACAAACTTAAAAACTCTTTCACGTTAAACAAACAATATCACATCAAACCAAACAAAAAACGACGACCATAAGGTTGAAAAAGAGAACAGAATCGTTATTGCGATAGCATCAACTCAAATGTTTTGATAACTACAAATCTCAACAGATTAAAACAAATTAGTAATCAAAGCAAGACACCCCACCACCATCATTGATTAATTGTCAATAACTAAAATAAAAAAATATTTATAATGATTAAAATCAAATATAAAAATATGAAAACCAAAATTTAAAATTATTTTCTTAATTAATACATTTTCTCTTGCCTTTACGAAGCACAGTTTAATTTTACGAAACCAGATATTGGTGGTGGGTACAATTGTTATTATAATGAAAGAAATATGGTGGTTTTGAACCCTACTCCCACAGCCACAGACCCTTTTTCAAGTATTTTCCACTGATAACTCAGAAAAGTTACTGTTTCATGTATTGTCATTTACCACTTACTACAGTAACATATAGATAGAGGAGAAAAAAGCCAGCAAAACAGCCATTCATAAAGAACCATTTGGTTAGGGTTTTTGGGACCTGGTCACACAAAGAATATTCAATTTATAGAAAAAATAAAAACAAACAAAAATCATCTCACACAAATTAAGGAAAGATAAAATAGTTTATTTATTTAGTTTTAATAGGAAAAACATAACTGAATGCTTCAAATTTTGTTCAGTAAAATAAAAGTTTTTAGCAAATTAAATTTATGGCTATGCTATTTGATACGAACCATCTCTTTTTAAGAAATTCACTTTCTAACATAGTAGTTCGCTTTTGCAAACACAATTATGCACAAGTCAGATTTTGACCACATGTGTGGATAGTTGGAAGAAAGAAGAAAAAAAAATCATTGTTGGTTAGTATTCTTGTCTAACCTTTCTTAAATAAAGCACTTCTTTAAAATTAAATTTAAATTAATAGAAAAGTATTAATGATATCATCAAAATCAATGCTAACAATATATTATTGGATTAAATATACTTTACCCTCTTACAATAGTAGCGAGTTTTGATTTATTCCCTTATTAAAAAAAAAAAATTCTTTCTGCCCCTTAATAAATATAAATTCTCAAACAGAAAATCTTGTACCCCAAAATTCTCTATGAGTTTCATACGTGACATTAGATTCTTTGTTGACTGTGTTATTAAAAGCCATGCTGGAATGTTTGTGTCTATTACAAATATTTAGTCTTCTGATTAACCCCCTGAAAAGTCTAGGGTTCAATATCAAACAAAATTAGCAAGCTCACCATGGGGAAGAAATTAGCAGCGAAGAAGAAGAAGCACTCCAAGAAGGCGAAACATTCAAGTCAACTGAAGAAGTACGAGGAAGGAGACACTTCTGTTGATGCTGATAAGGTATGTTCTTTCAGCAGCTTGTTCGTTTAGTGCTACATACAGTGAAATCTTAGTTTTTGAATGTTTGCCCAAATGTTTTCAGAATAGGTACAACTGAAACTGAAACTGAAACTGCAGCATATGAAAATGAAACTGCAGCAACCACTGGTGGAACTCAGACTGCAGCACCCCATGCTGCAACTGAAACTGCAACACAAGATGGTGGAAATCAAACTGCAGTACCCCATGCTGCAACTCAGACTACAGTACCCCATGTTACAACTCAGACTGCAACCAATGAACCAGTTGACTATTTTGGCGACATAACTCATGATTTCATGTCAAGCATTCCTGAAGTAAACACGACACAGTCTTCTGCTGTGGTTGGTAAACCAGACAACAGAGACAAGAAAAAATTGAAAGTCAAAGATGTCAGGCCAGTGAGAAAGAGGTCCAGTGAAAGAATAAAACTCTAGTTGTTTCAAAAACCAATCAAAGGGCCAAGTTCAAATCCCAAGCAGCCTATGAATTTGATAGAAGAATAAGGAAGTGGTTCTAAACGTGCAATAAAAAAAATCTAAGAAGAAGTAGTCTTATGTTTGTACTGTCTATTATACCCTTTTGATACTTTGGCATTAAGTTATGGTTTGTGTCCTTATGGTTTGTTAGGCTGTTATGCCCTTTTGTAATGACATTGATATTTTGTGTCCTTGTGGTTTGTTAGGCTGTTATGCCCCTGGAATACAATTTTCAACCTTTATACATCGATACATAACTTCATGCATCGACATATGATATGTTGATGTCCCTGGAAAACATTTTTGTATGCATCGACACATAACATATTTTATCTTCAAAAATAAAAAATCCAACTCAGTATGTGTCGACACATACGTGTTATGTATCAATTCATGTAAAATGGTTGGCTCTGTAATATGTTGTAGTATCAGTTTGCATCGACTCATAACAACTTGCATCGACTCATTTTATGTTGTATAACTAACATGAGTTGACTCATGCTAACATGTATCGACTCATAATGTGTATTTCTGTCTCTAACTGTTTTCTGTTACACATATAAGTAAGTTTTCAGCAGCAATTCAGGTGTGACGCATTATTACAATTGTGAGCATCAATTACTGAGAAACAAGAAGCCTGAAAGATTCTTCATCTTCATCATCTTCTCAATCATCTTAAGGAGGTGATCTATTTACCCCCTCTCTCGATCACTTGCCACACCGTCTAACATCCTTTAATATTGCTTTCAATTGATAACCTTATTTTTTGATTTCAAATGGTAATGCAATACTGTAAGAAAAATAAAACACTCTTGTTGTATCAAATTTTTAACATTAAACAACCATTATATTGCTTCTATTTAACAACACTGCAAAGATACACTTGAAATTAACAGACAGACAAACATAAGTTTGGGCCATTATATTATAAATAGACATAACACTTCACTTGTGCAAAAAAATTACAAATAGACAATACACTTGATATTACATATAATTGTACAACATTGCAAAGATAAAACAAGACATCATAATGGCACATTCAGTTGGAAAATTTTCCTCTTCAATGCAACTATCTTCAACTTGGATTTTTCCAGTTTCCTTTCTGTCAGTTCAAACTCCAATTTTACCATATCACAGTCTTTGCAATAACTTTGAGAATTTGATATTTTACTAATGGAGTGAGCAATTTCATCATCCCAAATAAAAAGATCACAACTATTTCCCATCTGCAACCAAAAAAGACATTAAACCCATATTACGAATTTCCCTAGTATAATCAGATCACAGCTTTTGAGAAAAACGTACTTACCCCAACATTCTTACATTTCCATAAATTCCTATTACAATTTTTTACGGTGTTAGAAAAGCACGTCTTCATCGGACGACAACATCCATATCGAGGAACCTTTGAATACTCCTACGAATTGCAACTTCCAACACTCTTGCTAGTATCCTCCATTTGAACGTAGGGACGATTTGCAGTGGAAATGGTTCAACATGGTATTGAGGGAAGAAATTAGCAAGACGGTATGGACATACGGTAGGGATGAACACGGTATTGAGGGAAGAAATTAGCAAGACGGTATGGACAGACGGTAGCTGCTGAACGTGTCTGTTGAAACATGAAGAAGACGAAGACAGAAAGGTTGGGAAATAAATTGAATAGAACCCTAGATTTTACAGGGGGTGAATCACAATGTTGGGAACTATGTTTAATATGCACAAACATTCCAACATGACTTTTAATAACATAGTCAACAAAGAATCTAATGCCACGTATGAAACTCATAGGGGATCTTGGGGTACATGGTTTTCTGTTTGAGAATCTATATTTGTTAAGGGGCGGAAATAATTTTTTAATAGGGGGTAAATAAAAACTCGCTACTATTGCAAGGGGGTAAATATATTTAACCTTATACTATTCCCTCTCTCCGACAATGAATTATCCGGTCTATCATTTCACACATGTTAAAAAAAGTATATAAAAGTAAGAAAGAGAATAATATTTTTACTATAGTATCCCTAATCATGTATCAGAAATAATGAAAGTTTAATTAATTAAAGGATAAAATCCAAAAAAAAATATTAAAAAATTAAAATGAATCATTTATTTTAGATCACTATTTTATTCTACATGGGTCACTTATTGTGAGATAGAAGAAGTAGTAATTAAAAAAAAAGTCAACACATTTTTTATAAAAAATTAAAAATTAAATGAGTCAAGCTAAATTTATATAACTGATAAGTGCAAATTGTAGTTATTTTTGTATATACTTTGTTTCACTTATCGACTTTTGTTGTTAATATCGTTGAATAAACCCGACTTTTGTGTAAATACATTTAGTTTGTATTTATTTGTGTTTTTGTGTACATAGTGTACCGTTTGATGTTTTCCATTTATTTTGTAGGTAATTGTTGCATTTTGAAGCATTGAGGAATAAGGTGTCGAAGGAACATCTCTGGATGCGTGTTTTCGGAATAAAAGACCAGTTTTGGGACATTATGTCCAAGAGAGTCCGCTTAGCGCACAGAGGCCGCTAAGCGCGAGTGCGCTCAGTGCATCTTGTAGCGCGCTGCTTGTGTTTGAAAATTTGACAAAACCAATGTTTTGAAGCCTTCTTAGCGCGGATAGCGCGCTTAGCGTAATTTAGGTCGGTTTGATGTGTAAATTAAACAAGTCGCGCTTAGCACGCCAGTCCCGCTTAGCGTGGTCTACTGAGATTTACTTTATAACTTTCATTTCAGCTCATTTTTAGGGATGGTTTTGGGGAAGTTTTTGCTCCCAACTCCATCAACCTGTAAATTTTGTTAGGATTATCTTAGATAACAACTATGGAGCTTGCATACGGATGATCCGGGGTGGATTGCTCTTCGATCAACATTGGCAAATCGGTAGATTTGTGGTTCATTTCTCTTCCTCTTTGTGTATTCTCTATTGGTTGGGTTTGTATATATATTTTCTTTGAACTGATGTATATTTGTCTCCCTTGACGATATATTAAACTTGCTTTACGAATCTTTGTGGATTATTGTCCTAGATTTTTACTCTGTGTTAGGGATTTAAGTTGTTATAGATATATACTGCTTAGATTCTTATCTAGGATGATCATCTGTTAGTTTCTGAACTCTAGAGATAGATTTAGAGCTGACATCTACTTGGGTATCAGAGCTTAATTCCTCTATATTGTTTGTGTTGCTCTGAGAGATCGTCGATGCAGGCGAGCACAATTGACTTCTAGGTTGTTGAGGTGGTTGAGAGATCTCTATCGAGGTGATGCTGTCGGCCTCTCAATTTGGGTTAGAAATAACTTAGGTTGTGAGTGATACGTAGTAAGATTGATGAATATTGTAGGTTGAGTATAACATGTCGATAGGTTTAAGTTTGTGAGAAGTAGTATATATGCATGCTTGACAAGTTATTCCTTTTTCCTTTTTATACATTTATTTTCTGTTAATACATTTTCTTTCAACCCATTTATCCCCAAACTCATTAACGATAAATTTGTCAAACGGAGAAATTAATAACCAATCTCTGTGGACACGATACGATATAACCTAAATATCACCCGGTAAAAATAATAATTTACTTTTTGCTTGCCGGTCTACAACAGCAACAAAATGGCGCCGTTGCCGGGGATTGGTTCTATTGTTTTCGCATTGCGATGATTCTTTTGTTTTTGAGTTTTGTAATTAATGTATATGTTGTATAAAAATTGTACATTAACTTGTATATGACACTTGTGCATATATGTGTTTTTCTTTATTTTCACGTATTTTTGTAAATTGTCTCGTTTTCGTAACATTCGTTGTGTGGATGTTAGGACACTTTCTTTAGGTTTATGCGGTGTGAAAATACCATGGCATGATGAGAGGAGGTCACTAGCTCGCACAATAAAGGCGTCGAGATTACGACGTAAAACAAGCATGTTTTGTTTGTATTCATTTATGTATGTGTTGACTTGTGTTTTAACAAGTTGAAATAGGACTTGTTTTAAATTCTCAATTTTTCACTTTTCAACTTGTTAATTCACTTTCACCCCTTTGTTTCGTTATGTCAATTTGTGTTTTTCCGCAAGCTTGTCGTGTTTAGCTTGTGGAAGTGTGTTTGTATGTTGTAAATATTGTACATGTGTTTGAGATTGTATAGGTGAATATGGAGGCTGCATTGTTGTTGTTGTTCTGGTTTTTCTCAACTAGTGTAGCACGCTAAGCGCGATTTAGGCCGCTTAGCGCGCTCTCCTGTGCTATGCCAGTAATGTTTTTTTTAGTTTTCATTGGCTTTCCTTTTTCCCACTTTCACCAAGGCTTTAAATAGTAAATAATATTAGTATAATTAATTCTTTTGTTATTGTGTCGATTCAATTTTGATTCGATAGCTTGAAGTCTCTTTTGGTGATTTTCCAAATTTGAGTGTTTTAACTTGCAAATGCATGGTGTGATCGGTGGATCTGGAACTGACTGTTTAACGCTGGTTCGCGAAATGTCGCGGAAGCAAGAGTCGCCACAGTCTTTTATTTTCTCCAACATGGAGAGGACAAAAGCACAGAAAAATTCCTTAAAGAGATTGCTCTCGGTTCGGGAGGTAGGTTATAGAAAGGGAAGGTGTTAGCACCCTTTCTATCCATGGTTATCCATGGGCTCTTAGATACTTGCTCATTTGTGCTTTCAAAATTGGTTTGTTTGCTTTTCAACTGTGGGTTTTAAAAAGTTTCTTTGAAAATTCCAGTTCGACTCTTGTATCAGTCCTCAAGAGTGTTTAAAAAATTGCTTTCGAAAGATTTTTGAAAATGTGTTGGTGTGAAAAATATTTTTGATTTGTTTTGAGATTAGAGCAAGTATCTAGAGTTGTCTACCTACCCTAAGGAATTCGTCTGTGTAAATGTCCTTTAAAGTAATGCCATCCCACCATTGAGAGGTAGGTAGCACCACCGTTGGAGGTGTTCGGGTCAATTCGAGGTTCGGGACATGGTGATCACCAGAGCAATGGGAAGACACCTTAGAAGCTACCCTCATGCCAGGTTCCCGGATCATGAGGACTTACTAAGACATCCTCTACTCGACGATCACCTTTCGAGGCAAGTCAACAGTGAGGCGTACCCTAGGGGTGGTGTGTGATTTGTGTGTCATGTTCATTTGCATTTATCTTGTCATGTCAAAGTGATCTATGCGTTTGTTTTTATTTTTATCATTCATTCTTGCATGCCATTTAGTTAACAGTTAAAAAAGTGCGGAAAGATAAAATTCCTAAACTATTACAAAGGCGCGGGTCCACATCGCCAAAATTAAAATCCAGGACCCGATTTGACAGGAAATAAAGAAATAAAGTAAAGTGCGAGAAATTAAATGTCCGAGTTTACAAGGCTTTGGGATAATTACATTAATATTATAAGAAATAAAATAAAATGCGCGAATTGGAATTAAAATTGGAAGCGAGGGCGTTGGACCCTTTTTTAATGAAATTGAATTATATTAACGAATTAATTAAATTAAAAGGAAAATAAATTATTTTTGAGGTTTTTTGTATTTATGGTTTTTTATGTGAATTAAATTAAATTAGCTAATTAACCCTAATTCTAGTTGTTTTTTTAATTTATTAAGAAAATATTAAACTTTAACCTAAAATTAAACCTAATTATTTACATGGTAACTTAATTAC
This sequence comes from Vicia faba, assembly GCA_948472305.1. Lineage (NCBI taxonomy): Eukaryota > Viridiplantae > Streptophyta > Magnoliopsida > Fabales > Fabaceae > Vicia > Vicia faba. The sequence goes on along the minus strand of OX451740.1, from coordinate 172,181,834 downwards.
AAAAATAATATTTAATAATTAATTATTGTGAAAGAAAAGAAAAAAGATAAAAATTGATACAAACCCTAATTCTACAAATTTTTGATTTATTAAGAAAAAGATACTAAAATTAAACCTAATTTTACAAAGCTAAATTAATTAATATTATTTACTTAAAAATATCAAAATAAAATATATTCTCAATTTTGTCTTTTCTGATTTTTTGTATTATTTTATATTTTATGAAAATAAATTAATTGAAGAATTTAAAGGAAATTAATTAAATCAAATAAAAATAGAAAATATAAAAAATAGCAAACCTTGGGGGGTTCTGTCCCCAATTGGAGGTGTAATTGTAGTAATTAGGCCCACTTGTTTAAGGCCTCAGTTGACTTTTCCTGGGAAGCATGTGCGTGTACTGACTGATACCTATCATGTTCTTCACATCTGGTCCCTTGGATAATGGCTACAGGCCATGTGGCGCGTTGAGATTGTGAGTTGCATGGTGGAACCCAGGAGGCGAACTACACACAAGCATGTTTAATAAAATAATATGGAAAGGGATGGGGACCTGGGGTTCGAACCCAGGTCCTAGAAGTTACCACTACTATGCCTTGCCAACTGCTCCAACTGCGCGTTCTGAATATGTAATGGCAAACAAAATAAATAAGAGAAAATTGGGTTAATGGCCTAAAAATAGAAAAAACGCGCGTGGAATTCAAATGGTCCAACCACCATTCGCCACCTAGTCTTCTTCTTCCCTGTTGTATTTTTTCCTGAAACAAAACAAGCCAGATTGCGGGGGTTTTGAACCCCCACTATATGATATATGCCAAAACAGCGAATAGCACATGGTAGCTCATAAATTGAGCGTGAGGATTGCTTTAGAATCGTCCAAGCATGCTGAATTCAACCATGGTATTATGGTGTTCCAATTTTACAGCATTTAGAAACGCCCAATTTGAAAGCTTGGTAACCCTAACCTGTATCAATGGTGAATCCTCTAATTTGGCACAAAAACTCAATTAAAATATGCAGTTAGCTTTAGAATCAATCACTCAATGTAAATCAATAAAGAAAACACACGAAAAATGCATGAAATTCATGATTCGATTATGGAAATTTTCGTGAAAAGCTTGACTCTGATGTACCAATTCTTGATGTTTCAGGCTATGGTATTGATCCAGGCACCTTCCTTTAAGTCTCAGCAAGCCAATGGAACAATTATTTTGGCTTGAATCGCCCTAGAACCTAGTTTTCAGTATTTGAGTTTTTTCACAAAAATGCAAAAGTGATGATGATGTTCTTGCGCAGCTGGGAGGTTTTGGGCACGAGGGTTAGCATGTATATATGTGTATGAGAGATTAGGGTTGAGTTTTTTGTCCAAAGAATCAAAGCATTGATGGAATGGATATTGATTTTCATGGCAAATATTTTCCAATCTTTTTCATGCAAACTTGGTTCCAATCATGGCCAATTAACTTGATTCTTTCTAAATCAGATAATGCACGAAATCTTAAGACTATTTCATGCATAAAAAGATTTGATTGCTTAGGTTTAGTATTTTCCACATATTTATTTAAATTAAATGAATTATTAGTCATTAAAAATCCAAATAAATAAATAAAAATGATGAAATACTTCCCTTTGGGCCAAGTGGTCGTGCACATGCTTTGGATGATGAATTGTGGAAGAAAAAGAGGCCCATTAGCATTTTTAAGACATTTGAAGCAATGTTGACTTTTCAAAATATCCAAAAATTTCCCAACTTCCACAAGGCATAACTTTCTCAATTTTTAAGCTTTGCTCATGTTCTTGGACATTTTGGAAAGGTCTTTGAGTCCTATAACCAATGTCTTTGGTCCCATGTCATTTTTATTTATCAATCTCAAGTTATGGCCTTTAACTTAAAGTCCCTTTTTGTTGACTTTTGAAAATGACCTATAATGTTGAAATTGATAACTTTTTGTGAGAGCATTTATTGGACTTGAAGTGTGAAGGGGAGTTGTAGGAAATGTCTTTCTATTCAAAATGAGCTTTGGATGGAATTTTTCTGATACTCCATGTGAAAGTTATGCCTTGGTCAAGTTATAGTTGACTTTTTCAACTGTCCAAATATGGAAACTTTTGCATCTTGAGACTTTTTGAGCCAAGCTTTGAGAATCATGATCAAGCATTGATCAAATGATGTTTGTGGCTTCAAAATGAGATGTTGACCAAAAATTTGAACTTTTGACTGTCAAATGACCATTTTGCCCCTGCAGTTGACTGTAGGGCAATTAGGGTTTTTGACTGTGCAATTTTGTGATGTAAGTCTTGAAACTTGGTATGAGGATGCTTGACCATGTTTTTAGGCATGTGGGACTTGATTGGACCCTTGGAAACTTCATTTTCTTTGTCAGAACCAAAACCCTAATTTTGACTGTTAGGAGGCCCTTGAACTGTGCAACCCTTGGGGAGATTTTGAAGTTTTGACTTGGCAAATTTTGAAGAATATGGGAGGGCAAATTTTGGGGTACAACAGTTGCCCCTGTTCAATCATCTTAGACCTGAGGATGCAGATTGGCTGACGTGCCTTTCGTAATCCGAAGGTGGAAGATGATTGAACACTAGAGTGCCCAGAAATTTGCGCTCACATAGTAGCAGTGATGTGGGGAATGGGCTTATAGATGCCATTTGGAGATTGATGGATAGGATGATGGGCTTATAGATGCCATGCTGAGAGATGATGAATGGCTGATGGGCTTATAGATGCCATGCTAAGAGGTGATGGATAGGCTGATGGGCTTATAGATGCCATCTGGATGTCGATCGCGTAAGAGATTCCTTAGCGAGAACTTGCGTACCTGCAAAAGAAAAGTGATTACCTGATCCATGTTACAGGAGCTGGTCTTCAAACTCTTTGCCTAGATGTGTCCTGACTGGTTACAGGAGCTGGATCTGGAGCTTCAAACGGTGATGAATGAACCAGGGATGGTTACTACCTCAATAGGAACGCTGGGAGAACCTTGGATGACTACTACCTCAACAGTAACGCTGAGAGAATCTGGGGACGATTACTACCTCCGCAGTAACAGGGAGAGAACCACAGGCGACTTCAATCTCAACAGTATCATTGAGAGAATCTTGGACGACTTCAACCTCAACAGTAATCATTGAGAGAATCTTGGGCGACTTCAACCTCAACAGTAATCATTGAGAGAATCTTGGGCGACTTCAACCTCAACAGTAATCATTGAGAGAATCTTGGGCGACTTCAACCTCAACAGTAATCATTGAGAGAATCTTGGGCGACTTCAACCTCAACAGTAATCATTGAGAGAATCTTGGGCGACTTCAACCTCAACAACAATCATTGAGAGAATCTTGGGCGACTTCAACCTCAACAGCAATCATTGAGAGAATCTTGGGCGACTTCAACCTCAACAGTAATCATTGAGAGAATCTTGGGCGACTTCAACCTCAACAGGAATCATTGAGAGAATCTTGGGCGACTTCAACCTCAACAGCAATCATTGAGAGAATCTTGGGCGACTTCAACCTCAACAGCAATCATTGAGAGAATCTTGGGCGACTTCAACCTCAACAGCAATCATTGAGAGAATCTTGGGCGACTTCAACCTCAACAACAATCATTGAGAGAATCTTGGGCGACTTCAACCTCAACAGCAATCATTGAGAGAATCTTGGGCGACTTCAACCTCAACAGTAATCATTGAGAGAATCTTGGGCGACTTCAACCTCAACAGTAATCATTGAGAGAATCTTGGGCGACTTCAACCTCAACAGCAATCATTGAGAGAATCTTGGGCGACTTCAACCTCAACAGCAATCATTGAGAGAATCTTGGGCAACTTCAACCTCAACAGCAATCATTGAGAGAATCTTGGGCGACTTCAACCTCAACAGCAATCATTGAGAGAATCTTGGATATCTTCTACTTCAACAGTGACGCTGAGAGAATCTTGGGGGCGATTAACTGAACCGGTCTAGGTCTTGAAATATAGCTGGGAACTTAACTGAATCTTTCCTGAAAGGTAAGGGTCAGTCATATGCAATGCATGATATGGATCAAGCATTGATGTCCTCAACATAAATGAGATTTGTAAGATATGATGCGTATATGCATGCTTATGATGATGTATGTGATGTTTTAGGAATGTATGTTTTCGTCTTTAGGAAGATAAATCCTTGACGGGTGTCGGGAAGTCATATCCTGGGCTGATGTTGAAGAATTAGATCTTCGCTTCCGCTGGGGATGATAGTTGCAAGAATACCAGTAGGAGAAGATAACTCCGTTGGGGATAAACTTGGCGAATGGATTACTCTGCGGGGAGAAAAGTACTCTGACGATCTTGCTGGAGAGCAATACTCTGTGGGAGAGAGATACTTGCTGAAATGTCGATGGTAACTCCGCTGGGGATACCGTTGTTGTGTTGGAAGTGTTAATAGACTTCGCTGGGGATAAGAAGGCTTCGTCGAGGATGATCTTTCCGTGGCTTTTGGCTGAGGATAACCCAGTTATATCCTGGTAGGGAAATAACTCTTTGAATAAAGCCGGGGACGCATTCGTGCTCTGCGAGGATAAGCTTTTAGAATCTACTGGGGATAAGCTTACTGCTTGGGGAGATGGATTCCAACTTTCCTGGGGAAACTGGATTGGACTCTCCTGGGGAAGTTTTGAACTGTATCAGAGAAGTGACTCCATTGAATGTTTGATATACCGCCGGGGAACAATCTTTAGGTTAAGACTGCCGGGGATGCTTGTTAGAAATGCCTGTATGATGTGTTGGGGAATATTGAGATCTGCTGGAGGGTACCCAACTTCCTTAAGGCTGATTGTATAACTTTGCTTGGCGAGAGCGTATTGACCTGCTGACTCACTCTCTGGGGAATTGAGATGTACTGGTTATGTTCTTCAACTGAACCTACCTTGATACCTTGGAGGACAGAACAATTAGATTGCCTAGACAACTCTTCATTGCCCCTGTTTCTAAGGTGGGAGAGGATACCTTGTGGAGGTAGTTGACAAATCTTCTGGTAGACAGGTGATTTAGATGCCGGGACATAGTCGTACGCTTAAATCCCTAATTTTTGCCTGGACCGCCCTTTCGGGTTTTCAGTCCACCGGGATACCCATTTTTGCCCAAGCCACCTTTTTAGGTTTTCGACTTGCCGGGTGTACAGATTGTTTTCATTTCATCCCTCATTTTGCCCGAACCCTTTTGGTTCGCCGGGAAGCCCTTATTTTTGCCTAGGTGTGTCAACCTAGCGGGTCTTTGATTATGCGTAGTATTTTTTCGACTATGTCCGTTCTCAGAAGGTAGGGAGTTGACCCTGTTAGAAGTGTTTTGTCATGCCACCAGAAGGTGTTTGATCAGGCGAGATTCGTTATTAGAATTCCCCAAGTGACTCAGGCGGAGATTTGCCCCAGGCTGTTTGGCCTTTGAGAGATTCTCCGAATCTTGATCGGATTGCCCCAGATGATTGGACCATGATCATGTTGTGCCCCTTGATTGGAAGTGCTTTTGTTCACTAGGTATTCATCGTGCGAATTTCCCTGCTGTTCAAGCAAATAGTCATATGCAAACAATGTTATATCAAAAATGCAAAGCTTATGTCTGTTTCGATGTTTTTGGAAATGCAGTTTTTTTAATAAAACAAGTGAGTTCTTTTGTAAACCGTGATGTCAAACTCGTTATTTTACTGCGAGCCTTAAGGAGTCAGGATACCTTTCGTACAGTATGCTTTCGAACTAACCCATGCTTCAGCTAGGACTTTTGAGGGTTATAACGTGGCTTGGTTCACGGTTTAAGAAACAAAGGATAAAGGCTCAAATTGTATTTGTACCCACCCGCTCTTCGTGATGTTCTTCAATCCTAAACTCAACTGATCGTGCATTAGGCCTTGATTGAATCCTTGTCCTGATGTTCCAATGATGGTCCAGATATTGATGATTTATTCTGAATAGGCAGTCATTCCTTTTTGTTGAGGGTTTGTGGGACCTCTTTTCTTTTGATTGCGTTATCCCTATTTTTTTTGCATGAACTGTTCTTTTTTGTGATTACAGTCAGCGGGATGCCCCAGTTTCGTAAGTCTCCTTCATGGGTTTTGACTTAATGGGTATTTATTTTTGCGATATAACGACTGCCTATCCTTATGATTGTTCGGAACCAACACTGTCTTTTGTTGTTTTGTAAGGATCTCTTTGGTGCCATTTGTTATGCACTTGGATCAACTGAGAGAACTACCCAGCCCCAGGTTATGATTAAGGGTTTTAAATTTCGAAAAGAAAAACTCCTACTTCTTTGGCTCAGAGGGGTTGACGAGGGATTATCTTCCTTATAACTCCAGTGTTTAGGGATTGAAACAATGCCTGTACCTCATCAGCGGGGTCTGTTCAAAATCATACTGTAGATTATGGTATCGTTTTCGTCATCCTCCCTCAAGAGGCTTAGAATTATTAATTGAGAGTTGATCATCAGAAAAAATATGAAAATAATTTGCATTTAGTGAATACGAATATATTGTTTCAGAACAGACATATGCGATGCATTAATGAAATAACAACGTTTAACATGAGTAAATGTTTGAACAATCAAAAAGAATTACAACTTGAACATTCGAATGAACAAAAGTCTTTTCATCTCAGGGCTTGTCACTTCAAATGGTGAGCCTTGGAGGGATGGTAGAAAAATTCTGCCTGACCATCTTGTGTGAACTCTAATGCCCCTTCATCAATCAGGTCCTGGATCTTGTTCTTCAGAGCCCAACACTCATTTGTATCATGTCCTGGACAGGCAGAATGGTAGGCACACCTTTTGTTGGGATCATAGACAGGAGAAGCTGTGTTGGGATTCTGGGGATGAGCCCTTAATGTGATCAAATTCAATCTCAACAGGCGTTGTAAAGCTTGAAACAGCGACATGTTAAGCGGGGTGAATTGCCTCCTGGACTTGTCTGGCTGAAACCGGTGAGGTTGATGCGGAATTTGTGACACTAGAACCATTTGAGGAGCTCTCCCCTTATCTCCTTGTCTCAAAGGTGGTTGAACGATGACTGGCTTTTTACCCTTAGACGTTTGCCCCAGCTGGTTACCCTGAAGCAGTTGGTTGACGAGAACCCCGAGCTCGTCTTGTCTTTGAGTTAACCCTTGAATGGCAGTCACCTGCCCCAGCATCTGGACTTTCAAGGCATCCACCTCAGCTTGCAGGTGTTTCAGCCTTTCATCCTCAGCACTGTTCTTGACAAAAGTCTCCATGAGAAGTGTCCTTAGCTCCTCCTGCCCCTTGGATAGATTCAGGAGGATTTCTTCGAACCGAGTCTCTTGAGCAAGAAGGTCTTGGTTATCTTGTTGGGAAGCCATTGCTGAAATAAACAGCGGAGATGGTAAGTAACCTACAACGAGGATACCTGTTATGCAATGATGTGTATGACATGCATGTAATGTTTTTAAGGATCTCGCGGGGTAACCATGAAAATTGTTAGAATTTGAATTTCATAGCTTGATTGAAGGAACTTCGTGTTGTTGAGAATCCTTCTTCAAGAGTCAAAGGCTCACCATATCGAGTGGGTCATAGCCCCTGACTTTAGTCATCATGTCTGGTTTTGGTTTCCAAACAACCTTGGTTAGGGGAACCTTCTTCAAGAGTCAGAGCTCACCATATCAAGTGGGTCATAGCCCCTGACAACTTTGGCTAGAGGAAAATAAATCCTCTTTGCCCCTTGCTAGATGTTTGATTTATCATGACCTGCATCACAAGCCTTTGAGATCCTTGAAATGGGTTAGGATGTATGCAATGGTATGATGTCATGATGCATGGGGTAGTATGGATAAACCCTGTTATGAGCCCTTATTAAGGACTGCAAACCAAAACCTGCAAGAAGCTCAAGTAAAACCTGTCATGAGTCCCAGTTAAGGATTAAAAACAAAACCTGCAAGAGACTTAGTACACTCTGTTATGAGTCCTAGTTAAGGACTATGAACAAAACCTGCAAGATACTTAGTACACTCTGTTATGAGTCCTAGTTAAGGACTATGAACAAAACCTGCAAGTAGTTCATGTGTCAGATAACAAGCATGCAAGTAGTCACGTTGGAAGGCACACAAGTCACACAAGAGAAACCCTTAGAGTTTAGGCCAGCATGAGGTCTAGGTGTTACCCTCTTTCAGTTTGTTGGTTCATACCTGTCCTATCAAAGTAACCGGGTTCTTAGAGGATCCCAATATCATTGACTATCCTCAATCGGTCATAACTCCAGCATCGCAATCTTTTCTTGCGGCCAGAACCATCACGAGAGTTTAGCCTCAATGGGCGTAGCATACTGCTACTGTTCTAATGGCCAAGTTGGGTCATTTAAGGTTCTAAGGTCTGTTGGCGCTTAATGACTCCTTGGAAGACCCATATTCTCCCCGTTTCAACACGAGGGATATCGGTACAGACCAAGGCGCCACACCAACGTAGCCACTGCTTCACCCATGTCGGTATACGCCGGACAGGTCCCTCACAGCTTATGCTACCTAAACAGGGTATCCCCAGATCCGGGTTAGGATCTATGTAACTCCCATGCAACCCACAAATTTAAAGCAGACAAGTCAATACAATTGAAAACACAGTTATGAACTAACCCTAAGGTATACCTCACTTTAAGTTTAAGTTCCCCAGCAGAGTCTCCAGTTCTGTGATCGGTGGATCTGGAACTGACTGTTTAACGCTGGTTCGCGAAATGTCGCGGAAGCAAGAGTCGCCACCGTCTTTTATTTTCTCCAACATGGACAGGACAAAAGCACAGAAAAATTCCTTAAAGAGATTGCTCTCGGTTCGGGAGGTAGGTTATAGAAAGGGAAGGTGTTAGCACCCTTTCTATCCATGGTTATCCATGGGCTCTTAGATACTTGCTCATTTGTGCTTTCAAAATTGGTTTGTTTGCTTTTCAACTGTGGGTTTTAAAAAGTTTCTTTGAAAATTCCAGTTCGACTCTTGTATCAGTCCTCAAGAGTGTTTGAAAAATTGCTTTCGAAAGCTTTTTGAAAATGTGTTGGTGTGAAAAGTATTTTTGATTTGTTTTGAGATTAGAGCAAGTATCTAGAGTTGTCTACCTACCCTAAGGAATTCGTCTGTGTAAATGTCCTTTAAAGTAATGCCATCCCACCATTGAGAGGTAGGTAGCACCACCGTTGGAGGTGTTCGGGTCAATTCGAGGTTTGGGACATGGTGATCACCAGAGCAATAGGAAGACACCTTAGAAGCTACCCTCATGCCAGGTTCCCGGATCATGAGGACTTACTAAGACATCCTCTACTCGACGATCACCTTTCGAGGCAAGTCAACAGTGAGGCGTACCTTAGGGGTTGTGTGTGATTTGTGTGTCATGTTCATTTGCATTTATCTTGTCATGTCAAAGTGATCTATGCGTTTGTTTTTATTTTTGTCATTCATTCTTGCATGCCATTTAGTTAACAGTTAAAAAAGTGCGGAAAGATAAAATTCCTAAACTATTACAAAGGCGCGAGTCCACATCGCCAAAATTAAAATCCAGGACCCGATTTGACAGGAAATAAAGAAATAAAGTAAAGTGCGAGAAATTAAATGTCCGAGTTTACAAGGCTTTGGGAGAATTACATTAATATTATAAGAAATAAAATAAAATGCGCGAATTGGAATTAAAATTGGAAGCGAGGGCGTTGGACCCTTTTTTAATGAAATTGAGTTATATTAACGAATTAATTAAATTAAAAGGAAAATAAATTATTTTTGTGGTTTTTTGTATTTATGGTTTTTTATGTGAATTAAATGAAATTAGCTAATTAACCCTAATTCTAGTTGTTTTTTTAATTTATTAAGAAAATATTAAACTTTAACCTAAAATTAAACCTAATTATTTACATGGTAACTTAATTATAAAAATAATATTTAATAATTAATTATTGTGAAAGAAAAGAAAAAAGATAAAAATTGATACAAACCCTAATTCTACAAATTTTTGATTTATTAAGAAAAAGATACTAAAATTAAACCTAATTTTACAAAGCTAAATTAATTAATATTATTTACTTAAAAAATATCAAAATAAAATATATTCTCAATTTTGTCTTTTCTGATTTTTTGTATTATTTTATATTTTATGAAAATAAATTAATTGAAGAATTTAAAGGAAATTAATTAAATCAAATAAAAATAGAAAATATAAAAAATAGCAAACCTTAGGGGGTTCTGTCCCCAATTGGAGGTGTAATTGTAGTAATTAGGCCCACTTGTTTAAGGCCTCAGTTGACTTTTCCTGGGAAGCATGTGCGTGTACTGACTGATGCCTATCATGTTCTTCACATCTGGTCCCTTGGATAATGGCTACAGGCCATGTGGCGCGTTGAGATTGTGAGTTGCATGGTGGAACCCAGGAGGCGAACTACACACAAGCATGTTTATAAAAATAATATGGAAAGGGATGGGGACCTGGGGTTCGAACCCAGGTCCTAGAAGTTACCACTACTATGCCTTGCCAACTGCTCCAACTGCGCGTTCTGAATATGTAATGGCAAACAAAATAAATAAGAGAAAATTGGGTTAATGGCCTAAAAATAGAAAAAACGTGCGTGGAATTCAAATGGTCCAACCACCATTCGCCACCTAGTCTTCTTCTTCCCTGTTGTATTTTTTCCTGAAACAAAACAAGCCAGATTGCGGGGGTTTTGAACCCCCACTATATGATATATGCCAAAACAGCGAATAGCACATGGTAGCTCATAAATTGAGCGCGAGGATTGCTTTAGAATCGTCCAAGCATGCTGAATTCAACCATGGTATTATGGTGTTCCAATTTTACAGCATTTAGAAACGCCCAATTTGAAAGCTTGGTAACCCTAACCTGTATCAATGGTGAATCCTCTAATTTGGCACAAAAACTCAATTGAAATATGCAGTTAGCTTTAGAATCAATCACTCAATGTAAATCAATAAAGAAAACACACGAAAAATGCATGAAATTCATGATTCGATTATGGAAATTTTCGTGAAAAGCTTGACTCTGATGTACCAATTCTTGATGTTTTAGGCTATGGTATTGATCCAGGCACCTTCCTTTAAGTCTCAGCAAGCCAATGGAACAATTATTTTGGCTTGAATCGCCCTAGAACCTAGTTTTCAGTATTTGAGTTTTTTCACAAAAATGCAAAAGTGATGATGATGTTTTTGCGCAGCTGGGAGGTTTTGGGCATGAGGGTTAGCATGTATATATGTGTATGAGAGATTAGGGTTGAGTTTTTTGTCCAAAGAATCAAAGCATTGATGGAATGGATATTGATTTTCATGGCAAATATTTTCCAATCTTTTTCATGCAAACTTGGTTCCAATCATGGCCAATTAACTTGATTCTTTCTAAATCAGATAATGCACGAAATCTTAAGACTATTTCATGCATAAAAAGATTTGATTGCTTAGGTTTAGTATTTTCCACATATTTATTTAAATTAAATGAATTATTAGTCATTAAAAATCCAAATAAATAAATAAAAATGATGAAAAACTTCCCTTTGGGCCAAGTGGTCGTGCACATGCTTTGGATGATGAATTGTGGAAGAAAAAGAGGCCCATTAGCATTTTTAAGACATTTGAAGCAATGTTGACTTTTCAAAATATCCAAAAATTTCCCAACTTCCACAAGGCATAACTTGCTCAATTTTTAAGCTTTGCTCATGTTCTTGGACATTTTGGAAAGGTCTTTGAGTCCTCTAACCAATGTCTTTGGTCCCATGTCATTTTGGATTTATCAATCTCAAGTTATGGCCTTTGACTTAAAGTCCCTTTTTGTTGACTTTTGAAAATGACCTATAATGTTGAAATTGATAACTTTTTGTGAGAGCATTTCTTGGACTTGAAGTGTGAAGGGGAGTTGTAGTAAATGTCTTTCTCTTCAAAATGAGCTTTGGATGGAATTTTTCTGATACTCCATGTGAAAGTTATGCCTTGGTCAAGTTACAGTTGACTTTTTCAACTGTCCAAATATGGAAACTTTTGCATCTTGAGACTTTTTGAGCCAAGCTTTGAGAATCATGATAAAGCATTGATCAAATGATGTTTGTGGCTTCAAAATGAGATGTTGACCAAAAATTTGAACTTTTGACTGTCAAATGACCATTTTGCCCCTGCAGTTGACTGTAGGGCAATTAGGGTTTTTGACTGTGCAATTTTGTGATGTAAGTCTTGAAACTTGGTATGAGGATGCTTGACCATGTTTTTAGGCATGTGGGACTTGATTGGACCCTTGGAAACTTCATTTTCTTTGTCAGAACCAAAACCCTAATTTTGACTGTTAGGAGGCCCTTGAACTGTGCAACCCTTGGGGAGATTTTGAAGTTTTGACTTGGCAAATTTTGAAGAATATGGGAGGGCAAATTTTGGGGTACAACAGTTGCACCTGTTCAATCATCTTAGACCTGAGGATGCAGATTGGCTGACGTGCCTTTCGTAATCCGAAGGTGGAAGATGATTGAACACTAGAGTGCCCAGAAATTTGCGCTCACATAGTAGCAGTGATGTGGGGAATGGGCTTATAGATGCCATTTGGAGATTGATGGATAGGATGATGGGCTTATAGATGCCATGCTGAGAGATGATGAATGGCTGATGGGCTTATAGATGCCATGCTAAGAGGTGATGGATAGGCTGATGGGCTTATAGATGCCATCTGGATGTCGATCGCGTAAGAGATTCCTTAGCGAGAACTTGTGTACCTGCAAAAGAAAAGTGATTACCTAACCCATGTTACAGGAGCTGGTCTTCAAACTCTTTGCCTAGATGTGTCCTGACTGGTTACAGGAGCTGGATCTGGAGCTTCAAACGGTGATGAATGAACCAGGGATGGTTACTACCTCAACAAGAACGCTGGGAGAACCTTGGATGACTACTACCTCAACAGTAACGCTGAGAGAATCTGGGGACGATTACTACCTCCGCAGTAACAGGGAGAGAACCACAAGCGACTTCAATCTCAACAATATCATTGAGAGAATCTTGGACGACTTCAACCTCAACAGTAATCATTGAGAGAATCTTGGGCGACTTCAACCTCAACAGTAATCATTGAGAGAATCTTGGGCGACTTCAACCTCAACAGTAATCATTGAGAGAATCTTGGGCGACTTCAACCTCAACAGTAATCATTGAGAGAATCTTGGGCGACTTCAACCTCAACAGTAATCATTGAGAGAATCTTGGGCGACTTCAACCTCAACAGCAATCATTGAGAGAATCTTGGGCGACTTCAACCTCAACAGCAATCATTGAGAGAATCTTGGGAGACTTCAACCTCAACAGTAATCATTGAGAGAATCTTGGGCGACTTCAACCTCAACAGTAATCATTGAGAGAATCTTGGGCGACTTCAACCTCAACAGCAATCATTGAGAGAATCTTGGGTGACTTCAACCTCAACAGCAATCATTGAGAGAATCTTGGGCGACTTCATCCTCAACAACAATCATTGAGAGAATCTTGGGCGAATTCAACCTCAACAACAATCATTGAGAGAATCTTGGGCGACTTCAACCTCAACAGCAATCATTGAGAGAATCTTGGGCGACTTCAACCTCAACAGTAATCATTGAGAGAATCTTGGGCGACTTCAACCTCAACAGTAATCATTGAGAGAATCTTGGGCGACTTCAACCTCAACAGCAATCATTGAGAGAATCTTGGGCGACTTCAACCTCAACAGCAATCATTGAGAGAATCTTGGGCGACTTCAACCTCAACAGCAATCATTGAGAGAATCTTGGATATCTTCTACTTCAACAGTGACACTGAGAGAATCTTGGGGGCGATTAACTGAACCGGTCTAGGTCTTGAAATATAGCTGGGAACTTAACTGAATCTTTCCTGAAAGGTAAGGGTCAGTCATATGCAATGCATGATATGGATCAAGCAATGATGTCCTCAACATAAATGAGATTTGTAAGATATGATGCGTATATGCATGCTTATGATGATGTATGTGATGTTTTAGGAATGTATGTTTTCGTCTTTAGGAAGATAAATCCTTGACGGGTGCCGGGAAGTCATATCCTGGGCTGATGTTGAAGAATTAGATCTTCGCTTCCGCTGGGGATGATAGTTGCAAGAATACCAGTAGGAGAAGATAACTCCGTTGGGGATAAACTTGGCGAATGGATTACTCTGCAGGGAGAAAAGTACTCTGACGATCTTGCTGGAGAGCAATACTCTGTGGGAGAGAGATACTTGCTGAAATGTCGATGGTAACTCCGCTGGGGATACCGTTGTTGTGTTGGAAGTGTTAATACACTTCGCTGGGGATAAGAAGGCTTCGTCGAGGATGATCTTTCCGTGGCTTTTGGCTGAGGATAACCCAGTTATATCCTGGTAGGGAAATAACTCTTTGAATAAAGCCGGGGACGCGTTCGTGCTCTGCGAGGATAAGCTTTTAGAATCTACTGGGGATAAGCTTACTGCTTGGGGAGATGGATTCCAACTTTCCTGGGGAAACTGGATTGGACTCTCCTGGGGAAGTTTTGAACTGTATCAGAGAAGTGACTCCATTGAATGTTTGATATACCGCCGGGGAACAATCTTTAGGTTAAGACTGCCGGGGATGCTTGTTAGAAATGCCTGTATGATGTGTTGGGGAATATTGAGATCTGCTGGAGGGTACCCAACTTCCTTAAGGCTGATTGTATAACTTTGCTTGGCGAGAGCGTATTGACCTGCTGACTCACTCTCTGGGGAATTGAGATGTACTGGTTATGTTCTTCAACTGAACCTACCTTGATACCTTGGAGGACAGAACAATTAGATTGCCTAGACAACTCTTCATTGCCCCTGTTTCTAAGGTGGGAGAGGATACCTTGTGGAGGTAGTTGACAAATCTTCTGGTAGACAGGTGATTTAGATGCCGGGACATAGTCGTACGCTTAAATCCCTAATTTTTGCCTGGACCGCCCTTTCGGGTTTTCAGTCCACCGGGATACCCATTTTTGCCCAAGCCACCTTTTTAGGTTTTCGACTTGCCGGGTGTACAGATTGTTTTCATTTCATCCCTCATTTTGCCCGAACCCTTTTGGTTCGCCGGGAAGCCCTTATTTTTGCCTAGGTGTGTCAACCTAGCGGGTCTTTGATTATGCGTAGTATTTTTTCGACTATGTCCGTTCTCAGAAGGTAGGGAGTTGACCCTGTTAGAAGTGTTTTGTCATGCCACCAGAAGGTGTTTGATCAGGCGAGATTCGTTATTAGAATTCCCCAAGTGACTCAGGCGGAGATTTGCCCCAGGCTGTTTGGCCTTTGAGAGATTCTCCGAATCTTGATCGGATTGCCCCAGATGATTGGACCATGATCATGTTGTGCCCCTTGATTGGAAGTGCTTTTGTTCACTAGGTATTCATCGTGCGAATTTCCCTGCTGTTCAAGCAAATAGTCATATGCAAACAATGTTATATCAAAAATGCAAAGCTTATGTCTGTTTCGATGTTTTTGGAAATGCAGTTTTTTTAATAAAACAAGTGAGTTCTTTTGTAAACCGTGATGTCAAACTCGTTATTTTACTGCGAGCCTTAAGGAGTCAGGATACCTTTCGTACAGTATGCTTTCGAACTAACCCATGCTTCAGCTAGGACTTTTGAGGGTTATAACGTGGCTTGGTTCACGGTTTAAGAAACAAAGGATAAAGGCTCAAATTGTATTTGTACCCACCCGCTCTTCGTGATGTTCTTCAATCCTAAACTCAACTGATCGTGCATTAGGCCTTGATTGAATCCTTGTCCTGATGTTCCAATGATGGTCCAGATATTGATGATTTATTCTGAATAGGCAGTCATTCCTTTTTGTTGAGGGTTTGTGGGACCTCTTTTCTTTTGATTGCGTTATCCCTATTTTTTTTGCATGAACTGTTCTTTTTTGTGATTACAGTCAGCGGGATGCCCCAGTTTCGTAAGTCTCCTTCATGGGTTTTGACTTAATGGGTATTTATTTTTGCGATATAACGACTGCCTATCCTTATGATTGTTCGGAACCAACACTGTCTTTTGTTGTTTTGTAAGGATCTCTTTGGTGCCATTTGTTATGCACTTGGATCAACTGAGAGAACTACCCAACCCCAGGTTATGATTAAGGGTTTTAAATTTCGAAAAGAAAAACTCCTACTTCTTTGGCTCAGAGGGGTTGTCGAGGGATTATCTTCCTTATAACTCCAGTGTTTAGGGATTGAAACAATGCCTGTACCTCATCAGCGGGGTCTGTTCAAAAGCATACTGTAGATTATGGTATCGTTTTCGTCATCCTCCCTCAAGAGGCTTAGAATTATTAATTGAGAGTTGATCATCAGAAAAAATATGAAAATAATTTGCATTTAGTGAATACGAATATATTGTTTCAGAACAGACATATGCGATGCATTAATGAAATAACAACGTTTAACATGAGTAAATGTTTGAACAATCAAAAAGAATTACAACTTGAACATTCGAATGAACAAAAGTCTTTTCATCTCAGGGCTTGTCACTTCAAATGGTGAGCCTTGGAGGGATGGTAGAAAAATTCTGCCTGACCATCTTGTGTGAACTCTAATGCCCCTTCATCAATCAGGTCCTGGATCTTGTTCTTCAGAGCCCAACACTCATTTGTATCATGTCCTGGACAGGCAGAATGGTAGGCACACCTTTTGTTGGGATCATAGACAGGAGAAGCTGTGTTGGGATTCTGGGGATGAGCCCTTAATGTGATCAAATTCAATCTCAACAGGCGTTGTAAAGCTTGAAACAGCGACATGTTGAGCGGGGTGAATTGCCTCCTAGACTTGTCTGGCTGAAGCCGGTGAGGTTGATGCGGAATTTGTGACACTGGAACCATTTGAGGAGCTCTCCCCTTATCTCCTTGTCTCAAAGGTGGTTGAACGATGACTGGCTTTTTACCCTTAGACGTTTGCCCCAGCTGGTTACCCTGAAGCAGTTGGTTGACGAGAACCCTGAGCTCGTCTTGTCTTTGAGCTAACCCTTGAATGGCAGTCACCTGCCCCAGCATCTGGACTTTCAAGGCATCCACCTCAACTTGCAGGTGTTTCAGCCTTTCATCCTCAGCACTGTTCTTGACAAAAGTCTCCATGAGAAGTGTCCTTAGCTCCTCCTGCCCCTTGGATAGATTCAGGAGGATTTCTTCGAACCGAGTCTCTTGAGCAAGAAGGTCTTGGTTATCTTGTTGGGAAGCCATTGCTGAAATAAACAGCGGAGATGGTAAGTAACCTACAACGAGGATACCTGTTATGCAATGATGTGTATGACATGCATGTAATGTTTTTAAGGATCTCGCGGGGTAACCATGAAAATTGTTAGAATTTGAATTTCATAGCTTGATTGAAGGAACTTCGTGTTGTTGAGAATCCTTCTTCAAGAGTCAAAGGCTCACCATATCGAGTGGGTCATAGCCCCTGACTTTAGTCATCATGTCTGGTTTTGGTTTCCAAACAACCTTGGTTAGGGGAACCTTCTTCAAGAGTCAGAGCTCACCATATCAAGTGGGTCATAGCCCCTGACAACTTTGGCTAGAGGAAAATAAATCCTCTTTGCCCCTTGCTAGATGTTTGATTTATCATGACCTGCATCACAAGCCTTTGAGATCCTTGAAATGGGTTAGGATGTATGCAATGGTATGATGTCATGATGCATGGGGTAGTATGGATAAACCCTGTTATGAGCCCTTATTAAGGACTGCAAACCAAAACCTGCAAGAAGCTCAAGTAAAACCTGTCATGAGTCCCAGTTAAGGATTAAAAACAAAACCTGCAAGAGACTTAGTACACTCTGTTATGAGTCCTAGTTAAGGACTATGAACAAAACCTGCAAGATACTTAGTACACTCTGTTATGAGTCCTAGTTAAGGACTATGAACAAAACCTGCAAGTAGTTCATGTGTCAGATAACAAGCATGCAAGTAGTCACGTTGGAAGGCACACAAGTCACACAAGAGAAACCCTTAGAGTTTAGGCCAGCATGAGGTCTAGGTGTTACCCTCTTTCAGTTTGTTGGTTCATACCTGTCCTATCAAAGTAACCGGGTTCTTAGAGGATCCCAATATCATTGACTATCCTCAATCGGTCATAACTCCAGCATCGCAATCTTTTCTTGCGGCCAGAACCATCACGAGAGTTTAGCCTCAATGGGCGTAGCATACTGCTACTGTTCTAATGGCCAAGTTGGGTCATTTAAGGTTCTAAGGTCTGTTGGCGCTTAATGACTCCTTGGAAGACCCATATTCTCCCCGTTTCAACACGAGGGATATCGGTACAGACCAAGGCGCCACACCAACGTAGCCACTGCTTCACCCATGTCGGTATACGCCGGACAGGTCCCTCACAGCTTATGCTACCTAAACAGGGTATCCCCAGATCCGGGTTAGGATCTATGTAACTCCCATGCAACCCACAAATTTAAAGCAGACAAGTCAATACAATTGAAAACACAGTTATGAACTAACCCTAAGGTATACCTCACTTTAAGTTTAAGTTCCCCAGCAGAGTCTCCAGTTCTGTGATCGGTGGATCTGGAACTGACTGTTTAACGCTGGTTCGCGAAATGTCGCGGAAGCAAGAGTCGCCACCGTCTTTTATTTTCTCCAACATGGACAGGACAAAAGCACAGAAAAATTCCTTAAAGAGATTGCTCTCGGTTCGGGAGGTAGGTTATAGAAAGGGAAGGTGTTAGCACCCTTTCTATCCATGGTTATCCATGGGCTCTTAGATACTTGCTCATTTGTGCTTTCAAAATTGGTTTGTTTGCTTTTCAACTGTGGGTTTTAAAAAGTTTCTTTGAAAATTCCAGTTCGACTCTTGTATCAGTCCTCAAGAGTGTTTGAAAAATTGCTTTCGAAAGCTTTTTGAAAATGTGTTGGTGTGAAAAGTATTTTTGATTTGTTTTGAGATTAGAGCAAGTATCTAGAGTTGTCTACCTACCCTAAGGAATTCGTCTGTGTAAATGTCCTTTAAAGTAATGCCATCCCACCATTGAGAGGTAGGTAGCACCACCGTTGGAGGTGTTCGGGTCAATTCGAGGTTTGGGACATGGTGATCACCAGAGCAATAGGAAGACACCTTAGAAGCTACCCTCATGCCAGGTTCCCGGATCATGAGGACTTACTAAGACATCCTCTACTCGACGATCACCTTTCGAGGCAAGTCAACAGTGAGGCGTACCTTAGGGGTTGTGTGTGATTTGTGTGTCATGTTCATTTGCATTTATCTTGTCATGTCAAAGTGATCTATGCGTTTGTTTTTATTTTTGTCATTCATTCTTGCATGCCATTTAGTTAACAGTTAAAAAAGTGCGGAAAGATAAAATTCCTAAACTATTACAAAGGCGCGAGTCCACATCGCCAAAATTAAAATCCAGGACCCGATTTGACAGGAAATAAAGAAATAAAGTAAAGTGCGAGAAATTAAATGTCCGAGTTTACAAGGCTTTGGGAGAATTACATTAATATTATAAGAAATAAAATAAAATGCGCGAATTGGAATTAAAATTGGAAGCGAGGGCGTTGGACCCTTTTTTAATGAAATTGAGTTATATTAACGAATTAATTAAATTAAAAGGAAAATAAATTATTTTTGTGGTTTTTTGTATTTATGGTTTTTTATGTGAATTAAATGAAATTAGCTAATTAACCCTAATTCTAGTTGTTTTTTTAATTTATTAAGAAAATATTAAACTTTAACCTAAAATTAAACCTAATTATTTACATGGTAACTTAATTATAAAAATAATATTTAATAATTAATTATTGTGAAAGAAAAGAAAAAAGATAAAAATTGATACAAACCCTAATTCTACAAATTTTTGATTTATTAAGAAAAAGATACTAAAATTAAACCTAATTTTACAAAGCTAAATTAATTAATATTATTTACTTAAAAAATATCAAAATAAAATATATTCTCAATTTTGTCTTTTCTGATTTTTTGTATTATTTTATATTTTATGAAAATAAATTAATTGAAGAATTTAAAGGAAATTAATTAAATCAAATAAAAATAGAAAATATAAAAAATAGCAAACCTTAGGGGGTTCTGTCCCCAATTGGAGGTGTAATTGTAGTAATTAGGCCCACTTGTTTAAGGCCTCAGTTGACTTTTCCTGGGAAGCATGTGCGTGTACTGACTGATGCCTATCATGTTCTTCACATCTGGTCCCTTGGATAATGGCTACAGGCCATGTGGCGCGTTGAGATTGTGAGTTGCATGGTGGAACCCAGGAGGCGAACTACACACAAGCATGTTTATAAAAATAATATGGAAAGGGATGGGGACCTGGGGTTCGAACCCAGGTCCTAGAAGTTACCACTACTATGCCTTGCCAACTGCTCCAACTGCGCGTTCTGAATATGTAATGGCAAACAAAATAAATAAGAGAAAATTGGGTTAATGGCCTAAAAATAGAAAAAACGTGCGTGGAATTCAAATGGTCCAACCACCATTCGCCACCTAGTCTTCTTCTTCCCTGTTGTATTTTTTCCTGAAACAAAACAAGCCAGATTGCGGGGGTTTTGAACCCCCACTATATGATATATGCCAAAACAGCGAATAGCACATGGTAGCTCATAAATTGAGCGCGAGGATTGCTTTAGAATCGTCCAAGCATGCTGAATTCAACCATGGTATTATGGTGTTCCAATTTTACAGCATTTAGAAACGCCCAATTTGAAAGCTTGGTAACCCTAACCTGTATCAATGGTGAATCCTCTAATTTGGCACAAAAACTCAATTGAAATATGCAGTTAGCTTTAGAATCAATCACTCAATGTAAATCAATAAAGAAAACACACGAAAAATGCATGAAATTCATGATTCGATTATGGAAATTTTCGTGAAAAGCTTGACTCTGATGTACCAATTCTTGATGTTTTAGGCTATGGTATTGATCCAGGCACCTTCCTTTAAGTCTCAGCAAGCCAATGGAACAATTATTTTGGCTTGAATCGCCCTAGAACCTAGTTTTCAGTATTTGAGTTTTTTCACAAAAATGCAAAAGTGATGATGATGTTTTTGCGCAGCTGGGAGGTTTTGGGCATGAGGGTTAGCATGTATATATGTGTATGAGAGATTAGGGTTGAGTTTTTTGTCCAAAGAATCAAAGCATTGATGGAATGGATATTGATTTTCATGGCAAATATTTTCCAATCTTTTTCATGCAAACTTGGTTCCAATCATGGCCAATTAACTTGATTCTTTCTAAATCAGATAATGCACGAAATCTTAAGACTATTTCATGCATAAAAAGATTTGATTGCTTAGGTTTAGTATTTTCCACATATTTATTTAAATTAAATGAATTATTAGTCATTAAAAATCCAAATAAATAAATAAAAATGATGAAAAACTTCCCTTTGGGCCAAGTGGTCGTGCACATGCTTTGGATGATGAATTGTGGAAGAAAAAGAGGCCCATTAGCATTTTTAAGACATTTGAAGCAATGTTGACTTTTCAAAATATCCAAAAATTTCCCAACTTCCACAAGGCATAACTTGCTCAATTTTTAAGCTTTGCTCATGTTCTTGGACATTTTGGAAAGGTCTTTGAGTCCTCTAACCAATGTCTTTGGTCCCATGTCATTTTGGATTTATCAATCTCAAGTTATGGCCTTTGACTTAAAGTCCCTTTTTGTTGACTTTTGAAAATGACCTATAATGTTGAAATTGATAACTTTTTGTGAGAGCATTTCTTGGACTTGAAGTGTGAAGGGGAGTTGTAGTAAATGTCTTTCTCTTCAAAATGAGCTTTGGATGGAATTTTTCTGATACTCCATGTGAAAGTTATGCCTTGGTCAAGTTACAGTTGACTTTTTCAACTGTCCAAATATGGAAACTTTTGCATCTTGAGACTTTTTGAGCCAAGCTTTGAGAATCATGATAAAGCATTGATCAAATGATGTTTGTGGCTTCAAAATGAGATGTTGACCAAAAATTTGAACTTTTGACTGTCAAATGACCATTTTGCCCCTGCAGTTGACTGTAGGGCAATTAGGGTTTTTGACTGTGCAATTTTGTGATGTAAGTCTTGAAACTTGGTATGAGGATGCTTGACCATGTTTTTAGGCATGTGGGACTTGATTGGACCCTTGGAAACTTCATTTTCTTTGTCAGAACCAAAACCCTAATTTTGACTGTTAGGAGGCCCTTGAACTGTGCAACCCTTGGGGAGATTTTGAAGTTTTGACTTGGCAAATTTTGAAGAATATGGGAGGGCAAATTTTGGGGTACAACAGTTGCACCTGTTCAATCATCTTAGACCTGAGGATGCAGATTGGCTGACGTGCCTTTCGTAATCCGAAGGTGGAAGATGATTGAACACTAGAGTGCCCAGAAATTTGCGCTCACATAGTAGCAGTGATGTGGGGAATGGGCTTATAGATGCCATTTGGAGATTGATGGATAGGATGATGGGCTTATAGATGCCATGCTGAGAGATGATGAATGGCTGATGGGCTTATAGATGCCATGCTAAGAGGTGATGGATAGGCTGATGGGCTTATAGATGCCATCTGGATGTCGATCGCGTAAGAGATTCCTTAGCGAGAACTTGTGTACCTGCAAAAGAAAAGTGATTACCTAACCCATGTTACAGGAGCTGGTCTTCAAACTCTTTGCCTAGATGTGTCCTGACTGGTTACAGGAGCTGGATCTGGAGCTTCAAACGGTGATGAATGAACCAGGGATGGTTACTACCTCAACAAGAACGCTGGGAGAACCTTGGATGACTACTACCTCAACAGTAACGCTGAGAGAATCTGGGGACGATTACTACCTCCGCAGTAACAGGGAGAGAACCACAAGCGACTTCAATCTCAACAATATCATTGAGAGAATCTTGGACGACTTCAACCTCAACAGTAATCATTGAGAGAATCTTGGGCGACTTCAACCTCAACAGTAATCATTGAGAGAATCTTGGGCGACTTCAACCTCAACAGTAATCATTGAGAGAATCTTGGGCGACTTCAACCTCAACAGTAATCATTGAGAGAATCTTGGGCGACTTCAACCTCAACAGTAATCATTGAGAGAATCTTGGGCGACTTCAACCTCAACAGCAATCATTGAGAGAATCTTGGGCGACTTCAACCTCAACAGCAATCATTGAGAGAATCTTGGGAGACTTCAACCTCAACAGTAATCATTGAGAGAATCTTGGGCGACTTCAACCTCAACAGTAATCATTGAGAGAATCTTGGGCGACTTCAACCTCAACAGCAATCATTGAGAGAATCTTGGGTGACTTCAACCTCAACAGCAATCATTGAGAGAATCTTGGGCGACTTCATCCTCAACAACAATCATTGAGAGAATCTTGGGCGAATTCAACCTCAACAACAATCATTGAGAGAATCTTGGGCGACTTCAACCTCAACAGCAATCATTGAGAGAATCTTGGGCGACTTCAACCTCAACAGTAATCATTGAGAGAATCTTGGGCGACTTCAACCTCAACAGTAATCATTGAGAGAATCTTGGGCGACTTCAACCTCAACAGCAATCATTGAGAGAATCTTGGGCGACTTCAACCTCAACAGCAATCATTGAGAGAATCTTGGGCGACTTCAACCTCAACAGCAATCATTGAGAGAATCTTGGATATCTTCTACTTCAACAGTGACACTGAGAGAATCTTGGGGGCGATTAACTGAACCGGTCTAGGTCTTGAAATATAGCTGGGAACTTAACTGAATCTTTCCTGAAAGGTAAGGGTCAGTCATATGCAATGCATGATATGGATCAAGCAATGATGTCCTCAACATAAATGAGATTTGTAAGATATGATGCGTATATGCATGCTTATGATGATGTATGTGATGTTTTAGGAATGTATGTTTTCGTCTTTAGGAAGATAAATCCTTGACGGGTGCCGGGAAGTCATATCCTGGGCTGATGTTGAAGAATTAGATCTTCGCTTCCGCTGGGGATGATAGTTGCAAGAATACCAGTAGGAGAAGATAACTCCGTTGGGGATAAACTTGGCGAATGGATTACTCTGCAGGGAGAAAAGTACTCTGACGATCTTGCTGGAGAGCAATACTCTGTGGGAGAGAGATACTTGCTGAAATGTCGATGGTAACTCCGCTGGGGATACCGTTGTTGTGTTGGAAGTGTTAATACACTTCGCTGGGGATAAGAAGGCTTCGTCGAGGATGATCTTTCCGTGGCTTTTGGCTGAGGATAACCCAGTTATATCCTGGTAGGGAAATAACTCTTTGAAAAAAGCCGGGGACGCGTTCGTGCTCTGCGAGGATAAGCTTTTAGAATCTACTGGGGATAAGCTTACTGCTTGGGGAGATGGATTCCAACTTTCCTGGGGAAACTGGATTGGACTCTCCTGGGGAAGTTTTGAACTGTATCAGAGAAGTGACTCCATTGAATGTTTGATATACCGCCGGGGAACAATCTTTAGGTTAAGACTGCCGGGGATGCTTGTTAGAAATGCCTGTATGATGTGTTGGGGAATATTGAGATCTGCTGGAGGGTACCCAACTTCCTTAAGGCTGATTGTATAACTTTGCTTGGCGAGAGCGTATTGACCTGCTGACTCACTCTCTGGGGAATTGAGATGTACTGGTTATGTTCTTCAACTGAACCTACCTTGATACCTTGGAGGACAGAACAATTAGATTGCCTAGACAACTCTTCATTGCCCCTGTTTCTAAGGTGGGAGAGGATACCTTGTGGAGGTAGTTGACAAATCTTCTGGTAGACAGGTGATTTAGATGCCGGGACATAGTCGTACGCTTAAATCCCTAATTTTTGCCTGGACCGCCCTTTCGGGTTTTCAGTCCACCGGGATACCCATTTTTGCCCAAGCCACCTTTTTAGGTTTTCGACTTGCCGGGTGTACAGATTGTTTTCATTTCATCCCTCATTTTGCCCGAACCCTTTTGGTTCGCCGGGAAGCCCTTATTTTTGCCTAGGTGTGTCAACCTAGCGGGTCTTTGATTATGCGTAGTATTTTTTCGACTATGTCCGTTCTCAGAAGGTAGGGAGTTGACCCTGTTAGAAGTGTTTTGTCATGCCACCAGAAGGTGTTTGATCAGGCGAGATTCGTTATTAGAATTCCCCAAGTGACTCAGGCGGAGATTTGCCCCAGGCTGTTTGGCCTTTGAGAGATTCTCCGAATCTTGATCGGATTGCCCCAGATGATTGGACCATGATCATGTTGTGCCCCTTGATTGGAAGTGCTTTTGTTCACTAGGTATTCATCGTGCGAATTTCCCTGCTGTTCAAGCAAATAGTCATATGCAAACAATGTTATATCAAAAATGCAAAGCTTATGTCTGTTTCGATGTTTTTGGAAATGCAGTTTTTTTAATAAAACAAGTGAGTTCTTTTGTAAACCGTGATGTCAAACTCGTTATTTTACTGCGAGCCTTAAGGAGTCAGGATACCTTTCGTACAGTATGCTTTCGAACTAACCCATGCTTCAGCTAGGACTTTTGAGGGTTATAACGTGGCTTGGTTCACGGTTTAAGAAACAAAGGATAAAGGCTCAAATTGTATTTGTACCCACCCGCTCTTCGTGATGTTCTTCAATCCTAAACTCAACTGATCGTGCATTAGGCCTTGATTGAATCCTTGTCCTGATGTTCCAATGATGGTCCAGATATTGATGATTTATTCTGAATAGGCAGTCATTCCTTTTTGTTGAGGGTTTGTGGGACCTCTTTTCTTTTGATTGCGTTATCCCTATTTTTTTTTGCATGAACTGTTCTTTTTTGTGATTACAGTCAGCGGGATGCCCCAGTTTCGTAAGTCTCCTTCATGGGTTTTGACTTAATGGGTATTTATTTTTGCGATATAACGACTGCCTATCCTTATGATTGTTCGGAACCAACACTGTCTTTTGTTGTTTTGTAAGGATCTCTTTGGTGCCATTTGTTATGCACTTGGATCAACTGAGAGAACTACCCAACCCCAGGTTATGATTAAGGGTTTTAAATTTCGAAAAGAAAAACTCCTACTTCTTTGGCTCAGAGGGGTTGTCGAGGGATTATCTTCCTTATAACTCCAGTGTTTAGGGATTGAAACAATGCCTGTACCTCATCAGCGGGGTCTGTTCAAAAGCATACTGTAGATTATGGTATCGTTTTCGTCATCCTCCCTCAAGAGGCTTAGAATTATTAATTGAGAGTTGATCATCAGAAAAAATATGAAAATAATTTGCATTTAGTGAATACGAATATATTGTTTCAGAACAGACATATGCGATGCATTAATGAAATAACAACGTTTAACATGAGTAAATGTTTGAACAATCAAAAAGAATTACAACTTGAACATTCGAATGAACAAAAGTCTTTTCATCTCAGGGCTTGTCACTTCAAATGGTGAGCCTTGGAGGGATGGTAGAAAAATTCTGCCTGACCATCTTGTGTGAACTCTAATGCCCCTTCATCAATCAGGTCCTGGATCTTGTTCTTCAGAGCCCAACACTCATTTGTATCATGTCCTGGACAGGCAGAATGGTAGGCACACCTTTTGTTGGGATCATAGACAGGAGAAGCTGTGTTGGGATTCTGGGGATGAGCCCTTAATGTGATCAAATTCAATCTCAACAGGCGTTGTAAAGCTTGAAACAGCGACATGTTGAGCGGGGTGAATTGCCTCCTAGACTTGTCTGGCTGAAGCCGGTGAGGTTGATGCGGAATTTGTGACACTGGAACCATTTGAGGAGCTCTCCCCTTATCTCCTTGTCTCAAAGGTGGTTGAACGATGACTGGCTTTTTACCCTTAGACGTTTGCCCCAGCTGGTTACCCTGAAGCAGTTGGTTGACGAGAACCCTGAGCTCGTCTTGTCTTTGAGCTAACCCTTGAATGGCAGTCACCTGCCCCAGCATCTGGACTTTCAAGGCATCCACCTCAACTTGCAGGTGTTTCAGCCTTTCATCCTCAGCACTGTTCTTGACAAAAGTCTCCATGAGAAGTGTCCTTAGCTCCTCCTGCCCCTTGGATAGATTCAGGAGGATTTCTTCGAACCGAGTCTCTTGAGCAAGAAGGTCTTGGTTATCTTGTTAGGAAGCCATTACTGAAATAAATAGCGGAGATGGTAAGTGACCTGCAACGAGGATACCTGTTATACAATGATGTGTATGACATGCATGTAATGTTTTCAAGGATCTCGCGGGGTAACCATGAAAATTGTTAGAATTTGAATTTCATAGCTTGATTGAAGGAACTTCGTGTTGTTGAGAATCCTTCTTCAAGAGTCAAAGGCTCACCATATCGAGTGGGTCATAGCCCCTAACTTTAGTCATCATGTCTGGTTTTGGTTTCCAAACAACCTTGGTTAGGGGAACCTTCTTCAAGAGTCAGAGCTCACCATATCAAGTGGGTCATAGCCCCTGACAACTTTGGCTAGAGGAAAATAAATCCTCTTTGCCCCTTGCTAGATGTTTGATTTATCATGACCTGCATCACAAGCCTTTGAGATCCTTGAAATGGGTTAGGATGTATGCAATGGTATGATGTCATGATGCATGGGGTAGTATGGATAAACCCTGTTATGAGCCCTTATTAAGGACTGCAAACCAAAACCTGCAAGAAGCTAAAGTAAAACCTGTCATGAGTCCCAGTTAAGGACTAAAAACAAAACCTGCAAGAGACTTAGTACACTCTGTTATGAGTCCTAGTTAAGGACTATGAACAAAACCTGCAAGATACTTAGTACACTCTGTTATGAGTCCTAGTTAAGGACTATGAACAAAACCTGCAAGTAGTTCATGTTTCAGATAACAAGCATGCAAGTAGTCACGTTGGAAGGCACACAAGTCACACAAGAGAAACCCTTAGAGTTTAGGCCAGCATGAGGTCTAGGTGTTACCCTCTTTCAGTTTGTTGGTTCATACCTGTCCTATCAAAGTAACCGGGTTCTTAGAGGATCCCAATATCATTGACTATCCTCAATCGGTCATAACTCCAGCATCGCAATCTTTTCTTGCGGCCAGAACCATCACGAGAGTTTAGCCTCAATGGGCGTAGCATACTGCTACTGTTCTAATGGCCAAGTTGGGTCATTTAAGGTTCTAAGGTCTGTTGGCGCTTAATGACTCCTTGGAAGACCCATATTCTCCCCGTTTCAACACGAGGGATATCGGTACAGACCAAGGCGCCACACCAATGTAGCCACTGCTTCACCCATGTCGGTATACGCCGGACAGGTCCCTCACAGCTTATGCTACCTAAACAGGGTATCCCCAGATCCGGGTTAGGATCTATGTAACTCCCATGCAACCCACAAATTTAAAGCAGACAAGTCAATACAATTGAAAACACAGTTATGAACTAACCCTAAGGTATACCTCACTTTAAGTTTAAGTTCCCCAGCAGAGTCGCCAGTTCTGTGATCGGTGGATCTGGAACTGACTGTTTAACGCTGGTTCGCGAAATGTCGCGGAAGCAAGAGTCGCCACCGTCTTTTATTTTATCCAACATGGACAGGACAAAAGCACAGAAAAATTCCTTAAAGAGATTGCTCTCGGTTCGGGAGGTAGGTTATAGAAAGGGAAGGTGTTAGCACCCTTTCTATCCATGGTTATCCATGGGCTCTTAGATACTTGCTCATTTGTGCTTTCAAAATTGGTTTGTTTGCTTTTCAACTGTGGGTTTTAAAAAGTTTCTTCGAAAATTCCAGTTCGACTCTTGTATTAGTCCTCAAGAGTGTTTGAAAAATTGCTTTCGAAAGCTTTTTGAAAATGTGTTGGTGTGAAAAGTATTTTTGATTTGTTTTGAGATTAGAGCAAGTATCTAGAGTTGTCTACCTACCCTAAGGAATTCGTCTGTGTAAATGTCCTTTAAAGTAATGCCATCCCACCATTGAGAGGTAGGTAGCACCACCGTTGGAAGTGTTCGGGTCAATTCGAGGTTCGGGACATGGTGATCACCAGAGCAATGGGAAGACACCTTAGAAGCTACCCTCATGCCAGGTTCCCGGATCATGAGGACTTACTAAGACATCCTCTACTCGACGATCACCTTTCGAGGCAAGGCAACAGTGAGGCGTACCCTAGGGGTGGTGTGTGATTTGTGTGTCATGTTCATTTGCATTTATCTTGTCATGTCAAAGTGATCTATGCGTTTGTTTTTATTTTTGTCATTCATTCTTGCATGCCATTTAGTTAACAGTTAAAAAAGTGCGGAAAGATAAAATTCCTAAACTATTACAAAGGCGCGGGTCCACATCGCCAAAATTAAAATCCAGGACCCGATTTGACAGGAAATAAAGAAATAAAGTAAAGTGCGAGAAATTAAATGTCCGAGTTTACAAGGCTTTGGGAGAATTACATTAATATTATAAGAAATAAAATAAAATGCGCGAATTGGAATTAAAATTGGAAGCGAGGGCGTTGGAACCTTTTTTAATGAAATTGAATTATATTAACGAATTAATTAAATTAAAAGGAAAATAAATTATTTTTGAGGTTTTTTGTATTTATGGTTTTTTATGTGAATTAAATGAAATTAGCTAATTAACCCTAATTCTAGTTGTTTTTTTAATTTATTAAGAAAATATTAAACTTTAACCTAAAATTAAACCTAATTATTTACATGGTAACTTAATTACAAAAATAATATTTAATAATTAATTATTGTGAAAGAAAAGAAAAAAGATAAAAATTGATACAAACCCTAATTCTACAAATTTTTGATTTATTAAGAAAAAGATACTAAAATTAAACCTAATTTTACAAAGCTAAATTAATTAATATTATTTACTTAAAAAATATCAAAATAAAATATATTCTCAATTTTGTCTTTTCTGATTTTTTGTATTATTTTATATTTTATGAAAATAAATTAATTGAAGAATTTAAAGGAAATTAATTAAATCAAATAAAAATAGAAAATATAAAAAATAGCAAACCTTATGGGGTTCTGTCCCCAATTGGAGGTGTAATTGTAGTGATTAGGCCCACTTGTTTAAGGCCTCAGTTGACTTTTCCTGGGAAGCATGTGCGTGTACTGACTGATGCCTATCATGTTCTTCACATCTGGTCCCTTGGATAATGGCTACAGGCCATGTGGCGCGTTGAGATTGTGAGTTGCATGGTGGAACCCAGGAGGCGAACTACACACAAGCATGTTTATAAAAATAATATGGAAAGGGATGGGGACCTGGGGTTCGAACCCAGGTCCTAGAAGTTACCACTACTATGCCTTGCCAACTGCTCCAACTGCGCGTTCTGAATATGTAATGGCAAACAAAATAAATAAGAGAAAATTGGGTTAATGGCCTAAAAATAGAAAAAACGCGCGTGGAATTCAAATGGTCCAACCACCATTTGCCACCTAGTCTTCTTCTTCCCTGTTGTATTTTTTCCTGAAACAAAACAAGCCAGATTGCGGGGGTTTTGAACCCCCACTATATGATATATGCCAAAACAGCGAATAACACGTGGTAGCTCATAAATTGAGCGCGAGGATTGCTTTAGAATCGTCCAAGCATGCTGAATTCAACCATGGTATTATGGTGTTCCAATTTTACAGCATTTAGAAACGCCCAATTTGAAAGCTTGGTAACCCTAACCTGTATCAATGGTGAATCCTCTAATTTGGCACAAAAACTCAATTAAAATATGCAGTTAGCTTTAGAATCAATCATTCAATGTAAATCAATAAAGAAAACACACGAAAAATGCATGAAATTCATGATTCGATTATGGAAATTTTCGTGAAAAGCTTGACTCTGATGTACCAATTCTTGATGTTTCAGGCTATGGTATTGATCCAGGCACCTTCCTTTAAGTCTCAGCAAGCCAATGGAACAATTATTTTGGCTTGAATCGCCCTAGAACCTAGTTTTCAGTATTTGAGTTTTTTCACAAAAATGCAAAAGTGATGATGATGTTCTTGCGCAGCTGGGAGGTTTTGGGCACGAGGGTTAGCATGTATATATGTGTATGAGAGATTAGGGTTGAGTTTTTTGTCCAAAGAATCAAAGCATTGATGGAATGGATATTGATTTTCATGGCAAATGTTTTCCAATCTTTTTCATGCAAACTTGGTTCCAATCATGGCCAATTAACTTGATTCTTTCTAAATCAGATAATGCACGAAATCTTAAGACTATTTCATGCATAAAAAGATTTGATTGCTTAGGTTTAGTATTTTCCACATATTTATTTAAATTAAATGAATTATTAGTCATTAAAAATCCAAATAAATAAATAAAAATGATGAAAAACTTCCCTTTGGGCCAAGTGGTCGTGCACATGCTTTGGATGATGAATTGTGGAAGAAAAAGAGGCCCATTAGCATTTTTAAGACATTTGAAGCAATGTTGACTTTTCAAAATATCCAAAAACTTCCCAACTTCCACAAGGCATAACTTGCTCAATTTTTAAGCTTTGCTCATGTTCTTGGACATTTTGGAAAGGTATTTGAGTCCTCTAACCAATGTATTTGGTCCCATGTCATTTTGATTTATCAATCTCAAGTTATGGCCTTTGACTTAAAGTCCCTTTTTGTTGTCTTTTGAGAATGACCTATAATGTTGAAATTGATAACTTTTTGTGAGAGCATTTCTTGGACTTGAAGTGTGAAGGGGAGTTGTAGGAAATGTCTTTCTCTTCAAAATGAGCTTTGGATGGAATTTTTCTGATACTCCATGTGAAAGTTATGCCTTGGTCAAGTTACAGTTGACTTTTTCAACGGTCCAAATATGGAAACTTTTGCATCTTGAGACTTTTTGAGCCAAGCTTTGAGAATCATGATCAAGAATTGATCAAATGATGTTTGTGGCTTCAAAATGAGATGTTGACCAAAAATTTGAACTTTTGACTGTCAAATGACCATTTTGCCCCTGCAGTTGACTGTAGGGCAATTAGGGTTTTTGACTGTGCAATTTTGTGATGTAAGTCTTGAAACTTGGTATGAGGATGCTTGAACATGTTTTTAGGCATGTGGGACTTGATTGGACCCTTGGAAACTTCATTTTCTTTGTCAGAACCAAAACCCTAATTTTGACTGTTAGGAGGCCCTTGAACTGTGCAACCCTTGGGGAGATTTTGAAGTTTTGACTTGGCAAATTTTGAAGAATATGGGAGGGCAAATTTTGGGGTACAACACATGGTAATGATTTTGTTAAATTTTTGTACATGTTCGAGGTATGTGTTTATCGCTTTCTATACTTTAGCATATTCATGATACTTAGATTTTTTACAATTTTTATGCCATTCATTCTTTTTTATATTTGTAATTTGTGAATCACTTTAGTTCCTACCCTTTTTGTGAGGTAGCTTTCCATTGTTCACATATGCTGAAGACCACAATTCTTGTTTTAACTGAATTTTATTATGTTTAATCTTTTGTTTGTGTTGATTGTATGAAAGCTTGAACATGATCAAGGCAAATTTTTTGTTTCATTTTGAGCACAAATATCTTGGCCAAATAGTTAATTCACCTTGTGAGTGTGTGATCATTAGTATCCCCCTTTGACCATTTTTGTCGATATCCCTGTTGTTTTTGATAAATGCTTGTCTATGAGTGTTTAGTTCATATTTTTGTATGGATGTTGATTCTTTTACTTTCTTGAACCCTAAACTATTATTTTTAGTTGAATTTTTACCTTGCCTTAGAAAGTAGGGAGTATTCATATTATGATGTTTGAATTCAAGTTGGGGAGAGGAATGTTTATGTGCTTATGTTGTGATTGCTATGAGGTTGTGAAAACAAAAGAAAAAGAAAAAGAAAGTGAGAAAAAAAGTGAAAAGAAAAAGAAATAAAAAATTGAAAAAAGATTTGAAAAAGAAAAACAAAAAGAGTTCGAATAATTGTGCTAATAAGTGATGTGTGTTGGTTAAAAATTCGGAATGAAGAACAAGTTTGATTGAAATTGTTCTGCTTGAGACTTTGTGAGTTGATCACTCCCTTAGATTTAGGAAAGTTTTTGTTTCGATTAGCTTTAGGACTTATCCCTTATTTTTTAACAAAGCCACATTACAACCTTAAAAAGCCCTTGAGATTCTTGCCCGTGTATGTTCAATATGAGTTTTGGATGAATGCATAATTTACTCTTTTGTTTGCAAGATTGTGGATGAGTGAAAACACCTTATTTTATGTGTTTTTCATCTACCGGTGATTGATTTTGCTAGGTGTGATTCATTTGTGAACTAGTGTTGTTTTAGAATGTTTGACATGTTCTTTGTATTTAGCATTTGTTTCGTGTTTATGTTATCATCGTAGTTTAGTGGTAAGTATGTTTCTTCGTGTGTACTGTTTTTCATTTGAACCATTGTATTTTTCTTCTGTTTTCAAAACTTATTAATTCATGATATTTTGGTTGATTACTTTTGGTTCTTTGAGTTGTTTGACTTTTTTTGAGGACAAACAAGTTCAAGTTGGATAGAGTTTGATAAGTGCAAATTATAGTTAGCGCAGTCTGCTGAGATTGAGCCTTCCTTATGGAACCATGTTTTGCAGTTTAGTAATCAAAGAAAATTTATGCTCTAGGGAATGAATATGATTTTGATGATGATAACTAAAGTGCAAGCATAACAATCAATTAAATATGTCAGTAGACTAAGCTAGAATTTGATGTTCTCTACAGAGTCCCATTGATGATGGCACTCAAAAAAGAATAAATCTCAAGCCTCATCTCTAAAATGTACTTAAGCAAGTATTTATAAGATTGGATAAAAATGTTTCTAAAAATGAACTCAAGCAAGTGTCTTAAAGAATTATTTCTAAAAATGTTTTGAAAACGTGTCAGTTGAATCACGAACCATATGAATATTTTTGGGTAAAATTTATACTATCCAATCAATTGGAACTTATACCCAATTGATTAGGTTAGTGTAAAAATTATCCTTAAACAACTATATATATTTTCCTTC
Organism: Vicia faba; assembly: GCA_948472305.1. Lineage (NCBI taxonomy): Eukaryota > Viridiplantae > Streptophyta > Magnoliopsida > Fabales > Fabaceae > Vicia > Vicia faba. The sequence goes on along the minus strand of OX451740.1, from coordinate 172,147,993 downwards.
TTTTTTAAAACAACCAAAATGTTTATTTAAAGGCCTTATAATCGATTGGTGCATGATGTTAATTGATTGACACATTAAATATGTCTCAAGAATTTTTTGTTTTGTTTTTTTGCTAACCTCTAGGATATAAATATAGGTCCTTCCCTTAATATTTTCACATCCATAATCATGAGTATTCATACCTCACATCTCTCTCTCTCTAAAACTATTTTCTTTACTTTCTCTCACTTGAATTTATCTGTAGCACTTTGAGAAAGTTCTTTTGTTTAGTGAGGCTTTTGTTGTAATTTTGGAAATTGTAGTATTATAAAATCACCAAGGAGTATTTTCTTTTGATTGAATATTTTATCCATAAGGGATTGAATATTTGGGTTCAAAGCTAATCGCTTGAAAAGCTTGGGTTATTTAGATACTAAGTCTCAATTTGGTTTGTAAGCACATCCTGGTCAAAAGTTTTCTTCGGTTCGAGATCAGCCTGGTTCAAAATCTCAAGTTGGTTTATGTTTATCCTAGTAAAAACCTCGGTTCGGTTCGTAAGCTCAGTCTGTTCAAAAGCTTTCTTTGGTTTGAGATAAGCTCAGATTAAAATCCTAGTGGTTTATGATAAACATGGTAGAAATTTTGGTTTGGTATTGGAATTGTTGACATCAAAATAAAATATTTATATGTTGGTCATTATAGGTAATTCGTGATGACTCAAAGGATGTGTAGTGTAACATCCCAAAATGATTAAATTATTTATTTAATTATTTAATTATGAATATTGTGAGTATTTGTGATTTATCAATGAGTATATGTGATGTTTTGATGTATGTGAAGTGATATTGGTTGTTTTAATAGTTTTAGATAATTAGTTTTAGTTATTTAGAATTATTGATTAATTAAATAAATAAAATAATATGAAGTGTAGAAATAATGAGGACAAGGTAGTAATATTCTGAAGTATGTGAGGGTAAGATGGGAAGACCATAGAAATGGTCTAAGGGTTAAATAAGGAAAAGTGAGTGTCAGTGTTCATTCTGCGATCGTAAAAGTGAGAAGAACGTTGTGAAGAGAGTTAGGGCACCGAGGAACTTGGAAGGTTCTGTAGAACGCGAAGAGGAATAGATTGCTTCTAGGAATCTAAGGTAAGAGGAGTTTATCATTGTTATTATGATCGATCTAAGGTTTAGATAATTGTAGGTTGTTTGGCGTTTTTGTGGTGAATTGATAACATGATGAGTATGATGAATCTTTGACGAAATTGATGCAATTATCATGTTGTTTTACTATGAATTGATGTGTATGATGTACTACATGTTGTGTTGGTTTTGTATGATGAAAACACGAGTATTTGTAATGAATTGGAACCTATTCTGTGTTGAAATCGCAAGAAAATTGGGACTCGTGCATTGCAGAAAACACACAGGGAATTCCCTGTTCGCGTTGAGTCGTCGGGCGAGCCATGTACTTTTTCGGGAAAGTGAGCTTTACCCAAGAAACTCCAGGAGAGAAAGAGGTAGAGGTAAAGGGTGAAGAATAAAGCCCCTAGATTTTTTAATGGAGAGAGTGACTCGCCCCAGCTTCACCGGGCAAAGTGGAAGTAAGAAGAGCTTGTCGGCAGAGAAACTAGCTTCGTCGGGAGAGGGTGACTGAAGAAATACAAGCTCTTGGATTTTGTATGGGGGAACTGGTTCGCCCCAGCCTCGCTGGGCAAGTCCCAGGCGAGCACGCGGCTTCGTTGGGTGAGCCTCAGGCGAGGGGAGTCTGACAGAAACTTCAAAAGTCTGTAACTTGAGTTTCCGGACTCCGTTTGATGCGCCATTTGAAGCGTTAGAACATTGACATTGTGAACTATAATTTGGTGAAATAAGATGAATCATATGATGTAGTTTTCTAGTTATTGTGTTATGATGAGATGATGAGATTATGTTTTGATATAATAGTATGTGTGCTTTCTGTTATGAAGTGATGTAACCGTGTCTTATTGTAACCTGACTTTTGTTCTATGATGTATTAACATTGTAATGAGGATGTATTGTGTATGATGAAGTATGCGATAATATTATGATGAAATCATGAATGATTGTAAGTACGAAGTGTGCCTAAGAGGGGGGGGGGGGTGAATTGGGTACTTTAAAAATTCTGATTTTAGTGATGATGGATATTATTTTTCTGGTTAATGGTGAGTTTAGGAAAGAGTAAAGTGCAGAAAAATAAAGAGACACGGGAAATATATTCTGGTTCCCTTCACAGTCTGAGAGTACTTCAGTCCCCTTTCAACATGAAAGAGATTTCCTTATTATGGCAAACTTAAACAAGAACTACCAAAAATCCAAGAACAATCCTCTTGGACCAAGAACAATCCTCTTGGATTTTCACTATGTCAACAATGAGAACAATCCTCTCAAAGTGACTACACTTGTATCCAACAATCCTGGAAAGACAAGGTTTAAAAACACTTAAACTTATTTCCAACAATCCTGGAAAAATAAGTAAGTAACTATCAATATTTGATTTTGAGTGAGTTGAGTAGTATTAATCACTTAGAGTGATTTAACAATGAATGATCTTCTCTTCCAATAATAATATTATACAATGACTCAAGATATAATTACTCAAAGTTTTATGTTTAACAATGTATGAAAATGTGCAGAAAACTTATGTATGAAAGTGAAGAAATGCTTGAGTTTGTATTTTGAAAATTCAGGAAATATATTTGGAAGAGGTGTTGAAAATGATTTTGAAAATGAATATTTATATGTTCATAGCACCCTTTTGAAACATCATAAAGTTCTGAAAATGAATCATGAACAAATGCTAAGATTGAGTGAAAGGTTTCAATGAAAAGGTATTATGAACATGCATGTGAAAAACTATTGTTTTTCAAAATCGTGCAGCATGCAATCGATTGCACCCTTTGTGTAAATCGATTGCACAGGGTTTCAACAGCTATATTTTCAAAAGTTTTAAGTGTGCAATCGATTGCACAAGCAATGTCAATCGATTGCATGTAAAGTCAGTAGCAAAAAATAAGTGAGTGCAATCGATTGCACAAGCAATGTAAATCGATTGCACTGAGAAACAAAAGCAAACGTTTTGAAAATTTTAAGTATGCAATTGATTGGACAAGCAATGTAAATCGATTGCACTGAGAAACAGAAGCAAAAGATCTAGAAAATTGAAGCATGCAATCGATTGCATTAATATGCAAATCGATTGCACTCAAGTGAAAATGAATTTTAACTTTGAAAAAACTTGGGTAATGATTTGTAAAACATTTCTTATTCACCATTGAGCATCTATATCTTAAGATCAAAGTAAATAATATCATTATACCTTGAAAGTTGTTAAGAGCTTTGAACTGAAGATTTTGTCCGTAGATGCTTTGAGCTTGATCATAAATATTTGCCTTCTTTGTCAATCATGGTTTGTCTTCATCAAAACAAAAGTTTATTTGAGAAGCTTTGTTTTACATTCTCCCCCTTTTTGATGATGACAAACAATCTTGATTTATGCGTTGTAGTTTTCGGAAAGAGCTTTTCTCCCCCTAAGATGCAAAACTCCCCCTATGTATGAGAAGGTTGGAATCCTTTGTATTTGTTCATCTTGGTTGGAGAGTACCTTTAAAAAATTAAGAAAAGGAAAAATACACAAGCATAAAGTATAACATCCTTCTCCCCCTTTGACATTATCAAAAAGAAGGGAAAGATGCATAAAAATGGACAAAAATACATATAATAATATTGAAAGCTTAACCAAAGCCATATTGCTTCATGATGCTTTTTATCATCCTTTGATAAATGCACATAGTAGTTTATCTTCATCAAAACATAATGTTGAATATGCTTGACTCTTTTAGGCAGAATGAGAAACTCTTATGTGAATGCTCCCCCTATCTTTGATAACTCCCTTTTAATCAAAGTTCACCCTTGAATCATAGAGAATTTTCATCTTTCTTTGGGCTCATGAGTGACTTCATAAACTATTCATCCTTGATGAGTTTGAAGCCATTTCAACAGAGTTGTCTTTTACTTAGAAGTTGTCTTTTGTTCTTCAACATAAAGTACATCTTCAATGGATATGAAAGTTAGTGTATCAACTTTGCCAATGCCAAGAATTCTCCCTTTAAGGTATTTCCCATACGTGAAATAATCCTTGGACTTGAACTATATTTGAAAGTTAGTGTATGTCTCCCGTCATATGCTTTAAACAACCACTATCAAGATATCAAAGATTGCATATGGTCTTCAAGCATACCTACAAAACAAATTAAGTTTAATTTGGTACCCAATGTGCTTTGGGTCCATCATAGTTAGTTCCTTTCTTTACCCACACATAATGCCCACTTGCCACACTAGAGTTTCTAACATAGTAAGCATTAGGTGTATGGCCAACAATACCATAATAAAAACAAGTAGGTTCAAAGTTACTTCTATATCTAGAAGGGTAAGATTTCTTCTTAACAAATATTTTCTTCTTAGGATATTTATGAACTACTTTAGGTTTGTTCACTTTCTCTTTGGATGATTGATCACTAGCTTTAACAAAGATAGTTTTATAAGAACTTGGTTTTGAAAACTTTGAATATCCAAGTCCACTTTTATCATTGAAATATCTTTGTTGGCTAAGAACACCTTCCAATCCAATTTGACCTTTTTCATATCTTTCAATAACTCTTTTTAATTGGACAATTTAGAAAGAGAGTGATTCACAATTTTTGCATACAAAATTCTATTTTTAATCACTAAATTTTTGTTTTTCATCTTTGAGATCTTTTTCCATAGACTCACATTTTTCTTCTAAAGATGAAATTTGTTTCTTTTGAGATGAAATAGTTTTGTACAGAATTTTGCATTCATTTAATAGTTCATCTATAGCACCTTGTGCATCACTATCAAAAAGAGAAAATTCATTACTAACCTCATTGTCTTCATCATCGGAATGATGTGAGGCCATCAATGCTAGATTTGCACGTTGATTGTTTTTGAAATCAGAAGATGAACTTTCCCATGCTATATATGCTTTCTTTGACTTCTTATCTTTATTTCTCTTGAAAAATTTCTTCTTCTTTTCAAGTGTAGGACATTCACTTTTAACATGTCCCTTTTCTCCACATTCAAAGCATATAACCTTCCTTGTTGGTGCTTCCCTTTTTCTTTCTTTTCGTAGAACCTTTTCAATCTTCTTGATAAGATCATCATCTTCACTACTAGTGGATTCATCCTCTTGATTGCTATCAGATTTTTTATCCTTGTATTTAGAACCATGTCTTTTTTATCTTTTACTTGGATTTCATGCTTTTCAAGTCTTGCAAGTTCCGTCTCAAATAATTGAAGTTTTCCGAAAAAAGTGGCGGAAGTTATTGTGGATAGATTCTTCTTCTCGGATATTGCTGTCACTTTTGGTTGACGTTCCCTGGATAAAGATCTAAGCACTCTAAGATTAAGTTCATCATTAGTTAAAGTCTTACCGAGTGCTTTCAAATGATTTGTCAAGTGTACAAATCTTTTCTGCAAGTCGAGGATTGATTCTCGGGGCTGCATTCTGAATAGTTCGTATTCTTGACTCAAAGTATTTAATCTCGATCTTTTAACTTCAGCGGTTCCTTCATGAGTTTCTACCAAGGTATCCTATATTTCTTTTGTTGTCTTGCATGCCGAGACACGAAACAATTCATCCATGCTAAGTGCACCTTGAAGAAGGTTTATTGCCTTTTTATTATAGAGAACTTTCTTCTTATCATCATCGTCCCATGCAGTTTTAGGCTTTGATGAGCCAGCACCATTGATTACCATTATAAAGATAAATGGACCATTCTCGACGGCATCCTATATTTCTTCTCCTTGTGCTTCGAGATGTGCCTTCATGCGTATTTTCCAGAAGTCAAAATATTCACCACAAAATAGAGGAGGCTTGTTGTTACTACCACCATCTCTGAAAACATGATTTTGATTTGCGGTAGCCATTCTGGATCTTTTAGGAGCAGGTTACCTATAACCTTCTCTGGTACCAATTGTAAGTACGAAGTGCGCCTAAGAGGAGGGTGGGGTGAATTAGGTACTTTAAAAATTCTGGTTTTAGTGATGATGAATGTTATTTTTCTGGTTAATTGTGAGTTTAGGAAAGAGTAAAGTGCAGAAAAATAAAGAGACACGGGCGATATATCCTGGTTCCCCTCACAGTCCGAGAGTACTCCAGTCCCCTTTCAACATGAAAGAGATTTCCTTATTGTGGAAAACTTAAACAAGAACTACCAAAAATCCAAGAACAATCCTCTTGGACAAAGAACAATCCTCTTGTATTTTCACTATGTCAACAATGAGAACAATCCTCTCAAAGTGACTACACTTGTATCCAACAATCCTGGAAAGACAAGATTTAAAAACACTTAAACTTATTTCTAACAATCCTGGAAAAATAAGTAAGTAACTATCAATATTTGATTTTGAGTGAGTTGAGTAGTATTAATCACTTAAAGTGATTTAACAATGAATGATCTTCTCTTCCAATAATAATATTGTACAATGATTCAAGAATAATTGCTCAAAGTTTTTGGTTTAACAATGTATGAAAATGTGCAGAAAACTTATGTATGAAAGTGAAGAAATGCTTGAGTTTGTATTTTGAAAATTCAGGAAATATATTTGGAAGAGGTGTTGAAAATGATTTTGAAAATGAATATTTATATGTTCATAGCACCCTTTTGAAATATCATAAAGTTCTGAAAATGAATCATGAACAAATTCCAAGATTGAGTGAATGGTTTCAATGAAAAGGTATTATGAACAAGCGTGTGAAAAGCTGCTGTTTTTCAAAATCGTGCAGCATGCAATCAATTGCACCCTTTGTGTAAATCGATTGCACAGGGGTTCAATAGATATATTTTCAAAAGTTTTAAGTGTGAAATTGATTGCACAAGCAATATCAATCGATTGCATGTAAAGTCAGTAGCAAAAAATAAGTGAGTGCAATCGATTGCACAAGCAATGTAAATCGATTGCACTGAGAAACAAAAGCAAACATTTTTAAAATTTTAAGTATGAAATCGATTGCACAAGCAATGCAAATCGACTGCACTGAGAAACAAAAGCAAAAGATCTGGAAAATTGAAGCATGCAATCGATTGCACTAATATGCAAATCGATTGCACTAAAGTGAAAAATGAATTTTAACTTTGAAAAAAGTTGGGTAATGATTTATAAAACATTTCTTATTCACCATTGAGCATCTATATCTTAAGATCAAAGTAAATAATATCATTATACCTTGAAAGTTGGTAAGAGATTTGAACTGAAGATTTTGTCCATAGATGCTTTGAGCTTGATCATAAATCTTTGCCTTCTTTGTCAATTATGGTTTGTCTTCATCAAAACAAAAGTTCATTTGAGAAACTTGATTTCACAATGATGATGCGTTTTAACTAATCGTGGTCATGTTTTATTATGTTGTTGTGCATCATGCATTCATGGCATATGATTAGGGCTTCGGTCCATTGATGTTGTTAAGACTTCAGTCCAGTGAAGTTTATAAGATGATTAGTCCAGTGATGGCCTCAATCCCATAGTTTTGATTTGAATGCAAGTTTTTTATGTGCTCTAGTTCCAAGCAGGAATCGATCCTATTGGTGGAGATCTTTGAAGAAATGGTGACTGAATTTTCAGTGAAGTTTTTGTACCATGTGCATGAGTATAATGAAGTTGCATTACATTCTTTCTGGCATTGCATAATGATTGATTAATTGATGTTTTGTGAATATGTGAACTAATGTTGTCTTGGTGATGATTGTTGATTGATGATATGATGATGCTATGAATAAATAATGATGTGAAGGTGTGAGTATAACATGAAGTTTTGATGGTGTGTGATGTTTTTCTATCGTGTTGTAACTACTATATATATTCCTTATGCCTTTTATAATGATGATGATTACTCTCCCTTTCTGCTTACGAATATTGCCTCTATACACGGGTACCTTACATGTGACCAGGCTTAGTGCGTTAAAGCTTAGAGGATTAGCTTCGGAGTGTGTTGTTTATTTTAGTTGATTTTAGAAGGTATTTCTCTGATATGTAACATTGGGGTTGGGAATGTTTGTTTTGAAACTATTATACTTTTGTTTATTTTGAGATAATGAGTTACATTTCATAGTATTTAGTTGTTTGATTTATGAATCATGAATGATGATGTGTGAGTAAGACTCTATGAAGTATTTTTAATAAAGATGTTTTGAGGCTATGATTTCCTTGCAATAATCTGAAGTTTTTATGATATTAAAGAATTAGTTGTTTTAGATGTTTTGAAAACCCGTGTTATGGAGCAGGATGTTTATATGACACTTTTATGAAGATGTGACGCCCTTGTTTGTGATTCTATTTGATTTAATTTCTTAAAATGTATGTGAATTATATGTGGGTTTAAAAGGGTGTTACATGTAGCACATACACCAAATATTGGGCTGGAGAATTTCCCTTTTATTGTCAGTAAAAAAATTTCAAACGAGTCTCTCAAGACAAGACTTAGGAAAAGAATCCACATCCATCCAAGGCTCAACAATGAAGTGCAAGTCCTTAAAATTATCTTGTAAGACCTATTTGAACTTCCTAATTTTTTATTTTTAAGGTCTTTCTTATATGACCAAGAAACAACAAGTTGAAAACCGTGGTAAATGTCATTTTCTACCGTATTAGCCCTGGATTCTTTCAAAAAATGTTTTCAATCCCTTTATGATATCTTCTATGTTTCTTTCTTGAAAGTTTGAGTCTACCTCTTGTTGGGTGGCATCCACAAACTCAAAGAACATTGAATGATTGGAAAAATATAAAGTGTACTTTTTTCCTCTGTAGTAATAACAGGGAAATTCCTCGAATGTCGATCTCAAGGACTGCGCGTCTATATCGAGTTTAATTAAACAAAAACTTAAATTGGGGTTTTGTTTGGAAATTATCACTTCACAATAAGTAAAATAAGCAAAATAATAAATTGGATTTTCCACATATATGAGGAACATGCTAGGGTAAAGTGTATGATATGTCCTATAACAATCTTGAATCCTGATCTCTTCAACAAATTCAAAATACTAATTACCGGATCTTTAGTTTATTTTTCCCTAAGCCATTAGTGGGAAAACCTTTGAAAATTCATCCTAAATCCTAAGTCCTTAGAGAATTATGATGAAACCAAGCCTTGGTTTTATCAAGAATTAACTGGTAACATATAGGGTATCCCTAGTCCTAGGTGATATCTACTATAGTCTAATCGTACAAAAACCTTAACAATCACGGTCAAGCTGGTTGTTAACCATAAATTAATCCTTGTTGGTCCGACAAAGAAAGTAATAAAAGCCTTGTACAATTAAATTGAATATGAAAAACAATCGTATTACCGAAATTAGGAATTCAGAGTCGCTAGAAAATCAAATTAGGGACACCCCCTAACATTGGGGATTTAGCTACTCATATTATTCAAAATAACTACACGATAAAAATTAGACATTACAGGCATTTGGATAACTTCGATCTTCAATTGCTTCCACTCATGAAAATCTTCCGCCCTCCAATGACCTTGGTATCTCCAATCTTTGATCGTGTACAAATTCTTTGCTTTGTCAAAAGTCCTCTAATTCATCGTGGAAACTCATCTAAATAGTGAAGATCCATTTTTCTCAGCCAGAAATGCCCAAAACATCCATCCAGGTCACACATAGTGAAAAATCATGAAAACCAGGAAAAACAGCTTCACTAGCCAACACGGCCCATCTCAGGTAACACGGCTGCCCGTGTTGGCCCTATGGTTTCTTTATTTTCTTTTCCAAGCCCTCGGATGTGCAACACGACCCGTGTCAGGCGACATACCACTCGTGTTGCACCCATGACTTTCCATTCTTCTTCAACTCATCCCAGGCCTTCCTCCTGACACGACCCATGTCAGGTGACACAGCCACCAGTGTTAGGCCTCCTATAGCATGATTTTTGCATTTCCTCCGATACTCAGAGTTTTGCACTTTTTCGCATTGATTTGTCCTAATTTATTCTTTTGAGCCTAAAAATAGTAAAACACACAACCACCACATAAAATGTGGAGAAATGAAATAAAACGCTTGACAATATAAAGAAAAGATAATTAAAATCAACAGTAAATAACTATGTAAAAACCATTGATCAAACTCCTTCAAACTTAAATTATTGCTTGACCTCAAGCAACAAGTACAAGAGCTCATGAAGTTCGCAGAGAATCGGTACTCATATGTGAGACTTCTATTCACATTGATCAAGAGGTAGTCCATCCAGTGTTCACATGACACAAAGAGTTTTTGTAAAAACCTTTTAAACTTGAGTTTCCGCTTCAGATACCTCTCTAACTATGCTTTATACTTAAGTATTTTTTTCGATTTTCCTCCTTTTTCATTCGAACAATCAAATTAAGGCAATGAGAATCACGATGATTATCACATGCACAAGACTACTCAAGAGATTTTTTTAGGCACGAAATAAGCAGCTATTGCCACTTTTAATTACTACCGATGAAATTTTCAAAACATTGCAGTTTATATATTGTCTTTATTTGGACGAAGTTTGGGGATCAACCCCCTTTGGGCTGAATAACGGGTGAGGGCTACCCAACTTAGAGGGCCGGTTGCCTTTTACCATCTTTTCATCATTTTGTGACAAAATTATTTATTTCTCAACCAATCATACATGCATGTGAATATAGATTATCCCAAACTGTTAACATAAACTACTCAAGAAGTACTTCTCGGGATTCAAGTACTATGGTACAAATCTACATGTTAGACTCGTATCACTGTCACATTATTCCGAACTTCCTACCCTTAAACAATCATCCATTTGTCTCTATATACTATTCCCAATCTCTTTGAAATTCAAGCTCTTGCACAAAATAAAAATTCCAAAAAATTTTGGTAAAAATTTGGGAAGGACTTCAACGTGTGGTTTTACAAAGCAAATATCATAAAATAAACAAATAAATCACAAAACAGAAAACAACCCCCCCCCCCCCCCCCCCCCCCCCCCCCCCCCAACTTGAACTAAATATTGACCAAAATGTTTCAGAACAAGATCAAGAAGGGTGACTCACAGAGGGTAATGCAACACCAACTGCTGCCTCCTAGATTCCACTAGTAAGCACCCTTTTTTTATTACTTGAAAATAAAACTAAACAACAAAAAGAAAAAACTAAGTCAATAAAAGAGTGGGTTGTCTCCCATGAAGCGCTTCATTTAACGTCTCATGGCTCAACGGTTCATTCCCCTTTATTATGGGTGGGAGTACTTCCTCTTCCACGCCTTGTTGCTTGTCCTTTCCACAACCAAGAACTCATCTAGATCAAAAGTATGGACCACTCTGTGCTTTAAGTCACTTCTAACTTCCATCTCCTCACCTTTATGTTCCTTTTTATTTCTCTTCTTTACTTCTTGAGTGCACCTAGGAATTTTTATAGATGCATGAGATGATGCCACCTGAGAGATTATTCCTGAGAGTTTTTCTGGAGGTGGTTTTGAAATTTTGTTTTCTCCTTCTAGTTTGATCATACCAACTGAATATTGATTATTTCCACCTTTCTTCTTGATCTCAAACACCTTCAAAGTTATCGCCTCATCAAATTATTTTAATGTCAAATTTCCTGTCTCGATATCAAAGTTGCATCGACTAGTAAATAAAAATGGTCGACTAAGAATGATAGGAGTATCTTTATCTTCAGGGATGACCATGATCTGGAAATCAACTAGAAAGACAAAATTGTCAATTTCCGCCAATACATCTTTTTCTATCACATATGATTGCTTGATGGTCTGATCAACAAGTTTTAATTTCGTCCCACTCTCGCTTATGTTTTCAATTATAAGCTTTTTGAAGATAGATAATGCCATTAAGCTCACACTAGAGCCAAAATCAATTAGAACCCTCTTGAATGTTCTGTCTTTTATAGTGCACGGTATTGCAATTGATCAAGGATCCTTCTTATTGGGAGGGATAACTCCTTTTTAATTTTTCTTTAGTTGGCTTCACAAGTGGTATAACTTCTTCCAGTTTTTTCTTGTTTTCTCTCACTTCCAGATCTACCTCTATGAAATAGTCATCATCTGCTTCCTTATCTTCTTCACCTTCTGACCTCTTCTGACTTCTTGTTGTGACAACATTAACATTCTAATGAATTTTCTGATTGTCTCGTGCTTGCAGAGATAATTGTTGTACAATATGTCCCAATTGAACTTCCAATTTTTTTATGGAAGTTATGGTGTTCCTATGGTTTCTCCTTGTCTCTTCCTAGAATTGAGAAGCGTGGGAAGCCATCTTTTCAATAACTACCTCCCAATCTGCCTTCTGTGGAGCTTGTTGCCGAGTATCTTTCTAGGAGAAGTTGGGATGATTCTTCCACCCCAGATTATAGGTGTTCGAATAAGGATTGTTATGCTTCAATAACTTGATCTCTTTAATTTGTTATGGAGTAGCAAGACAATATATAGTGTGGTGAGGTCCACTATAAATCTCACAACTGATAATCTGAGCAGGTTGAACTTGGGCTACAGTTTGAGTGGCTAAATTCATAGCTTTGAGTATTCTTTCAACTTCAGTAATAATTTGATCTTCCATCTTTACCACTTTATTTGCAAGTTTCAAGTCAATCACTCCCTCTAGTTTACTCTCACTTTGTCATATAATTCCAGGTGCTCGTTTGCAGCAATGGCTTCAACGATCTTCTTAGTACCAATGGATGTTGTAAAGTTGGATGAGCTACCGCAAGTTGTATCAGTAAGTTGCTTTGTCTTTATTCTGAGGCCATTTACAAACATCTTCATTTGTTCAGTTTGATCCATATTGTGTGTGGGACAAGCTACCAATAAGCTCTTGAACCTCTTATAAGCATCACCTAGCGACTCTCCTTCTTTCTGCTTAAAGGTCACAATATCATATCTTTTGCGAATGTACACAGAAGCAGGAAAGTATTCATCAAGAAAAGTGTTCACCATATCTTCCCAGCTAGTAATACTTCTAGTAGGTAATGAGTAAAACCACTCTTCAGCATTTCAGAAAGTATGAACAAAAACATTCTTAATTTCTTTGCTTCTTCAGAGTGTCCCTCAATCTTCAAAGTAGTACTCATGGTAAGAAACCTTTGCAAATGCTTATACGCATATTCATTTATCTTCCTTATGAAAGGTATGTTCTCAAGCTGTCACATAGTTGAAGGGTGTAATTGAAAATTTGCAACATTTACCAGTTGATTCACAATAGTCAACCGACCTGCTGGAGCATTTGCTCCTCCATAGTCCCTAAGAAGTCTCTCAGGTGCTGGTGGATTTTCGCCCATAGGTCTTTCTTCTTCTGAATCCGACTCTGACTCTAGATGGACTAAATGTTCTTTGTCAGAGGCCAGTGTGGCTAATCGAGCTTGTCTACGCCTTGCATGAAAATTTCTTTCAATTTATGCGTCAAAAGGAAATTCAGCTGAGGACTTTCCTCGCATACAAAGGTTAGACAAAAATCAGTAATAACAAAAATATAAAAATAACAAAAAATAAAATTTTAGTTGCAGAGCAACAAAATTCTAATTGAACTCAAATCAAACTCTATATTTTTGCAGTCCCCGGCAACAACGCCAAAAACTTGATCAGAAAAATAGCAAGTGTACTATTTTGCCTTGGTAGTAATAATAGGAAAATTCCCTAAATAACGATCTCAAGGACTGCACGTCAATATCGAGTTCGATGTGTGGTTTAATTAAACAAAAACTTAAATTGGGATTTTGGAATTGATCACTTAACAATAAGTAAAATAAGCAGAATAATAAATTGGCTTTTCCACATATATGAGGAACATGCTAGGGTAAAGTGTATGATCTTTTCTATAACAACCTTGAATCCTAATCTCTTCAACAAGTTCAAAATACTCAATTACCATATCTTTAGTTTATTTTCCCCTAAGCCCTTATTGGGAAAACCTTTGAACATTCATCCTAAATCCTAAGTTCTTAGAGAATTATGATGAAATCACGCCTTGGTTTTATCAAGAATTAACCGGTAACATATAGGGTATCCCTAGTCCTAGGTGATATCTACTATAGTCTAATCGTACAAAAACCTTAACAACCATGGTCCAACTGGTTGTTAACCGTAAATCAATCTTTATTGGTCTAACAAAGAAAGTAATAAAAGCCTCTACAATTAAATTGAATATGAAAAACCATCGTGTTACCGAAATCAGGAATTTAGAGTCGTTAGAAAATCAAATAAGGGACCCCCTAGCATTGAGGGGTTTAGCTACTCATATTGTTCAAAATAACTACAAGATAAAAATTAGACATTATAGGTATTTGGATAACTTCGATCTTCAATTGCTTCCGCTCATGAAAATCTTCCGCCCTCCAATGACCTTGGTATCTCCAATCTTTGATCGTGTAAAAATTCTTAGCTCTGTCAAAAGTCCTCTAATTCATTGTGAAAACTCATCTAAATAGTGCAAATCCATTTGTCTCCATAGGAAATGCCCAAAACACCCCTCCAGGTCACACATAGTCAAAAATCATGAAAAATAGGAAAATCAGCATCACTGGCCAACATGGCCCATGTCAGGCAACACGGCCACCCGTGTTAGCCCTCTACTTTTTAATTTTCTTTTCCAAACCACAGGATGTACAACACGGCCCGTGTCAGGCGACACGGCCGCCTGTGTTGCACCCCTGACTTTCCATTATTCTTTAACTCATCCCAGGCCTTCTTCCTGACATGGCCCGTATTAGGTGACACAACCATCCTTGTCAGGCCTTCTGTAGCATGATTTTTTCATTTTATCCAAAACTCCGAGTTTTGCACTTTTTCGCACTGATTTGTCCCAACTTATTCCTTTGAGCCTAAAAATAGTAAAACACACAACTAACGCATAAAATGTGGAGAAATGAAATAAAAAGCTTGACAATATAAAGAAAAGATAAATAAAATAAATGGTAAATAGCTGTGTACAAACCACTAATCATTGAACTATTCTCGTTAGTGGCATCTTCCATCACAAGGAATCTATTTACTTCCACCATAGTTTTTTGTATCAATTTGAGCATTCATCACTCCCATGGACCTTTATGATAGAAGATCCATTCAAATGATTGTTGGAGTCTCCATTATCTTGTTTATTGGTGGTCTTGGTCAATGACAAATGCGAAAAATACGTTAAATATGTAGGCTCTAATTAACTTGTTTTACAAGAAATCATATGAAAAACCCCTAATTTATCAATAAAAAGTGATAAAATAAATGTCTGGACCTTTTAACTATACATTTATAAAATACATGCAAAAAGACAAAAGCAATCAACTAAAATAGCACAAGAGACCAAGCCAATACTTTTCCTAACAAATCAAAGCTTTCTAAGCCAAAAATACAGGCTCATATAGAGAGTAAAGGTTCATCCTTGCTAATCTAGGAAACTCAAGCGCACTTAGAAAGAACTGGTGGTTGAAAGTCTTCAAGGTTAAGTTACTTCAAGGAAGCAAGAGTTTGATGGCTAAGCGTAGCTAATTTTATATTTTGTTGGGGTTAGATGTAGTTGTCCTATTACTTATGTTTTGATCTCTGCCATGGCGTTCTATGTAATTCTTCTTAAATTTTAATCTTGATGGATTCTTCAATCTTAATACTTGTTATGGAATATCTACCTAAAATGAATTTTTATGGTATGACTTGATTTTTGAACGGTACTAGCCATTACTAGACCCAAGTATATCATCTATTAGATTCTAAAGTCTATACATAGATTAATGTTTGAAATCCACATAAATAACTATATTGGTGAAATCTAACGGTAATATCTGAATTCACTATTTAAAAATAATGTTGACATATTGTTTAATAGGTTGAGAGATTGTCTATTAGGTAATACGACTAATATCACATCGTTGACTCAGACATGAGTTGCGATAATATTTACAAGTGATAATAGTAATAACTTATTAGAATTAAATATTATTAGTCCAGGATGCTACATAAGAACATGTCAATGAACTCTAAACCCAACAAAGTTTTCTGACTGTTGTAACACTGAAAGTTTATTTTATGTCATTTTACTTTTCAATTATTCATCAAATAATCAATTTTCTAATAAACCAAACTTAAAGTAATATAAACTATTGAAGGGTCTTTGAAACACGACCAGTTCTTGTGGAGACAGTAAAGTCTACATTTTTATCTATTAATTATGTGACGTCATACACAAGAGGAATGAGTTGTGGAGGTTTGCAAATTGATGATTTAAAAATAAATCATTTTTAGAGTTAGAATTTTTTTTATAAAAAATGTTTAAATATGCAGCACAAATTCAAAGTAAATAAATTAAGTGGAAAGTAAAAGAGATAAGGGAGGAGAGATTGCACCAAAGATTTATAAGTGTCCGGTCTAATGAAGCTACCTACTTTTTCCCAATGAATTGATCTTAAGATTATCTAATATTTCTTGAGAGATTTTAGAAGTTTAATCCCAATAATCCTATTATACAAGGAAATGATGTTTTGAGGATAACTTCTTTCCAAACAATGAATTGAGACTTAAAGTAGTTAGTCTACAAACCAAACAATGAATATGCTTGAAACAATTAATATTCAAACTGAAATAAGATTTCACACAAGCTGATCTCGAACCAAGATGGATTTTTGAGTTGGTTATCCTTCAAATAGAATCAAGTTTTTATACAGTCTGACCACGAAACAAACTGATATTTTTACCTGTATGATCTCAAACCTATTGAGATTTTAACTAGGTTGAACTGAGAAACTGAATGAGATTTTATACCTATTTGATCTTGAATCGATAAAGCTTTCAAATGGGTTGAGCTCAAGATTTGTTGTGAATATTTTTTCTGGTTGATCTTCATGAACCCAAAAGATAGTTTTTCTTCAACGGCGGAACTTACGAACCAAACGAAGACTTCGACAAATACCTTAATACAAACAAGAGATTTTTCAATGGTTTAGCTCCCAACCAAAATAATCAATTCCTATGGAAGAATAATTTAATCAACATAAAAATATACTGTTGGTGAATTTACAATTATACTCTCACCCAAAACAATACCCTCACTAAGACTCAAGAACACTCTAAAAGCACTATGGCTAAAAATATGTGTGAAAAACAAGAATGATTTAGAGAGTTGATGAGAAAAATGAAAAGGGAGTTTTTTCAAGTTTTTTGGATGGTTTGAAGTTATAAAGAAGCTCTCTATTTATAGGCCAATAAATGTTATAAATTTGGAAACAATCCATGAGCTAAGTAAATGACCTAATCAATTAGGCTAATTAATTAGACAATTAAAATAATTGATTGTTGTTTCCAAAAATGGAATGTTTATATAGAGAGTCTTTACTAATCATTAAGAGGTTGTCATAATCAATTATAGACTCAATTAGGCTTCATCTATTCGATTGGCCTAAAACTAATCAATTAGACAATTGCAAAAGTTTCATAATCAACAGGACACTTCCCAAATCAAAAGGCTAGGCTCCATAAACATTTTTTGGTTACTTTAATTAAAAAATGATATGCTTGTCAATATTTCAAGTGTGTGTGATTTAACAATAATACTTCTAAAAAATACCCATGTGTCTTTACAAGACACTGATCATTCAAATGGACACAATCAGACCAGTTTTCACACTTTCTCTCTTTCATACTCTGAAGCTTCAAGTCTTGATTTCATTATCTTTGATTTTAACATCACATAAGAGCCCCGAGTCTTCTTGACGAGGCTTGAGATATTTCCTTCATAGTTATCATCATCTAAGATGTTTAAAGTTTAATCCAATTATGATTATAAACCCCGAGTTTTCACTTAAGAGTCATTAGAATTCTATGTTAACTTTAAAACAAATGTCTTTAGCTCGATTTGGAAGGATATCCCGATCAACCATATTGTGCATCTTTACCCGCTTGAACTAACTTTAGTAATTGCTCGACTTTGAGTGTTGTCATCATCAGAACCATGCATCTTTAAAATTAAACAGATGTTGTTTTACTTGGGTCTTTCTATTCCCAAGCTTCACAATATTTTATCACTTCTTGATTATACCTGCAAGTACATAGATCCATATTCTCCCCATTTTTCATGATGACAACACATCTCTTAGGTAGACAAAATTTGGAGTGGTTAAATTCCCTATCATATGAGTAGATAATATACTCTTCTCTCCATAAGAGTATACTTCTCCCTCTTTGTCATAATAAAAAAGGAGGGTAAATATTCTAGACTAAAGGATAACTCTGCAAGCACATTGTTCACATATGTCAAACACATTATGCTAAGAAAGAGAAAATATGAACTTGATCAAAAGGGAAACGTTTTCAAAGATTAAAGCATAAGAATTACATTATAAGAAGTGAAATAACATAGATAAATTAAAAAAAACATTTAAAATAAGCAGACAACTAAACAAATAACTAATCCCATTCATCATCATTATTGATGGAAATGACTGGAGATATGAGTTGATCATCAGCGATCTTTTCATGAGTAGATGAATCCTTGAGTTCATCCTCCTTTATATCTCCTTCATATGTTGTTGTTTTTGAAGGAAGTTGTTGAGGATAGTGTTGGAAGAGGAGGTGGGAGGTATGTTAGTGTCCTTGACATTTTCTTCTTGTTGTCATGATCTTGGCGGTGCTCTTGGAGGCAGTGAGATTAGTTCCACATTTTCAATTTTATACCTCTTCTGACTTAATTTTATTTTCCCTATCTTGAGCGTTTAATTTCTTATTCCTCCTTCTCTAGATCTTAGCCGATCTAGACTAGGATTTTTGTGACTAGTTCGTTGTATGGTAGAAACTTGTTCTTATTTTTGCTCCCCATCATATGATAGATCATTGCATAAACCCTATTTTCTCAACTATATTTTCCAAAAACCAAACCAAAGGTTTGTCATATTTGTTTATGTGGCTAGAGTTACTCTTTCTTAGGAAAAGAACATGATTCACCACATAGAGATATACTTGAATATTTGGGCGTATTAAGCCAACATTGAAAGGAGTAAGAATGATGGAGGTTGGATTAGTCAGAAAATAATCAACAACATCAACAAAATTAAAACTTTTACCATCTTCACTTTCATCATACTCATAGTTGTTGTAGAGAAGATTGCAAATTTGTGTGAACTCTTGAAGACTAAGCTAGATTAGATGTTTCTTTAATTCAGAGTTGAGATTCCATTTAGGTATTTTAGGTTCACATAGAAGAATCTCATCAAGGTGGTATGTATTTCTTGGGGTACTTCAAAGACAAATTTCTTCAAACCTGCCTAAGCAAAGGCTTGGAAAAAGTCACAATCTCTGAAGATTTACTCATCCAAGTATCAAGACTCAAAATTTCACTATCGGTATAGTAGCGATTGAAGTTTATTTATTAATCTTGGGTTGAGAATATTTAGGAGTGGTAGGAGGATGAGGCTTCAGAGATGCGATCTCTTTTGGGTGCCATCGATGATGATGACTAAAAGACAAAGGAGAAAGTTTGCTCTAGAAAAACACCCAAGTATACAAGTAAGAGATGGTAGGATGAGATGAAAATAAATAGGATAATTACCTATTTATAAAGCATGTCTAATTGATTATAAGTACCTTTCAATTTATTAGACCATTAAATAGAGCAGTTGAACATTGGAAACTAGTCATTGCATTGTTTTTCAATGTCCTAATCGATTACTTCATTCTCCTAATCAATTATTTAGTGCAAGGCGCATCAAATTTGAAATTTGAATTCTTCTAATCGATTAGATATTAAATATAATTGATTACTTAATTCATTTCCAACCTTTTATCGTGTTTTGGATTCTTGATTGGGTTTTGGATTTGGCATCATGTTTTTTACACCCTTATTCATTATGTTTGCAATCCTTTTCTTCAAAAATGATTCAAACTCATATATTTTATTAGTAACAATATTTTAAATTAATGAGAAAATAATAAATAACTTATTTAGAGGTTTAATCCGATTTTTTGACTGTTTAACATCTAAAAAAGTGTATCACCTTAAATATCAACTGATCTTGATAAAACCTTCCCTTTTCGAGGAAACAAAAAAGAAATTTCCTAATTTCTTCTCTATGAATTGTTGAATACGAGAGTTAATTGAAGCCATGATATAGGTAGAGTTAATTGTGAGTTATTTCACCATGTGAGTCAGATTTTTCAGCTTTAAGTGCTAGACTCTTGCTTTTATTTTCTCCTTCTTCGTCTATGGCAAATCTTTTGAGTTATATTTCATGTTCCTACAATTTACTAAAGAGTGTGTGTGGTAGTGTTTCCATAGTTTCCAAATCCTTAGATTCACAAATTATAGTGACTTTGGATTTGCAGCTACAATATATGAATCTAATAATTTTTATGACTAATTCCTAATTTGAGAAGATTTTCCCCATAGTTCTCATATGAATCACGATGTGGGTAAGTCATGTTTTCATTTGACTTATGTTATCTTCATGTTTCATTATGAATAGTTCATACTCAGAGGTTAATGTGCCTAACCTTGTCATCTTTACCTTAATAATACCTTTATGGGTAATTTAGAGAATGTCCCATATTTCTTTAGCAATTTCGCAATGAGAAACTCGCAGGAATTCGTCAAAATTGAGAGCAGTAGTGATCATATTCTTTGCTTTTAAACCAAACTACACATTCTCTTTATCATCTTTGGACCAGTCCTTTTAAGGTTTTTCTACTACAACAACATTAACTGCATGTGTAGGGACAAATGGACCTTCTTTCACAACCTTCTAAACACCACGATTCGTCCCTTCTATGAAAAAAATCATTTTCTTTTTCCATAAATTGTACCCTTTTCCATTGAAGGATGGAGATTTGTTTAGTGAATAGCTTGCAGACATTTTTCCTCCTTATAAAATCAGTCCTAAATAGGAGTTAGGCTATAACGTCACTTATTGGACAAGTAACTTATGTTGGACTTGAGACTTCATACACAAGAGCAGGGGTGAATTGTATGGTTTGAAAAAACTCGGTTTTGAAAACTTTTGATGAGTTAAATTAGAGTTTAAAAACATGTTCTAATTCTAAGCAGCATAAAATAAATAATAGAAAATAAAAGTTAAGGGAAGAAGAAGAATACGTAGAGTTATAGAGGTTCGGTCAAAACAAAAAAAGACGTACTCTTATCCCCAAGATCTGGTCTTGAGAGTTTCCAATGATACTTGTTAGCTTTTAGTAGGAAAGACTCATGAAAACCCTTATACAAGGAAATTCTAGTCGACCTTCAACCAAAATATTACATGACAATAAATATGGGCGTTTGCATCTTTTATCAAAAATGTTGCTAAGAGTGAAGTGGGCAAGCTTCCTTCCTAACTATGGGTTAAAGCGTTTGGTCTCCTTTCCATGAACATAGACCTTGTAGTGGTTATTATTCAAGTTCAAAAAAATCTAAGCTCAATTTTTGTTTAACGGGATAACCAAATAACCTATGATATTTTTACCGAGCTGATCTCAAACCTAGGAATATTTTACTATCAGCCAATCTTCAACCAATATTGGTTTTATAGGCTAACCAAGAACCAAAGGAATATTTTAAAATCGACCAATCTTCAATCTAAATAGTAATTGATCACACAATCCCCAACCAAATCTTTTATCGGGTTTAGCTTCTAACCATAAATAATCCCTAATTAGACAGTATTCAACCAAGGTATATAAAACATTTCCTTGGTGGATTTTACAATTCTACCCTTCCAGAATTACACAAATAACCTCATTTACAAAGAGACTATCCTCACAAAAGCCTTTGGTTATAACATCTAGTGAGAGAAAGTAATAATAAAATTGAGAGAGAGAAAGAGTGAGAGGAGGTAGTGTCAAAACATGTTTCTGGATGATTTGAAATGAGAAATGAGGCCTTATTTATAGGCAAGAGGTGTGCCCAAAATAGAAACTGGATTTAATGAATTTTACCATTGTCTAATCGATTAGAAAAAAATGCTAATTGATTAGATTTCAAAAAACAATTGATTATATGTTTCCAAAATGGATGTTTAGGATATGCTACCGTTGCACATCATTAAGGTAATGTCTAAATGACTTGGGGCTTAAGTTTGAATTGATCTAATCGATTAGACTAATGTCCCAATTAATTAGATTACTCAAATATTTCCCTTTAGCCATTTCCATAGCTCCTAAGTCATCTGTCACAACTCCAAGACATATTTTAAAAAGTTTTCTCTTGATAAAATACATTAAAAAAGGTTTTAGTGTGTGTGTGTGTGCTTATAACCATATAATTTTACAAAAAGCCAATTTTTTTTACATAAGATCACTCACTTACTAACTTAGGAGATTAAATTCTGCTATAAGTCTTTTGCTATATATTATCTTATATGTTGACACTGCATGAGTTTACTAGAGGCTTTGGATAATGCACTTTGTTTTCCTTCCTTGAATAGCCAAGTTCATAAAACCATTCACTTAGGTTTGTATCTTTGGTCATTTTAGAAATATGCTTGACTTATCATCAATTATTTGACCTTATAGATGCCTTTATAATTGTCATCATAGTTGTCACCATCAAAATATGATGCCTTGGTTAAGGTATATTACCTGCAAAATAAGGTTCGATAACTTTATGCACAAGATGGGGTGATTTGTGGTATCTAAAATTCGTGATTAATTTGATATCTTTCTCGATTAAGAACGTATTAATAATTTTGGTTGAGATATTTGCATCGGAAATTAAGTACTGAAAGTAAATTGTAGAAATTAAAGGATAGGGATAGAGAAATTATACCAGAGATTTATACCGATTTGACCGAACATTGACCTAGTCTTGTCCCCAATAGGTCTTCTATATATTTTAACTTTAAGATTTGAGATTTTGAATGTTATACCGAAAAACATTAATACAACCTGATCTTGAGATTTTTACAAGCTTATTGAAACAACCGATAGAAATCATCGGAAATCAATGAATTCGCCATCAAATGTTTTTTATCCCACAGAGGGGAAAGGTGAACATCGAGTAAACCTGAGGGGAGTGAAATCACGATCAAACAATTGAGAGATACATGTAAGGGAGTCGATTACGCGAAGGGAAGGTATTAGCATCCCTCACGACCGTGGTACTCCACGGGATCCGCTCTTGTTATCTAATCTAAAGGGTGTGTCAAATCTAAGTATAAGGTGTACAGGGAATGCATGAATGCAAAGGATTATATACAAAAAACAAATTTTTTATTAGTTGTGCCTTCCGCGGTTGTGAACCTTTGTTCCTACTTATCACCGAACATGCAATGGGGATCAAGGCACTCGTAGTTCACCTCAAAAGTTTTGGTTGGTTGCAATGTTTTTATGGATAATGCCATGTTTGCATCCTTGCAGTTAGGATTGCAACTTGTTCTTGGTGTTGCAGCTCGTAAGAGACTAATGCTCGACCACCCGCACACTTAGAATTTCCAGGTTGCTTGAACTTGAAATAACATACCCTTATTGACAGTTTTTTAAAGAAAAAGTCTAAAGACAAAAAGAGTTTGCATTGGTTAGTTTTTTTTAACTTGAAGAAAGGATTTAAGTATTGTTAGAGTGTTTTATGAATTTGCCAAAGAAAAAGGTTTTAGTTTTAATCATGAAAAAAGGGAAGAAAAACTCTAAGGGAGTCTATCTAAATTTATCCCTAATATTATCATACAATGATGGTCCTAGAGTATGAATTAATAAAAGGGAAACATCTAACTAATGTTAACATGCATGGATAACCATCCAAGGTTCTACTTAGTTTGATCTTAACCAAGAAATAACTAAGAATCCTATGGGGAACATGTGATCAAACAATATAGAGAAACTAATAGCAATCAAGAACTTAACCAAGCTAAGAATGCAAGCACACAACACTTGAGGAGTATCCACTAACTCAAGTAGCACACACCTAACCATGACATCGTGTCTTCAAGGTAGTATAAAGGAGAAGGAATAACACCTAGCCATGATATAAAATCACCAAGGTAAGATAGGGGAATGGGACACCTAAACAGGATATCGCATCATCAAGGTAGGATTGAGGAAGTTCTTGTCCATAGATATTTTATCATCTAGGCAATAAGGGGTAATGAAAGTAAATCTTAACTAAGGTATCGTATCGCCGAGGCAAGAAATGAAGAAGGGGGAAATCGACTCTTAACCAAGATATCGAATAATCGAGGCAAGATAAGAACAAAGAGTGAATTTTCATAAGCGACTAAACACCTAACCAAGATAGAAAGGATCGAGGTAGGAGATAGAAGACAATAATGAGATCACTAATAAGCATCAAAGGCTAAACAGTGTAAGCTTGAGACAAAATGTGGGGGTTGATTACGAACCCTCCTCCAGTTGATCGACTCGATTAAGAGCAACATACTTTGATAGCATCGACATGTAACGTGAGCTACGAATGCCTTGGGAACTAGAAATTGTAAGAACAAGATTTGGTTCTGCAATATTATCTTTGAGTTTTCATGATAACAAGTGAGTATGATCGTATGAACAATTTTTTTATACTAATGTTTGTTATTTTTGAGTACTTAACAAATAGGTTCTGCTTATGATGAATGGTGTGTGTTGTACCCCAAAATTTTCCCTCTCATTTTTATTCAAGGCATCCTCCTAGGGTTCCCAAATGCTCAAGGTTGCCCAAGAATTGATCAGACAAATTCTTCTTCTAAGCAATGGGTCCACTAAGAATTATAAGTTCTTAAATGGAATTCATGGTCTCTCATATGTCCCTAAGAATTCTCAAGCCAAGTTTTATGCCTTGCCTCACAAGTTTGCTCAATCAATTGCTCAGATGACTGAAAATTAACTATATTGGGTAAAAAGTCAATTATTGTCAACATACAGTCAAACTTCAAGATTTTTGGTTAACATCAATATTTAAAAGTCATATTCATCATTTTCTCAAGGGTTGATCAATATTCATCAAGAAAATCCCTCAAATCCTCAAAAGTCAAAAGTTGCTAAATTAGGGTTTCCTTAGGAAAAGTCAACTGAACTTTGACAAAGAATAATTTTCACATGCTTCATTAGTTTTTACCTAACCAAAGCTTATTTTGAAGGAAATTCAATTATCTACAACTTTGTAAATCTAAGCTCAAGTCCAAAAAATGCTTCATTTGAGAGATATGAGCCAATATATTACATGTCATTTCAAAAGTCAACAAAAAGATACTTTTTGTCAAGGCAACTTACATCAAGATAAAGTATCCAAATGCAAAAATAATAAAAAAAGAGATTGTAGAGGACATATTGAGATTTCCAAAATTCCAAGATCAGCTTCAAAAGATGAAAATTGAGAGAGTTATTACCAATGCAAGTTGGGAAATTTTGAGCAAATGCATGAAGTTCAAATTGAGCAAACTTGATATTTTGGCCTATTGGGCCATTGTTTTAAAGTCCAAACGTGTATTACACTCATCATACACCTCAAACCTTGTTCATGCACCCCTTGACCTATTTTTATTTTAATTATTTTGTTTTATTCATTAATATTTCAAAAATAAATAAGATAAAATATAAGCCTTTCTTACACAAACACCAAGCCCATATCTTTGACCTAATTTCTCCTATATATTCCCATTCATTCTCATACAAACGGACATGAAACCCTTGCCTCAAAACTTGTCAAAAATCTAAAGTTTTTTTTAAAGAACCCTAAAAACTTGAAACCCTTATCACAAGCCCTTTCATTATAAACTAGCCATCCCAATTAACCCCAAGAAGATCGTAGGGTAAGATTGGATCGTTTACAACGATCTAAACAGCCAGAAAGTACTTGTGCATGCATCATGATTCCATCCTTACTTGAATTTCATATTTTTCGTTTTTACTGCATTCTAACATTACTGAAGCTTGTTATGTGTTTATGAGATTCAACTATGCAGGAATGACCCATCGTGGAGGTCTCATACTGACCAAAACATAACACACCATAGCTGCACTGATCTGTATTGTTTTTTGCCATAGCTCTTAAATCAGGCTATTTTAGCCCAAAATAATCATCCCATCAAACTCGTAGCCCTCGATTTATGGGGGTAGGGTGTGTTTGGCTTACTAACATCTCATATTTTGCAGGTTTTTCAAAAAACAGGTTACCAGAGAAGATGACCAGAGCTAGGGCTCTGGCGTCTCTCCGATTCAGGAAAAGACATTATATTATATATTTATTGTTTAATATAAGTTAATGGATGTATCATCGCCCTAGCGGTTTAAGCGCGCATGTTAAGGCATTGGTATCAAAGGGCATAAGTTCGATCCAACCTTTTGCCATTATTTTCTTCATATTTTCATATTTTTGCAGGATGATAAACAAAACGCGCTGGAGCTGTTTGCTATCTCCAAGGCGCGATTGGCCCAGGGGTGAAGGTGTTGGCTGAGGGTTCAAGGCTATGGGTTCAACATTGATCCCTACCAATGGATTTATTTTTTACTCTACCTCCTAAAACCTTTTTACAAAACCTTTGCAAATAAACCTTTTTAATTTAATAAACCCTATTTTTTTTTAATTTTAAATTTAACCCTAATTAGTTTTTAGGTCTTTATTTGATAAATTAATTTAGTTTTTAGGTTTTTCACTAATTAATTTCATTTTAATTAAAATTGACTTAGCTTTTTTTAATCAATTTCCTTTTTAATTAATCAAAATTAATTAGATTATTAGGTTAATCATCAAAATTTTCTATCAAACAATCATAAGACAATTTCCTTTTCATTTTCCTTTTATTTTCGTGTATTTTATTACTTTCGCGTTTATTCCCAATTATGTATCTTTTGACGGTTTGTAATAGTTTAATTAGGGTTTTTTCCATTCCCCCCCGTTTTACCATTTGTACCCCCATTCCTAAAGCCTTGTAAAAGCGTAGGATTTTACTTTTCTGCACTTATATTTTCATGCCTTGTATATAATAGTTAGATGTATGATAATAGGGTTTGTATGGCAAGATTAAAAACAATTGTAGAAAACCCTAATTTCAAGATAAATCAACTGAAAACAAACCACTTTTCACACTTGCACCTCTAGGGTAGCCTTACTTGCTGCCTCGGAAAAGAGTCATGTCCCTCGAACATGGGGACGCTTTAGCATTGTCCATAGATTAAGAAGATCGTAGTCCCTCGATGACCCTTTCGAATGTTGCCTTCGGTAAACGACCTAGTCCCTTACGATAAAATTGTTAAATCACCCCTATGAGCTGCCTTTATGACTGTACAATGACCCACACCTGTCCCTTCACATCCAATGATAGGGCTTCCTACTAACTAATGGTAGGGTAGAACTATCTAAGGGAGGAGGAAAAGAATGATAAAAACCATGAGTAAGGGTAGAATACTGTTAATCGCTTGCTCAAATTTTTCAAAACAAAAACATTTCTCACAATCACACTTTCAAAATATTTTCAAATAAACACTTTGTACGCATTCTTGAGGACTGATACAAGAATCATTACATATTTGCCTAACTATTAGCAAATTTCGAAATATTTTCAAACACACGAAGACAGAGCATTTTCAAACAAAGTGAGCTAGCGATTAAGAGCCTGTAGATAACTACGGATGAAAAGGGTGCTAACACCTTCCCTTTTCATAATCTACCCCCCCCCTGAAATTAAAATTCTCAAGGTATTTCCTGTTCTTTTCACCCTTTCCTTATTGGATAAAAGAAAAGTCGGTGGCGACTATTTCTATCTGCAACATTTGCGATAAAACACAAAACCAAGTCAGTTCTCCCATCGTATTACAGAACTGGCGACTCTACTGGGGAAAACTAAAAGTGGGGTTACCTTTAGAGTTAGATCATTTTTAAATGCTTTCCTTATTTGTCTTGTATGATTTATATTTTGGGGCTCGCTCGGGTTTAATTTTCTTGCAAAGATTCTACACCTGGATCTGGGGGAATTTTAGATAAGTAGCAATAGATCATGGAAACTATACGGCGTATACCGATATGGTTGAAGTGATGACTACATTAGTGCGACACATCAGTTTATACTGGTGTACCTCAAGTAAGTCACGGAGAATATGATAACACATGATCGCACTGCATATTTGACTCAAATAACACATTTTTTTCATAATTTTTAGTACTGTTTTCTTGTGTTATGCTTGTATTTGTCTTGTTTTCAGGAAACATGCCCATTTGGAGCTCTTCTTGAAGAAACCAAGCGAAAAGGCCAAGAAATCGAGATTTTCAGTGAAATCTTACACATGGCGTTCATCTCAGCGGGCGCTATAGGGGGCACCGTGATGTATCCCACTCCACCTAGGGGATAACTACCACGTTCCCCACGATCTCTCTATCTAAAAACTCCACGCTCGCGGAGGGGCCTCGGCGGCCGCAGTCTTTGTTAAGTTTCTTCCCGCCCAAAAGGAGTTGGGGGGAACTTCTGTCAAAGCATAGCCTGGAGAACTTCTATAAATAGTAGTTTTTATTTCATATTACATCATCCAACTTAGTCTTGCAACGCTAAGCCTATACTCACTTGTGTAAAAGAAATAATTTGCCACATCGAAGGATTATTTCACCATAGTCTTGATTAAGTTGGATCATATCTTTTATTTACAATCTTGCCACCATTTTACTTCAAGCATTTACTTTTCAGTTGTACCAAGATTTAAAGACTCCAATTTGGATCAGGTTCCTATTTAAGTTTTTTTATCTTATTCAATAGATTTGTCTTACACTTGCATTACTTGTTTTATTACCCCGCCTTGCATTTATTACTATGTTTATTTCGATCAACTTTAATATGCTTGATTTTATTTCCATGTCTGGCTAAATATTTTAAGGTTGGAATGTAAGGATCATTGTCATGATAGCATTTCAACACCGTATCAGTACAAACACTTTAGGGGCTGTTTTAACTTTTAACATAAGTTTTGTGTACTGAATATTTTTGGATAAGATCGAAAGTCGTCCATTTCAAAGAGTAAAATTGGTTAGTTTTTAACCGTTCAAAAAGGGCGAAAGCGTATTGACTTTAATTAAGGATCTTTAACACTTTTAGAAAAAGATTTTGAAATTATTTTCGGACGCGTTTATAGGTTTACAATCTGATTCTCGGGAGAAAGCCAAGAATCTATTTATGTCAATCATTCCGAGTTGAAACCACTTTTTTACTAAGTTAAGAAACTAATTTCTTAAAAATAGGTTTGCTGCTTTAACGCTTGAAGCGCCCTTTTATAAGTGACAATAGAAGGATTTGATTAGAGAGTAAACTCAGTTCTTAGTTAGCGAAAGTAACAAGTTCCCGTCAAATTGTTCCTTTACAAGAGTGGAAAATATTTCCCCATGAGTAGTTCTATTAAATACAAATTGAAATGTTATTTGACTAATGTGATTTACATTCTAGCCTGTCTTTTGTCTGAATTTACTTTATCTATTTATTTCCTTTGCATTATACTCCCTCAACTAAATCGATCCGCCTTAGATAAGCAACTTAATAATATAGTTGATAGATTGAAGATTGATCTCTGTGGTTCAACAATCCTTTATATTAACTTAATAGGTTGTGCACTTGCAGTTGGATTTTAGAATCTATAAACAGACCGAACAAGTTTTTGGCGCCGTTGCCGGGGACTAAACTTCATCAAATTTCGTACCCTATTGTTATCCCATTTAGACTAAGGCTTTATTAGCCAGTAAATGCGCAAGAATCGCAGTACTGAAAACTTAGTAGATCATTTAGTGGAACTCGGACGTTACACTTAAGCACATCTTTTTCTCTGCAGGATAAAGAGAACTATGGATGAAGATCGTAACCGAAGACCCCTTAAGGAATTTGCCCAACCATCAGACGAGGAGCCTAGTTCAAGTATCGTAAACCCTGCCATCACCACAAATAATTTCGAACTAAAGCCCTCAAGTATACTCTCACCTCAGAGAACCCAAATCAGCACTTGAAAGTTTTTATCCAATTAGCCGACACTCTAAAGACCAATGGTGCTTCACCTGAGGCGATTCGTATAAGACTATTCCCTTTCTCCCTCAAAGATAAAGCACGTGATTGGTTAGATTCCCTTCCAGCTAATTCAATAACAACTTGGGAAGACCTTAGGAGAGTGTTTCTTGCTAGATATTTCCCGCCAAGCAAAACCGCAGTCCTTAGAAACCTGATCACTAGATTTACTCAAAACCAAGAAGAATCACTTTTTGAAGCATGGGAGAGATATAAGAACCTGTTAAGAGCTTGTCCATACCATGGCCTGGAGAAATGGTTAATTATCCACACCTTCTATAATGGAATCCATTATAACACGAATATTTCTATCGACATTGTCGTTGGTAGCGCACTGATGAACAAACCTTACCCTGAAGCTTGTGCTCTTATAGAAGATATGGCCCAAAACCATTACCAGTGGAGAGAAGAATGAGCAACAATAGAGAAAAAAGAGGCCCAAGGAGGAGTACATGAGATAAGCTACTTGGACATGGTGCAAGCCAAAATAGACGCTCTTGCATTAAAAGTTGAAAACATGTCTCAGAGCCCGAACACTGTAGCTGTAGTACACTCAGAATGTGAACTCCGTGGGACCCAAGGACATCAAACTTCAGACTTAACCTGTTGAATGGATCTAGCACAGACCAAGTCAACTTTACCCAAGGGAACCCATTCTCAAACACTTACAATTTCGGATGGAGGAATCACCCAAACATTTCCTATAAGAACAACAACCCGATTCAGAATTCTGCACCTCCGAGACCCCAAGGTTTCCAAGCCCTAAGACCAAATCAACCTATGCAAGTTGTACCACCAAAACCAAACCTTGAGAAAATCATGGACAATTTCATTTCGTCCCAGACTCAACAAAATAAAGAGTTCTTGAATCAGAACATTCATATAAATGAACTAATCACACAATTAGGAACTAAGGTTGACAAGATAGTTACTCATAACAAGATGCTTGAAACCCAGATCTCTCAGGAAGCCCAAATACAAGCTCCTCAAACTACACCTAGAGGATAATTCCCTGGACAAACTCAACCAAATCCCAAAGGGCAAGCTAATGCCATTACCTTACAAAGTGGGATTGCTTACAATGGACCAACAAACCCAACATTAAGCATGCCCGAACAACCTAAGGAAAGTGTAGTGCCTTCAGACCAAGTAGAGGAACCAGAGGAACCTGAAAAGCAAAAAGACCCAGGAATGGAAACTAAAGATAAAAATTATACACCACCACCTCCATACAAACCTCTGATCCCATTTCCGCAAAGACTTAAACAAACCAAGATTGATAATCAATATCAAAAATTCATAAAGGTTATAGAGAAACTCCATGTAGAGATTCCTTTTACTGAAGCTATCTCTCAGATACCATCTTATGCAAAATTCCTAAAATACATCTTGACCAACAAGCGTAGATTTGATGATCCTAAACCTTTATAGTGCAATTTCATTTCCGAAAATAAACTTGACAAGAAAAGGACCCAGGAAGTTTTTCCATACCTTGTATCCTAGGAAATCACATGGTTGACAAAGCCTTTTTAGACCTAGGAGCTAGCGTCAGTCTAATGCCTTTGGCAGTTTATAAGATGCTAAAATTAGGAGAATTGCAGCCGACTAAAATGTCTCTTCAATTAGCTGATAGATCAGTTAAATATCCTATGGGCATACTAGAAGACATACCAGTTAAAATAGGTCAGCTATATATCCCAATAGATTTCGTAGTCATGGATATTAAAGAAGACGACGAAATCCCAATCCTTCTAGGCAGACCATTCCTATCAACCGCATGAGCCATAATAGATGTTAAGAAAGGAAAATTGACTTTTGAGGTAGGTGATAAAAAGATAGAATTTGTTCTTTCGAAGTTCTCAATGGCACCAGTCATAGGAGATGCATGCCATGCCATTGACGTCATTGATGAGTGCTTATTGGAACTAGATCAAGAAGAACCTGTCAAAACTATCAAGTTACCTTCAACCCCCATTTGGGAGGATGATGGATTTGAAAGACAGGAACCCTACTTTGATGACAACCTCTAGGAATGTTTAGCCCTTACTCCAGATCATATGCCTTGCCTTAAGAAACCATCTTTAGAACTTAAAGAACTACCCAAGAATATGAGATATGAGTTCTTAGATGAAGAAATGAATCGTCCTGTTATAGTCAGTGCTACCTTAAATCAAGATGAAACAAAAAACTCTTAAATATCTTGCGAAAATATCCCTTAGCCTTAGGGTATAACATCTTTGATTTAAAAGGAATAAGCCCATCTGTGTGCATGCACTGGATTATGTTGGAGGAAGATTCTAAACCCTCTAGAGAACGTCAAAGGAGGATCAACCCTATAATGAATGATGTTGTTTAGAGAGAAGTTCTTAAGTTATAAGAGGCTGGTATAATTTATCAAATTTTAGATAGTAAATGGGTAAGTCTTGTACATATGGTACCTAAGAAAGGAGGCATCACAATGACGGAAAATGAGAAAGGTGAACATGTTGCAAAGCGAACAAAAGGAGGTTGTCGTATATGTATAGATTACAGGAAGTTAAACAAAGCGACTAGGAAAGATCGTTTCCCTCTTCCCTTTATAGATCAAATGCTTGAGCGTCTAGATAGACACTTGTATTTTTGTTATCTAGATGGGTACTCGGGATTTTTCCAAATCCCTATTCACCCTGAGGATCAAGAAAAAATGACCTTTACCTGTCCTTATGAAACATTTGCCTATAGACGAATGCTCTTTGGACTCTGTAATGTGCCAACCACTTTCCAGCATTGTATGATGTAAATTTTCGCAGACTATCTTGACGGAATTATGGAAGTATTCATGGATGATTTCTCGGTATGTGGATTCAATTTTAAAGACCGTCTCTCTAACATTGAGAAAATCCCAGAAAGATGCGTTAAGGTAAACCTTGTAATAAATTGGGAGAAGTGTTATTTTATGGTTAATGAAGGTATAGTATTAGGACACATTGTCTCCGAAAAAGGCATTGAATTCGATAGAGCTAAAATAGAAGTAATAGAGAACCTCAAGCCACCTAAAACTATTAGGAACTCAGAAGTTTTCTTGGACATGCTGGTTTCTATCGGCATTTTATCAAAGACTTCTCCAAAATAACAAAGCCTTTAACTAATCTTCTGATGAAGGATGTCGAATTTGTTTTTGATGAGAAATGTATTGAAGCCTTCAACCTTTTGAAACAAGCACTGATTTCAGCTCCAATCATGCAACCTCCAGATTGGACACAACCTTTCGAAATCATGTGCGATGCTAGTGATTATGCCGTTGGTTCTGTTCTAGGATAGAGAAAAGATAAGAAATTACATGTCATATATTATGCTACTAGAACCCTAGATGCTGCCCAACTTAATCATGCAACAATAAAGAAAGAATTGCTAGCCATGATTTTTGCAATTGATAAGTTTAGATCCTATTTGGTTGGAGCTAAGATCATTGTTTACACAGATCACGCCGCTATTCGTTACCTGCTAAACAAAAAGGATGCTAAACCTATGTCACTTAGATAGATCCTTTTACTCCAAGATTTGATCTGGACATTAGAGATAAAAAGGCACAGAGAATGTATTTGCTGACCATCTCTCTAGGTTAGAATATTTGAAACCTGACTTATTGCCTATAAATGATGATTTCACCTATGACAAACTTGTAGCTAAGATAGACAACTTTGAGCCTTACATAGATGAAAACCTTGAGAAAGTTTTAATAATGAGAAGTGTACCTTGGTACGCTGATTTTTTAAATTATCTAGCTGCCGATATCATACCCCCTGATTTGAACTACCAACAGAAAAATAAGTTCTTCAACAATGTTGAACATTTTTATTGGGATGAACCACTCCTATTTAAGAGAGGCATAGACAATATCTTTAGACATTGTCCTAGAAGAGGAAGTGGAAAACATCATCGAACATTGTCACTCTGTACCATATGGTGGACATACAAGCACGTCCAAAACATATGCTAAAGTCCTTCAAGCAGACCTCTACTGGGCAACTTTGTGGCACAATGTTCATACCTACGTTGTCAAATGCGACCGATGCCAATGCATTGGGAACATCTCAAGATAGGATGAAATGCCCTTAAGGTATATCCAAGAAGTGGAACTTTTTGATGTATGGGGTATACATTTTATGGGACCCTTTCTATCCTCCATAGTAAATAAATACATACTGGTAATTATGGACTACATGTCCAAATGGATTGAGGCTATTGCATCACCCATAAACGAAACCAGAGTAGTAATCAAGTTATTTAAGAACAACATATTCCCAAGGTTTGGAATACCCCGCCTAGTCATAAGTGATGGAGGATCACACTTTATATCCAAAATCTTTGACAAGCTTTTGAGTAAATATGGAGTAAAACATAAAGTAGCATCACCATATCACCCACAAACAGTGGTCAAGTTAAGGTGTCCAACAGGGAAATCAGACAGATCTTGGAGAAAACCGTCTCAATGTCCAGAAAGATTGGTCTGAAAAGCTTAAAGACACATTATGGGCTTACAAAACAGTCTATAAAACCCCATTGGAACTACCTCTTACCAGTTGGTTTACGGAAAGTCATGTCACTTACCTTTTGAAGTAGAGCACAAGGCATATTGGGCTATAAAAACTTTGAACTTAGACTACTTAGCAGCCGAAGAAAAACATATCCTCGATATCCATAAACTGGAGGAACTCCGTCTGAATGCCTATGAAAATGCCATAATATAAAAAGAAAGAACAAAAATATGGCATGATAAGAGAATCGTTAAAAAAAACTTCAACATAGGTGATCATGTTCTTCTTTTTAATTCCAGGTTGCGACTTTTTCCTTGTAAGCTACGTTCAAGATGGACCGGGGCAATTGAAATAAAAAATAACTCTTGTACCTACTTCATGGTAAATGGACAAAGATTGAAGCTTTATAAAGGAGGCGATGTTCTAGCTGAATACTCCATCCACACATTGATAGACCCACTAATGGGTACTTCCGAAATATGAGATCTAATCGTCGAGATAATGACGTTAAACAAGCGCTGCATGGGAGGCAAACCATGGTTTCCTTTTCATTTACTTTATTTTTTTATCACAAATTAATTTATGTGGACTAATCTTTATAATATTTTTTCAGGTCCAGATACTCTAACTATATTTTTTAGGATGACGCCATTTGATGACATGCATGTGGTTTTTAAGGATGATGCACAAAGGAGACACTATGCTACCTTATCTGCACGTCCAATGCTACCTACCCGATATCCCCACCCGAACTGCATGAAAGCACTAGGAATTGAAGCAAGTATGAAATAACTGTGCAACTAGCTTCAATGGGAGTAATATGCTGATGATGTCAATGTGAAGTACATAAACCTCACCTTGGAGTTTCTTAGCTCACTTGACTATAAGCCATACGTGAGTAGCGGAAATGACAGAGGACACATCAGTTTCAGGCTATTTGGAACCTAGTACACTTTCACCATGAAATAATTTGGTGATTTATTGGGTTTTCAGAGTAGTCCAGATGCTATCCCTGAGCTTCCTTTGAGTTATTACATGAATAAGAGCATAGACAGGTTATGGAGCAAAATCTAGTGGTGGTAGCCCTGATCCCTCTACTTAGTTATCCAAGAAGATTCATAACCCAACTTTCAGGTATTTTCAAATGATCATCTGCCATACCTTTTTCGAAAGGAGTGATGCTGACAACCGTGTTAGTGCCAAAGAGTTGTTATTCCTATTCTGTATTAGCCAGTCTCGCTCCATCGCTAGTGGCAACTTCTTGATTGAGAGTTTGCACATGACTGCTAGATCTTCCGAGGGATCCATACATGCGGGTGGTAACGTAACTCAGATAGCATCTACTTTAGGCTTGGATAACAAGTTACACCATTTGACCTCCTACTGTGGTAGTTCCTTTATGGACATTGACTTTTGCTTGGATCATGGCCTGATAAGGCAGGTATTATTTCATCCTCACCAGTACATACTCCTAATCAATGAGGTGTCTGTCCATTATTTCACCTTGCTTGATCCTCCGATGACTTGCATCTACAACCCAACAAACTGGGCTTACTCTTTAGAGGGATAGGGAGAGACTTTTGATGGACCTAGAGAGCATTTTGTTTTTGAGTATACACCTGCGCCAGAGGTACCCTTGACCACTTTGTATTCTAACAATTTTGCTTTACAGGAACCAGATGTTCATTCACAGCTTGCTGCTAAACATAGTGAGTTAGTCGCACTTCGTCTGGAGGTTTCCGATCTGACTTTGCACATTGAGGTCTGTGATGCCACTCATGCATCCAAGTCTAATTTGTTATCTCGAGAGACCGCTGATCTTAGGTGCCAGCTAGTAGAGGTCCGAGGTCCTGGAAACACTGTCGAGCCTCCACCCCTTTGGTGACACTGTTCCTACTGATTGAGAGATGTCATCCTTATTATTATTACTATTATATTTATCATTTCCTGACATTTTCCTATTTTCTAATTCTTTACTTTATGTTGTTTCTATTTCCGCACCACACTTTTTATTTTATTTTTCCATGACCACTTATAGACATATTTTTATTATTTTATCCTCTATTATTTGTGTGATTATTTTAACTTATTACTATATTTATATCATGCATGGAGCAAGAAGAAAAAAATATATAAAAATTTACAGGAGATACTTTGAGCATCCCCCCCAAAATAGGTAGAAAAATGCAAGATCAAAGGCCCAATCCAAGAAAAAAACAGCCCATACGGCTTTTTCAAAGATCGTGGCCGCGGACCTCCCTCAGCGCTCGCGGAGGGGTCTGGAGCTTTAACGGCTCTATTTCGTAAAAAGCCTATTTTTGCTTCTTCTTCCTCTTCCAAAACCCATTTTCTCCATTTTTAACCACCTTAAAACTCCACTAAAGGCCATAACTTTTCCCCTACAATTAAAACCCACTCACATCACCATCTTCCTCATTCCATTCTCACCATTAAAAATCCACTAACACTCATTTTTATCCATTATCACTATAAAAAACCATTTCCCATCTTCTACCTTCAAAAGCAACAATAATGGAGTTAAATAGGCACATAATTCGCAAGGGGAAGCCGGAAGAGCGACAAAAGAAGCTGCTTGAAAAGTTATAGACGCAGGAGATTTACTCTACCAGGTATATCGACTAAGACTGTCTGTATACTTTGGGGATATATCATAGTATTTTCTATTTATTAGATAAAGTAGGTCTGCATGATATATTTGCTCAGAAAGCACCTACCTACCCGTGGCGGACACATGAGTTTTTAAGTTCTATGATTTATAATGTCAGTCCTAACACTGCTAGCACCGTAGACAGAGTGAAATTTAGGATTTTTAATGTTTAATATGAATACTCCACCGACAGGTTAGCAGAATTCTTGGGGATGCCTCATGGGGATGGTGCAATTTGTGAAGCACCCTTGGATGCAGACTGGATATTCGAAGGCTATGCCATTTGGTTTAAATTGTCAAACCAACATGCTAATTCTTTTGACGACCTTTTAGCTTCGAGTATCCGCAACCCGACAATACGTGTTTTCCTCTATCTTTTGGCATGCATAATTTTTAGCCGGAAGAATCCAAACAAAGTAAATGCCAAAGAACTCATCTTTATGAAAGAGTGTCTCACAAACACCAAAATTAACCTCGTCCCTTTTATGATCGCCCATATGAGCTTAATTTTTAAAAAGGGGGGGGGGCAATTTCTTTTTGTGGCCTGGTTACTTCTATTGCTCGTGCCCTAGGTTTGGACACTGAGCTTACTACACTTGAGCCACTTCCTCCTTGCATTATAAATTTAAACTTTTTAAAAGCTATGCGATTATGAAAAGTGAGGAAGGAAGGGGGTTTTCACCTTATGATTAATGGTACCACTGTACCTAGTGTTGTTATTCCCTGCACTCGGCACACTGATGTGCGATTTGAGCGTACCTGGATCTATGATCTGAGTGCTCCAGCTTTTACCGATCCGTTACCCCCAAATTTTACTTTGGGGGAGGGTAGCAACACTGATGATGGGTATGATTTGCATGAGCAGTCACTTCTTCACAATGTACCACCTACACACATTGCACCCTCTTCTTCTAACCCATCTGCAGGTTCCGCTCCTGGTTTCTATGTCATCAAGGACATGTGGAGAGAGCTTATGGCTCAAAAGGAGAGGCGAGATGCCCTCCTTTCCTCTATGCAACAACAACTTGCAGAAAACATGAGTTTCATGTAAGCATCTCAGTACAAAGTTCTGGCTCCTTGCGTACCATTATGGAGACCCAGCTTGCCTTCCAGACTGAGCAGCATCATTAGCAGTCTAGCTTCGCGAGGAATTTTACTTCGATGGAAGCCTCTCAAGGAACCTTGTTCGGGAGAACCTACCAGCTGCAGGAAGCAAATGCCACTCTCTAAAAGAGTTGGCCGACTTGAGATTTCTAGAGAGAGCCAGCGTCGTAGCAGGAGCCGTAGTTCCGATCTTCCTACACTGGACGACAAGGGTACCAACGGACCCCATTGGCACCATCCAAGTTACTCATTCCTACTCTTTTATCGGAACATTGAGGACAATGTCTGGTTTGAGTGTGGGAGGAGATTTTTATCGCTTTTCATTTGTTTATTTTTCAGTATTTATCGCTTTCTAGTACTTTAGTTGTTTTGTTTATTTTGTTTTTAATAAAATTCATGTGCTTGATGAGTCCTTTGCGTTTTTGCGTTGTGTATCCTTATTTCCCCACTTTTAGCATTACCCAACAAATTTTTTTTCCAAAGAAACAGTGTGTTTTAAAAATTTTGAGCTGTAAGATAGGTTCAGGGTAGGATGTGTTTGACTTAGGAATTCTTTTTGAAAAATCGATATCATTTTAGCACCATAAACTTTGTAAATATAAGAACTAATCCTATTACCCCCTATACTGTAGCTTTATTTTATTGTAACAAAGGTCTATTAGTAGTTTATCTTAGCAGTCAGCTCTGGCCTAAGCATGCTCTACGCAGGGGACTGATGAAAATAAGTGAATGATCTATGTTTCTGTTATTTAACTGGAAATACAACTCCGGGTTGGGTGACTCTCACACAGTCACATAACTAAAAATCATTGTAAATATTTAAAAAAAGAAACAAAAATAAAATAAAAGGTTTATGCCCATTTTTGGTTGGTTTAGTGGTGTCTGGTGCTGGACTCGGTAGGGAAGATTACGACCCGATCCCCCATAACCACAATTGGATAAATAAAGAGGTTATAACTATTCATATACCAGAACCCCATTCTTGAGATCAGAATCACTAACCGGTCACTCTACTACGTGTAGGTACGGATAACGGGCTTAATGTGATTGCGCCTGAATGAAAAAGGACATTACAAAATAAGGAAGCTTAGGCATAGTGAACTAACATGGATGTGTTTTTATAGGAATAAAGTTTATGCCCGCATTTTTATGCAGAAAGTGTTATCAAGATATCCTTGGTTCAATCATTTAGTACTTATTAACACATCCTTACTTGAACTTAGAAGCCCTTTTAGCTCAAAATCTTGTAAATATTGTTCTTCTTTTCATCTACTTCTGAGAGTTTTTGCTTGAGCACAAGTAAAGGTTTAAGTGTGGGAGAATTTGATAACACCTTATCGCGCTGCATATTTGACTCAAATAACACATGTTTTTCAGAAATTTTAGTACTATTTTCTTGCGTTATGCTTGTATTTGTCTTGTTTTAAGGCAACATGCCCATTTGGAACTCTTCTTGAAGAAACCTAGCGAAAAGGCCAAGAAATCGAGATTTCAGTGAAATCCTACACATGGAGTTCATCTCTGCGGCCGCTATAGGGGGCGCCGTGATGTGTCCCGCTCCACCTAGGGGATAACTGTCACGCCCCCACGATCTCTCTATTTGCACATTCCGCGCCCACGGAGGGGCCTCGGCAGCCGTAGTCTTTGTTAAGTTTCTTCCAGCCCAAAAGAAGTTGGGGGGAAATTTGTGTCAAAGCATAGCCTGGAGAACTTATATAAATAGTAGTTTTCATTTTATTTTCCATCATCTAACTTAGTCTTGCAACGCTAAGCCTATACTCACTTGTGTAAAAGCAATAATTCACCACATCGGAGGATTATTGCACCATAGTCTTGATTTGGTTGGATCATCTCTTTTATTTACAATCTTGCCGCCATTTTACTTCAAGAATTTACTTTCTAGTTGTACAAAGATTTAAAGACTCCGATTTGGAGTAGGTTTCTATTTAAGTTTTTTATTTTATTCAATATCTTTGTCTTGCACTTGCATTACTTATTTTATTACCTTGACCTTCCTTTATTACTATGTTTATTTCGATCAACTTTAATATGATTTCTTTTATTTCAATGTCTGGCTAAATATTTTAAGGTTGGAATGTAAGGATCATTGTCATGATATCGTTTCAACACCGTATCAGTAGAAACACTTTAGGGACTGTTTTAACTTTTAACACAAGTTTTCCATACTTAATATTTTTGGATAAGATCGAAAGCCTTCCATTTCAAAGAGTAAACTTGGTTAGTTTTTAACCATTCAAAAAGGGCGAAAGCATTTTGAATGGTTAATTAGGGATCTTTGACACTTTTAGAAAACAATTTTGAAACTATTTTTGGACGCGTTTATAGGTTTACAATCCAATTCTCGAGCGAAAGCCAAGAATCTCTTTATGTCAATCATTCCGATTTGAAACCACCTTTTTACTAAGTTAAGAAACTAATTTCTTAAAAATAGGTTTGCTGCTGTAACGCCTGAAGTTCCCTTTTATCAGTGACAATAAAAGGATTTGATTATAGAGTAAACTTGGTTCTTAGTTAGCAAAAGCGACAAGTTCCCGTCAAATTATTCCTTTACAAGAGTAGAAAATATTGCCCCCATGAGTAGTTCTATTAAATACAAATTGAAATGTTATTTGACCAATGTGATTTAGATTCTAGCCTATCTTTTGTCTGAATTTACTTTATCTATTTATTTCCTTTGCATTATAATCCCTCAACTGAATCGTTCAACCTTAGATAAGAGACTTAATAATAGAGTTGATAGATTGACGATTGGTCTCTGTGGTTCGACAATCCTTTATATTACTTCGATAGGATGTGCATGCATATAGATTTTAGACTCAATAAATAGACCGAACAAAATACTAGGCTGTCGCGTGGTGTCATAAGCACTAAATGACCTTTAGAACCTTAATTGACCCAACTTAGCCATTAGAAGGTAGTGAGATAGCCGACTTTGGTGCAGTCCGAAGTTGGTTAATACTTGACGCTGTGCTCATTGAGATTCGACTCTTGGGTTTTGTTTGGTGGTAAGTCAGTTTCCATGCTAGATAAAATTTGTGGGAAAAATAAGTGATATTGAGATCCCTAGAACCCGGTTCCTTCTATAAGACAAGTTGAGCCAACTAAACTTCAAGAGGGTACTTACCTACAAACCCCATGCAAGCCTTAAACCTAAGGCCTTTGTATGCTTTGCTTATGTTTGATTATCTATTTAAACATGACATTATAACATCATAACATCATATCATGACTAACCATTTCAAGGATCTAGGGGATTTATCTTTGTTCTGTGTTGCAGGGTCATGGCTTCCAGTCGTAGGAATACCATCCAGATCAACTTCGTAAGAATACCTTCCAAGCTTGAGGAATTAGTCTCAAAGGTTCCTGACAATTCTCAATTCACTAAGAGACATCTTCATCTACTTAGTTTGGTTACTACTGGTTTCCAGGAAGACACGATGAGCGTTCTTTTCTAGTTCTTTGATCCTAAGCATCACTGTTTTACTTTCTCGGATTATTAGTTGTTGCCCATAATGAAAGAATTCTCTAAATTACTTGGAGTGCCTATTCTTGATTAGATACCCTTCACCGGTTTAGAGCAAGTTCTGAAACCTGAAGACCTTGCAGTAACCTTACATATGAAACGATCAGACATTATATCTAATTAGGAAACAAGGAATGGAGTCAAGGGGTTTTCTCCTAAATTGCTGATAGAGAAGGCCCATGGGTTTCTATATGCCATGAATTTTTGTGCTTTTGAGGATATTTTGGCTTTGCTAATTTATGGTTTGGTACTGTTCCTTAATCCGGACCAATTCATAGATGTGAATGACATCAAAATATTCCTCACCCATAACCCAGTACCTAGTTTTCTTGGAGATATCCTGCATTCCCTCCACACTCGCACTATGAAGAAGCGAGAATCTCTTATGTGTTGCATACCTCTACTGTCCAGGCGGTTTATTTCGCACCTGCCTCGATCAGTGACAAAGAACGAACAAGGTTTGAGGTGGTCTCAAAGGTTGATGTCACCCACTCATGCATATATCCATTTGTGTTCTTGATCTCAAGAAGATGTCACTATTATTGATCACTGTGGGGAATTCCCTAATGTACCACTCCTTGGTATAAGAGGGGGAATCACTTACAACCCTTCTCTAGCTCTGTGTTAGTTTGGTTATGCTCGAAGGGGCGGTCCTCATGATATGCTTATCCAGGGTATTGTGTTCGAATATGAGAACGATCCGTAAAATTACCATCAAAGGTTTATACGTGCTTGGGGCATGGTCAACAAGATTGATAGCAAGACTTTGGGACACAAGAATTACATTCCTATAGAGCCTTACCTCATATGGGTGCAGTATCGTGCTCAAAATCGTAAAATGCCATATCCTGCTATCCTTCCAGTGGTTGTAGAGCCTGTTGTTGAAGGGGATGTTTCTCATACCGTTCTTCATCCCGATATGCCTACTAACTTGGAAGAACTACAGAAGTCCTGAATTTAGCTCAAGGAGGAAAGAGATACCTTCGAGGCTCAGTTCTATGCTAGTGAGAAGAAAGTACTAGAGCTAACAAAATGACTCCACGAAGAACAAAGCCTTAATGCATATGTCAACACAAAGAGGAAGCACCCATGGGAGACTTGAATTAACATTTCACTGTTTTGTAACTCTTTTTATTGAAAGCAATTATAATTTGAGCTTGTTACAAAATTTTATTTTGTTTCCTTTTGTTTAAACAAATTTAAATCCCGCAAAGGTCCTTGAAAACATTGCACTTGCATTTGCACATCATGCATATCATCACATAACAGGTACTCTATAAGCAGATTTTCTCATCTTCTTGCTGTTTATTTCAGTAAAAGATGGCTCTAGAACAGACTGTCAATGAACTCCAAGCACAAAATGCCCAATTCCAGGAAACGCTCTTGAACTTAGCCCAGGGGCAGAAAGAGATGATGGCCCTCATCGCCAAAAAGAAGAAGACTCGGAAACCAGTCGTCCTTAACATGGGGAGAAGGTTCAAAAACCTCCCCAAGAAAGCTCAGAACTGTGTTATTTCTTCAAATGAATATGACAATCAGGAGGAAGACGGTAGAAGTATTAAAGCTGAAGGAAAAAGCAACCATGGTTCTGGTAAAATTCCTGAGGATAAAGACTATTTCGATGAGCAGTATCCTCTTGTTGATGATAGATACAAGTAGCTGTAAGATTGAATTAATGCTATGGAGATATCGAAAGTGCCAGGGCTAGACTTTAAAGAGTTGGGTCTTATCTAGGGGGTTGTTATCCCTCACAAGTTCAAGGTACCTACCTTTTCCAAGTATGATGGTGTGTATTTCCCTAAGCTTCATCTGAGATCTTATGTTCTGAAGATTCAACCCCATACTACTAACAAAAAGTTATGGGTTCACTTCTTTCAGGAAAGTTTGTCTGGTACATAACTTGAATGGTTCTATTAGCTGAAAGGAACAAACATTCGTACTTGGGAAGACCTAGATGCTGCATTTTATAAGCAGTATCAATACAATGCTGACCTTACACCAACTTGTGTGCAATTAAAAAATATATCCATGGGCTCAAATGAAGGGTTCAAAGAATATGCCCAAAAGTCGAGAGATCTAGCCGAAAGAGTACAACCTCCTTTGTCTGATAGGGAGCTGGTTGATATGTTCATGGGCACTTTGACAGGGCCATTCTTTAACC
Organism: Vicia faba; assembly: GCA_948472305.1. Lineage (NCBI taxonomy): Eukaryota > Viridiplantae > Streptophyta > Magnoliopsida > Fabales > Fabaceae > Vicia > Vicia faba. The sequence continues at coordinate 172,104,047 of OX451740.1, read as the reverse complement.
ATCTGATTGGAAGCTCCTCATCTGGTTTCACTGGGCTGATTCTAACTAGAGAACGTGTCGAAAGTGGTATCAAGAGCAGAAAAATTCCAGTGGCTGCATTTTCAAGTGATGTGAAGAAGAAATTCAGTGGTAAGAAGGAGATCATTGTTGTTTATGGCCAGAAGGGCCGTGTTAAAAGTGATCGCAACCAATTTTTAGGAGCTGTGTTAATTTCTAATCGTACGCCTATTCAACAACAACATGGCAATCAGCGTAGGACATATGCTTCGAGAAGACAATTTATGTAGATTAGCATGCCACAGTCTCAGGAATTACAATATTTACTGAAAGAGGAGTTGATAACATTAAGGGAGCCTCCTCAGAATCCTAACACTTCCTCTCCCCATTACAATCTAAATGCAAAGTGTGCCTATCATTCCAACAGTCCTGGGCACGACACCAATAACTGATGGGCCCTGAAATACAAGATTCAAGATATAATTGGCAACAAAGAGATTGAGTTTGAACCTCTGGAGACTCCGAATGTAATTACTGCACCAACTCCAAAGAATGTCAAATGCGTAACTGCTATTAATGTTGTTATTTATGTTGCTACTGTAAGTGAACTGGTTACTCCCCTCCCAATTATCAAAGAGAACATGTTTTAGGCCGGTTTATTTCTGGGTTGTATTGAAAGATGTTACTATTGTGTAGCCCAACCCAATGGCTGAAAGTTACTAAAATAAGGCATTCAAAGCCTAATGGACAATCACATAATTTTGGTTGAGAAGATTCTATCTGTTGAGAATTTGTTTTAAGACTTATCTGTAATATCCGACCCTCATGTCAGGATCACCTCCAAAGGTCCTGAAAGGATTACCGCCAATCTAAAAGCTGATCCTCTGATCATCACCACACCTAGACCTATTCCATATTCCTCGGATAAAGATATTCCTTGGAACTACGGATCCGACATCTACTACCATGGCGTCAAGAAAGAACTACCAACTACTGAAGATAAAAGTGTTAAAACTACTGATTCCAACATTGATAATATTACTGGGACCAATAAAGTTACTAGAAGCGGAAGAGTTTTCTCCCCAGAAATCTCTCAGAAGACCGTTGCTACACCTATTCATGTTATTTCTACCAAGTCAACTACTGAGGCGCGGGTAAAAGAGCAAATAACAGAGTCTTCCCAGACGGAGGCACCTAAAGAATTGCACTTGAAGACACCTCTAGGCAAGAGTTGGAGGAGGTTTTGAAGATTATCCATAAGAGAGATTACAAGATTGTTGAACATATGGGGAAGACCCTATCTAAGATCTCTATGTTATCCCTGTTATTATGTTCTGAAGCCCATGCACAAGCTTTGGGAAAATTCTTGAAGTTTGCTAATGTGCCACAAGAGATTTATGTCGATCAATTTGAGAAATATATTTCTAGCTTGACGAATGAAAATGGGTTAGGTTTTTCTAATTCCGACTTGACTCCTGAGGGAGGAAACCATAATAAAGCCCCATATGTCTCTATTGAATGCAGTGGCACTACTCTGGCTCATGTATTGGTTGATACTTGCTCTTTGTTGAATGTTCTACTAAAGGGTGCTCTTGACAGACTTGATTATGAAGGGGTTGTACTAAAACCCATTGATATTATAGTCTGAGACTTTGACAGATCAAAGAGGATGGTACACAGAGAAGTGGATCTCCTGATCAAGGTAGGTTTACAGGTATTCAAATCTACCTTCTATGTAATGTATATTCAGACAGATTATTCGTGCTTACTGGGATGCCCCTGGACCCATGGGGCAGGTGATGTTACCTAAAACTTACACCAGAAGCTAAAGTATCCCGTGCAGGGAATGGTTGTTACAGCCTGTGGCGAAGAAGAGTATATGGTTAGCCACTTGAACTCATTCCGGTATGTAGAGATAGACGACAAATTCAATGAGACTCCTTGTCACACTTTTGAAGTTATCCCTCCAGTCGTTACTGAAGATGTCTCCGCCATTCCCAAGGTTATCATGGTTCCACCTAGAATTGCTTCTTAGAAGGATTCTAAAGCTGTTGTAGAAGAAGGTGGCTGTACTATATGGGGTCATCTTCCTGACATTCCATATAAATCTGACAAATTTGGTTTGGGTTTCATTGTAGAGGGTCAGAGGGATATTCGTCGCGCTCGTGCTGGAAGACCACCATTCCGTGTCAACAACAACGAAGTCAATGTAATAGAAGATGATCACAGTGATCATGACCTTGATAGATGGATCTTTCCTACTGTCGGCAACTGACCCAACAACTGGAAGACTCAAGACATTATCTCTATCTCCTTTAGTCAGAAGTAATAGCTACATTTATGTTTTATTTCTTTCAAAGTTTGGTTATGTAATTTTTTTAAACAATGACTTTAAGCCTTGTGCCTTACTCGGGGAACAACGATTCGTTTGTTAAGGGTTGTCATTTCATAAACATATTTTCATTTAATAGAGCATTGGATGTTTTGCATTCATATTTTGCGCTCTCTGGCTTTCTTTTTTACTTTTATCATTTTCAAATAGCTATTTGTTCTTACACACACCCACACAATACATTGCAAATCCACATCCACTCTGGATCTCGTTGATAACGACTTTGCTATTGCCACTTATGACCTTGAAAATCCGATCTATCGAGCCAAAGACGAAGGTGAGGAAGATTGTGAAATACCTGGAGAACTTTCCAGACCGTTAATACAAGAGGAAAAGGCTATTCAACCATATGAAGAGCCAGTTGAAAGTGTAAACTTGGGTACTGAAGTAGACAGAAAAGAAGTTAAGATAGGAGCCAACTTAGAGGACAATGTCAAGAACATGTTAATACAGATGTTTCACGAATATGTTGAGATATTTGCTTGGTCATACAAAATCATGCCAGGTCTCAATACTGATATTGTGGTTCACCGACTTCCTATGAAAGAGGGTTGTTCTCCAATAAAGTAGAAGGTTCGTCGCATGCGTCCTGAGATATCAAAGAAGATCAAGGCCGAGGTTATGAAAGAATTTAACGTAAGTTTCTTGGATGTTACATCGTATCCTTAATGGGGTGCAAATGTTGTTCCGGTACCAAAGAAAGACGGCAAGGTACATATGTATGTAGACTACAGGGATCTAAATATGGCGAGCCCCAAAGATGACTTTCCACTTCCACATATTAATGTTCTGGTTGACAACACCACTCAACACAAGGTATTCTCCTTCATGGATGGTTTCTTAGGTTATAGTCAGATCAAGATGGCACCCGAAGACATGGAGAAAACTACCTTTGTCACACAGTGGGGAACTTTCTGCTACAAAGTTATGCCTTTTGGGTTAAAGAAAGCCGACACAACATATCAGTGTGCCATGGTAGCTTTATTCCATCATATGATCCATCACGAGATAGAGGTCGACATCGACAATATGATAGCCAGATCTCAGACTAAAGAAGAGCATCTTGACCATCTACACAAGTTGTTTGAGAGATTGAAGAAGTACAAGTTAAGGTTGAATCCGAACAAGTGCACTTTCGGGGTGAGGTCTAGTAAAATCTTGGGATTTGTTGTTAGTGGTAAAGGTATTGAAGTTGATCCCGCCAAAGTCAAAGCCCTTCAAGAAATTCCTACTCCTGGAACTGAGAAGGAAGTCAGAGGTTTCTTGGGACGGCTGAACTACATTGCCCGATTTATTTCTCACCTGATCGCTAGTTGTGAGCCAATCTTCAAGTTACTAAAGAAAGAATAGGTAGTAAAATGGAATGACGATTATCAGATAGCCTTTGACAAGATTAAGGAGTATCTCCAAGAACCTCCAATTCTGATACCACCAGTTGAAGGAAGACCTTTGATTATGTACTTAACAGTGTTAGAGAACTCAATGGGGTGTGTAATGGGCCAACATGACAAGTCTGGTCGAAAAAAGCATGAAATATGCCACCTTAGCAAAAAGTTTACCGACTGTGAAACAAGATACTCACTGCTCGAGAAAACTTGTTGCACTTTGGCATGGGATGCTCGCTGACTAAGACAGTATATGTTGACTCATACTACTTTGTTGATATCTAAGATGGATCCTATCAAATATATATTCGAGAAGCCAACTCTCTCTGAAAGAATATCCAGATGGCAAATGGTCTTGACAGAATACGACATTCAGTAGACCACTCAGAAAGTAGTCAAAGGAAGTGTACTGGCAGATCATTTGGCTTACCAAGTTGTAGACAACTACCAGTCTATGAATTTCGAGTTCCCAAATGAGAATATTATGCTAGTTACAGATTGTGAAGAACCTGGACCGTATGAAGGACCTGAGGAAGGATCCCGATAGACTATGGTTTTTTATGGAGCTTCTAATGCACTTGGAAATGAAATTGGTGTTGTAATTATCTCTCCCAAGGGTTGCCATACGCCCTTAACCGCCAGATTTTACTTTGAATGTACCAACAATATGGACGAATACGAAGCGTGCATCATGGGTATCAAAGATGCCATTGATTGAACAATAAAGTTCTTGAATGTATACGGAGACTCAACCTTGGTGATAAGTCAGATTAAGGGAGAATGGGATACGAAGCATCCAAATCTCATTCCTTATTGAGATCATGTGTTGACATTAATTCTGTACTTCGAGGAAATTACCTTTGTACATATTCCGCGAGAAGAGAATCAGCTGGCAGATACATTAGCTACCATGTCGTCTATGTTAAAATTCAGATGGGATAACGTGGCTCCCAAAATTACCATTAAAAGACTAGACAAACCAACACATTGCTACGAGGTTGATACAAATGGAGTAGAAGAGAAGCCTTGGTTTCATGAAGTGAAAAGTTACCTCGAGACTTAAGAATATCCCGATGGAGCATCTACCAATGACAAGAAATTCCTACGATGGTTCTCTTCTAAGTTCTTCCTGAGCAACAGAATTTTGTACAAGCGCAACCATGATTCGACTCTGCTTTGTTATATAGACAAGAAGGAAGCGGAGAAGATTATGAAAGATATGCACGAAGGTATCTTTGGTACTCACTCCAGCGGGCATACGATGGCTAAGAAGATTTTGAGAGTGGGTTATTATTAGTCGATTATGGAAACTGATTGCCATCGTCATTCATGGACTTGTCATAAATGCTAGATCTATGCTTACAAGGTACACATGCCGTCGGTCCCTCTGAAGGTCTTGACTGCTCCTTGGCCATTTGCAACGTGGGGGATTGATATGATTGGAGATATCAAACCTACTACTTCCAATAGACCTATTTTTATCCTCGTCGCCATTGATTATTTCACGAAGTGGCTTGAAGCAGCCTCACTTTCCTCCGTTACCAAGAATGTCATCACCCGGTTCATTAAGCACAAAATTATATGTCAGTATGGTATCCATGGAAGGATTATCACGGACAATGATACTAATCTTAATAATACTATGATCACCGAACTATGCAGGCAGTTCAAGATCAAGCATCACAACTCTTCTCCGTATCGACCAAAGATGAATGGCGCAGTGGAAGCCGCCAATAAGAACATTAAGAAAATTATATGGAAGATGAGGGTAACATATAAAGACTGGCACGAGATATTACCATTTTCTCTTCATGGTTATCGCACTTCAGCACGAACATCAACTGTGGAAACCCCACGCTCTCTAGTCTATGTCATGGAAGTTGTCCTACCTGTCAAAGTTCAGATTCCTTCCCTAAGAATTATGAAAGATGCAGATTTAGACAAAGATCAATGGATTCAGACTAGGCTGGACCAGTTGAATTTAATTGACGAGAAAAGATTGGCGGCTGTCTGCCACGATCAGATGTATCAGAAGTGTATGATCAAAGCCTTCAACAAGAAAGTCAAGCATCTGGTATATCAGGCTGGTGACTTGGTAATAAAGCGCATTATTGTATCACAAACTGACCCGAGGGCAAATGGACTCCCACCTTCAAAGGGCCATTTGTGATTAAGATAATATTTTTGGGTGGTGCTATGATACTTACCACCATGGATGGTGAAGATATTTCGCACCCTGTGAAAGTGAACATAGTCAAAAGATACTAAACATAAAAACGACCCGCTAGGTTGACTGGCCTAGGGAAAAATAAGGTCATCCCGACGAACCAAAAAGGGTTCGGGAAAAAATTAGGGATATATATATATATATATATATATAAGATTGTACTCCCGGCAAGTCGAAAACCTGAAAAGGCAGTTTGGGCAAAAAAGGGTATCCCGGTGGACTAAAAACCAGAAAGGGAGGTCCAGGAAAAAGTTAGGGATTAAAGCGTACGACTATGTCCTGTTGGATCACTTGTTGGTAGCTTTATTACCAACTTCAAGTTCGAATGGTACAAATCAATTCAGTCAACTTCTTCCGACATCAAGGGATGAGATGCTCGAAGATATAGGGGCGATAGCCGAGTCAAAACCTGAAGAGATCATTTACACATGGTTATATTTTTATTGTTATTTTTTACTCTTTTCAATTTACGACAATGTCCTCTTAATAGGATCTATGTCTCTTTGTACAAAACTGCTTGTTTATTGGCAAATTATCAATACAATTACCACTTCCAAATTCAAATTTTTGTTTTACTTTTTCTGTTTTGTTTGCAAAAATGTCCAATGACTAAATTGAATGAACATATGCATATGAATATGATTATTGTTAACAAATATATGCATAAAACAGGAATAAGCATTTTCTCAAGACTAAGAGTTGGGATAGTGCCCAAGTCATCCATAAATATCCACTGAGAAATCCCCTTAGAGCTATCTTCGTAAGTTCATTCTTGACAAAGATACATTCCCCGTAAGTCCAATTTGCTTTCAAGATTGGAATTAGGGCATCTTCCAGCAATTAACCTAATCATACTCCCCAACAGATCCCCCTAGCAAAGAAAGGAGTATGATCTTTTCCCCGACAACATCGCTAACCTACAGAGTCCCGATCCTTATTAGAGATTATGTCATCAGAATAGTTCACCGAAATTATCTTCCCCATATGAGTTTATTTCTCCAACTACAAAATCCCCTGCAGAATTATCTTCTCCAACAGAGCTTATTTCCTCAACAGAATATTTCTCCAGCGGGGTTTATTTCCCCAACAAAATACAGCCTCCCCAGCTTGAGTATATATTTCTGACTACTACAAATCACCGAAAAAATTCCTCTCTCTAGTGAAGGATAGTTCATACAACTATCCCTAGAGAGTTGCTACAAAATCTGAAACCAGACCAGATATCATTTAAACTCTATCCTCCCCAGACGAGTCAACATATATATCAAAAACTCAGTCAAACAACACCTTAGAAGGTTATCCATCTCTTTTATCCCTAGTCAGGATATATAATAATTAAATTCCCCAATAGAGCGATGAACAACCAATGTTCTGGAACTCTTCTCCCCAAGAAGAAGTCAGCATCCCCCAGTGGAGTTTCCTTAAACAACAACATGAATCCCCAGTGGAAACATTCCAGGCAAGATTGAAGATTACACATATTCTTCATCCCCAACGACCATCAGTTATTTATTTTCCCAGTCGGAGATGTTATACAAAGCTACCATTATGCTTCAACGACATCTCACATTCATACATCATTTACAAGTATCATAGGATATGCATACGACATACATATTACACTCTCATTTACTTTGAGAACATCATTGCACAATACATTACATACACCATGATATTGCATAAAGGCTAACATTGTCTTTTCAGGTAAAAGTCTACAAATAGAAAAACATCATCAACAATTTTCAAACAGGTCGTAAATTAATTCCCAAAACAAGACAGGGCAACTATCTATATGACCAGACACAGATTAACTCCTAAAACAAGACAGGGCAACTATCTATATAACCAGACACATATTCAATTCCCGAAACCCTAAACCATGAATAGGTAGTTGCCCTGTCTTGTTTTAGGAATTAATCTGTGTCTGGTCATACATATAGTTGCTCTGTCTTGTTTCAGGAATTAATCTGCGAACTGTTTGAAAATTGTTGATGATATTCATCTATTTGTTGACTTTAATTGAAAAGATAAAGAGTTAACTATATGCAATGTCATATGTATGAAATTCATTTCGAATAATGTTCTCAAATTAAACGAGAGTGCTATATGCGTTTCGTATGCATATGCTATGATATTTGTAAATGATGTATGAATGTGAGATGTCGTTGAAGCGTGTTGGTAGATTTGTATAACATCTTTGACTGGGGAAAATAAATCCCTGACTGTTGCTGGGGATGAAGAATATGTGCAATCTTCAATCTTGTCTAGATTGTCTCCGCCGGGAATACCTACTTTCTGTTTGAGGAAACTCCGATGGGGAATTTGATTTCTTCTTGGGGAGAAGAGTTTCAAGAACATTGGTCACTCATCGCTCTATTGGGGAATTTAATTCTTATATAACCTGAATAGGGATAAAAGAGATGGATAAACTTCTGGGATGTTGTCTGACCGAGTTTCTAATAAGGATGTCGACTCATCTGGGGAGGATAAGATTAAAAGATATCTGGTCTGGTTTCAGATTTCATAGCAACTCTCTGGGGATATCTGTCTGGACTGTCGTTTGCTTGGGAGATAACTTTTGCCGGGGATTTGTAGTAGTCAAAGGGATAAACTTAAGTTGAGGAGACTGTATCCTTTTGGGGAAATAAACCATGTTGGGGAAATAAACCCTGTTGGGGAAAAAACCTTGTTGAAGAAATAAACATGCTGGAGGAATATATTCTGTTGAGGAAATGAGCCCTGTTGGAGAAGAGAATTCTGCAGGGGATTTTAAAGTGTTGGAGGAATAAACTCAACTGGGGAAGAGAATTTCTGTGAACTGTGCTGATGTCATAATCTCTGATGAAGATTGGGACTCCATAGGTTGGCGATATTGCCGGGGAAAAGATCATACTCCTTTGTCTACTAGTGAGATCTGCTGGTGAGTATGATTATGGTATTTTAGACTTGCAGGGAATGTGTCGAGTTTATGAAGATGACTATGTAGGGACTATTCCATAGAGGTTGTTTTATGTGGATTTGTTGATGATTTGAACGTTATCCGAACTCCTAGATTCTTGAGTAAATGCTTATTCCTATTTTTATGTATATATATGTTAACAGTAACCATATTCATATGCATATGTTCATTCAATTTATCCATTGGACATTTTTGCAAACAAAACAAGAAAAGTAAAACAAAATTTAAAATTTGAAATTGTATTTATATTGATAGTTTGCTTATAAAAAGGCGATTATTTTACAAAGAGATAGTAATCCTAGTAAGAGGAAATCGTCGTGAAATGAAAGGAGTACAAAACAAAACATATAGCTATGCGTAAAGGATCTCTTTAGGTTTCAACTCTGCTATTTCCCCTATGTCTTCGAGCATCTCATCCCTTGTTGTCGGAAGAAGTTTCTTGAATTGATTGACACCATTAGAACTTGACATTGGTAATAAAGTTGGTTGTAAGTGATCTCCCGAGACATAGTCGTATGCTTTAATCCCTAATTTTTGCCTGGACCGCCTATAATATGGTGGGAGAACTGACTTGGGTGTTTTGCATTTTATCACAATTGTTGCGGATAGCAAGAGTCACCACCAACTTTTCTTTTATCCAATAAAGGAAAGAGTGAAAAGAACAGGAAATACCTTTTGAGATATTTTCTTGAGTTCGCGGGGTAGGTTATGAAAAGGAAAGGTATTAACACCCTTTTCATCCATAGTTATCTACGGGCTCTTAGTTTCTAGCTCACTTTGAAAATGCTTTGTTTTGAAATGTGTTTGTGATTGTTTTTGAAAGTATTTTTGAAAAGTGCCTTAGTCGCGGTGAACTTTGTAATGATTCTCGTCTCTATAAGAACGTATATAAAGTGTTTGACTTTGGAAAATATTTCATTAAAAGTGTTGGTGTGTTTGACAGATGTTTTGAAAATGGTTGTGACCAAGCGACCAAGAACATTATACCTACTCAAAAAGCCTTAGTTCTTTTCCTCCTCTGAGATATTACTATCTTACCATTGATTGATAAGAAGCCCTATCATTGGATGTGAGGGACATGCGTGGGTCATTGTACAGTCTTAGAAGGCAACTTATGAGATGCTTTAGCAATTTTCGTAAGAGACTAAGATCGTTTTACCGAAGGCAACATCGAAGGGTCATCGAGGGACCATGATTTTTTTATCTAAGGTCTTTGCTAAAGCATCCCATATTCAAGGGACATGACTATTTATTCGTAGGAAACAAGTATGGATTACCCTATAGGCGCGCGTGTGAAAAGTGTTTTGATTGCATGCATTTTTGTCTTTGAGATTAGGGTTCTCTAAGATTGATTTTATCTTGCCATACACACCCTAATTACTAACAATTATATTAAAAGCGATAAATTGCATAAATTAAAATCCTTCGCTATTACATCATTGTAGGGGATGGGGATACAAGTAATAAAAGTGCGGGAAAAGTAAAATCCTAATTATTTATTACAACCAAATTGAATGAAAATAATAGCAAAAAGTCAAAAAATCAAGATTTTTGGTGTCTGGTCTGACACAGGCCGTGTCCTGTGACACGACCGCCCGTGTCAGGGCCCTGTAATAACCCATGAATGTTTTTTCTTCTGCCCCAGCTAAGCTGACATGGGCCATGTCCTGTGACACGAGCACCCATGTCAAAACCTTGTCCTGCCAATTTGTCACATTTTCAGTTCTAGTAGATCTGACACGAGCCGTGTCATGTGACACGGGCACCCGTGTCAGCATCCTGTCCTACTTTTGCACGCTTATAGTTCCAGTAGATCAGACACGGGCTGTGTCCTGTGACACGGGCACCCGTGTCATTATCCTGTCCTGCATTTTTTGTTAGGTTTTCAAATAGCTGATCTCACACGGGCCGTGTCGTGTGACACGGGTACCTGTGTTAGCCCCATGTCTTGGATTTTTCACTGATTTTTCTTTTGATCTATCCTTTTTTATATACCTTTTGAACACAAAAAGAAAATGATGTATGGATAAAGATATCACAGTTTGGATAAAAATTTACCTCTCGAAGCAAAAACTTCGGAACATGCATGGATGTCTCCGAGTGCAAAGTGGGGATTGGTCAAGCTCCTTTGAAACTTCTTGAAGTTGCTCCAAACCTTACTCTGTGCCGCAAAGTTCCTGAACCGCTTCAACTCAGTCAAGTTGCCAAATTCTGTTTTTTGTTTGTGTTTGGAAGGTGATGATAATGGTGTTACAGAAATTGTTCTTGTGTTTAAACAATCTCTATGTGATGTATATGAAGTGTTTGTATAATTGGCTTAGGGGAAAGCTTGCAAGGTTGAACAGTAGGTTGAGGTATTTTCTATTTCTCAGTTTTTTTTTGTTTTGTGAGTGAAAGTGGATGATAAGATTTTACAAAGAATTCTGTTAGGTTTTTCCAAATCTTATTTTTTCTCTTCCCTCTTTTCTCTCTAAAAAAACTCTCTCTTTGTGTGTTGTGTAACAAATTATTTATAGATGAAATTGACTGAAATTTGGGAGGGAAATAGATAAGTTTTTGAACTGTTTGGGTACACTGTTTCATTGCTTTTTAGATGTAGTCTTATGTGCTAAGTTTGTGCAAATATGGGATTGATATGATGCAGATTTTGTAGGGCAGCATTGCAGGTTTTGGAGCAGGTTTTGATAGTTTTCTTGACATTACTTTGTGGGTTTTGGACAGCAGGATATGTAGCATGATGCCGGTCTGGTTTTGTGGACAGATTTATGCAGCTTGTAACAAAGATAAGGCATGTTTGTGGACAACATAGTGGCAAAGTTGAAGATTGAGTCAAAGGGAAAAGTTCAAACAAGACAAAGCTTATGATTTGTAAGTTGCAATTTTTTTAACATATTAATGCAGCCTTGTTGTTTACTTGAAAACTTGTAATAATTTGAATTATCTTGAATTGTGGTGAAAATATGTCATGAAGTAATGAAATTAACATGTATGAAAACACTTAGAAAAATCTCTAAATCTTGCAAAGTTTGACTTTTCAAAATGAATTTTGACTTTCTTGATTTCTTGATGATCAAATTTCATATTTTTTAATGTCTTGATGAAATGTGATCTTTGAAACTAAAATTTGATCACAAAGTCAAAGTTTGACTTTTCAGTGTACAATTGACTTTTTCATCAGTCCACCAAATTTCATCTATCAATCCACTGATCTCGGGAGATGAATTGAAATATGTAATTAGGTGAAAATGATGTAGTTAAATCCTTGAGATCATGTTTTGAACCAGTAAGTCATGTACTAGGTCAAAAGTCAAAGATTGGCCATTCTCAGTCAAAACCCTAATTTTGACCATTTTGCCCTTTTGATGATTTAAACAATTTTCTTGGAGAAATATGATCCAATCTTGATCAAATGATACACATGGCTTCAAAATGTTGATATTGGTCAAAAATCTTAAAATTTGACTGTAGGTTGACCATAATTGACTTTTTTCCAATATAGCTGATTTTTAGGCCATCTGATCAATTGACTGAGCAATTTTGTGATCCAAGACTTGAAACTTGATAGGAGAAATCTTGAGGGTCCATAATGATCCATGAAATTAATTTGAAATATTAGAAATCCAACTGTCTTTATGCAAACTCAAACTCTAATTTGAGGCATCAGTTTTAAGGAGACGGCTTGACCTAGTCGATACTTGTGCCCTTGTTCAATCTTATTAAACCTGAAGAGTTAGATTGGCGGGTCTACCATTCGTGACTTGAAGGTGGAAGATGATTGAACACTAGAGTGCCCAGAAATTTGCACTTGATGATGTGTTGGTTGATTGTGTCGCGAATGGGCTTAAAGATGCCATTTGGAGAAGTGATAAAGAATTCATCAAAGATGGGCTTACAGATGCCATCCAGAGTGACTGTTGGTAGAAATTGGAAGAAGCATGAGAATAAATCTTTGGTTAATTTATACTGAAATAGTAGATGTCTTTTGCCTGTTTTTAACTGGAAGAGATAAATTTAACAAGAAGAGGTCTGTTGTTTGGCGACTTCACTGGGGAAATAATCTTAACCAGAAGAGATCTGTTTATTTCCTGTCATTAACTGGTAGAGATGAACCTAACTAGAAGAGGTCTATTGAACACTTGTCATTAACTGGAAGAAACAATTCTAACCAGAAGAGGTTTGTCTGTTTGCCTATCATTAACTAGAAGAAATAAATCCAACTAGAAGAGGTCTGTTGATCATCTGTCTTTTACTAGAAGAAGTAAATCTAACCAGAAGAGATCTTTTATTTTCCTGTCTTTAACTAGAAGAAGTAAATCTAACCAGAAGAGGTCTTTTGTTCGCCTGTCTTTAACTGGAAGAAGTAAATCTAACTAGAAGAGGTCTTTGTTCATCTGTCTTTAACTGGAAGAAGTAAATCTAACTAGAAGAGGTCTTTTGTTCGATTGGTTGACTTTTCCTGCAAGGAAGAGGGTTAGTTTAATGCAGATGTATGCATGGAATAATGATGTTCTCAAAATAAATGAGATTGTGTTGTATGCATTTGTCATGTATGTAATATGGTGTACGAATGTGAAATATTATTGAAGTGTATCTTTGTCTTGGAAAATAAATCCTTGACAAATGCTGGGGAGCTTTGGGAAGTTAAATCCCGGACTGCTGTTTGGGATGAAGAGTATGCACATCTTCAGACCTTGTTTAGAATGTTTCCGATGGGTATTCCTGTTTTGTTGTTTGAGGAGAAATCTACTAGGGAACATTGATTTTGGCTCTTTGCTTGAGGAAACTTTGTGAGGAGTGTTGATTTTTGCTTGGGGAATAGAGTTTAGGAGGTTTGGTTTTCCATTACTCTATTGGGGAATTATACTTGACTATGGAGAATGAAAGTTAGCTATTATCTGTTTGAAATCCAGGTTTGGCAGCAACTTGGTGGGGATCATAAAGTCAATTTCTATCTGGTTGGATTCCAGGCTTCATAGCAACTTAAAGGGGAAAATTAAATTAACTGTTATCTGGTCGAATTCTAGGCTTCGCAAAAAATTGAAATTAACTGTTATCTGGTCGAATTCCAGGCTTCGCTGCAATTTAGATGAAGTTAAACTATTATCTGGTCAGATACCAGGCTTCACAGCAACTGAGATAAAGTTAAACTATTATCTGGTTGGATTCCAGGCTTCGCAGCAACTTAGATGAAGTTAAACTGTTATCTAGCCGAATTCCAGGCTTCGCAACAACTTAGATGAAGTTAAACTATTATCTGGTCGAATTCCAGGCTTCACAGCAACTTAGATGAAGTTAAACTATTATCTGGTCAGATTACGGGCTTCGCAGCAACTGATGAAGTTAAACTGTTATCTGGTCATATTCTAGGTTTCACAACAACTTAGACGAAGTTAAACTATTATCTTGTTGAATTCCAGGCTTCGCAACAACTGATGAAGTTAAACTATTATCTGGTCAAATTCCAGGCTTCATAGCAACTTAGATAAAGTTAAACTATTATCTGGTCGGATTCCAGGCTTCACTGTAATTTTCTTGAAAGGATGAAGTTAAACTATTATTTGGTCGGATTCCAGGCTTCGCAGCAACTTGCTTGAAAGTATGAAGTTAAACTGTTATCTGGTCGGATTCCAGGCTTTGTAGCAACTTGCTTGAAAGGCTGAAGTTAACTGTTATCTGGTCTGATTCCAGGCTTCATGATAACTTACTAGGATAGTAACGATTCCGTTGGGGATTGCAATGACTCTACCGTGGATTAAGGGGTTTTATCCATTGATTTGTGATAGTCTGAGGGGCCAACTCAAGCTGGGGAATTTGTAGTTTGTTGGGGAAATAAACCCAGTTAAAGAGAATATTTTGACGACCTACTAGGGGAAGTGAATTCTTTAGGGAGAAATCCACAAGGTTTCTTTTTTAAGACCCACTCAGCTGGGATAAGGTTTCTAAGGGATTGGAACTCCGGATGTATGAATTTAAGTCAGTGGGGAAAATTTGTTGTAGTAACTCTGGGGATATCCCAAATCCTTAAGGAAATGCTTATTACTATTTTTATGCATACACTTGTTAACAATTTAATTATGTCCATATGCATATACTCATTCAATTTTAGTCATTGGACACTTTTGCACTCAAAACAGAAAAAACAAAAAGTTGCACTTCAAAGTATATTTGTATTGATGTTTGCCTATAAACATTCGTTTTTGTACACGGAGACAAAGATCCTAGTAAGATGGAATCATCGAAAGAATGAAAGGAATACAGAGTGAACACAGAAATAATAGCCATGTGAAAGTGATCTCATTGGGTTCCAACTCTAATATTTCCCCTATGTGTTGTACCCCAATTTTTCCCCCTAAGATCCCCTCATCATACCATGTTGATTCCATCATAACTAGATCACATTAGGAATCTTGGTTCCCCTACCTATATTTAGCTTTGCTCTTTGAGGAATCACCAAGAACTTTAACTTGTGTTCTTTTGTGATCATGAATATTTTTTGTCTTGATTTCTTCTTTTATTAATAAAATTCAATGTTGGTTTGTCTTGCTTGTTACTCATGTAGGTAAAGGCAATGAGATTTAGCAAGTTACTCCATGGGTTCATGAGTTTATTTCCATGCCATAGTCAATAAAGCTTGAGAAGTTCAAACCTCACCATTGAAGTTGTTTTAGAAGGAATGGCATGGCAAGGTTATTTTGGTTCACAATATTTCCAAGTTATCAAATTGATTCAAAAGAACAAGGGGTTGATGGAAGAAGTTGTCATGGTTGGACAAGGTCTTGTCCCCATTGTTCAAAAGTGCATATTTATCTCAATTATAAATATATGGAATTGGTTTTGGTGGCTATGAGTCCTCATTATCATCCTCAACAACTTCTATTTACAAAGCAAGAGTGTTGGTACAAGAAGGTTGTTCAAAATTGTCAAAGTTCCTCAAAGCATTTTCTTGATCTAGGAGTTAAGGTTTTGAACTTCAAAGAAGCATATCTTGCTCATATTTTGGTATTTTTGAGTGATTCCAAATACATCCTTCTCTTCAAAGGGTTACAAACAAATCACTTCAAAAGTTATAAGGAGTTTTCATGTGGAAGAAACTTGATGATGAAGAAAGATTACAAGTCCTCTAGATGAACCCCTATTTTCCTATGTGTGACTTCAAATGATCATAACTTTGTCAATTTTTATCACCTTGAGCCCACTCTTTTTCAATAATTATCTTGAGGATGTGAAATTTATTCCTTCTTTCATGTGCAAAGTGAGAAAATGGATTAAAGATTTCCTAAGGATACAAAAGATTATAGGTCATTTCATGATTTTTTCCAACTTCAACAATCTATAACTCTCTCAATTTTTGGAGATTTTGAATAGTTCAAGTTTCAAAATGTCATTCAAGAGGTTTATTTCATGCCATCTTTTTTGGTCATGAGCAAATTCCAAGAGGAAGGCCATGTTTGGATGCAAAACATTATAGGTCACTTTTGCAGGAAAAGTTGAAATATTTCTAAGTATGGAAAGTCAACTTCTTTTTTCCGAACTTTGACTCAATGCAACTTTCAGCTCAAGCATCCATTTGATTCCATTATTTTTTCCATTGTAAAGCTTGTAACCTCATCTTTCTAAAGCATCAAGAATCATGCATTAAGACTCCTTGAGCTGAGAATGCCATTGGATTGAACTTGGTAACTTGGAACTGAAGTTTCTCCATAAGTCAGAATTTGAAATCTTTGTCTTGGCTTCTAATCACAAGTTTTCCACGCGTTTTTGCCTCTAAACATGTTTAGTGAAGTTCCAGAATTGATTAGCACAACAAAACATGCGTTTTGGATGAGTTTTGATCAAATTGGAAGTCACACTTTTCTTGTTTGCAACTTCACACAATTTCCCTCCAAACTTCATCATTTCACACACTTGGACATTCCATTTGATTCCCTATAAATATAGGGTCATCCCCCATTCATTTCCTCAAGCTTGGATAGCCAGAATCACCCTGCCAAATTGTTCCATAACTCAAAATTCTGCTACTTCGAAATATGCTTTTAAGCCTTTTTCAATCCAATTTTTCCATCAATTCACCTTCCTTGATCTTCCCTGAAGCTAACCATATAATTTCATGCAAGAATTGTGCCTTAGATTGCTCCATAGAAGTCCAGTTTCAGAGCTCTGCAACTCAACTTCAATAGGTAGATTCCTTCATCAATTCTTCAAAACTTTGATATCATTATGATGCTCTCATTGCCCTGGTTCTAGCCGCAACACTTACTTTCATCTGGAAACTTGTTTTGACCATGAAATTTCAAATCCCTTTTCAAAACTTTCCTTCCAATTTGCTTGAGCTACAATTTATATAAATTTGTCGCGAAGGTGTGGTTGTCTTCGTCTTGAAGAGACGAAGCGAATGACATAGGTATGAGCTTCTGATTTTACAGTTTAAGAGACCTACAATTCACGTTGGCTGGAGGTTGAAGATGACCAACGTGTCATCTTCCAACCAATGATGGCACACCACTTGTATTTTTTGAAATCTGATTTAATTAATGATTCAATGAATTATCCACTAAAGTCCATAACATGCACGGCGCGCCAGGTCCAATTGATCTAATTATTAACGCGTTTTGATATTGATCAGATGGCCCATATTTGTTTGATTTTTATTTTCTTTTTTGATTTTTATATTTAATTGTTTTTAATTTCAAAAAAAATCATAGAAAATTCATTTTTAGTCAAAAAAATCTGAAAAAATTATGAAAAATATTTTTGATTTTTCTCTTTTTGATTTTTATTTTATCACAATTTTATTTTGTGTTTTGGTATTTTTTTATATAAATTTTCACTTTATTTGATTTGTTTTAAATGTTTAAAAATACTTTTATGTATTTTTAAATTTTGAAAAAAATATGGAATTATCCAGTGATATTGTACCAAATATTGGTGACCTCACGTATTTTTTATTTCTGACTTTGGTATTTTTTTATCATTTTTGGTTCATTTTACTCATTTCTTTTAATATTAAAAATAGTTTCTGAATTAAAAAAATTAGCAAAAAATTTATAAAAATATTTGAGTCCATTTCTGATTTTTCTATGGTCTTACTTTTTATTTCTTAATTAATTTGAACCTAGTTGATATTTTTATCCCTTATTTCTATTTTAAATATTCTAAAACCTTTTTTTAAATATATATATTAAAATGAAATATTATTTTGTGATTATTTTCTGGCTAATAATTGGATCTATGGTGTTGAGTTTAACTCCACAAAAATGGATGAATGATTTTAATAATAGTTTGATTAAATTTTAATTCAAATGTGGTTTGTATATTCTTTTCCCACCCCTATTCATCTCATCCCTTTCTTATTGCACTAAGTGTTATTGGAGCATGATCTCTATATCATGTCTCAAAACAAATGGGTGCATAGATTACTATTGACCGACCTCAAAATAGGCGCGACTTCTACATAAGTCCATTTACGATTGCTTAACATAGCGTTAAATTTTGTGCCGACTCGAATAAATGATCATTCGTGGCCCAAACCTATGTTTGCAAGCCCAAGTATGTTTATTTGATCTCTTTGATCCAATAACCTTGAGATTCATTGTGTGGAGGCTTTGGTTCTACCAATCCTCTAATGGATCTACAACACTTTTGGTCAACACGTATCACTTAAACATTATTGATCATTAAATGGTACTTTTGAGGATTCCAAATAGATGATATACTTGGCAAAAAGTAAATGCAACTTGTTGTGTGGAGGATTTGGTTCTATCAATCCTCTAATGAGTTCCAAATGCAAGTTTCAATATGGTCATCAAACTAACCACTAATCATTAATTTTTTTTTACTTTGTTCCCTTTTATTTTTTATGCTTTATGTACTATTTATTTTAACATTTACATTTCATGCTATTTTTTCATTTTTGCTCACTTGAGCCCATTTACTTTCTTGTCATTTTTTATTTTTGCTCACTTGAGATTTACTTTTCTTTTTCAAGACACCTAATAATCAACATGAACTCTAAAAATCTTTAATGATACTTGGACTATTTGGTTACTATCCTTGGCATTATAGAGTATGGGACTTCTTGGACTTAGAATTAGAAACATTGGCCTATGTTGGAGACCTTGTGACCTAAATTGATATTTTGTATAGAGTTCTTGAGGTTTACCTCAAGACATTGGGTTGTTTGTTTGTTTTGTGTGTATGTTATTGTGATTACAGTCTTTGTTTGTAATCTAGAATTCACTTGTATATAGCCGTTACTCAGCCCAATTTTTGTAAAGACTTAATACACTTGAAATTTAGTTCTTTCAAGAGGTCTAGTATCTTTGGTTGCTTGGTTTCAATCCAAAGAATGGGAATTCTATCTTGGCTCATAGTGTCAAGTATTGGCTTCTTGTTGGTTACATGGTTCCTATTCCTAGCTTTTACCTTATGCATTAGGATAGTCTCTTCTTCTCCATCCATCTTCTTTAATTTCAAAAATCCTCTTCCTCCTTTTGAAAACTCTTCTTGTTTTTAAACCTAAACCACTTTCATAATAAACTTGGACTTAGGTCTATGCATATTCAAAAAACCTTTTCACAAGTAAACTTCAATCAACTTAATAATACCTTGACATTTTTGTGAGAAGACTAAAAGTCAATCAATCTCATCCAAACCATTTTTCCATCTTGGCTCTTATCTTTAAAACATTTCTCGAAAGATTAGACTCTTGTCAATCCTTGTAGTGATGCAAACAACTATACTTCTGCAATATGTAGTGAAGAGAGATATTTTCCACTTAGGTGTTGAGTGAGGCATTGTTGATTTTAAAATCCAAGCCATATCCTCCACTTTGAGATGATGCAAATTCTCCTTTCTCATGATTGTGGGTAGTAAGTATGTTTTCCACACGGACAATGACAATGATGTCTTATCTCATAAAATTAACCAACACACTTGTGTTATTTTTTTTTAATTTTTAAAGAGGAACTATGTGTAACCTGATCCCCTATTGCACGAAAAGATGGTACTTAGGCACTAAAGGTTCACAACCGCGGCGGGTGCAAAAACCATAAAAATATATTTCTTTTCTCACCTCCACCATCCATTTTTACACAACATTTCATAGCTAAAATATACAGATTTTACAAAGAGGTTCCTGCGGAATACCGTAGATGTTTAGGGTGCTAATAACTTCCCTTTACATAACCAACCCTCTTACCTTGAATCTTTCCCCCCTCTTTTTTGGGTTGCTCACTCTTTTCCCATTCCTTTGGAAACAATAAAGCGTGGTGGCGATTTCTATTCTGATTTGTAAGCGTCTAGTCAATCCCATGGCTTAGTCTTAAACATTTCTACCGCTACAGAAAAAATGGCGACTTCACTAGGAAAAGATTGACCTCTTGCTGGTCCATCCTTAAGTGGGTTGAGCCTATATTTTTTTATATCTGTGTATATGCTATTGTTATTTATGTGTTATATATGTTTATCTGGATTTTCCTGGTTTTCAGGGTGCTTGGTAATTACTCATAAGTCCTATACCCGGACTTGGGAAAAATTTAAGATAGAACGAGAGGTATAACCATGTTAACTTTGAGGGAGTAATCCCAAAAAGGGAGGCATGAGATCCCTCATTCAGTGGAGGCCCCTTTGACTGTAGTGTTGTTTACCGAGTAATCGGGAAGACGTACTGCTTTCGACCTGGGAGCCTGCTAAAGCTGAGGACCGTAGAATACCTAACCCATCTTGGCCTTTTAGGTGTAGTGCAGAAGCTATGATGGAGTAATCCGGAAATAGTTGTCATGCGATGCTACACTCGGACGAGTCTTTCTTGAGAATATTACTAATTACCGAGTTAATCGAGAAGTTGATAATATCCGAAGGAAGGATGTAGACTTTGGGAACCTCTAGAACCTTGTTCAGCAGGTGATAACTTTTAGACCATACCTTATGGGTAGTACATTCGACCTCATGCTCGTGACGCAGAACCTATGAACCCTATATGTGTGATATTGTGTGTGATTGTTGTATCATGCATCCATGCACTCATAAGCATCTTTTGAAGAAATCTTATTTCAAGGGATTTAAAAGTTGAACATTTGTGAATATCTCAGGTACTTTTTTTACCATGTATTTTGGAAAAAGAAAGAACGGGAAGTACAGTTTCAAGGATCCCAAGATAGATGAGTTGATCAGTCTAATTCCCGAGATTGAGTGTTCTGCAGATTTTCGGAAGAAGTATGGATCCATCATTCCTCTTATGAAGTTGAAGATGAAGGAGGGTATTCTCTCGACCTCAGTCTAGTTCTATGATCCGATGTATCATTGCTTTACTTTTCCCGACTATCAGTTGATTTCTACACTGGAGGAGTATTCTTATCTTCCAGGTTTACCTGTTACTGATCGTATTCCTTTTACTGGCTTGGAGAATGAGCCAAAATCGCACGAGATTGCTGCTTTGATCCATTTGGGGAAGTCTGAGGTTGAAGCCCATATGACTACTAAAGGAGGGATTAGAGGATTACCGGCCTAGTTCTTATTGGAGAAAGCTCGCTACTTTTCTAGGATGAAGAGTACAATCGCTTTTGAGGCCATATTTGCTCTACTTGCTTACGAGATGTTCTTATTTCCTAATGTGGACAAGTTTGTTGACATTAATGCTATCAGGATCTTCATGATTGTAAACCCAGTTCCTACATTGTTAGGTGATTCTTATTACTCTATTCATCTTCAGAATTCTTATCACGGGGGGATGATTATCTGTTGCACGCCTCTATTGTATCGGTGGTTTATCTCTCATATGCCTCAGTTTGATGCTTTTTGGGATGTCAAGAAGGAACCCCGTTGGGCTCCTAAGATCATGGCACTTACTTACTCGGATATTGATTGGTATCATCGAGCTTACCAAGATATAAAGATTATTGACAATTGTGGTAGTTTCCCCAATGTACCTCTTTTTGGTACAAAGGGAGGAATTGACTATAACCCTATTCTTGCATGGCGACAACTTGGTTATCCGATGAGGGATAAACCAAATAGTATTCATTTGAGTAGTTTCTTTCTGAAGGAGGGAGAAGACCATAGGGAAGCTAGGGAGCAGATTGCAAAAGCCTGGCGTCACATTCATAAGAAGAGTAGGAAGGATTTGGGACCTAGGGGTGATGTTTCTTTGGAGCCATATCTGCAGTGGGCCCATACGAGAGCCATTCAGTTGAAGATGTCGTATTCTCGGAAAACACCTATGCCTGATTTGTTTGTGAAAACCACTAATCCCCTATTAGATGCTCACTTTCTAATTCAGGCGGTTGGAAGGAGGTTGCCACCAGTTATGCGGAAGAAAACCAGAGGTTGAAGGCTCAGATTGCCAGGCTCAAAGGGAAGCGCCCGCATGTAGAGTGATCTCCAGCAGCTTCGCTTTTCAGGGTTTTAGACTTTATTTTCATCTTGTACTTAGGATCATTAAAACTTGTAACCCATTTGAAGTTATTATAATAATTTTTTTTTCTTTTTTCAGTATTCTCAAATGCGTTATTACTTTGATATTTGCAATATGTCCATAAATTTTAAATCTCTTGAAATACTAAATAATAAAATAAAATCATGTGCATTGCATATCATGCATCATATTGCACATATTTCTTGCATTTGTTATGCATATCCAGGTGTCTTACCAAGCTTCTTTACTTCGTTCAGCAAGTTGACTCATCACTACAACACTCGGGCTAATTTCATAAAGAAGATGGACAACTTAGAATAAGAGAATCGCGAGCTGTGCGAGGAGGTTTCTGTTTTCAAGGCCAACATGGCCAATCTTACTGCTCTGATGGAATCTCCGGTGGCTGCTCAGAATCAGCCACCGAGTGTTCAACCTCAACCAATAAGGGTTACTGTTGAAGCTCTGACTTTTCCTATGTCTGCTACTCCAGCTGTTGTTCAGAATCGCACGCCTCAAGGTTACCCTTGGGTAATTCCAGAGAATTTTGCGCCTGGAAGTTTCGACCTTGGTCCTCAAGATACTCCAATTGTTCAGATTATTGTTACCCTGCACCTCCTGTGGTGCATACTGCTCCTGCTGCACCTCCTTCGGTGAATATGGTTCCATTTGGTAACGATGATGTGTGTCGTCCTTTTCCCTCCACCAAGTGAAGACTTGGGTCTTTATGACAAAATGGGTGATTTTCAAGAGCAATTTGACAAGATGCAGAGGGAGATGAAGGCCCTTAGAGGAAAAGAGTTATTCAGGCAGAATGTGAATGAATTATGCTTGGTCCCGAATGTTAAGTTACCTGCTAAGTTTAAGTTCCCGGAGTTTGAGAAGTACAAGGGCAACACTCACCACCATGCTCATCTGGTGATGTATGTAAGGAGAATGTCTACCCATACTGATGATCAGCGTCTACTGATTCACTTTTTTCAGGATAGTTTGACCGGTGCTGTGCTGAAGTGGTATATGAGTTTGGACAACGTCAACATCCATACTTTCAATGACTTGGGAGAAGCGTTCATCAAACAATAAAAGTAAAACATGGACATGGCGCCTGACCGTGATCAACTCAGGGCCATGGTTCAGAAAGACAGGAAATCATTCAAAGAATATGCACTGAGATGGCGTGAGGTAGCCGCCCAAGTGATTCTCCCATGTAAGAGACGGAGATGACTAAGATTTTCTTGAAAACTCTGGGTTCTTTCTACTACAAGAGGATGGTAGCGAGTGCGCCAAGTGACTTTACTGAAATAGTAGGCATGGGTATCCTCTTAGAAGAGGCTGTAAGAGAGGGCCGTTTAACAAGAAGTGAAGGATCTGGAGGTGTGAAGAAGCCATCTTATGGGTTTACCAAGAAGAAGTAAGGGGATGCAAATGCAGTCATGCAAGAGAGGAGAGTTAATACTTCTAGAAGGAATTCTTAGTGTCATCAACAAGTCGCCTCAATTACTCTAGTTATGGGTGTAGCTCCAACTACCGTTGCTTATCAGAGACCTTCCCAACAGGGGAATCAAGGATATAATCAGAGAAGGGAGAGTTATGACCATATTCCTATGTGCTATACGGAGTTACTACCAGCATTGATTCAGAAAAAGTTGGTTCAGACTCGACCACCTCCCGTTGTACCATCACCATTGCCTTGGTATTATAAGGCAGACCAAACATGTGCTTTTCATCAGGGAGCACCAGGGCATAATATTGAGAATTATTATCCTTTGAAGACCGAGGTGAATAAATTGGTCTGGTATTCTATATTTTAAGGATGTGGGCCCTAATGTGAAAGACAATCCTCTACCCAAGCATGGAGGAGTAAATGCTGTGAATATGGTGGCCGGATGTCCAGGCGACTTCTGGATTTTTGACATTCAACTAGTTAGAGGAGATTTGGTGAAAATGCATGCAGACCTTTGTGAATTTAGCTACTATACGTATGACCATTCCGGTTGTGCTATTTGCAGTACTGACATACAAGGCTGTGACAAGATAAAGGCTGATTTGCAGGAGATGATGGAAGAGGGCCTCATCCACATAATAAGGCCTAGGGAAGAGTATGAAGAGGAGGTGAATATGGTTTCTGGATGTCCTGGAGAATTAAATTTTTTTGATGTGGAATATATGAATGAAGACCTTCTGCAATTGTATGCTACTTTCTGCCATATGACTGGTCAGGTAGAACACCTGTATGGGTCTTGCCGAATTTGCTGCCGGGACTCTCGAGGATGTTCAATCGTGAAGAAATGTGTTCAGTTGTTGTTAGATAATGGAGCTATCAAGGTTACAGGTCAAAGGGATGATTACCATGAAGTTGATTTGGTTGAGGCTTGTTTGACTGAAGAAGAGTCGGATGAAGAGTATGGCTCTGTAGATGAGTATTTCTCCTCAGATGAGGATTTGTTTTCCAGAAATGACTCAATAATGAATGATTGTGTTGAAGAAGGGGTAAACTCATTGTACCTTATTTTGGGGCACCCACCCATCTTGAAGTTGAATATTATAGCAAGCCAGCTGTTACCCCATTGGTGATTAGTTTGTCGGGGTCCGTTCCCTACAAGTCATATAAGGCTATGCCTTACAAATACAACGCTACAATCTTAGAGGATAGAGTGGAAATTCCCATCCAACCAATTCCTGATGTTGGAAATATTGCTGAGACTAATAGAGTGACCCGCAATGGTCATGTGTTTGCACCAGTTGTTCGAGAAAATGTTAGTGCTGGAAAGAAAATTGCTGAGAACGTTGAACCCAAGAAGGTTACAAGTGAATCTAGTGGAGCTATGTTAGAGAAAGAAGTGGATGATATTTTGAAGATAATCAAGATGAGCGACTACAGAATTGTAGATCATCTACTGCAGACTCCTTCAAAAATATATATCTTGGCTTTATTGATGAACTCATCTGCTCACAGAGAATCCTTGATGAGAGTATTGGACCAAGATTTTGTGGAGAGTGATATACCAGTAGACGAATTCAGTAGTGTAATAAAGAACATTACATCATGTAATAACTTGATTTTCTGCGATGATGAATTTCCAGATGAAGGAAGGAATCACAACTTGGCCCTCCACATCTCTATGAACTGAAAGA
The DNA here is from genome assembly GCA_948472305.1 of Vicia faba. Classification (NCBI taxonomy): domain Eukaryota; kingdom Viridiplantae; phylum Streptophyta; class Magnoliopsida; order Fabales; family Fabaceae; genus Vicia; species Vicia faba. The sequence goes on along the minus strand of OX451740.1, from coordinate 172,078,544 downwards.
ATGATTCAGTATCCAATGTGCTGATTGACAATGGATTCACTTTGAACGTTATACCGAGGAGAACTCTTATGAAGTTAAAATATCAAGGAACGCCTATGCGCCCGAGTGGCATCATTGTGAAAGCGTTTGATGGATAAAGGAAATATGTTATTGGTGAAGTGGACTTGCCTATTCATATAGGACCACATTTGTTTCGGATTAATTTCTAGGTCATGGATATTGTACCCGCTTACAACTGCTTATTGGGACGACCATGGATTCATGAGGCAGGGGCTGTCACTTCAACTTTACACAAAAAACTGAAGTTTTTACGTGAAGGGAAAGTATTGATCATAAATGGGGAACATGCATTATTGATATATCATTTATCCTCTTTCAGCATTGTGGAGGCGGATGAAGCTGCTGTTGGGACTCAGTTCCAAGCCTTATCTATTGACAACATAAGAGGAAATGATAATTCCATGGTGTCTCTTAAGGATGCATAGCAAGTTGTGCGAAAGGGTCATAGCAAAGTATGGGGACAGATTGTGGATCCACCTGTAAACAAGAATAGAGCCGGCTTGGGGTTCTCTTTGAAGAATGAAAAAGGTAAGAGAATGAAGCCGAAGTCTGCTGCAGGAAGGTATCAAAATAGCTTCCGTAGAGGGGGTTATCTTCATCCAACTATTTCTGGGATGAATGCCATTGTGGAAGATGAAGCAGAACAGGAAATGCCGAATTATGTGACACGCGGAGTTAGGGTTCAGAACTGGATCACCATTGATGTTCCCTCTTGCATACATGTTTCAAAGTAATTTGTTTTGTTAATCTTTTGGAAAAGCTTTCACTCTTCCCAAGGTGGAAGTATTAATGTGTTAGGGCTTATCTGTTTGCTGTGACTTTTAAAATCAATAAAAGTTGTCTTTGTTTCCCAAATTGTGTCTTTATTTTCTGCTTTTTCTTGGAAAATGGTAATAAAAAAAACCTTCAAAATGAATAATAACTGAAACTCAATCTGCATGATCACTTGTTATATGTGTCAGTTTCTAAAAGCAATCATAAATCATATATGCAGATTAATTAAAAAACCCGTTGAATACAATGACCCTGCACCCTCTCCCAACTTTAAATGTCCTATGTACAGGGCCGAAGAAGAAGACTATGATGAAATTCCAGAAGAGGTCTCACGGTTTCTTGAGCACGAGGAAAATGCCATTTAACCATATAAAGAGCCATTGGAAGTGATCAATTTGGGTTCAGAAAAAGATCCGAAAGAAGTCAAGATTGGAGCATCGCTGCATCCTGATGTGAAAGCAGGTTGATTGAGCTGTTGAAAGAGTATGTGGATATTTTTTCTTGGTCTTACCAAGATATGCTTGGTCTAGATATAGATATTATGGAGCACCGTTTACCGTTGAAACCAGAGTGTCCGCCAATCAAATAGAAGTTGAGAAGAACTCACCCAGATATGGCAGTGAAGATCAAAGAGGAGGTTCTAAAGCAGTTTAATGCTGGTTTTCTTGTGACGTTAGTGTATCCTCAATGGATTCCCAAATTTGTCCCAGTACAGAAAAAAGACGGAAAAGTCCACATGTGCATAGACTACAGATCTCTAAATAAAGCTAGTCCAAAAAAATTCAAGGCTTTCTCGTCCATGGATGGATTTTCCAGATATAATCAAATAAGAATGGATCCAGAGGACATGGAAAAAACAACGTTGATCACACCCTGGGGAACATTCTGTTACAGAGTGATGCTCTTCTGGTTGAAGAACGCTGGTGCAACGTACCAGAGGGCTATGAGAACCCTATTCCATGATCTGATACACAAGGAAATCGAGGTATATGTTGATGATATGATTGCTAAATCCTAGACGGAAGAAGGGCATGTAGAAGATTTGTTGAAGTTGTTTCAGCGTTTGAGGAAGTATCGTCTTCGCTTGAATCCAAATAAATGCACCTTCGGTGTTTGATCAGGGAAATTGTTGGGTTTCATTGTTATCCAGAAAGGAATTGAAGTTGACCCTGATAAAGTCAAAGCAATTCAAGAGATGCCAATGCCAAAAACTCAAAAGAAAGTCAGAGGTTTCCTCGGGAGTTTGAATTATATTTCCAGATTCATTTCCCACATGACTGCAACATGTGAGCCGATCTTTAAGTTGTTAAAAAAAGATCAAGGTTGTGTGTGGACGGATGACTGCCAACGGGCATTTGAAAGTATTAAAGAATATCTTCTTAAACCTCCTATCTTGCTCCCTCCTGTCGAAGGAAGTTCGTTGATTATGTATCTGACAGTGTTAGATAATTCCATGGGTTATATTATGGGACAACAGGATGAAACAGGGAAGAAAGAGTTCGCCATTTATTACCTCAGTAAAAAATCCACTGATTGTGAGTCGCGGTATTCCATGCTGGAAAAGACATGTTGTGCTTTGGCCTGGGCGGAAAAGCGTTTGCGGCAGTATATGTTGAATCACACTACTTGGTTGATCTCCAAAATGGATCCAATCAAGTACATTTTTGAAAATCCTGCTCTTACTGGGAGAATTTCCCGATGGCAGATGTTACTATCTGAATATGATATCGAATACCGCACTCAAAAAACTATTAAAAGAAGTGTGTTGGCAGATTATCTTGCTCACCAACCAGTGGAAGATCATCGGTCTGTAGAATATGAATTTCCCGATGAGGATGTGATGTTCCTAAAAGTGAAGGATTGTGATGAACCATTTCCCGAGGAAGGTCCTGACCCTGAAACTCGTTGGAGTATGATATTTGATGGAGCTGTGAATGCTTATGGTAAAGGAATTAGTGCTGTGATTGTCACTCCACATGGATCGCACATTCCTTTTACCGTAAGGTTAACATTTGATTGTACTAATAATATGGCAGAATACGAGGCTTGCATCATGGGTCTCGAAGAAGCTATTGATCTCAGAATTAAAAATCTAGATGTGTATGGTGATTCATCTTTGGTAATAAATCAGATTAAAGGAGAACGGGATACTCGTCAACCCGACTTGATCCCTTACAAAGATTATGCTAGAAGATTATTACCCTTCTTTAACAAAGTTGAATTCCATCACATTCCTAGAGATGAAAATCAAATGGCGGATGCTCTGGAAACTCTGGCTTCTATGTACCAGGTGAATACTTGGAATGATATACCTCGAATTATGGTTCGGCGACTGGATAGGCCCGCTCATGTGTTTATAACAGAGGAGGTAGCAAATGAAAAACCTTGGTATTATGATATCAAACATTTTCTTCAGACTCAAGAATACCCGATCGGTGCATTGAAGAAAGATACAAAGACACTGAGAAGATTGGCTGGCAGCTTCTTCCTCAGTGAAAATGTGTTGTATAAAAGAAATTATGACATGGTCTTGCTCAGATGCATGGATAGATACGAAGCAGACATGTTGATGCATGAGGTTTATGAAGGTTCATTTGGCACTTATGCCAATGGACATTCGATGGCTAAAAAGATGCTAAGGGCAGGTTACTATTGGGTGACAATGGAATCTGATGGTTATAAATTTGCAAAGAAGTGTCATAAATGCCAGATTTATGCGGACAAGGTCCATGTGCCTCCGACACTTCTCAATTTGATCTCTTCCCCATGGCCTTTCTCTATGTGGGGTATTGACATGATCGGGATGATATAACCCAAAGCTTTGAATGGACACCGTTTCATCTTGGTAGCAATTGATTAATTCACCAATTGGGTGGAGGCTGCTTCATATATCAATGTTACTAAGCAGGTGGTTATGCGGTTCATCAAGAATAATCTTATATGTCGGTATGGTGTGCCGAGCATAATTATCACGGATAATGGCTCGAATATGAACAATAAAATAATGACATAACTGTGCGAAGAATTCAATATTGTCCATCATAATTCCTCTTCATACAAGCCAAAGATGAATGGGGTTGTTGAAGCTGCTAATAAGAATATCTAGAAGATTATCCAGAAAATGGTCGTTACTTATAAGGATTGGCATGAAATTCTCCCTTTTGCTTTGCATGGATATCGAACATCTGTCCGCACTTCAACAGGAGCAACCCCGTTCTCCCTGGTGTATGGAATGGAATCCGTACTCCCAGTCGAGGTTGAGATTCCCTCTTTGCATGTGATAACGGAAACCAAGTTGTCAGAGGCTTAATGGGTCCAGAACCGGTTTGACCAATTGAATCTGATCGAAGAGAAGAGGATGATAGCTTTATGTCATGGACAGTTATATCAGAAAAGGATGAAGAAAGCTTTTGATAAGAAGGTAAAACCTCGTAAATTCAGAGAAGGCGACCTCGTGCTTAGGAAGATCATGTTTTTCAACACTGATTCTAGGGGCAAGTGGACTCCCAACTTTGAAGGCCCGTATGTTGTCAAGAAATCCTTCTCTGGCGATGCATTAATTCTTGAAATTATGGATGGCGAGGAGTTCCCACGTCCCATGAATGCTGATGCAGTCAAGAAATACTTCGCCTAAAGAAATAAAAGAACAACTTGCTAAGTTGAAAACCCGAAAGGGCGGCTTAGGCAAAAAAGAGCGTCTCGGTAGGCCAAAAACCCAAAAGGGCGGTCTAGGCAAAAATTAGAGACATAAATAGAATAAATTTCCCGCTAAGTTGAAAACCTGCAAGGGCATCTTAGGCAAAAGTTAGGGACTTTCTTGACATTGGAGCAACAATATTCTCGGATTCTCATCACAACTTCAACAAAATTTGCTGCTCAAGATTTCAAAAGTTGTTAGAGGGGATAGTGGTCATTGTATCTCAATGTATCTTTTCCATTATATATTACCATTCTCTGAACTTTGTAATTATCCATGGAGTCTCGCCATTCGCAGACTACCATTCTATTAATGAAATTTGAGCTTTTACCCAATTGTTTGTATTTCTTATTTTATTTAGCTTGCAAAGACTCCATTTATTATTGATAATAACTTTCAAAGTAAAAAGATTAAATAACAAAATTGATTTTTCAAAAAGAATTTACAATTTGCTTTTACCTTAGAATTTGTGATGCGAAAAAAAAAACAATAACAAAATGGTGATCTCAGGAATGGACAGACTCTAGTTTGTTTTAAGAAGTTTTTTTCCCCTCGGGAAGGTTTACTCAGGATGATTCGCCGTATTAGATTCGTGACTCTGGTATCCTCGGTCAAGTTTGGATCCATTTCTCCTCTTTTCTGAGTTTTCATGATGTGATGTCTCAATCCAAGATTTCTCCAGTGAAGTTTTCGTTTGGTCTAATGGAAGTTCTTTTTCCCAAGAAGTTGGTACCATAATCACTCTTGAAGAGCGCAGGACCCTGGTTTCTCTAGTGAAGAACGTATTATGGTTTTCCCTTTGAATATGTGGTGTTAATCTCCCTAATGAAGTAGGCCTGAATTCCCCAGTGAATGTTTTGATGATTTGGTGTCCATCTGCTTTACTTGAGACTAGTTTTGCAATCCCCAGTAGAAGTGTTACTTTTGAAAACCTTAGTTTCCCCAGTGAAGCCTGGAGAAAGATGTTCTATCCTTGTATCTGTACTATTTTATCACTCTGTTTTGTTTACTTTCAGATTATGTTTCTCCCCAGTAAAGCTAAAGTAGGCAGTAGGTTTTGTTTCCTTAGTTGGCATTTACTTTTTCTTGGAATGATCATCCTGGATGTGGTTTAGACGAGTGTTGTTTGTGCCAGAGTTGGTTTGTCAGCATACGCACGATAACACTCATACATTCATACATACATCATGCATAGCTAAAATTGGCAAATCATTGTTCATTGTTCATTGACATTTTTTAATGTTTTATTGACATATCACCTTTTTTTGCAGAGTTACGTTGTCCTCTCTTCCATAAAGTGGTGGCCCTAAGCAGAAAGTGTATATTCTTTCAATTTCCCCATCGAGTTATCCCTCGTGGAAGTTTTTTTTCTTTAGCCTTCCTATACAGCTCCTTGTTCGAATGGATTTGGTTTTCCCTCTTGAGTTTATTTCTCAAAGGATGTAATTTGGTTGATTGTTCCATTCCAGTTTATTTCTGGTTTGAATCTGTGGCTCCACAATAATATTATTTACTTTGGATTTCTGAAAGCTTCGAGTTTTGGTTTGTGCATTCATTTTTGCACGAGAAGACTTTATCTCCTCAGCAGGAATATCATGGAATTTCCCCAGGAAGTCATATTTCTTTCCCCAGGAAGCTACATTTCTATCCCCGAAAAGTCATTTCTTTTTACAATCCTCCATGACAACAAGTAGCAGGTCTCTTTATTTGAGAAACTTGTGCTTGCCTGTAAAAGTCAACGTAACCTTTTTGCTATCTCCTCTATGAGTGGACAGTTTGCAGTCTGTCGTCAGTTTACGCCAGTTGATGGCAAGACTTTCAAATTCGCAGAATCAACTCACTGTGAAATATTCGCAAGTGGAAGTCTCTTTATTTGAGAAGGCTTACATATTACCCTTTCTAGGCAGAGTGCCTCGGTTAAAGAAGAAGCTGAGACCCTTTCTAGGTGAAATGCCAGAATTTTAGGGAAGCTTGTTATCTTTTTGCTACCCTCAATGAACTTTGGTAGTTCATCGTTAGTCAACAGCGATGCTATGATATATTCTCTTTCTACCTTCAGTGAAAGTTGGTAGATCACCATCAGTGAAAGTTGGTGTTTATTATCTTTTTGCTACCCTCAGTGAATGTTGGTAGTTCATCGTCAGTGAACAGCGATGTTATGATATTTCTTTTCCTTCTACCTTCAGTGAAAGTTGGTAGATCATCGTCAGTGAACGACGATGTTATGATATATTCTCTTGCTACCTCCAGTGAAAGTTGGTGTTTGTTATCTTTTTGCTACCTTCAGTGAACGGCGATGCTATGATATATTCTCTTTCTAGCTTCAGTGAAAGTTGGTAGATCACCATCAGTGAAAGTTGGTGTTTGTTATCTTTTTTCTACCCTCAATGAACGTTGGTAGTTCATCGTCAGTGAACGGAGATACTATGATATATTCTCTTTCTACCTTCAGTGAAAGTTGGTAGATCACCATCAGTGAAAGTTGGTGTTTGTTATCTTTTTTCTACCCTCAGTGAATGTTGGTAGTTCATGGTCAGTGAACGGCGATGCTATGATATTTCGTTTCCTTCTACCTTCAGTGAAAGTTGGTAGATCATCGTCAATGAACGAAGGTTTTATGATATATTATCTTTCTACCTTCAGGGAAAGTTGGTAGGTCATTGGCAGTGAACATTGATAATTGTTATCTTTTTTCTACCCTCAGTGAATGTTTGTAGTTCATCGTCAGTGAACGACGATGCTATGGTATTTATTTTCCTTCTACCTTCAGTGAACATTGGTAGCTCATCGTCAGTGAACGTCAGTGTTGTTATTTATTTCCTCTTTCTACCTTCAGTTAACGTTGGTAGCTTTACCTCAAGTAGGAGTTGGTGTATCCTTTGACCATTTTACCATCCTCTCTAGGTCTGGTCGCTCTCTTGTTTCTTTATCATTGTTACATCCCCAATGGTGTTCTATGTCTCTTTGGTTTTGTTCATATGCATTCATGATCATAAACATTTGCATGGCATCTTAGGGCCAAAAATAAGGTTTGTTTTATATTTAAGTATCTTCGATCGCGTCGACACGAAGATTTTTAACCTTCGTATCTCCGGATAGAAGAAACTTAAATAAGGGCAGTTGTCGTTACCCAATTTCCCCCCCTAAGATCCCTTCACCATACCATATTGATTCAATCACAACAATATCAAATTAGGGCTTTTGGTTCTCCTTCCTATATTTAGCTTTGATCTTTGAGGAATCACCAAGAACTTTAACTTCTTTTTCTTGTGTAATCCTTCATGTTTTTGTTTTGACTTTCCTTTTAATTAATAAAATGCAATGTTGGTTTGTCTTACTTGTCAACAATGCAGGTAAAGGCAATGGGGCTTAGCAAGTTGATCCATGGGTTCATGAGTTGATTTCCATGACCTAGTCAATGAAGCTTGAGAAGTTCAAACCTAACCATGGAAGTTGTTTTGGAAGGGATGGCATGGAAAGGTTATTTTGGTTCACTACATTTCCAAATTATCAAGGTTGATTCAAAAGTACAAGGCGTTGATTGAAGGAGTTGTCATGCTTGGACAAGGCCTTGTTCCCATTGGTCACAAGTGCATATTTCTCTCAATTTTCAAGATATAGAAGTGGTTGTGGTTGCTATGAGTTATCATTATCATCCTCAACAAATTATATTTACAAAGCATTTGTTTTGGTACAATAAGTTTGTTCAAAATTGTCAAAGTTCCTCAAGGCATGTTTCTTAATCTAGGAGCTAGGGTTTTGAACTTCAAAGGAGTATATCTTTCCCATCTTTTGGTATTTTTGAGTGGTTCCAAATACATACTTCTATTCAAAGGGATGTCAACAAATCACTTCAAAAGTTCCAAGGAGTTTTCATGTGGAAGAAACTTGATGATGAAGAAAGATTACAAGTCCTCTAGATGAACCCCCATTTTTCCATGTGTGACTTCAAATGATTATAACTTTGTCAATTTTTATCACCTTGAGCCCATTATTTTTCCATAGTGATCTTGAAGATTGAGCTTTATGCCTTCTTTTATGTGCAAAGTGAGAAAATTAATGGAAATTATGTTAAGGATACAAAAGATTATAGGTCATTTCATGATTTTTTGCCCACTTCAACAATTCACAACACTCTCAATTTTTGGAGATTTTGAATGGTTCAAGTTAGAAAATGTCATCCAAGAGATCTACTTCACGCCATATTTTTTGGTCAAGAGCAAATTCCAAGTGGAAGGCTATGTTTGGATGCAAGACATTATAGGTCACTTTTGAAGAAAAATTTGAAATATTTCTAAAGTATGGAAAGTCAACATTTTTTCGCCAACTTTGACTCAACACAACTTTCTGCTCAAGCATCCATTTGATTCCATTCTTTTTTTCATTGCAAAGATTGAAACCTCACCTTTATAAAGCATTAAGAATCATGCCTAAGACCCCTTGAGTTGAAAATGCAATTGGTCAAAAGTTGGCACTTTGAAACTAAATTTATAACCAACTTAGAATTTTGAAATCCATAATGTGGCCTCTAATCAGAAGTTTTCCACGCGTTTTTGCCTCTAAACATGTTTAGTGAAGTTCCATATTTGTTTAGCACCTCAAAACGCAAGGATTGGATGAGTTTTGGTGAAAATTAGATCACACTTCACTCGTGTATCAGGTTTTCACGAATTCCCTCCAAATCGTATCATTCACTCTTCCGTTTGATCCCATTTGCTTCTCCTATAAATAGATGAACTGTCCCATTCGTTTTCTCAAGCTTGGATATCTAGAATCCCCCTGCCAAACTTGTCCCCTAACTCAGAATTCAGCAACTTCGAAATCCATTCTCAAGCCTTTTTCAATCCAATTTTTTCATCAATTCACCTTCCTTGATCTTCCCTGAAGCTAACCATATAATTACATTCAAGAATCGTGCCCTATATTGCTCCATATAAGTCCAGTTTCAGAGCTCTGCAAATCACCTTAAATAGGTAGATTCCTTCATCAATTATTCAAAACTTTGATATCATTGTGATGCTCTCATTTCCCTAGTTCTAGTTGCAACACTTGCTTTCGTCACTTATGAAAATCCAAAATCCAAGCCAGGCACAACTTGAATTTCCATAGCTTTCAACCTATCTTCCAGTTTCTTATACTTATCCTCAGCTGGTGGATATTGTTCATCAAAGTAAACTTCATCCTCAGAAGCTTGATTGTATGCACCCCCCAGCACGAGTGCTCCTTGCATATTCATCCTAGTTTTCATCCTCCTTGGATGACTCTTCAACCACTTGCACTTGACGGATGGGGCCTTAAAACCTTTTCCCCATGTTGATCAGTTCCTTCTTCTTAGTCTTATTTTTGGCCACCAGAAGTGACATCAATTATTGTTGTCCTTTGGACAAGGTGAGCAAAGTTTCTTGAAATTAATAATTTTGTTTCTGCAAGTCTTTCACAGCCTGCTCAAGATCCATTTTACTGAAATGAACAGTAGAAAGATGAGGAAACCCGTGTCTGAAAACTTGCTTATGTGATGATGCATGAATTGAATAAGTAAATGATTTCAATGACTTTTAAGATTTAAATTTATTTAGACAAAGAGGGAACAAAAAAAGTTCAAACGGTTACAAGATGCCTCTTGGGCTTACAATGGAAGAAACAAAGATAATTCAAAATAAACTCCTAAAACAAAAAGGACTCAAGCTTCTCATGAGCGCGTCCTCTTCGGTGCAATGTAGGCATTTAAACTCCTCTATTCATGAAGTTGTCTCGTGAACTCTAAAACCTTCTTCTCGCTTGCATAGAAATGGGTTTCAAAGGTGTCTCTCTCCCTTTTGAGTTAAATCCATGATCTTTGCAACTCCTCGAGAGTAGTCGGCAAGTCAGGATGGAGAATAGTATAAGGAACATATCCCTCGGCAATAGGCTTCATGATGATAGGTAGAATGGCCTCATAAGTCACCATGAGGTTTTGAGCGTGAGCTCGCACCCACTTGAGATAAGGCTCCAAAAGAATGGAGTTCTTATGCCCCAATGTCTTGCTATACACTTTGTTCACAATACCCCAAGCTCGTACGAATCTTGGATGATAACCTTGGACACCGTTCCCATAGTCAAATGCAATTCGTTGGACAAGTGTATCATGAGGAGCATCCCTCTTAGCATACCCAAACTATCGCAAAGCTAGACAAGGATTATAGGTGATTCCCCCCTAATGCCAAACAGAGGGACATTAGGGAATTCCCCATAAAGGCCAATAATGATAACTTCCTCCAAAGATTGAGAACACCAATGAATATCGAATGCGTGAGTCACATCAACCTATTAGACCATCTCATGCCTTGCTCATTCTTCAAAACAGACCGAGATAGGGGCGAAATAAACCACCTAGCCAACAAAAGAGTGCAACACATAAGAATTCCCCTTTTCTTCATGGTGCAAGTGTGAAGAGAATGCAAGATATCTCCAAGAAAGGTAGGCACCGCGTTACGAGATAGAAAAAGTTTGACCTCATTCACATCTATGAGTTGGTCCGAGTTAGGAAACAGTACCATCCCATAGATTACAAGAGCCAACACTTCTTCAAAAGCTTGAAAATCCAGAACCTCCCAAAATTTTTGAGCCTTCTCAAACAAAAACTTGGCTAGAAACCCTTTAACACCACTTCTTGTTTCCCAATTTTCCATAATGTCGTATCGTTGCAAATGTAAAGCTCGAGCAATCTCCTCAGGTCTTGGTTCTCTCTCAATACCGGTAAAGGGTAATTGATCAAGAATAGCCAATCCCAAGAGTTGATAAAAATCATCCATGGTAGGCACTAATTTGTAATCAGGAAATGTAAAACAATGGTGCTTAGAATCAAAGAATTGGAAAAACACATGTACCATATCCTCTTCAAAGTTTGTGGTAACCAAATTGATGAGACGACCGTACTTCTTGGTGAAAAGAGAATCATTGGGAACCCTTGATGCTAATTCTTTAAGTTGAGAAAGAAATTTCACAAGGTTGATTCGGATAGTATTTCTTCACATGGAAGCCATGTCCTACAAAATAGCACAAAGATAAATCACAAAGTCCTTGAAATGGTTAGTTCAAAATGCAATGGTATGATGTCATGATGTTATGCACAAGTAAACATATACACAAAGCAAACAAGTCCTTAGGTTTAGGCTTACATGAGGTTCATATGTAAGTACCCTCTTGAAGTTTAGTTGGTTCAACCTGTCCTAGAAAGTAATCGGGTTCTAGGGGATCTCAATATCATTAATCTTTCTTCATTGGGTATTGTTTCAGCGCAAGCCTCTTTTTTGGCGACCAAAATATCCTAAAAGTAAGATCTCAATGAGCGTAGTATCGAGTATCAACCAACTTCAGACTGCACCAAAGCTAACTACCTCACTACTTTCTAATGGCCAAGTTATTCAATTAAAGGTTCTAAGGTTCATTAGTGCTTCATGACACCACACAACGGGCCGATATTCTCCTTAATTTGCCATAAGGGATATGGGTACCCACAAATGTGTCACAATAAAATAGCTATTGTTTCAATCATATCGGTCTACACCGTACAATCTCCACAATTTTTTCTATTTACCTATTGATGTTCCCAGATCCCGGTAGAGGATCAATACAAACCCAAACGAGGACCCGTAAATGTAAAGAAAAAAAATCAAACAATGAAAGCATTTAAAAGTGATCTATCTCTAAGGTAACCCAACTCATTCATCTCCCCAGCAGAGTCTCTAGTTCCTTAATACAGTGGGAAAACTGACTTGGGTGTTTTGTGTTTTATCGTAATTGTTGCGGATAGCAAGATTCGCCACCGACTTTTATTTTATCCAATAAAGGAAAGGGTGAAAAGAACAGGAAATACCTTTTGAGATATTTTCTTGAGTTCGGGGGGTAGGTTATGAAAAGGGAATGTATTAACACCCTTTTCATCCGTAGTTATCTACGGGCTCTTAGTTGCTAGCTCACTTTGAAAATGATTTGTTTTTAAATGTGTTTGTGATTGTTTTTGAAAGTATTTTTGAAAAGTGCCTTCATAGCGAAGAACTTTGTAATGATTCTGTCTCCATAAGAATATATACAAAGTGTCTGACATTTGAAAATATTTCACTGAAAGTGTTGGTGTGTTTGAAAGATGTTTTGAAAATGGTTGTGAGCAAGCGACCAAGAACGTTCTACCTACTCAAAAGGCCTTAGTTATTTTCCTCCTTCGTTAGATATTGCTATCTTACCATTGATTGATAAGAATCCCTATCATTGGATGTGAGGGACAGGTGCGGGTCATCGTACAGTCATAGAAGGAAACTTATGAGATGCTTTAGCAATTTTTATAAGGGACTAAGATCGTTTTACCGAAGGCAACATCGAAGGGTCATCGAGGGACCACGATATTTTTATCGAGGGTCTTTGCTAAAGCATCTCATATTTGAGGGACATGATTGTTTATTCGTAGGTAACAATTATGGATTACCCTAGAGGTGTGCGTGTGAAAAGTTTTTTGGTTGCATGCATTTTTGTCTTTGAGATTAGGGTTCTCTAAGATTGATTTTATCTTGCCATACACACCCTAATTACTAACAACTATTTAAAAGCGATAAATTGCGGAAATTAAAATCCTACGCTATTACATCATTGTAGGGGATGGGGATACAAGTAATAAAAGTGCAGGAAAAGTAAAATCCTAATTAATTGTTACAACCAAATTGAATGAAAATAATATCAAAAATTCAAAAAATCAAGATTTTTGGTGTCTGGTCTGAAACGGGCCGTGTCCTGTGACAGGGCCACCCGTGTCAGGGCCCTGTAATAACCCATGCATTTTTTATTCTTCCCTAGATAAGCTGACACGGGTCGTGTCTTGTGACACCGGCACCCGTGTCAAGACCCTATCCTGCCAATTTGTCACATTTTCAGTTCCAGTAGATATGACACGGGCCTTGTCCTGTGACACGGCCACTCGTATCAGCATCATGTCCTCCATTTTTGCACGCTTATAGTTCTAGTAGATCTGACACAGGCCGTGTCCTGTGACACGGGCACCAGTGTTAGCACCCTGTCCTGCATTTTTTGTTAGGTTTTCAAACAGCAGAGATGACACGGGTCATGTTGTGTGACACGGGTACCCGTGTTAGCCCCTTGTCTTGGATTTTTTACTGAGTTTTCTTCTTTTGATCTATCCTTTTTATATATCTTTTGAACACAAAAAGCAAATGATGTGTGGATAAAGATATCACAGTTTGGAAAAAGTTTACCTCTCGAAGCGAAAACTTCGAAACACGTACGGATGTCTCCGGGTGAAAAGTGGTGATTGGTCAAGCTCATTTGAACCTTCTTGAAGTTTATCCAAACCTTACTCTGTGCCACAAAGTTCCCGAACTGCTCCAACTCAGTCAAGTTGCAAAATACTTTTTTTGTTTGTGTTTGGAAGGTGATGATAATGGCATTACAGAAATTGTTATTGTGTTTAAACAATCTCTATGTGATGTACATGAAGTATTTGTATAGTTGGTTTAGGGGAAAGCTTGCAAAGTTGAACAATAGGTTGAGGTATTTTCTGTTTCTCAGTTTTTTTGTTTTGTGAATGAAAGTGGATGAGCAGAGTTTACAAAGAATTCTGTTAGGTTTTTCCAAATCTTCTTTTTTCTCTTCCCTCTTTTCTCTCCAAAAAAAGACTCTCTTTGTGTGTAATGTAACAACTTATTTATAGATGAAATTGACTGAAATTTTGGAGGGAAATAGATAAGTTTTTGAACTATTTGGGTACACAATTTAATTGCTTTTTAGATGCAGCTCTTATGTGCTTGGTTTGTGCAAATATGGGACTGATATAATGCATATTTTGCAGTGCAGCATTGCAGGATTTGGAGCAGGTTTTGACAGTTTTCTTGGCATTACTATGAAGGTTTTGGACAACAGGATATGTAGCGTGATGCATGTCTGGTTTTGTGGACAAATTTATGCAGCTTGCAATAAAGACAAGGCATGTTTGTGGACATCATAGTGACAAAGTTAAAGATTGAGTCAAAGGGAAAAGTTCAAACAAGACAAAGCTTAGGATTTGTAAATTTTATTATTTTTAACTTAAAAATGCAGCCTTGTTGTTTACTTGAAAAATTGTAATAATTTGAATTATCTTGAATTGTGGTGAAAAAATGTCATGAAGTAATGAAATTAACATGTATGAAAACACTTAAAAAAATCTCTAAATCTTGCAAAGTTTGACTTTTCAAAATGACTTTTGACCTTCTTGATTTCTTGATGATCAAATTTCATATTTTTGAATCTCTTGATGAAATATGATCTTTGAAACTAAAATGTGATCCAAAAGTCAAAGTTTGACTTTTTAGTGTACAGTTGACTTTTTCATTAGTTGACCAAATTTCATCTATCAATCCACTGATCTCGGGAGATGAATTGAAATATGCGATTAGGTCAAAATGATGTACTTGAATCCTTGAGATAATGTTTCGAACCAATAAGTCATGTACTAGGTCAAAAGTCAAAGATTGGTCATTCTCAGTCAAAACCCTAATTTTTACCATTTTGCCCTTTTGATGATTTAAATAATTTTCTTGGAGAATTATGATCCAATCTTGATCAAATGATACATATGACTTCAAAATGTTGACATTGGTAAAAAATCTTAAAATTTGACTGTAGGTTGACCCCAATTGACTTTTTTCTAATACAACTGATTTTTAGGCCATTTGATTAATTGACTGAGCAATTTTGTGATCCAAGACTTGAAACTTGACAGGAGAAATCTTGAGGGTCCATAATGATCCATGAAAGTCATTTAAATATTAGAAGTCCAACTGTCTTTGTGCAAACTCAAACCCTAATTTGAGGTATCAATGTTAAGGAGACGGCTTGACCGAGTCGATACTTGTGCAAGCTTGAATCATTAAAGATCTTAGTGGGAATTATCTTGAGAAAAGGAAGGGAAAATTTTGGGGTACAACACGGCCATTTCGGGTTTTCAATCCACCTGGATACCCTTTTTTTCCCAAGCCGCCTTTTCAGGTTTTTGACTTGTCGGATGTACTGTCTTATATATATATATCCCTAATTTTTGCATGAACCCTTTTGGTTCGCCGGGATTCCCTTAGTTTTGCCTAGGCCAGTCAACCTAGCGGGTCATTTTTTATGTGTAGTATCTTTTAAATATGTCCACGTTCACAGGGTGTGGAAGATATTCACCATCCATGGTGGTAAGTATCATTGAACTGCTCGAAAACATCTTCTTAATTATAAGTGGCCCTTCGTAGGTAGGAGTCCATTTGCCCCTGGGATCACCTCGCGGTAGGATAATGCACTTTATTACTAAATCACCAGCCTGATATACTCGATGCTTGACTTTCTTGTTGAAAGTTTTGATCATATATTTTTGGTACATCTGACCATGACAGACAATCGTAAGCCTTTTCTCGTAAATCATATTTAACTGGTCCAACCTAGTCTGAACCTATTCATCTTCGTCTAAATATGCCTCCTTCATAATTCTCAGAGAAGGAAACTGAACTTCGACAGGTAGAATAACCTCCATACCATATTCCAGAGATAATGGGGTTGCCCCAGTTGATGTCCGAGCCGAAGTGTGATAGCCATAAAGAGCAAATGGTAACATCTCATGCCAATATTTATATGTCACCGTCTTCTTCTGTATAATCTTTTTGATGTTCTTGTTGGCGGCTTCCACTATGACATTCATCTTCGATCGATACAGAGAAGAATTATGGTGCTTGATCTTGAACTACGTGTAGAGTTCCGTGATCATAGTGTTGTTGAGATTGGTACTATTGTCTATGATAATCCTCTCGGGGTTGCCATACCGACATATAAGGTTATGCTTAATAAACTTGGCAATAACATTCTTAGTAACAGAGGAAAACGAGGCTGCTTCAACCCACTTTGTGAAGTAATTGATGGCAACAAGGATGAACCAATGTCCGTTAGAAGAAGTAGGCTTGATCTCTCCAATCATATTAATGCCCCACATTGCAAATAAATAAGTAGCAGTCAAGACATTCAGAGGTACTGGAGGCACATGTACTTTGCCAGCATAGATATTGCATTTGTAATAAGTTCTTGAGTGGTGATGGCAGTAAGTTTCCATAGTCGACCAATAATAACTTGCTCTCAAAATCATCTTAGCCATAGTATACCTGCTGGAGTGAGTACCAAAGATTTTTTCATGCATATCTTCCATAATTTTCTCAACTTCCTTCTTGTTTACACAACGAAGCATAGTCAAATCATGATTGCATTTGTACAAAACCCCGTTACTCAGGAACTACTTGGCTGAGAACCTCCGTAGGAATTTCCTGTCGTTGATAGATGCCCCCTCGGGGTACTCTTCTACTCCGTCAGTGTCAA